>JAZKLR010000473.1:0-701936 GCA_037103525.1 Ganaspis brasiliensis | reverse complement strand
TTGTAATTTTCAATCATTTATCTTCATATTTCATTGATTTTCTACAGTGACCCAACTCTGACTACCATGTTTAACTTTGACTACCTTTTTTTTTTTTTAATTGCCTATAACTCCGAAACTTTTGGTACAAATTTTTTGCAATGTGTAGCAAAAACATTGCATTTGAGTAGAACTTTCCAATAATATAAGAGACATCGCAAAAGTCGGCCTGCAGGAGAAGTTATAGAGAAAAGTCAAAACTATATCCAAATCTGACTACTCTCCCCTACTTTGAAAGTAAATTGCTAATAGATATCGATGCCAGATTTTCTTGGGCTAATTGTATTTAAATGATGAATATTTCAGGTTTATTAAATCAAAAAACTTTATTCAGTCTAGATGCGGCAACGCTGTAAAGCTGTCAAATGCAGTAAAGAACGTAGGTTACGTAAGTTAGGTTTGAGTCAGGTAAGAAGTTCCGGCTACAAGCGCGCTAAATTCAAATTCATTAATATTAAAGTTTTTTCAATTCACTTACAGATTGTCAATTATTACACAGGCCAACAAGATTTTGTTGACTAAAATATTATAGCCGATTTTTATAGGATTTTTTCCGTAGAATCCGAATCTGACCTTGAAAATGTCGGATTGGCTCTAGTTTTTGAACAATTTAGGTTAAAAGTTGCCAAAAATCGCGTTTTTGGCACTTTTTAACCGCTTGTAAAAAGGTAAAGAGAAATGATAACAGAGCCTACATATGATAAAATGAAAGCTTAAACATTGCCCTTTAAAATCCAAAATCAAAAAACTGTGTATCTTATGATCCGACCAGTAGGGAGCTGTTTTTGCATTGTTACCTACTCGAATTTCGAACAATGGCTTTCAATGATTTCTCTCATAGATCATCAAACTTGCAAAAGGGTTATTTCTACTTATAAAATAAAAGTATAAAAGCTATTTCAGACCCTGATCACAAATTTGATGTACAATTTGCAATTTGACAGTTGGCAGCTGTCAACATAACTGTCAACTGAATAACAAAGTGAGTTATTTGAATCAAAATGTCAGACAACAGGTTTTGTGGGTCACAGATCGCAAATTTGATGACCAGTTTTTAATTTGACAGTTGGCAGCTGTCAACATAACTGTCAACTGAATAACAAAGTGAGTTATTTGAATCAAAATGTCAGACAACAGGTTTTGTGGGTCACAGATCGCAAATTTGAAGACCAGTTTTTAATTTGACAGTTGGCAGCTGTCAAATAACTGTCAACTAAATAAAAAAATGGGTTATTTGAATCAAAGTGTCGAGAAAAAGGTTTTATGGGCCACTAATCGCAAATTTGACGACCAGTTTTTAATTTGACAGATGGCAGCTGTCAACATACCTTTCAACTTAACAACAAAGTTAGATGTTGAAATGAAAATGACAATAAAAAGGTTTCCAGGGTCACTGATCGCAAATTTGATTAACAGCTTTTAATTTGACAGTTGGCAGCTATCAACATAACTGCCAACTAAATAAAAAAATGGGTTATTTGAATCAAAGTGTCAGGAAAAAGGTTTTATGGGTCATTTATCGCAAATTTGAACACCTGTTTTTAATTTGACAGTTGGCAGTTGCCAACATAACTGTCAACTGAATTAAAAAATGGGGTATTTAAATCTAAATGTCAGAAAAAAGGTTTTATGGGCCACTAATCGCAGATTTGAACACCTGTTTTTAATTTGACAGTTGGCAGCTGCCAACATAATTGTCAACTAAATTAAAAATTGAGTTATTTGAATGAAAATGTCAGAAAAAAGGTTTTATATGCCGCTGATCGCAAATTTGATGACCAGTTTTTAATTTGACAGTTGACAGTTGCCAACATAACTGTCAACTTAATTAAAAAGTTATTTGTTGTAAGAAAAATAACAGTAAAATGGTTTTTGGGGTCACTGATCACAAATTTGATATCCAATTTTCATTTTGAAAATTTAAAATTGTCAAAATAACTGTCAACTTAATTAAAAAGTGATTTGTTGTACTCGAAATGACAGTAAAAAGGTTCTTGCGGTCACTGATAACGAATTTGAGAACCAGTTTTCTGTCTGACTTTTGACAACTGTCCACGTAATTGTCGACTGAATTATTGTCCTTAACAGGTTAGTCAAAAAAATCCCACTTATCCTAATTGTCTATATAGATCCGATTACTAATTAGATAAATACACTCCAATTAGGATTAAGAAACTTCGACATAATTTTTAATAAATAAAATCTTTCTTTAGCACATTTGGCTGTTCAATTGATAGTTGGCAATAGTCTAATTTTGAAATCGACAAAAATTTATGATTAGTGGACACACACAAAATTTTACTGTAACATTTCATAAAATAAATTACATTTTAGCGAAGTAAACTCTTGAGGTCCCAACTGTCAATTTTTTTAACTGCACAAATTTGCAATCACAATTCCCGAAATCCTTTGTACTTAAATTACATTTTAGCAAAGCTGACAGTTTAGTTAACAGATACAAATTGTTAAATTGCTAACTGGATATCAAATTTCTGATCAGATACATAACAAAAATTTACTGTCATTTTTATTACAACAAAGTACCTTTTCATTAAGTTGACAGTTATCTTAACAGCTGACAAATGTCAAACTGAAATCTGCAAATCAAATTTGTGATCAGTTACCCCACAAACATTTTTACTGTCATTTTTCTTACAATAAAACACTTTTTAATCAAGTTGACAGTTATGTTGTCAGTTGTCAAAAGTCAAACTGAAAACTGGATATCAAATTCGTGATCAGTGACCCTGAAAACCTTTTTAGTATCATTTTGAGTACAACAAATCACTTTTTTATTAAGTTGACAGTTATTTTGAGCGCTGTCAACTTTCAAATCGAAAATTGGACATCAAATTTGTGATCAGTGACCCCAAAAACCATTTTACTGTTATTTTTCTTACAACAAATCACTTTTAAATTAAGTTGACAGTTATGTTGGCAACTGTCAACTCTCAAATAGAAAATTGCATATCAAATTTGTGATCTGTGATCCCAATAACGTTGTTACTGACATTTTTATTTCAACAAGCTACTTATCAATTTAGTTGACATTTATGTTGAAAGCTGCCGACTGTCAAATTGTAAACTAGATAACAAATTCGTGATCATCGAACCATAAAACCTTCTTACATACGTTTTTATTAACATAACTCACTTTTTTCTTCAGTTGACAAATACGTTGACAGTTGTCAACAGTCAAACAGAAAACTGGCTACCAAATTCGTTATTGGTGACCCCAAAAAACATTTTAACTGACATTTTTGTACAACAAATAACTTTCAAATTAAGTTGACATTTATTTTGACAGCTGTCAACTAACAAATCTATAAATTGGATATCAAATTTGCGATCAGTGACCCTGGAAACCTTTTTATTGTCATTTTCATTTCAACATCTAACTTTGTTGTTAAGTTGAAAGGTATGTTGACAGCTGCCATCTGTCAAATTAAAAACTGGTCGTCAAATTTGCGATTAGTGGCCCATAAAACCTTTTTCTCGACACTTTGATTCAAATAACCCATTTTTTTATTTAGTTGACAGTTATTTGACAGCTGCCAACTGTCAAATTAAAAACTGGTCTTCAAATTTGCGATCTGTGACCCACAAAACCTGTTGTCTGACATTTTGATTCAAATAACTCACTTTGTTATTCAGTTGACAGTTATGTTGACAGCTGCCAACTGTCAAATTAAAAACTGGTCATCAAATTTGCGATCTGTGACCCACAAAACCTGTTGTCTGACATTTTGATTCAAATAACTCACTTTGTTATTCAGTTGACAGTTATGTTGACAGCTGCCAACTGTCAAATTGCAAATTGTACATCAAATTTGTGATCAGGGTCTGAAATAGCTTTTATACTTTTATTTTATAAGTAGAAATAACCCTTTTGCAAGTTTGATGATCTATGAGAGAAATCATTGAAAGCCATTGTTCGAAATTCGAGTAGGTAACAATGCAAAAACAGCTCCCTACTGGTCGGATCATAAGATACACAGTTTTTTGATTTTGGATCTTAAAGGGCAATGTTTAAGCTTTCATTTTATCATATGTAGGCTCTGTTATCATTTCTCTTTACCTTTTTACAAGCGGTTAAAAAGTGCCAAAAACGCGATTTTTGGCAACTTTTAACCTAAATTGTTCAAAAACTAGAGCCAATCCGACATTTTCAAGGTCAGATTCGGATTCTACGGAAAAAATCCTATAAAAATCGGCTATAATATTTTAGTCAACAAAATCTTGTTGGCCTGTGTAATAATTGACAATCTGTAAGTGAATTGAAAAAACTTTAATATTAATGAATTTGAATTTAGCGCGCTTGTAGCCGGAACTTCTTACCTGACTCAAACCTAACTTACGTAACCTACGTTCTTTACTGCATTTGACAGCTTTACAGCGTTGCCGCATCTAGACTGAATAAAGTTTTTTGATTTAATAAACCTGAAATATTCATCATTTAAATACAATTAGCCCAAGAAAATCTGGCATCGATATCTATTAGCAATTTACTTTCAAAGTAGGGGAGAGTAGTCAGATTTGGATATAGTTTTGACTTTTCTCTATAACTTCTCCTGCAGGCCGACTTTTGCGATGTCTCTTATATTATTGGAAAGTTCTACTCAAATGCAATGTTTTTGCTACACATTGCAAAAAATTTGTACCAAAAGTTTCGGAGTTATAGGCAATTAAAAAAAAAAAAAGGTAGTCAAAGTTAAACATGGTAGTCAGAGTTGGGTCACTGTAGAAAATCAATGAAATATGAAGATAAATGATTGAAAATTACAATATATTTGCCTTCGCATGATAGAATGGCACTCAAGTACATTTGGAAATGACAAAGGGAAACATGAAACTGGAATAAATCAGATTTCCTCTTGTATCGCGAAATTGATCTAAAAGTGAAAAGAGTATTACGAAAAATTTGAATTTTCTTTGTTTCCAATAGAAATGAAGTTTTTGACACCTTTTTAAGTTTACAAATTCATTTTCATTGCAAACATGCTTCAGAATTGCAAAATTTTGGGTGTACCAACCTTGACTCAAGCGTCGTTTAGCTTCATATCACACACACACACCAGGAACGCTTTATACAAACACCAAATTACGTTCCACATTTTTTATAACATCTTAATGAACAATTTTAGTCAACTTAATTTGTCTTTGGCATATTTCTGCTACATTTAATTATCTAATTTTGAAACTACAAAAACGTTTTTTGTTGAGCGTATAACACGGACTCGCTTAATGCGTCTATATAGTTCGCACACTTCACTGCAATCCATGTAAAAAGTTCGCTGGCATTGCTAACAAGTATTTACACACAAAGACATATGGATCTACTGTAATAAAACAAAATAAACGCGATGATTCAACTCTGACCACTGTCCAACTCTGACTACTCTCCCCTACCTTGGTTACCGTTTCTTCATAAGAGACCATGATAAATAAATAATTTTTTTAACTTCTAAATTATTTAGCAAAAAATTTTCAAATTTTGCATGCTTTTTTGTTGTACCAAATAATATCATTTCTCAAAATTTAAAAAATTTCTGACATTTTTTAATGTTTGTCCGATTCCTCATTAACGTATATTACCTATGTAATTTACCTTTCTACATTTCTACATAATGTGGCATAGGTCAGTTCACGTACATTTAATCACGTTTAGTTACTTGTATTAAATTGGTACAGTGCCAGTATGTGCATAGAGGAGAGGAGGAAAGTAACAAAAATCAATTTTTTGATGATAACATCAAAACTATTTGTCGGATAAGTTCTGTAAACATACTAATCGAAAGCTTGGACCTTCACCTATTAAATAAAATTGGAATTAAACATAAATAATAATTAGATAGTCAACAGCAGGACTTTTTAATCAGCTCTTTGTTTGTTACTATCCTCCTCACCCTTGAGGTGGAAAGTAACAGCACGAAGAAGGAAAGTAACACTTAAAAATTAAGGCTAACATTTCAAATATAAAACTGCTATTAATTAAAATTATTTTTATTATGAACATATAAAAAAGACAAAGTAATATTAACTACATTTTGTACATAATTGGCACATATTTTTACACTTTTTTGTAATCAAGCTTTTTTTATCTATTTAATATTCGTTCCATAGCTATGACGTTAAAAAGCATCGTTTTTAAAAAAAATTCCAATCAATAGTTCAATATTTCATCACTAAAATATGAAATAAACATATAAAATCCCATAGTTATAAAAAAGGAGGATGTTTATAAAAATAAAGTATGGAAAGTAACACGTTGTTACTTTTCTCCTCACCCCTCTTTTCCTTGCATTTCAAAAAACAAGTTTAAATTACACAAAAGTATTTTATATTTTTTAATTATACACAAGTACAACCTAAAGGTAGATAATTAAGCTTCAAAATTACGAAAAGCACGAAATATTTATAAAATCAAAAAAATATGATATTTTGAAAATTTACACTGAAAAACTTTAGTGATCAATATTTAGTAAACGACTATTAATGTGGGGAAAAAATGGCGTAACTGGAAAAATTTAGTAGTCAGGCGATCAAAATGGTTGCGCACACTAGCAAGTAAAGCGTGTAGTTGTTAGTGGTGGGGGAACGGAGGTTTGATCGCCTGACTACTAAATTTTTCCAGTTACGCCATTTTTTCCCCATATTAATAGTTGTTTTCTAAAAACTGAACTTCTCTTACTAAATATTGATCACTAAAGTTTTTCAGTGTAGGCAAAAACTTACTTTTATCGTAATTTTTGCACAACATGTCAATATCAGACATACGGTTCCCAAACCAGCTCGCGCATGATATAGGGAAGGTAGAGGGGGTAAAACTGGACAAAAAATTACTTTGGGACCATGTCTCTTCGCTGATTGGTTTAGAAGTTATAAGCGTTGTTACTTTCCACCTCTGTTACTTTCCTCCTCGGTCTCCCCTATTTTTGTTTTCAACAGTATGATGTACTGGCCCTGTACTTGCATTATAATCTTACTATGTACTCAAATTTTCAAATTATTTTTCAAGATGCTAGATTAGTACGACTTTGGTATGACTCCATATTTATTTAGTACGCGTACTAACTGAAAATCTTAAAGTTTTTATGAATTACATACAAGTGTAATACTAGTACGATACAAGTTAACTTTCGGAAAAGTTAAAGTTAACTTTTGGAAAAGTTAAAGTTAACTTTTGGAAAAGTTAAAGTTAACTTTTGGAAAAGTTAAAGTTAACTTTTGGAAAAGTTAAAGTTAACTTTTGGAAAAGTTAAAGTTAACTTTTGGAAAAGTTAAAGTTAACTTTTGGAAAAGTTAAATGCAATTAACATGTAAATCCTATATCGAGTGTTTTTGTGAACATTAATAAAGAGTTATCTTAAAAGGTTAGGTATTAGTTTTCCTGAAAAAAAAACAATTTTTATTTTATCCAAAGTAATTTATAATTATAAAATATAAATATTATATAATTCAAACATTTAGTAAAATAAAAAAACTTTTGGCTGTTACTATACACCAACTTAACAAAATAAAATAGTGCTATCTTAACCACAGTATTTTTTTCTTTAGAATAGATTTTTTTATAAACAATAAATATAAAGTCATAAGAAATATTGTAATATAAAAGGAAAAGAAACCTAAGTGTTTTTAAAAAATTCTTTTCGGATATGAATAATTAAAAAAAGGTGCTGCAACGCAGCATTTTTTGTTTTTTGGTTGGCGAACCTGACTGCTGACAACATAAAGTACAGGCATAAGTGCGATTGGTCAAAATACACACGTTGATTAGAAATGCTTTTAATAAATTAATTTTAACCATATTTAAAAAATGTATTTATACTTTCTTTATATAAAATATATTTCATGAAGTTTATTTTTTCTTAAAGTAAAATTATTTAATCATAATAAATATGTTAAAAGATAGTAATAATGTGACGCGTTCTGAAGAAAGGGACCTAAGAAGTAAAAAATCGTTTTTCGGTTTATTGATGTTTTAATTTAATCAAAGGTTCCTTTTTCATTATCTAAAGTCAGAAAAGGTTTTTATTTAATAATTTTCAAGTTATAACAATTCAGATCTCTCGATTTGTACAGATTACCATGCACGCTCGACTTTCGTTTTCGCTCTCCTGTAAAATAACCAATTTTCTTCTTAGGTCCCTTTCTTCAATTTCTAAAAATTTCAAATAACGCGCGCATTATGAAAATGTCAGCTTTGTACGCTTTATAATACCGATAATATCATTATATTATTACACTTATCATTATTTACAGCATATTTGATAATTCTTTTTTAATATAATTGTTGATATGAAATTTATAAGATATAGACTGCTCAGCGCTTAGGAATGTTAAAAAAGACTTATTGTTAGTATTACATGTACAATCCATTGTATGTGATTCGATACAATACAAAATACAATTAAATTTTTTACAGTTCCAATGCATTTTCTGTTGGTGGAGAGTAAATTATGTATTTTACAACTGTAAAATTTAGTACATTTGTACTGAAAGGAGAAGGTGAATTTTAAAACGATGTGGCAATTTCATCCTCCTCTCCTTGTTCCTTTCTATTTCATGCGTCAGTAACAGCGATAGAGGAAGAGAAAAATAACAAAACTCTTTGGCTTAAGCCCAAAGCACAACGAATACGGTTACGGGAGCGGGGCATGAGATAATAAAGGACAGAGACTGTTTCTGTCTTTTTCTGTCTCATGCTCTGGTCCCGTAACCGTATTTTTATCTGCTTAGGCCTTTAGGGGGATCGTGGACCTTTCTTTTTTAAGCTAGACCGAATATACATCGCTTGAGTATCCGTTCACATTGGCCACGCGCATCTCGTTTGCGCACCATACGTCAAATCAGGCCCAACGTGATCCACCCCCCTAATCTACCTGCTAATCTTGGTATTTTGAAAATTTAAGTCCCAATACATTTTGGGTTTGGTAGGTGGGTGGTGTTGGGAATAGAGTAGTTTCTGTCAAAACATATACTAAGTGGGTGGCGGGTTGGTGGGGGGGGGGGGGGTGTTAGGCATATGATACATTGAAAACATATACTAGGTGGACAGTGGGTGGTAGTACCAAAGACATGTAACTTATTTCTAAGATAAAAGTTAACAACAATTTATGGTTTATGCAAATTCTACAGATGGATGAGGTCATAAACACATGCAATTAGTCCTAAGGTAAAAGTTAACAACAATACACAGTTTATGCAAATTAGAAAGGTTAAGATTTTAAGTTAAACTTAGTGCGATTCGATTGCAGCGCCGTCTATGGAGAAATCCCCCGCTTGAAAAACCTAAAAGTAGAGGTACCTTTAAATTCCCGCGCAAAAGTAAGGGTAAAAATTTAAAATGACGTAGGAGAATCCCCAAGAGAATGCCGACATATGGTAATACCGACTAAGGGTAACCGATTTCGGAAATCTACCTTACCTTCGAGCAAGCAAGTAATCTGCATTACCGACACAAGGTAACACGCGCGAAATCTGCATTACCGACCGACGGTAATTTATAATAAGAATTATGCACGTTGAAAAATATGCACATTGAAAATTATGCACATTGAAAATTATGCACATTGAAAACTATGCAAATTGAAAATTATGCACATTGACAATTATACACATTGAAGATTATGCACATTGAAAATTATGCACATTGAAAATTATGCACATTGAAAATTATGTACATTGAAAATTATTTACATTGAAAATTATGCACATTGAAAATTATGCACATTAAAAATTATGCACATTGACAATTATACACATTGAATATTATGCACATTAAGAATTAAGCACATTGAAAAATATGCACATTAAAAATTATGCACATTGAAAATTATGCACATTGAAAATTATGCACATTGAAAATTATGCAGATTGAAAATTATGTACATTCAAAATTATGCACCTTGAAAATTATGCACATTCAAAATTATGCACATTGAAAATTATGCACATTGAAAATTATGCACATTGAAAATTATGCACATTAAGAATTATGCACATTGAAAAATATGCACATTAAAAATTATGCACATTGAAAATTATGCACATTGAGAATTATGCACATTCAAAATTATGCACCTTGAAAATTATGCACATTCAAAATTATGCACATTAAAAATTATGCAGATTGAAAATAATGTACATTGATAATTATACACATTGAATATTATGCACATTAAGAATTATGCACATTGAAAATTATGCACATTGAAAATTATGCACATTGAAAATTATGCACATTGAAAATTATGCAGATAGACAAATATGCACATTGACAATTATACACATTGAATATTATGCACATTAAGAATTATGCACATTGAAAAATATGCACATTAAAAATTATGCACATTGAAAATTATGCACATTGACAATTATACACATTGAAGATTATGCACATTGAAAATTATGCACATTGAAAATTATGCACATTGAAAATTATGTACATTGAAAATTATTTACATTGAAAATTATGCACATTGAAAATTATGCACATTAAAAATTATGCACATTGACAATTATACACATTGAATATTATGCACATTAAGAATTATGCACATTGAAAAATATGCACATTAAAAATTATGCACATTGAAAATTATGCACATTGAAAATTATGCAAATTGAAAATTATGCACATTGATAATTATACACATTAAAAATTATGCACATTAAAAATTATGAACATTGAAAATTATGCACATTGAAAAAGATGCGAATTTGAAAATTATGCACATTGAAAATTATGCACATTGAAAATTATGCACATTGAAAATTACGAACATTGTAAATTATGCACATTGAGAAATATGCACATTAAAAATTATGCACATTGACAATTATACACATTGACAATTATACACATTGAAAATTATGCACATTGAAAATTATGCACATTGAAAATTATGCAAATTGAAAATTATGTACATTGAAAATTATGCACATTCAAAATTATGCACATTAAAAATTATGCAGATTGAAAATAATGTACATTGATAATTATACACATTGAAAATTATGCACATTGAAAATTATGCAGATTGAAAATTATGTACATTGAAAATTATGCACATTGAAAATTATGCACATTGAAAATTATGCACATTGAAAATTATGCACATTGAAAATTATGCACATTGAAAATTATGCAGATAGACAATTATGCACATTGACAATTATACACATTGAATATTATGCACATTAAGAATTATGCACATTGAAAAATATGCACATTAAAAATTATGCACATTGAAAATTATGCACATTGAAAATTATTCAAATTAAAAATTATGCACATTGATAATTATACACATTAAAAATTATGCACATAAAAAATTATGCACATTAAAAATTATGCACATTGAAAAAGATGCGAATTTGAAAATAATGCACATTGAAAATTATGCACATTGAAAATTATGCACATTGAAAATTATGCACTTTGAAAATTACGAACATTGTAAATTATGCACATTGAGAAATATGCACATTAAAAATTATGCACATTGAATTATACACATTGACAATTATACACATTGAAAATTATGCACATTGAATAATATGCACATTGAAAATTACGCACATTGAAAATTATGCACATTGAAAATTATGCACATTGAAAATTATGCACATTCAAAATTATTCACATTGAAAATTATGCACATTGAGAATTATGCACATTTAAAATTATGCACCTTATAAATTATGCACATTCAAAATTATGCACATTAAAAATTATGCAGATTGAAAATAATGTACATTGATAATTATGCACATTGACAATTATGCACATTAAAAATTATGCACATTGAAAATTATGCACATTGAAAATTATGCACATTGAAAATTATGCACATTGAAAATTAGGCAGATTGACAATTATACACATTGAATATTATGCATATTAAGAATTATGCACATTGAAAAATATGCACATTGAAAATTATGCACATTGAAAATTATGCACATTGAAAATTATGCAAATTGAAAATTATGCACATTGACAATTATACACATTGAAGATTATGCACATTGAAAATTATGCACATTGAAAATTATGCACATTGAAAATTATGCACATTAAAAATTATGTACATTGAAAATTATTTACATTGAAAATTATGCACATTGAAAATTATGCACATTAAAAATTATGCACATTGACAATTATACACATTGAATATTATGCACATTAAGAATTATGCACATTGAAAAATATGCACATTAAAAATTATGCACATTGAAAATTATGCACATTGAAAATTATGCAAATTGAAAATTATGCACATTGATAATTATACACATTAAAAATTATGCACATTAAAAATTATGCACATTGAAAATTATGCACATTGAAAAAGATGCGAATTTGAAAATTATGCACATTGAAAATTATGCAGATTGACAATTATACACATTGAATATTATGCATATTAAGAATTATGCACATTGAAAAATATGCACATTGAAAATTATGCACATTGAAAATTATGCACATTGAAAATTATGCAAATTGAAAATTATGCACATTGACAATTATACACATTGAAGATTATGCACATTGAAAATTATGCACATTGAAAATTATGCACATTGAAAATTATGTACATTGAAAATTATTTACATTAAAAATTATGCACATTGAAAATTATGCACATTGAAAATTATGCAAATTGAAAATTATGCACATTGATAATTATACACATTAAATATTATGCACATTAAAAATTATGCACATTGAAAATTATGCACATTGAAAAAGATGCGAATTTGAAAATTATGCACATTGAAAATTATGCACATTGAAAATTATGCACATTGAAAATTATGCACATTGAAAATTACGAACATTGTAAATTATGCACATTGAGAAATATGCACATTAAAAATTATGCACATTGACAATTATACACATTGAAAATTATGCACATTGAAAATTATGCACATTGAAAATTATGCACATTGAAAATTATGCACATTGAAAATTATGCACATTGAAAATTATGCAGATTGACAATTATACACATTGAATATTATGCATATTAAGAATTATGCACATTGAAAAATATGCACATTGAAAATTATGCACATTGAAAATTATGCACATTGAAAATTACGAACATTGTAAATTATGCACATTGATAATTATACACATTAAAAATTATGCACATAAAAAATTATGCACATTAAAAATTATGCACATTGAAAAAGATGCGAATTTGAAAATAATGCACATTGAAAATTATGCACATTGAAAATTATGCACATTGAAAATTATGCACTTTGAAAATTACGAACATTGTAAATTATGCACATTGAGAAATATGCACATTAAAAATTATGCACATTGAATTATACACATTGACAATTATACACATTGAAAATTATGCACATTGAATAATATGCACATTGAAAATTACGCACATTGAAAATTATGCACATTGAAAATTATGCACATTGAAAATTATGCACATTCAAAATTATTCACATTGAAAATTATGCACATTGAGAATTATGCACATTTAAAATTATGCACCTTATAAATTATGCACATTCAAAATTATGCACATTAAAAATTATGCAGATTGAAAATAATGTACATTGATAATTATGCACATTGACAATTATGCACATTAAAAATTATGCACATTGAAAATTATGCACATTGAAAATTATGCACATTGAAAATTATGCACATTGAAAATTAGGCAGATTGACAATTATACACATTGAATATTATGCATATTAAGAATTATGCACATTGAAAAATATGCACATTGAAAATTATGCACATTGAAAATTATGCACATTGAAAATTATGCAAATTGAAAATTATGCACATTGACAATTATACACATTGAAGATTATGCACATTGAAAATTATGCACATTGAAAATTATGCACATTGAAAATTATGCACATTAAAAATTATGTACATTGAAAATTATTTACATTGAAAATTATGCACATTGAAAATTATGCACATTAAAAATTATGCACATTGACAATTATACACATTGAATATTATGCACATTAAGAATTATGCACATTGAAAAATATGCACATTAAAAATTATGCACATTGAAAATTATGCACATTGAAAATTATGCAAATTGAAAATTATGCACATTGATAATTATACACATTAAAAATTATGCACATTAAAAATTATGCACATTGAAAATTATGCACATTGAAAAAGATGCGAATTTGAAAATTATGCACATTGAAAATTATGCAGATTGACAATTATACACATTGAATATTATGCATATTAAGAATTATGCACATTGAAAAATATGCACATTGAAAATTATGCACATTGAAAATTATGCACATTGAAAATTATGCAAATTGAAAATTATGCACATTGACAATTATACACATTGAAGATTATGCACATTGAAAATTATGCACATTGAAAATTATGCACATTGAAAATTATGTACATTGAAAATTATTTACATTGAAAATTATGCATATTGAAAATTATGCACTTTAAAAATTATGCACATTGACAATTATACAAATTGAATATTATGCACATTAAGAATTATGCACATTGAAAAATATGCACATTAAAAATTATGCACATTGAAAATTATGCACATTGAAAATTATGCAAATTGAAAATTATGCACATTGATAATTATACACATTAAATATTATGCACATTAAAAATTATGCACATTGAAAATTATGCACATTGAAAAAGATGCGAATTTGAAAATTATGCACATTGAAAAATTTTGCACATTGAAAATTATGCACATTGAAAATTATGCACATTGAAAATTACGAACATTGTAAATTATGCACATTGAGAAATATGCACATTAAAAATTATGCACATTGACAATTATACACATTGAAAATTATGCACATTGAAAATTATGCACATTGAAAATTATGCACATTGAAAATTATGCACATTGAAAATTATGCACATTGAAAATTATGCAGATTGACAATTATACACATTGAATATTATGCATATTAAGAATTATGCACATTGAAAAATATGCACATTGAAAATTATGCACATTGAAAATTATGCACATTGAAAATTACGAACATTGTAAATTATGCACATTGAGAATTATGCACATTGAAAATTATGCACATTGAAAATTATGCACATTGAAAATTATGCACATAAAAAGTTATGCACATTTAAAATTATGCACATTGAAAATTATGCACATAAAAAGTTATGCACATTTAAAATTATGCACATTGAAAATTATGTACATTGAAAATTATGCACATTAACAATTATGCACATTTAAAATTATGCACATTTAAAATTATGCACATTGAAAATTATGCACATAAAAAGTTATGCACATTTAAAATTATGCACATTGAAAACTATGCACATTGAAAATTATGCACATTGAAAACTATGCACATTAAATATTATGCACATTGAAAATTATGCATATTAAAAATTATGCACATTGAAAATTATGCACATTGATAATTATGCACATTGAAAATTATGCACATTGAAAATTATGCACATTAAAAATCTTGCATATTGACAATTATACACATTGAATATTATGCACATTGAAAATTATGTACATTAAAAATTATGCACATTGAAAATTATGCACATTGAAAATTACGAACATTGTAAATTATGCACATTGAGAATTATGCACATTCAAAATTATGCACCTTGAAAATTATGCACATTCAAAATTATGCACATTAAAAATTATGCAGATTGAAAATAATATACATTGATAATTATGCACATTGACAATTAAGCACATTGAAAATTATGCACATTGAAAATTATGCACATTGAAAATTATGCACATTGAAAATTATGCACATTGAAAATTATGCAGATTGACAATTATACACATTGAATATTATGCATATTAAGAATTATGCACATTGAAAAATATGCACATTGAAAATTATGCACATTGAAAATTATGCACATTGTAAATTACGAACATTGTAAATTATGCACATTGAGAATTATGCACATTCAAAATTATGCACCTTGAAAATTATGCACATTCAAAATTATGCACATTAAAAATTATGCAGATTGAAAATAATGTACATTGATAATTATGCACATTGACAATTATGCACATTGAAAATAATGTACATTGATAATTATGCACATTGACAATTATGCACATTGAAAATTATGCACATTGAAAATTATGCACATTGAAAATTATGCACATTGAAAATTATGCAGATTGACAATTATACACATTGAATATTATGCATATTAAGAATTATGCACATTGAAAAATATGCACATTGAAAATTATGCACATTGAAAATTACGCACATTGAAAATTATGCAAATTGAAAATTATGCACATTGAAAATTATGCACATTGAAAATTACGAACATTGTAAATTATGCACATTGAGAATTATGCACATTCAAAATTATGCACCTTGAAAATTATGCACATTCAAAATTATGCACATTAAAAATTATGCAGATTGAAAAAAATGTACATTGATAATTATGCACATTGACAATTATGCACATTGAAAATTATGCACATTGAAAATTATGCACATTGAAAATTATGCACATTGAAAATTATGCACATTGAAAATTATGCACATTGAAAATTATGCACATAAAAAGTTATGCACATTTAAAATTATGCACATTGAAAATTATGTACATTGAAAATTATGCACATTAACAATTATGCACATTTAAAATTATGCACATTTAAAATTATGCACATTGAAAATTATGCACATTGAAAATTATGCACATTGAAAACTATGCACATTAAATATTATGCACATTGAAAATTATGCATATTAAAAATTATGCACATTGAAAATTATGCACATTGAAAATTATGCACATTGAAAATTATGCACATTGAAAATTATGCACATTAAAAATCTTGCATATTGACAATTATACACATTGAATATTATGCACATTGAAAATTATGTACATTAAAAATTATGCACATTGAAAATTATGCACATTGAAAATTACGAACATTGTAAATTATGCACATTGAGAATTATGCACATTCAAAATTATGCACCTTGAAAATTATGCACATTCAAAATTATGCACATTAAAAATTATGCAGATTGAAAATAATATACATTGATAATTATGCACATTGACAATTAAGCACATTGAAAATTATGCACATTGAAAATTATGCACATTGAAAATTATGCACATTGAAAATTATGCACATTGAAAATTATGCAGATTGACAATTATACACATTGAATATTATGCATATTAAGAATTATGCACATTGAAAAATATGCACATTGAAAATTATGCACATTGAAAATGATGCACATTGAAAATTACGAACATTGTAAATTATGCACATTGAGAATTATGCACATTCAAAATTATGCACCTTGAAAATTATGCACATTCAAAATTATGCACATTAAAAATTATGCAGATTGAAAATAATGTACATTGATAATTATGCACATTGACAATTATGCACATTGAAAATAATGTACATTGATAATTATGCACATTGACAATTATGCACATTGAAAATTATGAACATTGAAAATTGTGCACATTGAAAATTATGCACATTGAAAATTATGCAGATTGACAATTATACACATTGAATATTATGCATATTAAGAATTATGCACATTGAAAAATATGCACATTGAAAATTATGCACATTGAAAATTACGCACATTGAAAATTATGCAAATTGAAAATTATGCACATTGAAAATTATGCACATTGAAAATTACGAACATTGTAAATTATGCACATTGAGAATTATGCACATTCAAAATTATGCACCTTGAAAATTATGCACATTCAAAATTATGCACATTAAAAATTATGCAGATTGAAAAAAATGTACATTGATAATTATGCACATTGACAATTATGCACATTGAAAATTATGCACATTGAAAATTATGCACATTGAAAATTATGCACATTGAAAATTATGCACATTGAAAATTATGCACATTGAAAATTATGCACATAAAAAGTTATGCACATTTAAAATTATGCACATTGAAAATTATGTACATTGAAAATTATGCACATTAACAATTATGCACATTTAAAATTATGCACATTTAAAATTATGCACATTGAAAATTATGCACATTGAAAATTATGCACATTGAAAACTATGCACATTAAATATTATGCACATTGAAAATTATGCATATTAAAAATTATGCACATTGAAAATTATGCACATTGAAAATTATGCACATTGAAAATTATGCACATTGAAAATTATGCACATTAAAAATCTTGCATTTTGACAATTATACACATTGAATATTATGCACATTGAAAATTATGTACATTAAAAATTATGCACATTGAAAATTATGCACATTGAAAATTACGAACATTGTAAATTATGCACATTGAGAATTATGCACATTCAAAATTATGCACCTTGAAAATTATGCACATTCAAAATTATGCACATTAAAAATTATGCAGATTGAAAATAATATACATTGATAATTATGCACATTGACAATTAAGCACATTGAAAATTATGCACATTGAAAATTATGCACATTGAAAATTATGCACATTGAAAATTATGCACATTGAAAATTATGCAGAGTGACAATTATACACATTGAATATTATGCATATTAAGAATTATGCACATTGAAAAATATGCACATTGAAAATTATGCACATTGAAAATTATGCACATTGAAAATTACGAACATTGTAAATTATGCACATTGAGAATTATGCACATTCAAAATTATGCACCTTGAAAATTATGCACATTCAAAATTATGCACATTAAAAATTATGCAGATTGAAAATAATGTACATTGATAATTATGCACATTGACAATTATGCACATTGAAAATAATGTACATTGATAATTATGCACATTGACAATTATGCACATTGAAAATTATGCACATTGAAAATTGTGCACATTGAAAATTATGCACATTGAAAATTATGCAGATTGACAATCATACACATTGAATATTATGCATATTAAGAATTATGCACATTGAAAAATATGCACATTGAAAATTATGCACATTGAAAATTACGCACATTGAAAATTATGCAAATTGAAAATTATGCACATTGAAAATTATGCACATTGAAATTTACGAACATTGTAAATTATGCACATTGAGAATTATGCACATTCAAAATTATGCACCTTGAAAATTATGCACATTCAAAATTATGCACATTAAAAATTATGCAGATTGAAAATAATGTACATTGATAATTATGCACATTGACAATTATGCACATTGAAAATAATGTACATTGATAATTATGCACATTGACAATTATGCACATTGAAAATTATGCACATTGAAAATTATGCACATTGAAAATTATGCACATTGAAAATTATGCAGATTGACAATTATACACATTGAATATTATGCATATTAAGAATTATGCACATTGAAAAATATGCACATTGAAAATTATGCACATTGAAAATTACGCACATTGAAAATTATGCAAATTGAAAATTATGCACATTGAAAATTATGCACATTGAAAATTACGAACATTGTAAATTATGCACATTGAGAATTATGCACATTTAAAATTATGCACCTTGAAAATTATGCACATTCAAAATTATGCACATTAAAAATTATGCAGATTGAAAAAAATGTACATTGATAATTATGCACATTGACAATTATGCACATTGACAATTATGCACATTGAAAATTATGCACATTGAAAATTATGCACATTGAAAATTATGCACATTGAAAATTATGCACATTGAAAATTATGCACATTGAAAATTATGCACATAAAAAGTTATGCACATTTAAAATTATGCACATTGAAAATTATGTACATTGAAAATTATGCACATTAACAATTATGCACATTTAAAATTATGCACATTTAAAATTATGCACATTGAAAATTATAAACATTGAAAACTATGCACATTAAATATTATGCACATTGAAAATTATGCATATTAAAAATTATGCACATTGAAAATTATGCACATTGAAAATTATGCACATTGAAAATTATGCACATTGAAAATTATGCACATTAAAAATCTTGCATATTGACAATTCTACACATTGAATATTATGCACATTGAAAATTATGTACATTAAAAATTATGCACATTGAAAATTATGCACATTGAAAATTACGAACATTGTAAATTATGCACATTGAGAATTATGCACATTCAAAATTATGCACCTTGAAAATTATGCACATTCAAAATTATGCACATTAAAAATTATGCAGATTGAAAATAATATACATTGATAATTATGCACATTGACAATTAAGCACATTGAAAATTATGCACATTGAAAATTATGCACATTGAAAATTATGCACATTGAAAATTATGCACATTGAAATTTATGCAGATTGACAATTATACACATTGAATATTATGCATATTAAGAATTATGCACATTGAAAAATATGCACATTGAAAATTATGCACATTGAAAATTATGCACATTGAAAATTACGAACATTGTAAATTATGCACATTGAGAATTATGCACATTCAAAATTATGCACCTTGAAAATTATGCACATTCAAAATTATGCACATTAAAAATTATGCAGATTGAAAATAATGTACATTGATAATTATGCACATTGACAATTATGCACATTGAAAATAATGTACATTGATAATTATGCACATTGACAATTATGCACATTGAAAATTATGCACATTGAAAATTGTGCACATTGAAAATTATGCACATTGAAAATTATGCAGATTGACAATTATACACATTGAATATTATGCATATTAAGAATTATGCACATTGAAAAATATGCACATTGAAAATTATGCACATTGAAAATTACGCACATTGAAAATTATGCAAATTGAAAATTATGCACATTGAAAATTATGCACATTGAAAATTACGAACATTGTAAATTATGCACATTGAGAATTATGCACATTCAAAATTATGCACCTTGAAAATTATGCACATTCAAAATTATGCACATTAAAAATTATGCAGATTGAAAAAAATGTACATTGATAATTATGCACATTGACAATTATGCACATTGAAAATTATGCACATTGAAAATTATGCACATTGAAAATTATGCACATTGAAAATTATGCACATTGAAAATTATGCAGATTGACAATTATACACATTGAATATTATGCATATTAAGAATTATGCACATTGAAAAATATGCACATTGAAAATTATGCACATTGAAAATTATGCACATTGAAAATTATGCAAATTGAAAATTATGCACATTGACAATTATACACATTGAAGATTATGCACATTGAAAATTATGCACATTGAAAATTATGCACATTAAAAATTATGCACATTGACAATTATACACATTGAATATTATGCACATTAAGAATTATGCACATTGAAAAATATGCACATTAAAAATTATGCACATTGAAAATTATGCACATTGAAAAAGATGCGATTTTGAAAATTATGCACATTGAAAATTATGCACATTGAAAATTATGCACATTGAAAATTATGCACATTGAAAATTATGCACATTGAAAATTACGAACATTGTAAATTATGCACATTGAGAATTATGCACATTAAAAATTATGCACATTGACAATTATACACATTGACAATTATACACATTAAAAATTATGCACATTGAAAATTATGCACATTGAAAATTATGCCGATTGAAAATTATGTACATTGAAAATTACGCACATTGACAATTATGCACATTGAAAATTATGCACATTGAAAATTATGCACATTGAAAATTATGCACATAAAAAGTTATGCACATTTAAAATTATGCACATTGAAAATTATGTACATTGAAAATTATGCACATTAAAAATTATGCACATTTAAAATTATGCACATTTAAAATTATGCACATTGAAAATTATGCACATTGAAAATTATGCACATTGAAAATTATGCAAATTAAATATTATGCACATTGAAAATTATGCATATTAAAAATTATGCACATTGAAAATTATGCACATTAAAAATTATGCACATTGAAAATTATGCACATTGAAAATTATGCACATTAAAAATCTTGCATATTGACAATTATACACATTGAATATTATGCACATTGAAAATTATGTACATTAAAAATTATAAACACATTGAAAATTATGCACATTTAAAATTATGCACATTGAAAATTATGCACATTAAAAAATATGCACATTTAACATTATGCCCATTGAAAATAATGCACATTGAAACTTATGCACATTGAAAATTATGCACATTGAAAATTATGCACATTTAAAATTATGCACATTGTAAATTATGTACATTGAAAATTATGCACATTAACAATTATGCACATTAACAATTATGCGCATTGAAAATTATGCACATTGAAAATTATGCACATTGACAATTATACACATTGAAAATTATGCACATTGAAAATTATGCACATTAAAATTATGCACATTGAAAATTATGCACATTGAAAATTATGCACATTGAAAATTATGCACATTGAAAATTATGCACATTGAAAATTATGCACATTGAAAATTATGCACATTGAAAATTATGCACATTGAAAATTATGCACATTGTAAATTATGCACATTGAAAAATATGCACATTGAAAATTATGAACATTTAAAATTATGCACATTGAAAATAATGCACATTGAAAATAATGCACATTGAAAATTATGCACATTGAAAATTATGCACATTGAAAATTATGCACATTAAGAATTATTCACATTGAAAATTATGCACATTAAAAATTATGCACATTTAAAATTATGTACATTGAAAATAATCCACATTGAAAATTATGCACATTGAAAATTATGCACATTGAAAATTACGCACATTGAAAATTATGCACATTGAAAATTATGCACATTGAAAATTACGCACATTGAAAATAATGCACATTGAAAATTACGCACATTAAAAATTATGCACATTGAGAATTATGCACATTGAAAATTATGCCCATTGAAAATTATGTACATTGAAAATTATGCAGATTGAAAATTATGCACATTGAAAATTATGCACATTGAAAATTATGCACATTAAAAAATATGCACATTAAAAATTATGCACATTTAAAATAATGCACATTGAAAATAATGCACATTGAAAATTATGCACATTGAAAATTACGCACAATGAAAATTATGCACATTTAAAATTATGCACATTGAAAATAATGCACATTGAAACTTATGCACATTGAAAATTATGCACATTGAAAATTATGTACATTGAAAATTATTCACATTTAAAATTATGCACATTCAAAATTATGTACATTGAAAATTATGTACATTAACAATTATGCACATTAAAAATTATGCACATTGAAAATTATGCACATTGAAAATTATGCACATTGACAATTATACACATTGAAAATTATGCACATTGAAAATTATGCACATTGAAAATTATGCGAATTGAAAATTATGCACATTGACAATTATACACATTGAAAATTATGCACATTGAAAATTATGCATATTGAAAATTATGCACATTGAAAATTATGCACATTGAAAATTACGCACATTGAAAATTATGCAAATTGAAAATTATGCACATTGAAAATTATGCACATTGAAAATTACGAACATTGTAAATTATGCACATTGAGAATTATGCACATTCAAAATTATGCACCTTGAAAATTATGCACATTCAAAATTATGCACATTAAAAATTATGCAGATTGACAATTATACACATTGAATATTATGCATATTAAGAATTATGCACATTGAAAATTATGCAGATTGACAATTATACACATTGAATATTATGCATATTAAGAATTATGCACATTGAAAAATATGCACATTGAAAATTATGCACATTGAAAATTACGCACATTGAAAATTATGCAAATTGAAAATTATGCACATTGAAAATTATGCACCTTGAAAATTATGCACATTCAAAATTACGCACATTGAAAATTATGCAGATTGACAATTATACACATTGAATATTATGCATATTAAGAATTATGCACATTGAAAATTATGCAGATTGACAATTATACACATTGAATATTATGCATATTAAGAATTATGCACATTGAAAAATATGCACATTGAAAATTATGCACATTGAAAATTACGCACATTGAAAATTATGCACCTTGAAAATTATGCACATTCAAAATTACGCACATTGAAAATTATGCAGATTGACAATTATACACATTGAATATTATGCATATTAAGAATTATGCACATTGAAAAATACGAACATTGTAAATTATGCACATTGAGAATTATGCACATTCAAAATTATGCACCTTGAAAATTATGCACATTCAAAATTACGCACATTGAAAATTATGCAGATTGACAATTATACACATTGAATATTATGCATATTAAGAATTATGCACATTGAAAATTATGCAGATTGACAATTATACACATTGAATATTATGCATATTAAGAATTATGCACATTGAAAAATATGCACATTGAAAATTATGCACATTGAAAATTACGCACATTGAAAATTATGCAAATTGAAAATTATGCACATTGAAAATTATGCACATTGAAAATTACGAACATTGTAAATTATGCACATTGAGAATTATGCACATTCAAAATTATGCACCTTGAAAATTATGCACATTAAAAATCTTGCATATTGACAATTATACACATTGAATATTATGCACATTGAAAATTATGTACATTAAAAATTATGTACATTGAAAATTATGCACATTGAAAATTACGAACATTGTAAATTATGCACATTGAGAATTATACACATTCAAAATTATGCACCTTGAAAATTATGCACATTCAAAATTATGCACATTAAAAATTATGCAGATTGAAAATAATATACATTGATAATTATGCACATTGACAATTAAGCACATTGAAAATTATGCACATTGAAAATTATGCACATTGAAAATTATGCACATTGAAAATTATGCACATTGAAAATTATGCACATTGAAAATTATGCACATTGAAAATTATGCAGATTGACAATTATACACATTGAATATTATGCATATTAAGAATTATGCACATTGAAAAATATGCACATTGAAAATTATGCACATTGAAAATTATGCACATTGAAAATTACGAACATTGTAAATTATGCACATTGAGAATTATGCACATTCAAAATTATGCACCTTGAAAATTATGCACATTCAAAATTATGCACATTAAAAATTATGCAGATTGAAAATAATGTACATTGATAATTATGCACATTGACAATTATGCACATTGAAAATAATGTACATTGATAATTATGCACATTGACAATTATGCACATTGAAAATTATGCACATTGAAAATTATGCACATTGAAAATTATGCACATTGAAAATTATGCAGATTGACAATTATACACATTGAATATTATGCATATTAAGAATTAGGCACATTGAAAAATATGCACATTGAAAATTATGCACATTGAAAATTACGCACATTGAAAATTATGCAAATTGAAAATTATGCACATTGAAAATTATGCACATTGAAAATTACGAACATTGTAAATTATGCACATTGAGAATTATGCACATTCAAAATTATGCACCTTGAAAATTATGCACATTCAAAATTATGCACATTAAAAATTATGCAGATTGAAAAAAATGTACATTGATAATTATGCACATTGACAATTATGCACATTGAAAATTATGCACATTGAAAATTATGCACATTGAAAATTATGCACATTGAAAATTATGCACATTGAAAATTATGCACATTGAAAATTATGCACACAAAAAGTTATGCACATTTAAAATTATGCACATTGAAAATTATGTACATTGAAAATTATGCACATTAACAATTATGCACATTTAAAATTATGCACATTTAAAATTATGCACCTTGAAAATTATGCACATTGATAATTATGCACATTGAAAACTATGCACATTAAATATTATGCACATTGAAAATTATGCATATTAAAAATTATGCACATTGAAAATTATGCACATTGAAAATTATGCACATTGAAAATTATGCACATTGAAAATTATGCACATTAAAAATCTTGCATATTGACAATTATACACATTGAATATTATGCACATTGAAAATTATGTACATTAAAAATTATGCACATTGAAAATTATGCACATTGAAAATTACGAACATTGTAAATTATGCACATTGAGAATAATGCACATTCAAAATTATGCACCTTGAAAATTATGCACATTCAAAATTATGCACATTAAAAATTATGCAGATTGAAAATAATATACATTGATAATTATGCACATTGACAATTAAGCACATTGAAAATTATGCACATTGAAAATTATGCACATTGAAAATTATGCACATTGAAAATTATGCACATTGAAAATTATGCAGATTGACAATTATACACATTGAATATTATGCATATAAAGAATTATGCACATTGAAAAATATGCACATTGAAAATTATGCACATTCAAAATTATGCACATTAAAAATTATGCAGATTGAAAATAATGTACATTGATAATTATGCACATTGACAATTATGCACATTGAAAATAATGTACATTGATAATTATGCACATTGACAATTATGCACATTGAAAATTATGCACATTGAAAATTATGCACATTGAAAATTATGCACATTGAAAATTATGCAGATTGACAATTATACACATTGAATATTATGCATATTAAGAATTAGGCACATTGAAAAATATGCACATTGAAAATTATGCACATTGAAAATTACGCACATTGAAAATTATGCAAATTGAAAATTATGCACATTGAAAATTATGCACATTGAAAATTACGAACATTGTAAATTATGCACATTGAGAATTATGCACATTCAAAATTATGCACCTTGAAAATTATGCACATTCAAAATTATGCACATTAAAAATTATGCAGATTGAAAAAAATGTACATTGATAATTATGCACATTGACAATTATGCACATTGAAAATTATGCACATTGAAAATTATGCACATTGAAAATTATGCACATTGAAAATTATGCACATTGAAAATTATGCACATTGAAAATTATGCACATAAAAAGTTATGCACATTTAAAATTATGCACATTGAAAATTATGTACATTGAAAATTATGCACATTAACAATTATGCACATTTAAAATTATGCACATTTAAAATTATGCACCTTGAAAATTATGCACATTGAAAATTATGCACATTGAAAACTATGCACATTAAATATTATGCACATTGAAAATTATGCATATTAAAAATTATGCACATTGAAAATTATGCACATTGAAAATTATGCACATTGAAAATTATGCACATTGAAAATTATGCACATTAAAAATCTTGCATATTGACAATTATACACATTGAATATTATGCACATTGAAAATTATGTACATTAAAAATTATGCACATTGAAAATTATGCACATTGAAAATTACGAACATTGTAAATTATGCACATTGAGAATAATGCACATTCAAAATTATGCACCTTGAAAATTATGCACATTCAAAATTATGCACATTAAAAATTATGCAGATTGAAAATAATATACATTGATAATTATGCACATTGACAATTAAGCACATTGAAAATTATGCACATTGAAAATTATGCACATTGAAAATTATGCACATTGAAAATTATGCACATTGAAAATTATGCAGATTGACAATTATACACATTGAATATTATGCATATAAAGAATTATGCACATTGAAAAATATGCACATTGAAAATTATGCACATTGAAAATTATGCACAATGAAAATTACGAACATTGTAAATTATGCACATTGAGAATTATGCACATTCAAAATTATGCACCTTGAAAATTATGCACATTCAAAATAATGCACATTAAAAATTATGCAGATTGAAAATTATGCACATTGAAAATTATGCACATTGAAAATTATGCAGATTGACAATTATACACATTGAATATTATGCATATTAAGAATTATGCACATTGAAATATATGCACATTGAAAATTATGCACATTGAAAATTATGCACATTGAAAATTATGCACATTGAAAATTATGCAGATTGACAATTATACACATTGAATATTATGCATATTAAGAATTATGCACATTGAAAAATATGCACATTGAAAATTATGCACATTGAAAATTACGCACATTGAAAATTATGCAAATTGAAAATTATGCACATTGAAAATTATGCACATTGAAAATTACGAACATTGTAAATTATGCACATTGAGAATTATGCACATTCAAAATTATGCACCTTGAAAATTATGCACATTCAAAATTATGCACATTAAAAATTATGCAGATTGAAAAAAATGTACATTGATAATTATGCACATTGACAATTATGCACATTGAAAATTATGCACATTGAAAATTATGCACATTGAAAATTATGCAGATTGACAATTATACACATTGAATATTATGCATATTAAGAATTATGCACATTGAAAAATATGCACATTGAAAATTATGCACATTGAAAATTATGCACATTGAAAATTATGCAAATTGAAAATTATGCACATTGACAATTATACACATTGAAGATTATGCACATTGAAAATTATGCACATTGAAAATTATGCACATTAAAAATTATGCACATTGACAATTATACACATTGAATATTATGCACATTAAGAATTATGCACATTGAAAAATATGCACATTAAAAATTATGCACATTGAAAATTATGCACATTGAAAATTATACAAATTGAAAATTATGCACATTGATAATTATACACATTAAAAATTATGCACATTAAAAATTATGCACATTGAAAATATTGCACATTGAAAAAGATGCGATTTTGAAAATTATGCACATTGAAAATTATGCACATTGAAAATTATGCACATTGAAAATTATGCACATTGAAAATTACGAACATTGTAAATTATGCACATTGAGAATTATGCACATTAAAAATTATGCACATTGACAATTATACACATTGACAATTATACACATTAAAAATTATGCACATTGAAAATTATGCACATTGAAAATTATGCCGATTGAAAATTATGTACATTGAAAATTATGCACATTGACAATTATGCACATTGAAAATTATGCACATTGAAAATTATGCACATTGAAAATTATGCACATAAAAAGTTATGCACATTTAAAATTATGCACATTGAAAATTATGTACATTGAAAATTATGCACATTAAAAATTATGCACATTTAAAATTATGCACATTTAAAATTATGCACATTGAAAATTATGCACATTGAAAATTATGCACATTGAAAATTATGCAAATTAAATATTATGCACATTGAAAATTATGCATATTAAAAATTATGCACATTGAAAATTATGCACATTAAAAATTATGCACATTGAAAATTATGCACATTGAAAATTATGCACATTAAAAATCTTGCATATTGACAATTATACACATTGAATATTATGCACATTGAAAATTATGTACATTAAAAATTATAAACACATTGAAAATTATGCACATTTAAAATTATGTACATTGAACATTATGCGCATTAAAAAATATGCACATTAAAAATTATGCACATTTAAAATAGTGCACATTGAAAATAATGCACATTGAAAATTATGCACATTGAAAACTATGCACATTGAAAATTATGCACATTAAAAATCTTGCATATTGACAATTATACACATTGAATATTATGCACATTGAAAATTATGTACATTAAAAATTATAAACACATTGAAAATTATGCACATTTAAAATTATGCACATTGAAAATTATGCACATTAAAAAATATGCACATTTAACATTATGCCCATTGAAAATAATGCACATTCAAACTTATGCACATTGAAAATTATGCACATTGAAAATTATGCACATTTAAAATTATGCACATTGTAAATTATGTACATTGAAAATTATGCACATTAACAATTATGCACATTAACAATTATGCGCATTGAAAATTATGCACATTGAAAATTATGCACATTGACAATTATACACATTGAAAATTATGCACATTGAAAATTATGCACATTAAAATTATGGACATTAAAAATTATGCACATTGAAAATTATGCACATTGAAAATTATGCACATTGAAAATTATGCACATTGAAAATTAATCACATTGAAAATTATGCACATTGAAAATTATGCACATTGAAAATTATGCACATTGAAAATTATGCACATTGAAAAATATGCACATTGAAAATTATGCACATTTAAAATTATGCACATTGAAAATAATGCACATTGAAAATTACGCACATTAAAAATTATGCACATTGAGAATTATGCACATTGAAAATTATGCCCATTGAAAATTATTTACATTGAAAATTATGCAGATTGAAAATTATGCACATTGAAAATTATGCACATTGAAAATTATGCACATTAAAAAATATGCACATTAAAAATTATGCACATTTAAAATAATGCACATTGAAAATAATGCACATTGAAAATTATGCACATTGAAAATTACGCACAATGAAAATTATGCACATTAAAAATTATGCACATTGAAAATTATGCACATTGAAAATTATGCACATTGACAATTATACACATTGAAAATTATGCACATTGAAAATTATGCACATTGAAAATTATGCGAATTGAAAATTATGCACATTGACAATTATACACATTGAAAATTATGCACATTGAAAATTATGCATATTGAAAATTATGCACATTGAAAATTATGCACATTGAAAATTATTTACATTGAAAATTATGCAGATTGACAATTATACACATTGAATATTATGCATATTAAGAATTATGCACATTGAAAAATATGCACATTGAAAATTATGCACATTGAAAATTACGCACATTGAAAATTATGCAGATTGACAATTATACACATTGAATATTATGCACATTAAGAATTATGCACATTGAAAATTATGCAGATTGACAATTATACACATTGAATATTATGCATATTAAGAATTATGCACATTGAAAAATATGCACATTGAAAAATATGCACATTGAAAATTATGCACATTGAAAATTACGCACATTGAAAATTATGCAGATTGACAATTATACACATTGAATATTATGCATATTAAGAATTATGCACATTGAAAATTATGCAGATTGACAATTATACACATTGAATATTATGCATATTAAGAATTATGCACATTGAAAAATATGCACATTGAAAATTATGCACATTGAAAATTACGCACATTGAAAATTATGCAAATTGAAAATTATGCACATTGAAAATTATGCACATTGAAAATTACGAACATTGTAAATTATGCACATTGAGAATTATGCACATTCAAAATTATGCACCTTAAAAATTATGCACATTCAAAATTATGCACATTAAAAATTATGCAGATTGAAAAAAATGTACATTAATAATTATGCACATTGACAATTATGCACATTGAAAATTATGCACATTGAAAATTATGCACATTAAAAATCTTGCATATTGACAATTATACACATTGAATATTATGCACATTGAAAATTATGTACATTAAAAATTATAAACACATTGAAAATTATGCACATTTAAAATTATGCACATTGAAAATTATGCACATTAAAAAATATGCACATTTAACATTATGCCCATTGAAAATAATGCACATTCAAACTTATGCACATTGAAAATTATGCACATTGAAAATTATGCACATTTAAAATTATGCACATTGTAAATTATGTACATTGAAAATTATGCACATTAACAATTATGCACATTAACAATTATGCGCATTGAAAATTATGCACATTGAAAATTATGCACATTGACAATTATACACATTGAAAATTATGCACATTGAAAATTATGCACATTAAAATTATGCACATTGAAAATTATGCACATTGAAAATTATGCACATTGAAAATTATGCACATTGAAAATTATGCACATTGAAAATTATGCACATTGAAAATTATGCACATTGAAAATTATGCACATTGAAAATTATGCACATTGAAAAATATGCACATTGAAAATTATGCACATTTAAAATTATGCACATTGAAAATAATGCACATTGAAAATTACGCACATTAAAAATTATGCACATTGAGAATTATGCACATTGAAAATTATGCCCATTGAAAATTATGTACATTAAAAATTATGCAGATTGAAAATTATGCACATTGAAAATTATGCACATTGAAAATTATGCACATTAAAAAATATGCACATTAAAAATTATGCACATTTAAAATAATGCACATTGAAAATAATGCACATTGAAAATTATGCACATTGAAAATTACGCACAATGAAAATTATGCACATTTAAAATTATGCACATTGAAAATAATGCACATTGAAACTTATGCACATTGAAAATTTTGCACATTGAAAATTATGTACATTGAAAATTATTCACATTTAAAATTATGCACATTGAAAATTATGTACATTGAAAATTATGTACATTAACAATTATGCACATTAAAAATTATGCACATTGAAAATTATGCACATTGAAAATTATGCACATTGACAATTATACACATTGAAAATTATGCACATTGGAAATTATGCACATTGAAAATTATGCGAATTGAAAATTATGCACATTGACAATTATACACATTGAAAATTATGCACATTGAAAATTATGCATATTGAAAATTATGCACATTGAAAATTATGCACATTGAAAATTATTTACATTAAAAATTATGCAGATTGACAATTATACACATTGAATATTATGCATATTAAGAATTATGCACATTGAAAAATATGCACATTGAAAATTATGCACATTGAAAATTACGCACATTGAAAATTATGCAGATTGACAATTATACACATTGAATATTATGCACATTAAGAATTATGCACATTGAAAATTATGCAGATTGACAATTATACACATTGAATATTATGCATATTAAGAATTATGCACATTGAAAAATATGCACATTGAAAATTATGCACATTGAAAATTACGCACATTGAAAATTATGCAGATTGACAATTATACACATTGAATATTATGCATATTAAGAATTATGCACATTGAAAATTATGCAGATTGACAATTATACACATTGAATATTATGCATATTAAGAATTATGCACATTGAAAAAAAAGCACATTGAAAATTATGCACATTGAAAATTACGCACATTGAAAATTATGCAAATTGAAAATTATGCACATTGAAAATTATGCACATTGAAAATTACGAACATTGTAAATTATGCACATTGAGAATTATGCACATTCAAAATTATGCACCTTAAAAATTATGCACATTCAAAATTATGCACATTAAAAATTATGCAGATTGAAAAAAATGTACATTAATAATTATGCACATTGACAATTATGCACATTGAAATTTATGCACATTGAAAATTATGCACATTGAAAATTATGCACATTGAAAATTATGCACATTGAAAATTATGCAGATTGACAATTATACACATTGAATATTATGCATATTAAGAATTATGCACTTTGAAAAATATGCACATTGAAAATTATGCACATTGAAAATTATGCACATTGAAAATTATGCAAATTGAAAATTATGCACATTGACAATTATACACATTGAAGATTATGCACATTGAAAATTATGCACATTGAAAATTATGCACATTAAAAATTATGCACATTGACAATTATACACATTGAATATTATGCACATTAAGAATTATGCACATTGAAAAATATGCACATTAAAAATTATGCACATTGAAAATTATGCACATTGAAAATTATGCAAATTGAAAATTATGCACATTGATAATTATACACATTAAAAATTATGCACATTAAAAATTATGCACATTGAAAATTATGCACATTGAAAAAGATGCGATTTTGAAAATTATGCACCTTGAAAATTATGCACATTAAAAATCTTGCATATTGACAATTATACACATTGAATATTATGCACATTGAAAATTATGTACATTAAAAATTATGCACATTGAAAATTATGCACATTGAAAATTACGAACATTGTAAATTATGCACATTGAGAATTATACACATTCAAAATTATGCACCTTGAAAATTATGCACATTCAAAATTATGCACATTAAAAATTATGCAGATTGAAAATAATATACATTGATAATTATGCACATTGACAATTAAGCACATTGAAAATTATGCACATTGAAAATTATGCACATTGAAAATTATGCACATTGAAAATTATGCACATTGAAAATTATGCACATTGAAAATTATGCACATTGAAAATTATGCAGATTGACAATTATACACATTGAATATTATGCATATTAAGAATTATGCACATTGAAAAATATGCACATTGAAAATTATGCACATTGAAAATTATGCACATTGAAAATTACGAACATTGTAAATTATGCACATTGAGAATTATGCACATTCAAAATTATGCACCTTGAAAATTATGCACATTCAAAATTATGCACATTAAAAATTATGCAGATTGAAAATAATGTACATTGATAATTATGCACATTGAAAATTATGCACATTGAAAATTATGCACATTGAAAATTATGCACATTGAAAATTATGCCGATTGACAATTAAACACATTGAATATTATGCATATTAAGAATTATGCACATTGAAAAATATGCACATTGAAAATTATGCACATTGAAAATTACGCACATTGAAAATTATGCAAATTGAAAATTATGCACATTGAAAATTATGCACATTGAAAATTACGAACATTGTAAATTATGCACATTGAGAATTATGCACATTCAAAATTATGCACCTTGAAAATTATGCACATTCAAAATTATGCACATTAAAAATTATGCAGATTGAAAAAAATGTACATTGATAATTATGCACATTGACAATTATGCACATTGAAAATTATGCACATTGAAAATTATGCACATTGAAAATTATGCACATTGAAAATTATGACATTGAAAATTATGCACATTGAAAATTATGCACATAAAAAGTTATGCACATTTAAAATTATGCACATTGAAAATTATGTACATTGAAAATTATGCACATTAACAATTATGCACATTTAAAATTATGCACATTTAAAATTATGCACCTTGAAAATTATGCACATTGAAAATTATGCACATTGAAAACTATGCACATTAAATATTATGCACATTGAAAATTATGCATATTAAAAATTATGCACATTGAAAATTATGCACATTGAAAATTATGCACATTGAAAATTATGCACATTGAAAATTATGCACATTAAAAATCTTGCATATTGACAATTATACACATTGAATATTATGCACATTGAAAATTATGTACATTAAAAATTATGCATATTGAAAATTATGCACATTGAAAATTACGAACATTGTAAATTATGCACATTGAGAATTATGCACATTCAAAATTATGCACCTTGAAAATTATGCACATTCAAAATTATGCACATTAAAAATTATGCAGATTGAAAATAATATACATTGATAATTATGCACATTGACAATTAAGCACATTGAAAATTATGCACATTGAAAATTATGCACATTGAAAATTATGCACATTGAAAATTATGCACATTGAAAATTATGCACATTGAAAATTATTTACATTGAAAATTATGCAGATTGACAATTATACACATTGAATATTATGCATATTAAGAATTATGCACATTGAAAAATATGCACATTGAAAATTATGCACATTGAAAATTACGCACATTGAAAATTATGCAGATTGACAATTATACACATTGAATATTATGCACATTAAGAATTATGCACATTGAAAATTATGCAGATTGACAATTATACACATTGAATATTATGCATATTAAGAATTATGCACATTGAAAAATATGCACATTGAAAAATATGCACATTGAAAATTATGCACATTGAAAATTACGCACATTGAAAATTATGCAGATTGACAATTATACACATTGAATATTATGCATATTAAGAATTATGCACATTGAAAATTATGCAGATTGACAATTATACACATTGAATATTATGCATATTAAGAATTATGCACATTGAAAAATATGCACATTGAAAATTATGCACATTGAAAATTACGCACATTGAAAATTATGCAAATTGAAAATTATGCACATTGAAAATTATGCACATTGAAAATTACGAACATTGTAAATTATGCACATTGAGAATTATGCACATTCAAAATTATGCACCTTAAAAATTATGCACATTCAAAATTATGCACATTAAAAATTATGCAGATTGAAAAAAATGTACATTAATAATTATGCACATTGACAATTATGCACATTGAAAATTATGCACATTGAAAATTATGCACATTAAAAATCTTGCATATTGACAATTATACACATTGAATATTATGCACATTGAAAATTATGTACATTAAAAATTATAAACACATTGAAAATTATGCACATTTAAAATTATGCACATTGAAAATTATGCACATTAAAAAATATGCACATTTAACATTATGCCCATTGAAAATAATGCACATTCAAACTTATGCACATTGAAAATTATGCACATTGAAAATTATGCACATTTAAAATTATGCACATTGTAAATTATGTACATTGAAAATTATGCACATTAACAATTATGCACATTAACAATTATGCGCATTGAAAATTATGCACATTGAAAATTATGCACATTGACAATTATACACATTGAAAATTATGCACATTGAAAATTATGCACATTAAAATTATGCACATTGAAAATTATGCACATTGAAAATTATGCACATTGAAAATTATGCACATTGAAAATTATGCACATTGAAAATTATGCACATTGAAAATTATGCACATTGAAAATTATGCACATTGAAAATTATGCACATTAAAAATTATGCACATTGAAAAATATGCACATTGAAAATTATGCACATTTAAAATTATGCACATTGAAAATAATGCACATTGAAAATTACGCACATTAAAAATTATGCACATTGAGAATTATGCACATTGAAAATTATGCCCATTGAAAATTATGTACATTAAAAATTATGCAGATTGAAAATTATGCACATTGAAAATTATGCACATTGAAAATTATGCACATTAAAAAATATGCACATTAAAAATTATGCACATTTAAAATAATGCACATTGAAAATAATGCACATTGAAAATTATGCACATTGAAAATTACGCACAATGAAAATTATGCACATTTAAAATTATGCACATTGAAAATAATGCACATTGAAACTTATGCACATTGAAAATTTTGCACATTGAAAATTATGTACATTGAAAATTATTCACATTTAAAATTATGCACATTGAAAATTATGTACATTGAAAATTATGTACATTAACAATTATGCACATTAAAAATTATGCACATTGAAAATTATGCACATTGAAAATTATGCACATTGACAATTATACACATTGAAAATTATGCACATTGGAAATTATGCACATTGAAAATTATGCGAATTGAAAATTATGCACATTGACAATTATACACATTGAAAATTATGCACATTGAAAATTATGCATATTGAAAATTATGCACATTGAAAATTATGCACATTGAAAATTATTTACATTAAAAATTATGCAGATTGACAATTATACACATTGAATATTATGCATATTAAGAATTATGCACATTGAAAAATATGCACATTGAAAATTATGCACATTGAAAATTACGCACATTGAAAATTATGCAGATTGACAATTATACACATTGAATATTATGCACATTAAGAATTATGCACATTGAAAATTATGCAGATTGACAATTATACACATTGAATATTATGCATATTAAGAATTATGCACATTGAAAAATATGCACATTGAAAATTATGCACATTGAAAATTACGCACATTGAAAATTATGCAGATTGACAATTATACACATTGAATATTATGCATATTAAGAATTATGCACATTGAAAATTATGCAGATTGACAATTATACACATTGAATATTATGCATATTAAGAATTATGCACATTGAAAAATATGCACATTGAAAATTATGCACATTGAAAATTACGCACATTGAAAATTATGCAAATTGAAAATTATGCACATTGAAAATTATGCACATTGAAAATTACGAACATTGTAAATTATGCACATTGAGAATTATGCACATTCAAAATTATGCACCTTAAAAATTATGCACATTCAAAATTATGCACATTAAAAATTATGCAGATTGAAAAAAATGTACATTAATAATTATGCACATTGACAATTATGCACATTGAAAATTATGCACATTGAAAATTATGCACATTGAAAATTATGCACATTGAAAATTATGCACATTGAAAATTATGCAGATTGACAATTATACACATTGAATATTATGCATATTAAGAATTATGCACATTGAAAAATATGCACATTGAAAATTATGCACATTGAAAATTATGCACTTTGAAAATTATGCACATAGAAAATTACGCACATTAAAAGTTATGCACATTGAGAAATATGCACATTGAAAATTATGCCCATTGAAAATTATGTACATTGAAAATTACGCACAATGAAAATTATGCACATTTAAAATTATGCACATTGAAAATAATGCACATTGAAAATTATGCACATTGAAAATTACGCACATTGAAAATTATTCACATTGAGAATTATGCACATTGAAAATTATGCACATTTAAAATTATGCACATTGAAAATTATGCACATTGAAAATTATGCACATTGAAAATTATGCACATTAAATATTATGCACATTGAAAATTATGCATATTAAAAATTATGCACATTGAAAATTATGCTCATTGAAAATTATGCACATTGAAAATTATGCACATTGAAAATTATGCACATTAAAAATCTTGCATATTGACAATTATACACATTGAATATTATGCATATTGAAAATTATGTACATTGAAAATGATAAACACATTGAAAATTCTGCACATTGAAAATTATGCACATTGAAAATTATGCACATTGAAAATTACGCACAATGAAAATTATGCACATTGAAAATTATGCACATTGAAAATTATGCACATTGAAAATTATGCACATTGAAAATAATGTACATTGATAATTATGCACATTGACAATTATGCACATTGAAAATTATGCACATTGAAAATTATGCACATTGAAAATTATGCACATTAAAATTATGCACATTGAAAATTATGCACATTGAAAATTATGCACATTGAAAATTACGCACAATGAAAATTATGCACATTTAAAATTATGCACATTAAAAATTATGCACATTGAAAATTATGCACATTGAAAATTATGTACATTGAAAATTATGCACATTAACAATTATGCACATTGAGAATTATGAACATTGAAAATTATGCACATTGAAAATTATGCACATAAAAAAATATGCACATTAAAAATTATGCACATTTAAAATAATGCACATTGAAAATAATGCACATTGAAAATTATGCACATTGAAAATTACGCACAATGAAAATTATGCACATTGAAAATTATGCACTTTGAAAATCATGCACATAGAAAATTACGCACATTAAAAGTTACGCACATTGAGAATTATGCACATTGAAAATTATGCCCATTGAAAATTATGTACATTGAAAATTATAAACACATTGAAAATTATGCACATTGAAAATTATGCACATTGAAAATTATGCACATTAAAAAATATGCACATTAAAAATTATGCACATTTAAAATAATGCACATTGAAAGTAATGCTCATTGAAAATTATGCACATTGAAAATTACGCACAATGAAAATTATGCACATTGAAAATTATGCACTTTGAAAATTATGCACATTGAAAATTACGCACATTAAAAATTATGCACATTGAGAATTATGCACATTGAAAATTATGCCTATTGAAAATTATGTACATTGAAAATTATGCACATTTAAAATTATGCACATTTAAAATAATGCACATTAAAAATAATGCACATTGAAAATTATGCACATTGAAAATTATGCACATTTAAAATTATGCACATTGAAAATTATGCACATTGAAAATTATGCACATTGAAAATTATGCACACTGAAAATTATGCACATTGAAAATTGTGCACATTGAAAATTATGCACATTGAAAATTATGCACATTAAATATTATGCACATTGAAAATTATGCATATTAAAAATTATGCACATTGAAAATTATGCACATTGAAAATCATGCACATTGAAAATTATGCACATTGAAAATTATGCACATTGAAAATTATGCAGATTGACAATTATACACATTGAATATTATGCATATTAAGAATTATGCACATTGAAAAATATGCACATTGAAAATTATGCACATTGAAAATTATGCACATTGAAAATTATGCAAATTGAAAATTATGCACATTGACAATTATACACATTGAAGATTATGCACATTGAAAATTATGCACATTGAAAATTATGCCCATTGAAAATTATGTACATTGAAAATTATGCAGATTGAAAATTATGCACATTGAAAATTATGCACATTGAAAATTATGCACATTAAAAAATATGCACATTAAAAATTATGCACATTTAAAATAATGCACATTGAAAATAATGCACATTGAAAATTATGCACATTGAAAATTACGCACAATGAAAATTATGCACATTTAAAATTATGCACATTGAAAATAATGCACATTGAAACTTATGCACATTGAAAATTTTGCACATTGAAAATTATGTACATTGAAAATTATTCACATTTAAAATTATGCACATTGAAAATTATGTACATTGAAAATTATGTACATTAACAATTATGCACATTAAAAATTATGCACATTGAAAATTATGCACATTGAAAATTATGCACATTGACAATTATACACATTGAAAATTATGCACATTGAAAATTATGCACATTGAAAATTATGCGAATTGAAAATTATGCACATTGACAATTATACACATTGAAAATTATGCACATTGAAAATTATGCATATTGAAAATTATGCACATTGAAAATTATGCACATTGAAAATTATTTACATTGAAAATTATGCAGATTGACAATTATACACATTGAATATTATGCATATTAAGAATTATGCACATTGAAAAATATGCACATTGAAAATTATGCACATTGAAAATTACGCACATTGAAAATTATGCAGATTGACAATTATACACATTGAATATTATGCATATTAAGAATTATGCACATTGAAAATTATGCAGATTGACAATTATACACATTGAATATTATGCATATTAAGAATTATGCACATTGAAAAATATGCACATTGAAAATTATGCTCATTGAAAATTACGCACATTGAAAATTATGCAGATTGACAATTATACACATTGAATATTATGCATATTAAGAATTATGCACATTGAAAATTATGCAGATTGACAATTATACACATTGAATATTATGCATATTAAGAATTATGCACATTGAAAAATATGCACATTGAAAATTATGCACATTGAAAATTACGCACATTGAAAATTATGCAAATTGAAAATTATGCACATTAAAAATTATGCACATTGAAAATTACGAACATTGTAAATTATGCACATTGAGAATTATGCACATTCAAAATTATGCACCTTGAAAATTATGCACATTCAAAATTATGCACATTAAAAATTATGCAGATTGAAAAAAATGTACATTGATAATTATGCACATTGACAATTATGCACATTGAAAATTATGCACATTGAAAATTATGCACATTGAAAATTATGCACATTGAAAATTATGCACATTGAAAATTATGCAGATTGACAATTATACACATTGAATATTATGCATATTAAGAATTATGCACATTGAAAAATATGCACATTGAAAATTATGCACATTGAAAATTATGCACATTGAAAATTATGCAAATTGAAAATTATGCACATTGACAATTATACACATTGAAGATTATGCACATTGAAAATTATGCACATTGAAAATTATGCACATTAAAAATTATGCACATTGACAATTATACACATTGAATATTATGCACATTAAGAATTATGCACATTGAAAAATATGCACATTAAAAATTATGCACATTGAAAATTATGCACATTGAAAATTATGCAAATTGAAAATTATGCACATTGATAATTATACACATTAAAAATTATGCACATTAAAAATTATGCACATTGAAAATTATGCACATTGAAAAAGATGCGATTTTGAAAATTATGCACATTGAAAATTATGCACATTGACAATTATGCACATTGAAAATTATGCACATTGAAAATTATGCACATTGAAAATTATGCACATTGAAAATTATGCACATTGAAAATTATGCAGATTGACAATTATACACATTGAATATTATGCATATTAAGAATTATGCACATTGAAAAATATGCACATTGAAAATTATGCACATTGAAAATTATGCACATTGAAAATTATGCAAATTGAAAATTATGCACATTGACAATTATACACATTGAAGATTATGCACATTGAAAATTATGCACATTGAAAATTATGCACATTAAAAATTATGCACATTGACAATTATACACATTGAATATTATGCACATTAAGAATTATGCACATTGAAAAATATGCACATTAAAAATTATGCACATTGAAAATTATGCACATTGAAAATTATGCAAATTGAAAATTATGCACATTGATAATTATACACATTAAAAATTATGCACATTAAAAATTATGCACATTGAAAATTATGCACATTGAAAAAGATGCGATTTTGAAAATTATGCACATTGAAAATTATGCACATTGAAAATTATGCACATTGAAAATTATTGTTGTTAATATTCTAATTTAAATATTACCACGTGTTTAAATTAGCGTTACCTACTTCTCTCTTTTCAACTATTGATTTATTGATTGGTTTTTGTTTATCTCTTATGAGTTGACTTATAATCGTTTGTACGCATTTTTTGTTCCAAATAATAAAACGTGTTTCTTTAAATGTGTTTGACTTTTCTGGTTAAAAATCACAACAGGTTATGGGCCCAGAAAAGATTGGACTAAAAGACTTTCGTGAAAATTACTAAGTGAAGTGTAATTTTCGTTTTCCTTTTACGCTTGTGTATCCAAACCTTAAAATTCGTGGTCGTACACATATTGTATTTTTTTTTAAAAGGAAAAAAGTGCCTGAGAAAACATGTCGGGAACTGTGCAAATCGATAAACTAAGCAAAGAGAATTATGATACCTGGAAGCTCCAGATGGAAGCTGTTCTAGTAAAAAATGATAAGTGGGGTTACGTGAACGGTACAACAGCGAAACCCGAAAACGCTACACAAGCGCAAATTGATGTGTGGGATAAAGCGGATCAAAAAGCTCGTGCTGATTTAATTCTGTCAATAACTCCGTCTGAACTGTGCCATATTAAAAATTGTACGACGTCTAAATCAGTGTGGGAAAAATTGGAAGAAGTTTTTCGGTCGAAAGGTCCTGCGCGAAAAGCGACGCTCCTCAAGCAATTGTTGTTTTCTAAAATGAGTGAAAGTGACAATATGACCGAACATTTGAATAGATTTTTTAACACTGTGGACAAATTAAAAGAAATTGATGTAGAAGTTAATGCGGATATTTTAACTATTGTGTTATTGTATAGCATCCCTAACAGCTACGAAAATTTCAGATGCGCTATAGAGGCTAGAGACACTCTTCCTACAGCAGAGGCCTTGAAAATTAAATTGTTAGAAGAATGTGAAGCGCGGAAAGGTAAAATCGGTAATAATGGAAATTCACAAGATGCTTTTTTCGCGAAATCAAAAGATAGAAAGCCTCAACAATTTCAAAACAAAAGCGATCCTCCGAAAGCAGGAAACAAGTTTAATAAAACGTCGTACAAATGCAATTATTGTAATATTAAAGGCCATAAAGCTGCAGATTGCTGGAAAAGAAAAGCCGAACAAACTGAAAAGAGAAATCAAAGTTCATCTGTCGCAGAACAAGAAGAAGCCCTTGCCGTCGATCATAATTATCATCCGGTCGTTTTCAGTGTCGAAGATTCAAAAAATTCCGAATGGTGCATCGACAGCGGAGCAACATCACATATGTGTTGTGATAAGGATAAATTTTTGAATATTAATCCCGTGTCAAATCAACAAGTTCGCCTAGCTACTAACAAAACTACGGAAATTCAAGGTAAAGGGACTGTTCGAGTGAATATTCAAACTTCTGCGGGGACCAAAAAGCTACGATTAGAAAATACGCTTTGTGTTCCTGAATTAAGAACGAATCTTATATCGATTACAAAAGTTGTTGATAAAGGACATAAAGTGATTTTTAATCAAAATCATGCGGAAATCGTTGACAACACCGGAAGATTAATTGCTCAGGCTCCTAGGAAAGGTGATTTGTATTTTCTAAATTCGAAGATGGAGTCTGCCGCTATTGTAAGTGAGAAGAAAACATCTCTTGAAGAGTGGCATGAATGCCTTGGTCACCTGAATGAATCAGACTTGAGAAAATTACTAACCGAAAAGATGATTTCTGGAATCCCACCAAAATTGTCTAAAGAAAAACTTCAATGTGAAACTTGCATTTTCGGTAAGCAGGTACGTGCACCTTTTCCCAAATCAGCTACCAACAAAAGTAAAAAATTGCTCGAAAGAATCCATTCCGATGTTTGCGGCCCAATGCGCGTTAATTCGATTGGCGGCGCACGCTATTTTGTGACTTTTATAGATGAAAAGTCACGATGGGTCGAAGTACGTTTTCTCAAGAGCAAAGGTGAGGCAAAATCTGAATTTTTAAAATTTAAATCTCTTGTTGAAAATCAAAACGAAAGAAAAATTAAAATTTTGAGGACTGACAACGGACTTGAATATTGTGGTAATGATTTTACAAGTGTTTTAGATGAAGCTGGAATCAAACGAGAACGTACTGTCGAATATACTCCTCAACAGAATGGCTTAGCGGAGCGCATGAACAGGACTCTAGTTGAGATGGCCAGATGCATGCTCCTGCAAGCCAAGTTGTCAGAAACTGTTTGGGCGGAAGCTGTTGCTACTGCAGCTTATCTCAGAAATCGTTGTCCAACGAGAGCATTAGAAAATTCCACACCTTTTCTGGAATGGACTGGAATGAAACCATCGATCAACCACCTCAAACCTTTCGGATGCACAGCTTTTGCTCATATCAACACTAATGACAAAGGGAAGTTCGATCAACAGTCAAAACGATGCATCTTAGTTGGATATTCGACAGAATCAAAAGCTTATCGCTTGTGGGATCCGGAGTCTAGGAAAATCTTCAGAAGCCGAGATGTAATTACGATCCAGAAGCTCAAGGAACCCAACAAATCTCATGAAAACTTCAAGGATTTTGAAATTCTTTCCAAGGAATCGAATCAACGAAATATCACAAGTGCAACTTTCGAAGATTCTCAAGAACTTGAAGATACCGATTCAGAGTCTCAGACAGAAAGCAATGGCGAAGAGGACTTTCAAGAGACTGAAGGAGAATTAGATGAAGTCGAAAATCATGAATTGAACGAGCAACCGATCGAGATTAGAAATGAACCAGGGAATACAAGAAGAGGCCCTGGTCGTCCGAAGAAAATAAAAACAGGAAACAAAGGAAGACCTCGAAAAGAATATAGCATGATCCGAGACGTTGAAAATCATGAAGCTCAGCTGTCAAACGAAGAACTCGCGAATCCAACTGTTGACGAGGCGATGTCCGGTCCATACTCCAGCGAATGGAAAACATCGATGCAGAAGGAATTCGACGCCCTCAACGAGAATAAAGCTTGGATCTTGGTGAAACCGCCGAAAGGACGAAGAATCATCGGTAGTCAATGGATTCTCAAAACGAAGTACAAATCTGACGGTACCATCGAATGTAGAAAAGCAAGATTGGTTGCGAAAGGGTGTTCACAGCAGGCAGGCATCGATTTTCAAGAAACATTTTCACCCGTGGCAAGGTTTAGCTCGATTAGAACCTTGATTGCTCTTTCAGCAGAATTAAATTTGACTCTTTATCAGCTTGACGTCGTCATGGCGTATGTAAACGGAGATCTCGAAGAAGAGATTTTCATGCAGCAACCACCGAATTTCGTGAAGCCGGGGCAAGAGGATTTGGTCTGCCTACTCAAAAAATCTCTCTACGGTCTCAAGCAGTCGGGAAGACAGTGGTACAAAAAACTGGATCAGCACCTACAAGAATTTGGACTACAACCTTTACACGAAGACAAGTGTGTGTACATCAAGAGATCTGATGATGGAAGCATTCTTATTGTTGTCGTCTACGTCGACGATGTAATGATCGCTACCAACAACGAGACTGAATTCACAAATTTGAAAAAGAATCTCGAGAAGCAATTAAAAATCAAAGACTTAGGATTGCTGCATTATTGTCTGGGTCTTGAATTCAAACAGGATCCAATTGAAAAATCAGTCAAAATCACTCAACAAAAATACATCGAAGATATTTTGACAAAATTTGGGATGTCTGATTGTAAGGCAGCATCAACACCTTTGGAAAATAAAATCAAGTTGACGAAGCAAATGGCACCAAGCACTAAAGAAGAAGCCGATGAGATGGAAAGTATCCCTTACCAGTGCCTTATCGGAAGTTTAATGTATTTATCTGTGGCCACCCGCCCAGATATCACACATGCAGTCAACGTGCTTAGCCAATTCAACACAAATCCTGGAAAACAACACTGGCAGTCAGCTAAAAGAATCTTGAGGTACCTTCATAGAACGAAAACTCGAGGATTGGTGTACCAAAAAACCGGAGGACTTTTGGAAGGTTTTGTCGACGCAGACTGGGGATCCAACATCGATGATCGATCATCATACTCTGGTTTTACCTTCAAACTCGCTGGCGCAGCTATCACTTGGGAATCGAAGAAGCAACGGACAGTTGCATTATCCAGCACCGAAGCTGAATATATTGCATTGTCCGAAGCGGCGAAAGAGGCAGTGTTTTTACGGAGTTTCCTGAAAAGTGCCGGATTTTCAGATTTAATAGCATCGAAGACAACAATCTACTGTGACAATCAAAGTGCACAAAGTTTAATGCGGAATCCTGTGCACCATTCCCGCACAAAACATATAGACATTAGATACCACTACGTGAGACAAGTGTATTTAAATGGTGATATCGACGTGAAATACATTCCTACTAGTGAAATGTTAGCCGACGTTTTAACTAAAAGTTTACCAAAAGAAGGACATTTAAAATGCATTAAAGGGTTTGGTTTGTAATCATTTTAAAAGGGAAGGGAAAAAAAAAATTAATTTCATTTCGATATTTAAACCCTTGTTGAGAGGGGCTGTTGTTAATATTCTAATTTAAATATCACCACGTGTTTAAATTAGCGTTACCTACTTCTCTCTCTTCAACTATTGATTTATTGATTGGTTTTTGTTTATCTCTTATGAGTTGACTTATAATCGTTTGTACGCATTTTTTGTTCCAAATAATAAAACGTGTTTCTTTAAATGTGTTTGACTTTTCTGGTTAAAAATCACAACAATTATGCACATTGAAAATTACGCACATTGAAAATAATGCACATTGAAAATTACGCACATTAAAAATTATGCACATTGAGAATTATGCACATTGAAAATTATGCCCATTGAAAATTATGTACATTGAAAATTATGCAGATTGAAAATTATGCACATTGAAAATTATGCACATTGAAAATTATGCACATTAAAAAATATGCACATTAAAAATTATGCACATTTAAAATAATGCACATTGAAAATAATGCACATTGAAAATTATGCACATTGAAAATTACGCACAATGAAAATTATGCACATTTAAAATTATGCACATTGAAAATAATGCACATTGAAACTTATGCACATTGAAAATTTTGCACATTGAAAATTATGTACATTGAAAATTATTCACATTTAAAATTATGCACATTGAAAATTATGTACATTGAAAATTATGTACATTAACAATTATGCACATTAAAAATTATGCACATTGAAAATTATGCACATTGAAAATTATGCACATTGACAATTATACACATTGAAAATTATGCACATTGAAAATTATGCACATTGAAAATTATGCGAATTGAAAATTATGCACATTGACAATTATGCACATTGAAAATTATTTACATTGAAAATTATGCAGATTGACAATTATACACATTGAATATTATGCATATTAAGAATTATGCACATTGAAAATTATGCAGATTGACAATTATACACATTGAATATTATGCATATTAAGAATTATGCACATTGAAAAATATGCACATTGAAAATTATGCACATTGAAAATTACGCACATTGAAAATTATGCAGATTGACAATTATACACATTGAATATTATGCATATTAAGAATTATGCACATTGAAAATTATGCAGATTGACAATTATACACATTGAATATTATGCATATTAAGAATTATGCACATTGAAAAATATGCACATTGAAAATTATGCACATTGAAAATTACGCACATTGAAAATTATGCAGATTGACAACTATACACATTGAATATTATGCATATTAAGAATTATGCACATTGAAAATTATGCAGATTGACAATTATACACATTGAATATTATGCATATTAAGAATTATGCACATTGAAAAATATGCTCATTGAAAATTATGCACATTGAAAATTACGCACATTGAAAATTATGCAAATTGAAAATTATGCACATTGAAAATTATGCACATTGAAAATTACGAACATTGTAAATTATGCACATTGAGAATTATGCACATTCAAAATTATGCACCTTGAAAATTATGCACATTCAAAATTATGCACATTAAAAATTATGCAGATTGAAAAAAATGTACATTGATAATTATGCACATTGACAATTATGCACATTGAAAATTATGCACATTGAAAATTATGAACATTGAAAATTATGCACATTGAAAATTATGCACATTGAAAATTATGCAGATTGACAATTATACACATTGAATATTATGCATATTAAGAATTATGCACATTGAAAAATATGCACATTGAAAATTATGCACATTGAAAATTATGCACATTGAAAATTATGCAAATTGAAAATTATGCACATTGACAATTATACACATTGAAGATTATGCACATTGAAAATTATGCACATTGAAAATTATGCACATTAAAAATTATGCACATTGACAATTATACACATTGAATATTATGCACATTAAGAATTATGCACATTGAAAAATATGCACATTAAAAATTATGCACATTGAAAATTATGCACATTGAAAATTATGCAAATTGAAAATTATGCACATTGATAATTATACACATTAAAAATTATGCACATTAAAAATTATGCACATTGAAAATTATGCACATTGAAAAAGATGCGATTTTGAAAATTATGCACATTGAAAATTATGCACATTGAAAATTATGCACATTGAAAATTATGCACATTGAAAATTATGCACATTGAAAATTACGAACATTGTAAATTATGCACATTGAGAATTATGCACATTAAAAATTATGCACATTGACAATTATACACATTGACAATTATACACATTAAAAATTATGCACATTGAAAATTATGCACATTGAAAATTATGCCGATTGAAAATTATGTACATTGAAAATTATGCACATTGACAATTATGCACATTGAAAATTATGCACATTGAAAATTATGCACATTGAAAATTATGCACATAAAAAGTTATGCACATTTAAAATTATGCACATTGAAAATTATGTACATTGAAAATTATGCACATTAACAATTATGCACATTTAAAATTATGCACATTTAAAATTATGCACATTGAAAATTATGCACATTGAAAATTATGCACATTGAAAATTATGCAAATTAAATATTATGCACATCGAAAATTATGCATATTAAAAATTATGCACATTGAAAATTATGCACATTAAAAATTATGCACATTGAAAATTATGCACATTGAAAATTATGCACATTGAAAATTATGCAAATTGAAAATTATGCACATTGACAATTATACACATTGAAGATTATGCACATTGAAAATTATGCACATTGAAAATTATGCACATTAAAAATTATGCACATTGACAATTATACACATTGAATATTATGCACATTAAGAATTATGCACATTGAAAAATATGCACATTAAAAATTATGCACATTGAAAATTATGCACATTGAAAATTATGCAAATTGAAAATTATGCACATTGATAATTATACACATTAAAAATTATGCACATTAAAAATTATGCACATTGAAAATTATGCACATTGAAAAAGATGCGATTTTAAAAATTATGCACATTGAAAATTATGCACATTGAAAATTATGCACATTGAAAATTATGCACATTGAAAATTATGCACATTGAAAATTACGAACATTGTAAATTATGCACATTGAGAATTATGCACATTAAAAATTATGCACATTGACAATTATACACATTGACAATTATACACATTAAAAATTATGCACATTGAAAATTATGCACATTTAAAATTATGCACATTGAAAATTATGTACATTGAAAATTATGCACATTAACAATTATGCACATTTAAAATTATGCACATTTAAAATTATGCACATTGAAAATTATGCACATTGAAAATTATGCACATTGAAAATTATGCACATTGAAAATTATGCAGATTGACAATTATACACATTGAATATTATGCATATTAAGAATTATGCACATTGAAAAATATGCACATTGAAAATTATGCACATTGAAAATTATGCACATTGAAAATTATGCACATTGAAAATTATGCACATTAAAAAATATGCACATTAAAAATTATTCACATTTAAAATAATGCACATTGAAAATAATGCACATTGAAAATTATGCACATTGAAAATTACGCACAATGAAAATTATGCACATTGAAAGTTATGCACTTTGAAAATTATGCACATTGAAAATTACGCACATTAAAAATTATGCACATTGAGAATTATGCACATTGAAAATTATGCCTATTGAAAATTATGTACATTGAAAATTATGCACATTGAAAATTATGCACATTGAAAATTACGCACAATGAAAATTATGCACATTGAAAATTATGCACTTTGAAAATTATGCACATAGAAAATTACGCACATTAAAAGTTATGCACATTGAGAAATATGCACATTGAAAATTATGCCCATTGAAAATTATGTACATGGAAAATTACGCACAATGAAAATTATGCACATTTAAAATTATGCACATTGAAAATAATGCACATTGAAAATTATGCACATTGAAAATTACGCACATTGAAAATTATTCACATTGAGAATTATGCACATTGAAAATTATTCACATTTAAAATTATGCACATTGAAAATTATGCACATTGAAAATTATGCACATTGAAAATTATGCACATTAAATATTATGCACATTGAAAATTATGCATATTAAAAATTATGCACATTGAAAATTATGCTCATTGAAAATTATGCACATTGAAAATTATGCACATTGAAAATTATGCACATTAAATATTATGCACATTGAAAATTATGCATATTAAAAATTATGCACATTGAAAATTATGCACATTGAAAATTATGCACATTGAAAATTACGCACAATGAAAATTATGCACATTGAAAATTATGCACATTGAAAATTATGCACATTGAAAATTATGCACATTGAAAATAATGTACATTGATAGTTATGCACATTGACAATTATGCACATTGAAAATTATGCACATTGAAAATTATGCACATTGAAAATTATGCACATTAAAATTATGCACATTGAAAATTATGCACATTGAAAATTATGCACATTGAAAATTACGCACAATGAAAATTATGCACATTTAAAATTATGCACATTGAAAATAATGCACATTGAAACTTATGCACATTTAAAATTATGCACATTGAAAATTATGCACATTGAAAATTATGCACATTGAAAATTATGCACATTAAATATTATGCACATTGAAAATTATGCATATTAAAAATTATGCACATTGAAAATTATGCACATTGAAAATTATGTACATTGAAAATTATGCACATTAACAATTATGCACATTGAGAATTATGAACATTGAAAATTATGCACATTGAAAATTATGCACATAAAAAAATATGCACATTAAAAATTATGCACATTTAAAATAATGCACATTGAAAATAATGCACATTGAAAATTATGCACATTGAAAATTACGCACAATGAAAATTATGCACATTGAAAATTATGCACTTTGAAAATTATGCACATAGAAAATTACGCACATTAAAAGTTATGCACATTGAAAATTATAAACACATTGAAAATTATGCACATTAAAAAATATGCACATTAAAAATTATGCACATTTAAAATAATGCACATTGAAAGTAATGCTCATTGAAAATTATGCACATTGAAAATTACGCACAATGAAAATTATGCACATTGAAAATTATGCACTTTGAAAATTATGCACATTGAAAATTACGCACATTAAAAATTATGCACATTGAGAATTATGCACATTGAAAATTATGCCTATTGAAAATTATGTACATTGAAAATTATGCACATTGAAAATTATGCACATTTAAAATAATGCACATTAAAAATAATGCACATTGAAAATTATGCACATTGAAAATTATGCACATTTAAAATTATGCACATTGAAAATTATGCACATTGAAAATTATGCACATTGAAAATTATGCACACTGAAAATTATGCACATTGAAAATTGTGCACATTGAAAATTATGCACATTGAAAATTATGCACATTAAATATTATGCACATTGAAAATTATGCATATTAAAAATTATGCACATTGAAAATTATGCACATTGAAAATCATGCACATTGAAAATTATGCACATTGAAAATTATGCACATTAAAAATCTTGCATATTGACAATTATACACATTGAATATTATGCACATTAAAAATTATGTACATTAAAAATTATAAACACATTGCAAATTATGCACATTGAAAATTATGCACATTGAAAATTACGCACATTGAAAATTATGCACATTGAAAATTATGCACATTGAAAATTATGCACATTGAAAATTATGCACATTGAAAATTACGAACATTGTAAATTATGCACATTGAGAATTATGCACATTCAAAATTATGCACCTTGAAAATTATGCACATTCAAAATTATGCACATTAAAAATTATGCAGATTGAAAATAATGTACATTGATAATTATGCACATTGACAATTATGCACATTAAAAATTATGAACATTAAAAATTATGCACATTGAAAATTATGCACATTGAAAATTATGCACATTGAAAATTATGCAGATTGACAATTATACACATTGAATATTATGCATATTAAGAATTATGCACATTGAAAAATATGCACATTGAAAATTATGCACACTGAAAATTATGCACATTTAAAATTATGCACATTGAAAATTATGCACATTGAAAATTATGCACATTGAAAATTATGCACATTAAATATTATGCACATTGAAAATTATGCATATTAAAAATTATGCACATTGAAAATTATGCACATTGAAAATTATGTACATTGAAAATTATGCACATTAACAATTATGCACATTGAGAATTATGAACATTGAAAATTATGCACATTGAAAATTATGCACATAAAAAAATATGCACATTAAAAATTATGCACATTTAAAATAATGCACATTGAAAATAATGCACATTGAAAATTATGCACATTGAAAATTACGCACAATGAAAATTATGCACATTGAAAATTATGCACTTTGAAAATTATGCACATAGAAAATTACGCACATTAAAAGTTATGCACATTGAAAATTATAAACACATTGAAAATTATGCACATTAAAAAATATGCACATTAAAAATTATGCACATTTAAAATAATGCACATTGAAAGTAATGCTCATTGAAAATTATGCACATTGAAAATTACGCACAATGAAAATTATGCACATTGAAAATTATGCACTTTGAAAATTATGCACATTGAAAATTACGCACATTAAAAATTATGCACATTGAGAATTATGCACATTGAAAATTATGCCTATTGAAAATTATGTACATTGAAAATTATGCACATTGAAAATTATGCACATTTAAAATAATGCACATTAAAAATAATGCACATTGAAAATTATGCACATTGAAAATTATGCACATTTAAAATTATGCACATTGAAAATTATGCACATTGAAAATTATGCACATTGAAAATTATGCACACTGAAAATTATGCACATTGAAAATTGTGCACATTGAAAATTATGCACATTGAAAATTATGCACATTAAATATTATGCACATTGAAAATTATGCATATTAAAAATTATGCACATTGAAAATTATGCACATTGAAAATCATGCACATTGAAAATTATGCACATTGAAAATTATGCACATTAAAAATCTTGCATATTGACAATTATACACATTGAATATTATGCACATTAAAAATTATGTACATTAAAAATTATAAACACATTGCAAATTATGCACATTGAAAATTATGCACATTGAAAATTACGCACATTGAAAATTATGCACATTGAAAATTATGCACATTGAAAATTATGCACATTGAAAATTATGCACATTGAAAATTACGAACATTGTAAATTATGCACATTGAGAATTATGCACATTCAAAATTATGCACCTTGAAAATTATGCACATTCAAAATTATGCACATTAAAAATTATGCAGATTGAAAATAATGTACATTGATAATTATGCACATTGACAATTATGCACATTAAAAATTATGAACATTAAAAATTATGCACATTGAAAATTATGCACATTGAAAATTATGCACATTGAAAATTATGCAGATTGACAATTATACACATTGAATATTATGCATATTAAGAATTATGCACATTGAAAAATATGCACATTGAAAATTATGCACACTGAAAATTATGCACATTGAAAATTGTGCACATTGAAAATTATGCACATTGAAAATTATGCACATTAAATATTATGCACATTGAAAATTATGCATATTAAAAATTATGCACATTGAAAATTATGCACATTGAAAATCATGCACATTGAAAATTATGCACATTGAAAATTATGCACATTGAAAATTATGCACATTGAAAATTATGCACACTGAAAATTATGCACATTGAAAATTGTGCACATTGAAAATTATGCACATTGAAAATTATGCACATTAAATATTATGCACATTGAAAATTATGCATATTAAAAATTATGCACATTGATAATTATACACATTAAAAATTATGCACATTAAAAATTATGCACATTGAAAATTATGCACATTGAAAAAGATGCGAATTTTAAAATTATGCACATTGAAAATTATGCACATTGAAAATTATGCACATTGAAAATTATGCACATTGAAAATTACGAACATTGTAAATTATGCACATTGAGAATTATGCACATTAAAAATTATGCACATTGAAAATTATGCCGATTGAAAATTATGTTCATTGAAAATTATGCACATTGACAATTATGCACATTGAAATTTATGCACATTGAAAGTTATGCACATTGAAAATTATGCACATAAAAAGTTATGCACATTTAAAATTATGCACATTGAAAATTATGCACATTGAAAATTATGCACATTGAAAATTATGCACATTGAAAATTATGCACATTAAATATTATGCACATTAAAAATTATGCATATTAAAAATTATGCACATTGAAAATTATGCACATTGAAAATTATGCACATTGAAAATTATGCACATTGAAAATTATGCACATTGAAAATTATGCACATTAAATATTATGCACATTAAAAATTATGCATATTAAAAATTATGCACATTGAAAATTATGCACATTGAAAATTATGCACATTAAAAAATATGCACATTAAAAATTATGCACATTTAAAATAATGCACATTGAAAATAATGCACATTGAAAATTATGCACATTGAAAATTATGCCGATTGAAAATTATGTACATTGAAAATTATGCACATTGACAATTATGCACATTGAAATTTATGCACATTGAAAGTTATGCACATTGAAAATTATGCACATTAACATTTATGCACATTTAAAATTATGCACATTTAAAATTATGCACATTGAAAATTATGCACATTGAAAATTATGCACATTGAAAATTATGCACATTAAATATTATGCACATTAAAAATTATGCATATTAAAAATTATGCACATTGAAAATTATGCACATTGAAAATTATGCACATTAAAAAATATGCACATTAAAAATTATGCACATTTAAAATAATGCACATTGAAAATAATGCACATTGAAAATTATGCACATTGAAAATTACGCACAATGAAAATTATGCACATTTAAAATTATGCACATTGAAAATAATGCACATTGAAAATTATGCACATTAAAAAATATGCACATTAAAAATTATGCACATTTAAAATAATGCACATTGAAAATAATGCACATTGAAAATTATGCACTCTGAAAATTACGCACAATGAAAATTATGCACATTTAAAATTATGCACATTGAAAATAATGCACATTGAAACTTATGCACATTGAAAATTATGCACATTGATAATTATGCACATTTAAAATTATGCACATTGAAAATTATGTACATTGAAAATTATGCACATTAACAATTATGCACATTAACAATTATGCACATTGAAAATTATGCACATTGAAAATTATGCACATTGACAATTATACACATTGAAAATTATGCACATTGAAAATTATGCACATTAAAATTATGCACATTGAAAATTATGCACATTGAAAATTATGCACATTGAAAAAGATGCGATTTTGAAAATTATGCACATTGAAAATTATGCACATTGAAAATTATGCACATTGAAAATTATGCACATTGAAAATTATGCACATTGAAAATTACGAACATTGTAAATTATGCACATTGAGAATTATGCACATTAAAAATTATGCACATTGACAATTATACACATTGACAATTATACACATTAAAAATTATGCACATTGAAAATTATGCACATTGAAAATTATGCACATTGAAAATTATGCCGATTGAAAATTATGTACATTGAAAATTATGCACATTGACAATTATGCACATTGAAAATTATGCACATTGAAAATTATGCACATTGAAAATTATGCACATAAAAAGTTATGCACATTTAAAATTATGCACATTGAAAATTATGTACACTGAAAATTATGCACATTAACAATTATGCACATTTAAAATTATGCACATTTAAAATTATGCACATTGAAAATTATGCACATTGAAAATTATGCACATTGAAAATTATGCAAATTAAATATTATGCACATTGAAAATTATGCATATTAAAAATTATGCACATTGAAAATTATGCACATTAAAAATTATGCACATTGAAAATTATGCACATTGAAAATTATGCACATTGAAAATTATGCAAATTGAAAATTATGCACATTGACAATTATACACATTGAAGATTATGCACATTGAAAATTATGCACATTGAAAATTATGCACATTAAAAATTATGCACATTGACAATTATACACATTGAATATTATGCACATTAAGAATTATGCACATTGAAAAATATGCACATTAAAAATTATGCACATTGAAAATTATGCACATTGAAAATTATGCAAATTGAAAATTATGCACATTGATAATTATACACATTAAAAATTATGCACATTAAAAATTATGCACATTGAAAATTATGCACATTGAAAAAGATGCGATTTTGAAAATTATGCACATTGAAAATTATGCACATTGAAAATTATGCACATTGAAAATTATGCACATTGAAAATTATGCACATTGAAAATTACGAACATTGTAAATTATGCACATTGAGAATTATGCACATTAAAAATTATGCACATTGACAATTATACACATTGACAATTATACACATTAAAAATTATGCACATTGAAAATTATGCACATTGAAAATTATGCCGATTGAAAATTATGTACATTGAAAATTATGCACATTGACAATTATGCACATTGAAAATTATGCACATTGAAAATTATGCACATTGAAAATTATGCACATAAAAAGTTATGCACATTTAAAATTATGCACATTGAAAATTATGTACATTGAAAATTATGCACATTAACAATTATGCACATTTAAAATTATGCACATTTAAAATTATGCACATTGAAAATTATGCACATTGAAAATTATGCACATTGAAAATTATGCACATTGAAAATTATGCAGATTGACAATTATACACATTGAATATTATGCATATTAAGAATTATGCACATTGAAAAATATGCACATTGAAAATTATGCACATTGAAAATTATGCACATTGAAAATTATGCACATTGAAAATTATGCACATTAAAAAATATGCACATTAAAAATTATGCACATTTAAAATAATGCACATTGAAAATAATGCACATTGAAAATTATGCACATTGAAAATTACGCACAATGAAAATTATGCACATTGAAAGTTATGCACTTTGAAAATTATGCACATTGAAAATTACGCACATTAAAAATTATGCACATTGAGAATTATGCACATTGAAAATTATGCCTATTGAAAATTATGTACATTGAAAATTATGCACATTGAAAATTATGCACATTGAAAATTACGCACAATGAAAATTATGCACATTGAAAATTATGCACTTTGAAAATTATGCACATAGAAAATTACGCACATTAAAAGTTATGCACATTGAGAAATATGCACATTGAAAATTATGCCCATTGAAAATTATGTACATTGAAAATTACGCACAATGAAAATTATGCGCATTTAAAATTATGCACATTGAAAATAATGCACATTGAAAATTATGCACATTGAAAATTACGCACATTGAAAATTATGCACATTGAGAATTATGCACATTGAAAATTATGCACATTTAAAATTATGCACATTGAAAATTATGCACATTGAAAATTATGCACATTGAAAATTATGCACATTAAATATTATGCACATTGAAAATTATGCATATTAAAAATTATGCACATTGAAAATTATGCTCATTGAAAATTATGCACATTGAAAATTATGCACATTGAAAATTATGCACATTAAAAATCTTGCATATTGACAATTATACACATTGAATATTATGCATATTGAAAATTATGTACATTGAAAATGATAAACACATTGAAAATTCTGCACATTGAAAATTATGCACATTGAAAATTACGCACAATGAAAATTGTGCACATTGAAAATTATGCACATTGAAAATTATGCACATTGAAAATTATGCACATTGAAAATAATGTACATTGATAATTATGCACATTGACAATTATGCACATTGAAAATTATGCACATTGAAAATTATGCACATTGAAAATTATGCACATTAAAATTATGCACATTGAAAATTATGCACATTGAAAATTATGCACATTGAAAATTACGCACAATGAAAATTATGCACATTTAAAATAATGCACATTGAAAATAATGCACATTGAAACTTATGCACATTTAAAATTATGCACATTGAAAATTATGCACATTGAAAATTATGCACATTGAAAATTATGCACATTAAATATTATGCACATTGAAAATTATGCATATTAAAAATTATGCACATTGAAAATTATGCACATTGCAAATTATGTACATTGAAAATTATGCACATTAACAATTATGCACATTGAGAATTATGAACATTGAAAATTATGCACATTGAAAATTATGCACATAAAAAAATATGCACATTAAAAATTATGCACATTTAAAATAATGCACATTGAAAAAAATGCACATTGAAAATTATGCACATTGAAAATTACGCACAATGAAAATTATGCACATTGAAAATTATGCACTTTGAAAATTATGCACATAGAAAATTACGCACATTAAAAGTTATGCACATTGAGAATTATGCACATTGAAAATTATGCCCATTGAAAATTATGTACATTGAAAATTATAAACACATTGAAAATTATGCACATTGAAAATTATGCACATTGAAAATTATGCACATTAAAAAATATGCACATTAAAAATTATGCACATTTAAAATAATGCACATTGAAAATAATGCACATTGAAAATTATGCACATTGAAAATTACGCACAATGAAAATTATGCACATTGATAATTATGCACTTTGAAAATTATGCACATTGAAAATTACGCACATTAAAAATTATGCACATTGAGAATTATGCACATTGAAAATTATGCCTATTGAAAATTACGTACATTGAAAATTATGCACATTGAAAATTATGCACATTTAAAATAATGCACATTAAAAATAATGCACATTGAAAATTATGCACATTGAAAATTATGCACATTTAAAATTATGCACATTGAAAATTATGCACAATGAAAATTATGCACATTGAAAATTATGCACACTGAAAATTATGCACATTGAAAATTGTGCACATTGAAAATTATGCACATTGAAAATTATGCACATTAAATATTATGCACATTGAAAATTATGCATATTAAAAATTATGCACATTGAAAATTATGCACATTAAAAATCATGCACATTGAAAATTATGCACATTGAAAATTATGCACATTAAAAATCTTGCATATTGACAATTATACACATTAAATATTATGCACATTGAAAATTATGTACATTAAAAATTATAAACACATTGAAAATTATGCACATTGAAAATTATGCACATTGAAAATTACGCACATTGAAAATTATGCACATTGAAAATTATGCACATTGAAAATTATGCACATTGAAAATTATGCACATTGAAAATTACGAACATTGTAAATTATGCACATTGAGAATTATGCACATTCAAAATTATGCACCTTGAAAATTATGCACATTCAAAATTATGCACATTAAAAATTATGCAGATTGAAAATAATGTACATTGATAATTATGCACATTGACAATTATGCACATTAAAAATTATGAACATTAAAAATTATGCACATTGAAAATTATGCACATTGAAAATTATGCACATTGAAAATTATGCAGATTGACAATTATACACATTGAATATTATGCATATTAAGAATTATGCACATTGAAAAATATGCACATTGAAAATTATGCACACTGAAAATTATGCACATTGAAAATTGTGCACATTGAAAATTATGCACATTGAAAATTATGCACATTAAATATTATGCACATTGAAAATTATGCATATTAAAAATTATGCACATTGAAAATTATGCACATTGAAAATCATGCACATTGAAAATTATGCTCATTGAAAATTATGCACATTGAAAATTATGCACATTAAAAATTATGCACACTGAAAATTATGCACATTGAAAATTGTGCACATTGAAAATTATGCACATTGAAAATTATGCACATTAAATATTATGCACATTGAAAATTATGCATATTAAAAATTATGCACATTGATAATTATACACATTAAAAATTATGCACATTAAAAATTATGCACATTGAAAATTATGCACATTGAAAAAGATGCGAATTTGAAAATTATGCACATTGAAAATTATGCACATTGAAAATTATGCACATTGAAAATTATGCACATTGAAAATTACGAACATTGTAAATTATGCACATTGAGAATTATGCACATTAAAAATTATGCACACTGAAAATTATGCCGATTGAAAATTATGTACATTGAAAATTATGCACATTGACAATTATGCACATTGAAATTTATGCACATTGAAAGTTATGCACATTGAAAATTATGCACATAAAAAGTTATGCACATTTAAAATTATGCACATTGAAAATTATGCACATTGAAAATTATGCCGATTGAAAATTATGTACATTGAAAATTATGCACATTGACAATTATGCACATTGAAATTTATGCACATTGAAAGTTATGCACATTGAAAATTATGCACATTAACATTTATGCACATTTAAAATTATGCACATTTAAAATTATGCACATTGAAAATTATGCACATTGAAAATTATGCACATTGGAAATTATGCACATTAAATATTATGCACATTAAAAATTATGCATATTAAAAATTATGCACATTGAAAATTATGCACATTGAAAATTATGCACATTAAAAAATATGCACATTAAAAATTATGCACATTTAAAATAATGCACATTGAAAATAATGCACATTGAAAATTATGCACATTGAAAATTACGCACAATGAAAATTATGCACATTTAAAATTATGCACATTGAAAATAATGCACATTGAAAATTATGCACATTAAAAAATATGCACATTAAAAATTATGCACATTTAAAATAATGCACATTGAAAATAATGCACATTGAAAATTATGCACATTGAAAATTACGCACAATGAAAATTATGCACATTTAAAATTATGCACGTTGAAAATAATGCACATTAAAACTTATGCACATTGAAAATTATGCACATTGAAAATTATGCACATTGAAAATTACGCACATTGAAAATAATGCAAATTGAAAATTACGCACATTAAAAATTATGCTCATTGAGAATTATGCACATTGAAAATTATGCCCATTGAAAATTATGTACATTGAAAATTATGCAGATTGAAAATTATGCACATTGAAAATTATGCACATTAAAAATAATGCACATTGAAAATTATGCACATTGAAAATTACGCACAATGAAAATTATGCACATTTAAAATTATGCACATTGAAAATAATGCACATTGAAAATTATGCACATTGAAAATTACGCACATTGAAAATTATGCACATTGAGAATTATGCACATTGAAAATTATGCACATTGAGAATTATGCACATTGAAAATTATGCACATTTAAAATTATGCACATTGAAAATTATGCACATTGAAAATTATGCACATTAAATATTATCCACATTGAAAATTATGCATATTAAAAATTATGCACATTGAAAATTATGCACATTGAAAATTATGCACATTGAAAATTATGCACATTGAAAATTATGCACATTAAAAATCTTGCATATTGACAATTATACACATTGAATATTATGCATATTGAAAATTATGTACATTGAAAATGATAAACACATTGAAAATTCTGCACATTGAAAATTATGCACATTGAAAATTATGCACATTGAAAATTACGCACAATGAAAATTATGCACATTGAAAATTATGCACATTGAAAATTATGCACATTGAAAATTATGCACATTGAAAATAATGTACATTGATAATTATGCACATTGACAATTATGCACATTGAAAATTATGCACATTGAAAATTATATACATTGAAAATTATGCACATTAAAATTATGCACATTGAAAATTATGCACATTGAAAATTATGCACATTGAAAATTACGCACAATGAAAATTATGCACATTTAAAATTATGCACATTGAAAATAATGCACATTGAAACTTATGCACATTTAAAACTATGCACATTGAAAATTATGCACATTGAAAATTATGCACATTGAAAATTATGCACATTAAATATTATGCACATTGAAAATTATGCATATTAAAAATTATGCACATTGAAAATTATGCACATTGAAAATTATGTACATTGAAAATTATGCACATTAACAATTATGCACATTGAGAATTATGAACATTGAAAATTATGCACATTGAAAATTATGCACATAAAAAAATATGCACATTAAAAATTATGCACATTTAAAATAATGCACATTGAAAATAATGCACATTGAAAATTATGCACATTGAAAATTACGCACAATGAAAATTATGCACATTGAAAATTATGCACTTTGAAAATTATGCACATAGAAAATTACGCACATTAAAAGTTATGCACATTGAGAATTATGCACATTGAAAATTATGCCCATTGAAAATTATGTACATTGAAAATTATAAACACATTGAAAATTATGCACATTGAAAATTATGCACATTGAAAATTATGCACATTAAAAAATATGCACATTAAAAATTATGCACATTTAAAATAATGCACATTGAAAATAATGCACATTGAAAATTATGCACATTGAAAATTACGCACAATGAAAATTATGCACATTGAAAATTATGCACTTTGAAAATTATGCACATTGAAAATTACGCACATTAAAAATTATGCACATTGAGAATTATGCACATTGAAAATTATGCCTATTGAAAATTATGTACATTGAAAATTATGCACATTGAAAATTATGCACATTTAAAATAATGCACATTAAAAATAATGCACATTGAAAATTATGCACATTGAAAATTATGCACATTTAAAATTATGCACATTGAAAATTATGCACATTGAAAATTATGCACATTGAAAATTATGCACACTGAAAATTATGCACATTGAAAATTGTGCACATTGAAAATTATGCACATTGAAAATTATGCACATTAAATATTATGCACATTGAAAATTATGCATATTAAAAATTATGCACATTGAAAATTATGCACATTGAAAATCATGCACATTGAAAATTATGCACATTGAAAATTATGCACATTAAAAATCTTGCATATTGACAATTATACACATTGAATATTATGCACATTGAAAATTATGTACATTAAAAATTATAAACACATTGAATATTATGCACATTGAAAATTATGCACATTGAAAATTACGCACATTGAAAATTATGCACATTGAAAATTATGCACATTGAAAATTATGCACATTGAAAATTATACACATTGAAAATTACGAACATTGTAAGTTATGCACATTGAGAATTATGCACATTCAAAATTATGCACCTTGAAAATTATGCACATTCAAAATTATGCACATTAAAAATTATGCAGATTGAAAATAATGTACATTGATAATTATGCACATTGACAATTATGCACATTAAAAATTATGAACATTGAAAATTATGCACATTGAAAATTATGCACATTGAAAATTATGCACATTGAAAATTATGCAGATTGACAATTATACACATTGAATATTATGCATATTAAGAATTATGCACATTGAAAAATATGCACATTGAAAATTATGCACACTGAAAATTATGCACATTGAAAATTGTGCACATTGAAAATTATGCACATTGAAAATTATGCACATTAAATATTATGCACATTGAAAATTATGCATATTAAAAATTATGCACATTGAAAATTATGCACATTGAAAATCATGCACATTGAAAATTATGCACATTGAAAATTATGCACATTGAAAATTATGCACATTGAAAATTATGCACACTGAAAATTATGCACATTGAAAATTGTGCACATTGAAAATTATGCACATTGAAAATTATGCACATTAAATATTATGCACATTGAAAATTATGCATATTAAAAATTATGCACATTGATAATTATACACATTAAAAATTATGCACATTAAAAATTATGCACATTGAAAATTATGCAGATTGAAAATTATGCACATTGAAAATTATGCACATTAAAAATAATGCACATTGAAAATTATGCACATTGAAAATTACGCACAATGAAAATTATGCACATTTAAAATTATGCACATTGAAAATAATGCACATTGAAAATTATGCACATTGAAAATTACGCACATTGAAAATTATGCACATTGAGAATTATGCACATTGAAAATTATGCACATTGAGAATTATGCACATTGAAAATTATGCACATTTAAAATTATGCACATTGAAAATTATGCACATTGAAAATTATGCACATTGAAAATTATGCACATTAAATATTATCCACATTGAAAATTATGCATATTAAAAATTATGCACATTGAAAATTATGCACATTGAAAATTATGCACATTGAAAATTATGCACATTGAAAATTATGCACATTAAAAATCTTGCATATTGACAATTATACACATTGAATATTATGCATATTGAAAATTATGTACATTGAAAATGATAAACACATTGAAAATTCTGCACATTGAAAATTATGCACATTGAAAATTATGCACATTGAAAATTACGCACAATGAAAATTATGCACATTGAAAATTATGCACATTGAAAATTATGCACATTGAAAATTATGCACATTGAAAATAATGTACATTGATAATTATGCACATTGACAATTATGCACATTGAAAATTATGCACATTGAAAATTATATACATTGAAAATTATGCACATTAAAATTATGCACATTGAAAATTATGCACATTGAAAATTATGCACATTGAAAATTACGCACAATGAAAATTATGCACATTTAAAATTATGCACATTGAAAATAATGCACATTGAAACTTATGCACATTTAAAACTATGCACATTGAAAATTATGCACATTGAAAATTATGCACATTGAAAATTATGCACATTAAATATTATGCACATTGAAAATTATGCACATAAAAAAATATGCACATTAAAAATTATGCACATTTAAAATAATGCACATTGAAAATAATGCACATTGAAAATTATGCACATTGAAAATTGCGCACAATGAAAATTATGCACAATGAAAATTATGCACTTTGAAAATTATGCACATAGAAAATTACGCACATTAAAAGTTATGCACATTGAGAATTATGCACATTGAAAATTATGCCCATTGAAAATTATGTACATTGAAAATTATAAACACATTGAAAATTATGCACATTGAAAATTATGCACATTGAAAATTATGCACATTAAAAAATATGCACATTAAAAATTATGCACATTTAAAATAATGCACATTGAAAATAATGCACATTGAAAATTATGCACATTGAAAATTACGCACAATGAAAATTATGCACATTGAAAATTATGCACTTTGAAAATTATGCACATTGAAAATTACGCACATTAAAAATTATGCACATTGAGAATTATGCACATTGAAAATTATGCCTATTGAAAATTATGTACATTGAAAATTATGCACATTGAAAATTATGCACATTTAAAATAATGCACATTAAAAATAATGCACATTGAAAATTATGCACATTGAAAATTATGCACATTTAAAATTATGCACATTGAAAATTATGCACATTGAAAATTATGCACATTGAAAATTATGCACACTGAAAATTATGCACATTGAAAATTGTGCACATTGAAAATTATGCACATTGAAAATTATGCACATTAAATATTATGCACATTGAAAATTATGCATATTAAAAATTATGCACATTGAAAATTATGCACATTGAAAATCATGCACATTGAAAATTATGCACATTGAAAATTATGCACATTAAAAATCTTGCATATTGACAATTATACACATTGAATATTATGCACATTGAAAATTATGTACATTAAAAATTATAAACACATTGAAAATTATGCACATTGAAAATTATGCACATTGAAAATTACGCACATTGAAAATTATGCACATTGAAAATTATGCACATTGAAAATTATGCACATTGAAAATTATACACATTGAAAATTACGAACATTGTAAATTATGCACATTGAGAATTATGCACATTCAAAATTATGCACCTTGAAAATTATGCACATTCAAAATTATGCACATTAAAAATTATGCAGATTGAAAATAATGTACATTGATAATTATGCACATTGACAATTATGCACATTAAAAATTATGAACATTGAAAATTATGCACATTGAAAATTATGCACATTGAAAATTATGCACATTGAAAATTATGCAGATTGACAATTATACACATTGAATATTATGCATATTAAGAATTATGCACATTGAAAAATATGCACATTGAAAATTATGCACACTGAAAATTATGCACATTGAAAATTGTGCACATTGAAAATTATGCACATTGAAAATTATGCACATTAAATATTATGCACATTGAAAATTATGCATATTAAAAATTATGCACATTGATAATTATACACATTAAAAATTATGCACATTAAAAATTATGCACATTGAAAATTATGCACATTAAAAAAGATGCGAATTTGAAAATTATGCACATTGAAAATTATGCACATTGAAAATTATGCACATTGAAAATTATGCATATTGAAAATTACGAACATTGTAAATTATGCACATTGAGAATTATGCACATTAAAAATTATGCACATTGAAAATTATGCCGATTGAAAATTATGTACATTGAAAATTATGCACATTGACAATTATGCACATTGAAATTTATGCACATTGAAAGTTATGCACATTGAAAATTATGCACATAAAAAGTTATGCACATTTAAAATTATGCACATTGAAAATTATGCACATTGAAAATTATGCACATTGAAAATTATGCACATTGAAAATTATGCACATTAAATATTATGCACATTAAAAATTATGCATATTAAAAATTATGCACATTGAAAATTATGCACATTGAAAATTATGCACATTAAAAAATATGCACATTAAAAATTATGCACATTTAAAATAATGCACATTGAAAATAATGCACATTGAAAATTATGCACATTGAAAATTATGCCGATTGAAAATTATGTACATTGAAAATTATGCACATTGACAATTATGCACATTGAAATTTATGCACATTGAAAGTTATGCACATTGAAATTTATGCACATTAACATTTATGCACATTTAAAATTATGCACATTTAAAATTATGGACATTGAAAATAATGCACATTGAAAATTATGCACATTGAAAATTATGCACATTGAAAATTATGCACATTGAAAATTATGCACATTAAAAAATATGCACATTAAAAATTATGCACATTTAAAATAATGAACATTGAAAATAATGCACATTGAAAATTATGCACATTGAAAATTACGCACAATGAAAATTATACACATTTAAAATTATGCACATTAAAAATAATGCACATTGAAACTTATGCACATTGAAAATTATGCACATTGAAAATTATGCACATTGAAAATTATGCACATTTAAAATTATGCACATTGAAAATTATGTACATTGAAAATTATGTACATTAACAATTATGCACATTAAAAATTATGCACATTGAAAATTATGCACATTGAAAATTATGCACATTGACAATTATACACATTGAAAATTATGCACATTGAAAATTATGCACATTGAAAATTATGCACACTGAAAATTATGCACATTGAAAATTGTGCACATTGAAAATTATGCACATTGAAAATTATGCACATTAAATATTATGCACATTGAAAATTATGCATATTAAAAATTATGCACATTGATAATTATACACATTAAAAATTATGCACATTAAAAATTATGCACATTGAAAATTATGCACATTGAAAAAGATGCGAATTTGAAAATTATGCACATTGAAAATTATGCACATTGAAAATTATGCACATTGAAAATTATGCACATTGAAAATTACGAACATTGTAAATTATGCACATTGAGAATTATGCACATTAAAAATTATGCACATTGAAAATTATGCCGATTGAAAATTATGCACATTAAAAATTATGCACATTAAAAATTATGCACATTGAAAATTATGCATATTAAAAATTATGCACATTGAAAATTATGCACATTGAAAAGTATGCACATTGAAAATTATGCACATTGAAAATTATGCACATTAAAAATTATGCACATTGAAAATTATGCACTTTGAAAATAATGCACATTGAAAATTATGCACATTGAAAATTATGCACATTGAAAATTATGCACATTAAAAATTATGCACATTAAAAATTATGCACATTGAAAATTATGTACATTAAAAATTATGCACATTGAAAATTATGCACATTGAAAATTATGCACATTGAAAATTATGCACATTGAAAATTATGCACATTGAAAATTATGCACATTCAAAATTATGCACATTGAAAATTATGCACATTGAAAATTATGCACATTAAAAATTATGCACATTAAAAATTATGCACATTGAAAATTATGCATATTAAAAATTATGCACATTGAAAATTATGCACATTGAAAAGTATGCACATTGAAAATTATGCACATTGAAAATTATGCACATTAAAAATCTTGCATATTGACAATTATACACATTGAATATTATGCACATTGAAAATTATGTACATTGAAAATTATAAACACATTGAAAATTATGCACATTGAAAATTATGCACATTGAAATTTATGCACATTGAAAATTATGCACATTAAAAATTATGCACATTAAAAATTATGCACATTGAAAATTATGCACATTGAAAATTATGCACATTAAAAATTATGCACATTAAAAATTATGCACATTAAAAATTATGCACATTGAAAATTATGTACATTAAAAATTATGCACATTGAAAATTATGCACATTGAAAATTATGCACATTGAAAATTATGCACATTGAAAATTATGCACATTGAAAATTATGCACATTCAAAATTATGCACATTGAAAATTATGCACATTGAAAATTATGCACATTAAAAATTATGCACATTAAAAATTATGCACATTGAAAATTATGCATATTAAAAATTATGCACTTTGAAAATAATGCACATTGAAAATTATGCGCATTGAAAATTATGCACATTGAAAATTATGCACATTAAAAATTATGCACATTAAAAATTATGCATATTGAAAATTATGCACATTGAAAATTTTGCACATTTAAAATTACGCACATTGACAATTATACACATTGAATTTTATGCACATTGACAATTATACACATTCAATTTTATGCACATTGAAAATTATGCACATTGACAATTATGCACATTGAAAATTATGCTAATTGAGAATTATGCACATTGAAAATTATGCACATTGAAAATTTTTCACATTGAAAATTATGCACATTAAAAATTAAGCACATTGAAAATTATGCACATTAAAAATTATGCACATTGAAAATTATGCACTTTGAAAATAATGCACATTGAAAATTATGCGCATTGAAAATTATGCACATTGAAAATTATGCACATTAAAAATTATGCACATTTAAAATTATGCACATTAAAAATTATGCACATTAAAAATTATGCACATTTAAAATTATGCACATTGAAAATTATACACATTGAAAATTATGCACATTGACAATTATGCACATTGAAAATTATGCTAATTGAGAATTATGCACATTGAAAATTATGCACATTGAAAATTATGCACATTGAAAATTATGCACATTAAAAATTATGCACATTGAAAATTATGCACATTAAAAATTATGCACATTGAAAATTATGCACTTTGAAAATAATGCACATTGAAAATTATGCACATTGAAAATTATGCACATTGAAAATTATGCACATTAAAAATTATGCACATTAAAAATTATGCACATTGAAAATTATGTACATTAAAAATTATGCACCTTGAAAATTATGCACATTGAAAATTATGCACATTAAAAATTATGCACATTGAAAATTATGCACATTGAAAATTATGCACATTCAAAATTATGCACATTGAAAATTATGCACATTGAAAATTATGCACATTAAAAATTATGCACATTAAAAATTATGCACATTGAAAATTATGAATATTAAAAATTATGCACATTGAAAATTATGCACATTGAAAAGTATGCACATTGAAAATTATGCACATTGAAAATTATGCACATTAAAAATCTTGCATATTGACAATTATACACATTGAATATTATGCACATTGAAAATTATGTACATTGAAAATTATAAACACATTGAAAATTATGCACATTGAAAATTATGCACATTGAAATTTATGCACATTGAAAATTATGCACATTAAAAATTATGCACATTAAAAATTATGCACATTAAAAATTATGCACATTGAAAATTATGTACATTAAAAATTATGCACATTGAAAATTATGCACATTGAAAATTATGCACATTGAAAATTATGCACATTCAAAATTATGCACATTGAAAATTATGCACATTCAAAATTATGCACATTGAAAATTATGCACATTGAAAATTATGCACATTAAAAATTATGCACATTAAAAATTATGCACATTGAAAATTATGCATATTAAAAATTATGCACATTGAAAATTATGCACATTGAAAAGTATGCACATTGAAAATTATGCACATTGAAAATTATGCACATTAAAAATCTTGCATATTGACAATTATACACATTGAATATTATGCATATTAAAAATTATGCACATTGAAAATTATGCACATTGAAAAGTATGCACATTGAAAATTATGCACATTGAAAATTATGCACATTAAAAATTATGCACATTAAAAATTATGCACATTTAAAATTATGCACATTGAAAATAATGCACATTGAAAATTATGCACATTGAAAATTACGCACATTGAAAATTATGCACATTGAGAATTATGCACATTGAAAATTATGCACATTGAAAATTATGCACATTGAAAATTATGCACATTGAAAATTATGCACATTGAAAATTACGCACATTAAAAATTATGCACATTGAGAATTATGCACATTAAAAATTATGCACATTAAAAATTATGCACATTGAAAATTATGTACATTAAAAATTATGCACCTTGAAAATGATGCACATTGAGAATTATGCACATTGACAATTATACACATTGAATATTATGCACATTGAAAATTATGCACATTGAAAATTATGCACATTGAAAATTATGCACATTAAAAATTATGCACATTGAAAATTATGCACATTGAAAATTTTGCACATTTAAAATTACGCACATTGACAATTATACACATTGAATTTTATGCACATTGACAATTATACACATTCAATTTTATGCACATTGAAAATTATGCACATTGACAATTATGCACATTGAAAATTGTGCTAATTGAGAATTATGCACATTGACAATTATGCACATTGAATATTATGCACATTGAAAATTATGTAAATTAAAAATTATGCACATTGAAAATTATGTACATTAAAAATTATGCACATTGAAAATTATGCACATTGAAAATTATGCACATTGAAAATTATGCACATTGAAAATTATGCACATTGAAAATTATGCACATTGAAAATTATGCACATTGAAAATTATGCACATTCAAAATTATGCACATTGAAAATTATGCACATTGAAAATTATGCACATTAAAAATTATGCACATTAAAAATTATGCACATTGAAAATTATGCATATTAAAAATTATGCACATTTAAAATTATGCACATTAAAAATTATGCACATTAAAAATTATGCACATTTAAAATTATGCACATTGAAAATTATACACATTGAAAATTGTGCACATTGACAATTATGCACATTGAATTTTATGCACATTGACAATTATACACATTCAATTTTATGCACATTGAAAATTATGCACATTGACAATTATGCACATTGAAAATTATGCTAATTGAGAATTATGCACATTGAAAATTATGCACATTGAAAATTTTTCACATTGAAAATTATGCACATTAAAAATTAAGCACATTGAAAATTATGCACATTAAAAATTATGCACATTGAAAATTATGCACTTTGAAAATAATGCACATTGAAAATTATGCGCATTGAAAATTATGCACATTGAAAATTATGCACATTAAAAATTATGCACATTTAAAATTATGCACATTAAAAATTATGCACATTAAAAATTATGCACATTTAAAATTATGCACATTGAAAATTATACACATTGAAAATTGTGCACATTGACAATTATGCACATTGAAAATTATGCTAATTGAGAATTATGCACATTGAAAATTATGCACATTGAAAATTATGCACATTGAAAATTATGCACATTAAAAATTATGCACATTGAAAATTATGCACATTAAAAATTATGAACATTGAAAATTATGCACTTTGAAAATAATGCACATTGAAAATTATGCACATTGAAAATTATGCACATTAAAAATTATGCACATTAAAAATTATGCACATTGAAAATTATGTACATTAAAAATTATGCACATTGAAAATTATGCACATTGAAAATTATGCACATTGAAAATTATGCACATTGAAAATTATGCACATTGAAAATTATGCACATTCAAAATTATGCACATTGAAAATTATGCACATTGAAAATTATGCACATTAAAAATTATGCACATTAAAAATTATGCACATTGAAAATTATGCATATTAAAAATTATGCACATTGAAAATTATGCACATTGAAAAGTATGCACATTGAAAATTATGCACATTGAAAATTATGCACATTAAAAATCTTGCATATTGACAATTATACACATTGAATATTATGCATATTAAAAATTATGCACATTGAAAATTATGCACATTGAAAAGTATGCACATTGAAAATTATGCACATTGAAAATTATGCACATTAAAAATTATGCACATTAAAAATTATGCACATTTAAAATTATGCACATTGAAAATAATGCACATTGAAAATTATGCACATTGAAAATTACGCACATTGAAAATTATGCACATTGAGAATTATGCACATTGAAAATTATGCACATTGAAAATTATGCACATTGAAAATTATGCACATTGAAAATTATGCACATTGAAAATTACGCACATTAAAAATTATGCACATTGAGAATTATGCACATTAAAAATTATGCACATTAAAAATTATGCACATTGAAAATTATGTACATTAAAAATTATGCACCTTGAAAATGATGCACATTGAGAATTATGCACATTGACAATTATACACATTGAATATTATGCACATTGAAAATTATGCACATTGAAAATTATGCACATTGAAAATTATGCACATTAAAAATTATGCACATTGAAAATTATGCACATTGAAAATTTTGCACATTTAAAATTACGCACATTGACAATTATACACATTGAATTTTATGCACATTGACAATTATACACATTCAATTTTATGCACATTGAAAATTATGCACATTGACAATTATGCACATTGAAAATTGTGCTAATTGAGAATTATGCACATTGACAATTATGCACATTGAATATTATGCACATTGAAAATTATGTAAATTAAAAATTATGCACATTGAAAATTATGTACATTAAAAATTATGCACATTGAAAATTATGCACATTGAAAATTATGCACATTGAAAATTATGCACATTGAAAATTATGCACATTGAAAATTATGCACATTAAAAATTATGCACATTGAAAATTATGCACATTGAAAATTTTGCACATTTAAAATTACGCACATTGACAATTATACACATTGAATTTTATGCACTTTGACAATTATACACATTCAATTTTATGCACATTGAAAATTATGCACATTGACAATTATGCACATTGAAAATTATGCTAATTGAGAATTATGCACATTGAAAATTATGCACATTGAAAATTTTTCACATTGAAAATTATGCACATTAAAAATTAAGCACATTGAAAATTATGCACATTAAAAATTATGCACATTGAAAATTATGCACTTTGAAAATAATGCACATTGAAAATTATGCGCATTGAAAATTATGCACATTGAAAATTATGCACATTAAAAATTATGCACATTTAAAATTATGCACATTAAAAATTATGCACATTAAAAATTATGCACATTTAAAATTATGCACATTGAAAATTATACACATTGAAAATTGTGCACATTGACAATTATGCACATTGAAAATTATGCTAATTGAGAATTATGCACATTGAAAATTATGCACATTGAAAATTATGCACATTGAAAATTATGCACATTAAAAATTATGCACATTGAAAATTATGCACATTAAAAATTATGAACATTGAAAATTATGCACTTTGAAAATAATGCACATTGAAAATTATGCACATTGAAAATTATGCACATTAAAAATTATGCACATTAAAAATTATGCACATTGAAAATTATGTACATTAAAAATTATGCACATTGAAAATTATGCACATTGAAAATTATGCACATTGAAAATTATGCACATTGAAAATTATGCACATTGAAAATTATGCACATTCAAAATTATGCACATTGAAAATTATGCACATTGAAAATTATGCACATTAAAAATTATGCACATTAAAAATTATGCACATTGAAAATTATGCATATTAAAAATTATGCACATTGAAAATTATGCACATTGAAAAGTATGCACATTGAAAATTATGCACATTGACAATTATGCACATTGAAAATTATGCTAATTAAGAATTATGCACATTGAAAATTATGCACATTGAAAATTATGCACATTGAAAATTATGCACATTAAAAATTATGCACATTGAAAATTATGCACATTAAAAATTATGCACATTGAAAATTATGCACTTTGAAAATAATGCACATTGAAAATTATGCACATTGAAAATTATGCACATTGAAAATTATGCACATTAAAAATTATGCACATTAAAAATTATGCACATTGAAAATTATGCACATTAAAAATTATGCACCTTGAAAATTATGCACATTGAAAATTATGCACATTGAAAATTATTCACATTGAAAATTATGCACATTGAAAATTATGCACATTCAAAATTATGCACATTGAAAATTATGCACATTGAAAATTATGCACATTAAAAATTATGCACATTAAAAATTATGCACATTGAAAATTATGCATATTAAAAATTATGCACATTGAAAATTATGCACATTGAAAAGTATGCACATTGAAAATTATGCATATTGAAAATTATGCACATTAAAAATCTTGCATATTGACAATTATACACATTGAATATTATGCACATTGAAAATTATGAAAATTGAAAATTATAAACACATTAAAAATTATGCACATTGAAAATTATGCACATTGAAATTTATGCACATTGAAAATTATGCACATTAAAAATTATGCACATTAAAAATTATGCACATTAAAAATTATGCACATTGAAAATTATGTACATTAAAAATTATGCACATTGAAAATTATGCACATTGAAAATTATGCACATTGAAAATTATGCACATTCAAAATTATGCACATTGAAAATTATGCACATTCAAAATTATGCACATTGAAAATTATGCACATTGAAAATTATGCACATTAAAAATTATGCACATTAAAAATTATGCACATTGAAAATTATGCATATTAAAAATTATGCACATTGAAAATTATGCACATTGAAAAGTATGCACATTGAAAATTATGCACATTGAAAATTATGCACATTAAAAATCTTGCATATTGACAATTATACACATTGAATATTATGCACATTGAAAATTATGTACATTGAAAATTATAAACACATTGAAATTTATGCACATTGAAAATTATGCACATTGAAATTTATGCACATTGAAAATTATGCACATTAAAAATTATGCACATTAAAAATTATGCACATTTAAAATTATGCACATTGAAAATAATGCACATTGAAAATTATGCACATTGAAAATTACGCACATTGAAAATTATGCACATTGAGAATTATGCACATTGAAAATTACGCACATTGAAAATTATGCACATTGAAAATTATGCACATTGAAAATTATGCACATTAAAAATTATGCACATTGAAAATTATGCACATTGAAAATTTTGCACATTTAAAATTACGCACATTGACAATTATACACATTGAATTTTATGCACATTGACAATTATACACATTCAATTTTATGCACATTGAAAATTATGCACATTGACAATTATGCACATTGAAAATTGTGCTAATTGAGAATTATGCACATTGACAATTATGCACATTGAATATTATGCACATTGAAAATTATGTAAATTGAAAATTATGCACATTGAAAATTATGTACATTAAAAATTATGCACATTGAAAATTATGCACATTGAAAATTATGCACATTGAAAATTATGCACATTGAAAATTATGCACATTGAAAATTATGCACATTAAAAATTATGCACATTGAAAATTATGCACATTGAAAATTTTGCACATTTAAAATTACGCACATTGACAATTATACACATTGAAAATTATGCACATTGACAATTATGCACATTGAAAATTATGCTAATTGAGAATTATGCACATTGAAAATTATGCACATTGAAAATTTTTCACATTGAAAATTATGCACATTAAAAATTAAGCACATTGAAAATTATGCACATTAAAAATTATGCACATTGAAAATTATGCACTTTGAAAATAATGCACATTAAAAATTATGCACATTGAAAATTATGCACTTTGAAAATAATGCACATTGAAAATTATGCACATTGAAAATTATGCACATTGAAAATTATGCACATTAAAAATTATGCACATTAAAAATTATGCACATTGAAAATTATGTACATTAAAAATTATGCACATTGAAAATTATGCACATTGAAAATTATGCACATTGAAAATTATGCACATTGAAAATTATGCACATTCAAAATTATGCACATTGAAAATTATGCACATTGAAAATTATGCACATTAAAAATTATGCACATTAAAAATTATGCACATTGAAAATTATGCATATTAAAAATTATGCACATTGAAAATTATGCACATTGAAAAGTATGCACATTGAAAATTATGCACATTGAAAATTATGCACATTAAAAATCTTGCATATTGACAATTATACACATTGAATATTATGCACATTGAAAATTATTTACATTGAAAATTATAAACACATTGAAAATTATGCACATTGAAAATTATGCACATTGAAATTTATGCACATTGAAAATTATGCACATTAAAAATTATGCACATTAAAAATTATGCACATTTAAAATTATGCACATTGAAAATAATGCACATTGAAAATTATGCACATTGAAAATTACGCACATTGAAAATTATGCACATTGAGAATTATGCACATTGAAAATTATGCACATTGAAAATTATGCACATTGAAAATTATGCACATTGAAAATTATGCACATTGAAAATTACGCACATTAAAAATTATGCACATTGAGAATTATGCACATTGACAATTATACACATTGAATATTATGCACATTGAAAATTATGTAAATTGAAAATTATGCACATTGAAAATTATGCACATTGAAAATTATGCACATTGAAAATTATGCACATTGAAAATTACGCACTTTAAAAATTATGCACATTGAGAATTATGCACATTGAGAATTATGCACATTGAAAATTATGCACATTGAAAATTATACACATTGAAAATTATGCACATTGAAAATTATGTACATTTAAAATTATGCACATTGAAAATTATGCACATTGAAAATTATGTACATTGAAAATTATGCACATTGAAAATTATGCACATTAAAAATCATGCACATTGACAATTATACACATTGAATATTATGCACATTGAAAATTATGTACATTAAAAATTATGCACATTAAAAATTATGCACATTGAAAATTATGCACATTGAAAATTATGCACATTAAAAATTATGCACATTAAAAATTATGCACATTTACAATTATGCACATTGAAAAAAATGCACATTAAAAATTATGCACCTTGAAAATCATACACATTGACAATTATACACATTGAATATTATGCACATTGAAAATTATGTACATTGAAAATTATGCACATTGAAAATTATGCACATTGAAAATTATGCACATTGAAAATTATTCACATTGAAAATTATGCACATTAAAAATTATGCAAATTAAATATTATGCACATTAAAAATTATGCACATTGAGAATTATGCACATTGAAAATTATGCCCATTGAAAATTATGTACATTGAAAATTATGCAGATTGAAAATTATGCACATTGAAAATTATGCACATTAAAAATTATGCACATTGAGAATTATGCACATTGAGAATTATGCATATTTAAAATTATGCACATTGAAAATTATACACATTGAAAATTATGCACATTGAAAATTATGCACGTTGAAAATTATGCACATTGAAAATTATGCACATTAATAATTATGCACATTAAAAATTATGCACATTTAAAATTATGCACATTGAAAATACTGCAGATTAAAAATTATGCACATTGAAAATTACGCACATTGAAAATTATGCACATTGAGAATTATGCACATTGAGAATTATGCACATTAAAAATTACGCACATTGAAAATCATACACATTGAAAATTATGCACATTGACAATTATGCACATTGAAAATTATGCTAATTGGGAATTATGCACATTGAAAATTATGCACATTGAAAATTATGCACATTGAAAATTATGCACATTGAAAATTATGCACATTGAAAATTATGCACATTGAAAATTATGCACATTGAAAATTATGCACATTGAAAATTATGCACATTAAAAATCTTGCATATTGACAATTATACACATTGAATATTATGCACATTGAAAATTATGTACATTGAAAATTATAAACACATTAAAAATTATGCACATTTAGAATTATGCACATTGAAAATTATGCCCATTGAAAATTATGTACATTGAAAATTATGCAGATTGAAAATTATGCACATTGAAAATTATGCACATTAAAAATTATGCACATTGAGAATTATGCACATTGAGAATTATGCATATTTAAAATTATGCACATTGAAAATTATACACATTGAAAATTATGCACATTGAAAATTATGCACGTTGAAAATTATGCACATTGAAAATTATGCACATTAATAATTATGCACATTAAAAATTATGCACATTTAAAATTATGCACATTGAAAATACTGCAGATTAAAAATTATGCACATTGAAAATTACGCACATTGAAAATTATGCACATTGAGAATTATGCACATTGAGAATTATGCACATTTAAAATTACGCACATTGACAATTATACACATTGAATTTTATGCACATTGACAATTATACACATTCAATTTTATGCACATTGAAAATTATGCACATTGACAATTATGCACATTGAAAATTGTGCTAATTGAGAATTATGCACATTGACAATTATGCACATTGAATATTATGCACATTGAAAATTATGTAAATTGAAAATTATGCACATTGAAAATTATGTACATTAAAAATTATGCACATTGAAAATTATGCACATTGAAAATTATGCACATTGAAAATTATGCACATTGAAAATTATGCACATTGAAAATTATGCACATTAAAAATTATGCACATTGAAAATTATGCACATTGAAAATTTTGCACATTTAAAATTACGCACATTGACAATTATACACATTGAAAATTATGCACATTGACAATTATGCACATTGAAAATTATGCTAATTGAGAATTATGCACATTGAAAATTATGCACATTGAAAATTTTTCACATTGAAAATTATGCACATTAAAAATTAAGCACATTGAAAATTATGCACATTAAAAATTATGCACATTGAAAATTATGCACTTTGAAAATAATGCACATTAAAAATTATGCACATTGAAAATTATGCACTTTGAAAATAATGCACATTGAAAATTATGCACATTGAAAATTATGCACATTGAAAATTATGCACATTAAAAATTATGCACATTAAAAATTATGCACATTGAAAATTATGTACATTAAAAATTATGCACATTGAAAATTATGCACATTGAAAATTATGCACATTGAAAATTATGCACATTGAAAATTATGCACATTCAAAATTATGCACATTGAAAATTATGCACATTGAAAATTATGCACATTAAAAATTATGCACATTAAAAATTATGCACATTGAAAATTATGCATATTAAAAATTATGCACATTGAAAATTATGCACATTGAAAAGTATGCACATTGAAAATTATGCACATTGAAAATTATGCACATTAAAAATCTTGCATATTGACAATTATACACATTGAATATTATGCACATTGAAAATTATTTACATTGAAAATTATAAACACATTGAAAATTATGCACATTGAAAATTATGCACATTGAAATTTATGCACATTGAAAATTATGCACATTAAAAATTATGCACATTAAAAATTATGCACATTTAAAATTATGCACATTGAAAATAATGCACATTGAAAATTATGCACATTGAAAATTACGCACATTGAAAATTATGCACATTGAGAATTATGCACATTGAAAATTATGCACATTGAAAATTATGCACATTGAAAATTATGCACATTGAAAATTATGCACATTGAAAATTACGCACATTAAAAATTATGCACATTGAGAATTATGCACATTGACAATTATACACATTGAATATTATGCACATTGAAAATTATGTAAATTGAAAATTATGCACATTGAAAATTATGCACATTGAAAATTATGCACATTGAAAATTATGCACATTGAAAATTACGCACTTTAAAAATTATGCACATTGAGAATTATGCACATTGAGAATTATGCACATTGAAAATTATGCACATTGAAAATTATACACATTGAAAATTATGCACATTGAAAATTATGTACATTTAAAATTATGCACATTGAAAATTATGCACATTGAAAATTATGTACATTGAAAATTATGCACATTGAAAATTATGCACATTAAAAATCATGCACATTGACAATTATACACATTGAATATTATGCACATTGAAAATTATGTACATTAAAAATTATGCACATTAAAAATTATGCACATTGAAAATTATGCACATTGAAAATTATGCACATTAAAAATTATGCACATTAAAAATTATGCACATTTACAATTATGCACATTGAAAAAAATGCACATTAAAAGTTATGCACCTTGAAAATCATACACATTGACAATTATACACATTGAATATTATGCACATTGAAAATTATGTACATTGAAAATTATGCACATTGAAAATTATGCACATTGAAAATTATGCACATTGAAAATTATTCACATTGAAAATTATGCACATTAAAAATTATGCAAATTAAATATTATGCACATTAAAAATTATGCACATTGAGAATTATGCACATTGAAAATTATGCCCATTGAAAATTATGTACATTGAAAATTATGCAGATTGAAAATTATGCACATTGAAAATTATGCACATTAAAAATTATGCACATTGAGAATTATGCACATTGAGAATTATGCATATTTAAAATTATGCACATTGAAAATTATACACATTGAAAATTATGCACATTGAAAATTATGCACGTTGAAAATTATGCACATTGAAAATTATGCACATTAATAATTATGCACATTAAAAATTATGCACATTTAAAATTATGCACATTGAAAATACTGCAGATTAAAAATTATGCACATTGAAAATTACGCACATTGAAAATTATGCACATTGAGAATTATGCACATTGAGAATTATGCACATTAAAAATTACGCACATTGAAAATCATACACATTGAAAATTATGCACATTGACAATTATGCACATTGAAAATTATGCTAATTGGGAATTATGCACATTGAAAATTATGCACATTGAAAATTATGCACATTGAAAATTATGCACATTGAAAATTATGCACATTGAAAATTATGCACATTGAAAATTATGCACATTAAAAATCTTGCATATTGACAATTATACACATTGAATATTATGCACATTGAAAATTATGTACATTGAAAATTATAAACACATTGAAAATTATGCACATTGAAAATTATGCACATTGAAAATTATGCACATTGAAAATTATGCACATTAAAAATTATGCACATTAAAAATTATGCACATTTAAAATTATGCACATTGAAAATAATGCACATTGAAAATTATGCACATTGAAAATTACGCACATTGAAAATTATGCACATTGAGAATTATGCACATTGAAAATTATGCACATTGAAAATTATGCACATTGAAAATTATGCACATTGAAAATTATGCACATTAAAAATCATGCACATTGACAATTATAAACATTGAATATTATGCACATTGAAAATTATGTACATTGAAAATTATGCACATTGAAAATTATGCACATTGAAATTTATGCACATTGAAAATTATGCACATTAAAAATTATGCACATTAAAAATTATGCACATTTAAAATTATGCACATTGAAAATAATGCACATTGAAAATTATGCACATTGAAAATTACGCACATTGAAAATTATGCACATTGAGAATTATGCACATTGAAAATTATGCACATTGAAAATTATGCACATTGAAAATTATGCACATTGAAAATTATGCACATTGAAAATTACGCACATTAAAAATTATGCACATTGAGAATTATGCACATTGACAATTATACACATTGAATATTATGCACATTGAAAATTATGTAAATTGAAAATTATGCACATTGAAAATTATGCACATTGAAAATTATGCACATTGAAAATTATGCACATTGAAAATTACGCACTTTAAAAATTATGCACATTGAGAATTATGCACATTGAGAATTATGCACATTGAAAATTATGCACATTGAAAATTATACACATTGAAAATTATGCACATTGAAAATTATGCACATTAAAAATTATGCACATTAAAAATTATGCACATTTACAATTATGCACATTGAAAAAAATGCACATTAAAAATTATGCACCTTGAAAATCATACACATTGACAATTATACACATTGAATATTATGCACATTGAAAATTATGTACATTGAAAATTATGCACATTGAAAATTATGCACATTGAAAATTATGCACATTGAAAATTATTCACATTGAAAATTATGCACATTAAAAATTATGCAAATTAAATATTATGCACATTAAAAATTATGCACATTGAGAATTATGCACATTGAAAATTATGCCCATTGAAAATTATGTACATTGAAAATTATGCAGATTGAAAATTATGCACATTGAAAATTATGCACATTAAAAATTATGCACATTGAGAATTATGCACATTGAGAATTATGCATATTTAAAATTATGCACATTGAAAATTATACACATTGAAAATTATGCACATTGAAAATTATGCACGTTGAAAATTATGCACATTGAAAATTATGCACATTAATAATTATGCACATTAAAAATTATGCACATTTAAAATTATGCACATTGAAAATACTGCAGATTAAAAATTATGCACATTGAAAATTACGCACATTGAAAATTATGCACATTGAGAATTATGCACATTGAGAATTATGCACATTAAAAATTACGCACATTGAAAATCATACACATTGAAAATTATGCACATTGACAATTATGCACATTGAAAATTATGCTAATTGGGAATTATGCACATTGAAAATTATGCACATTGAAAATTATGCACATTGAAAATTATGCACATTGAAAATTATGCACATTGAAAATTATGCACATTGAAAATTATGCACATTGAAAATTATGCACATTAAAAATCTTGCATATTGACAATTATACACATTGAATATTATGCACATTGAAAATTATGTACATTGAAAATTATAAACACATTGAAAATTACGCACATTGAAAATTATGCACATTGAGAATTATGCACATTGAAAATTATGCACATTGAAAATTATGCACATTGAAAATTATGCACATTGAAAATTATGCACATTGAAAATTACGCACATTAAAAATTATGCACATTGAGAATTATGCACATTGACAATTATACACATTGAATATTATGCACATTGAAAATTATGTAAATTGAAAATTATGCACATTGAAAATTATGCACATTGAAAATTATGCACATTGAAAATTATGCACATTGAAAATTACGCACATTAAAAATTATGCACATTGAGAATTATGCACATTGAGAATTATGCACATTGAAAATTATGCACATTGAAAATTATACACATTGAAAATTATGCACATTGAAAATTATGTACATTTAAAATTATGCACATTGAAAATTATGCACATTGAAAATTATGTACATTGAAAATTATGCACATTGAAAATTATGCACATTAAAAATCATGCACATTGACAATTATACACATTGAATATTATGCACATTGAAAATTATGTACATTAAAAATTATGCACATTAAAAATTATGCACATTGAAAATTATGCACATTGAAAATTATGCACATTAAAAATTATGCACATTAAAAATTATGCACATTTACAATTATGCACATTGAAAAAAATGCACATTAAAAATTATGCACCTTGAAAATCATACACATTGACAATTATACACATTGAATATTATGCACATTGAAAATTATGTACATTGAAAATTATGCACATTGAAAATTATGCACATTGAAAATTATGCACATTGAAAATTATTCACATTGAAAATTATGCACATTAAAAATTATGCAAATTAAATATTATGCACATTAAAAATTATGCACATTGAGAATTATGCACATTGAAAATTATGCCCATTGAAAATTATGTACATTGAAAATTATGCAGATTGAAAATTATGCACATTGAAAATTATGCACATTAAAAATTATGCACATTGAGAATTATGCACATTGAGAATTATGCATATTTAAAATTATGCACATTGAAAATTATACACATTGAAAATTATGCACATTGAAAATTATGCACGTTGAAAATTATGCACATTGAAAATTATGCACATTAATAATTATGCACATTAAAAATTATGCACATTTAAAATTATGCACATTGAAAATAATGCAGATTAAAAATTATGCACATTGAAAATTACGCACATTGAAAATTATGCACATTGAGAATTATGCACATTGAGAATTATGCACATTAAAAATTACGCACATTGAAAATTATACACATTGAAAATTATGCACATTGACAATTATGCACATTGAAAATTATGCTAATTGAGAATTATGCACATTGAAAATTATGCACATTGAAAATTATGCACATTGAAAATTATGCACATTGAAAATTATGCACATTGAAAATTATGCACATTAAAAATTATGCACATTTAAAATTATGCATATTGAAAATAATGCACATTGAAAATTATGCACATTGAAAATTACGCACATTGAAAATTATGCACATTGAGAATTATGCACATTGAAAATTATGCACATTGAAAATTATGCACATTGAAAATTATGCACATTGAAAATTATGCACATTGAAAATTATGTACATTGAAAATTATAAACACATTGAAAATTATGCACATTGAAAATTATGCACATTGAAAATTATGCACATTGAAAATTATGCACATTAAAAATTATGCACATTAAAAATTATGCACATTTAAAATTATGCACATTGAAAATAATGCACATTGAAAATTATGCACATTGAAAATTACGCACATTGAAAATTATGCACATTGAGAATTATGCACATTAAAAATTATGCACATTGAAAATTATGCACATTGAAAATTATGCACATTGAAAATTATGCACATTGAAAATTACGCACATTAAAAATTATGCACATTAAGAATTATGCACATTGTCAATTATACACATTGAATATTATGCACATTGAAAATTATGTAAATTGAAAATTATGCACATTGAAAATTATGCACATTGAAAATTATGCACATTGAAAATTATGCACATTGAAAATTATGCACATTGAAAATTACGCACATTAAAAATTATGCACATTGAGAATTATGCACATTGAGAATTATGCACATTGAAAATTATGCACATTGAAAATTATACACATTGAAAATTATGCACAATGAAAATTATGTACATTTAAAATTATGCACATTGAAAATTATGCACATTGAAAATTATGTACATTGAAAATTATGCACATTGAAAATTATGCACATTAAAAATCATGCACATTGACAATTATAAACATTGAATATTATGCACATTGAAAATTATGTACATTAAAAATTGTGCACATTAAAAATTATGCACATTAAAAATTATGCACATTGAAAATTATGCACATTAAAAATTATGCACATTTACAATTATGCACATTGAAAAAAATGCACATTAAAAATTATGCACCTTGAAAATCATACACATTGACAATTATACACATTGAATATTATGCACATTGAAAATTATGTACATTGAAAATTATGCACATTGAAAATTATGCACATTGAAAATTATTCACATTGAAAATTATGCACATTAAAAATTATGCAAATTAAATATTATGCACATTAAAAATTATGCACATTGAGAATTATGCACATTGAAAATTATGCCCATTGAAAATTATGTACATTGAAAATTATGCAGATTGAAAATTATGCACATTGAAAATTATGCACATTAAAAATTATGCACATTAAGAATTATGCACATTGAGAATTATGCATATTTAAAATTATGCACATTGAAAATTATACACATTGAAAATTATGCACATTGAAAATTATGCACGTTGAAAATTATGCACATTGAAAATTATGCACATTAATAATTATGCACATTAAAAATTATGCACATTTAAAATTATGCACATTGAAAATAATGCATATTAAAAATTATGCACATTGAAAATTACGCACATTGAAAATTATGCACATTGAGAATTATGCACATTGAGAGTTATGCACATTAAAAATTACGCACATGGAAAATTATACACATTGAAAATTATGCACATTGACAATTATGCACATTGAAAATTATGCTAATTGAGAATTATGCACATTGAAAATTATGCACATTGAAAATTATGCACATTGAAAATTATGCACATTGAAAATTATGCACATTGAAAATTATGCACATTGAAAATTATGCACATTGAAAATTACGCACATTAAAAATTATGCACATTGAGAATTATGCACATTGACAATTATACACATTGAATATTATGCACATTGAAAATTATGTAAATTGAAAATTATGCACATTGAAAATTATGCACATTGAAAATTATGCACATTGAAAATTATGCACATTGAAAATTACGCACATTGAAAATTATGCACATTGAAAATTATGCACATTGAAAATTATGCACATTAAAAATTATGCACATTGAAAATTATGCACATTGAAAATTTTGCACATTTAAAATTACGCACATTGACAATTATACACATTGAATTTTATGCACATTGACAATTATACACATTCAATTTTATGCACATTGAAAATTATGCACATTGACAATTATGCACATTGAAAATTATGCTAATTGAGAATTATGCACATTGACAATTATACACATTGAATATTATGCACATTGAAAATTATGTAAATTGAAAATTATGCACATTGGAAATTATGTACATTAAAAATTATGCACATTGAAAATTATGCACATTGAAAATTATGCACATTGAAAATTATGCACATTGAAAATTATGCACATTAAAAATTATGCACATTGAAAATTATGCACATTGAAAATTATGCACATTAAAAATTATGCACATTAAAAATTATGCACATTGAAAATTATGCATATTAAAAATTATGCACATTGAAAATTATGCACATTGAAAAGTATGCACATTGAAAATTATGCACATTGAAAATTATGCACATTAAAAATCTCGCATATTGACAATTATACACATTGAATATTAAGCACATTGAAAATTTTGTACATTGAAAATTATAAACACATTGAAAATTATGCACATTGAAAATTATGCACATTGAAAATTATGCACATTGAAAATTATGCACATTAAAAATTATGCACATTGAAAATTATGCACATTGAAAATTATGCACATTGAAAATTACGCACATTGAAAATTATGCACATTGAGAATTATGCACATTGACAATTATACACATTGAAAATTATGCACATTGAAAATTATGTAAATTGAAAATTATGCACATTGAAAATTATGCACATTAAAAATTATGCACATTGAAAATTATGCACATTGAAAGTTACGCACATTAAATATTATGCACATTGAGAATTATGCACATCGAAAATTATGCACATTGAAAATTATGCACATTGAAAATTATACACATTGAAAATTATGCACATTGAAAATTATGTACATTTAAAATTATGCACATTGAAAATTATGCACATTGAAAATTATGTACATTGAAAATAATGCACATTGAAAATTATGCACATTAAAAATCATGCACATTGACAATTATACACATTGAATATTATGCACATTGAAAATTATGTACATTAAAAATTATGCACATTAAAAATTATGCACATTGAAAATTATGCACATTGAAAATTATGCACATTAAAAATTATGCACATTAAAAATTATGCACATTTAAAATTATGCCCATTGAAAATTATGTACATTGAAAATTATGCAGATTGAAAATTATGCACATTGAAAATTATGCACATTAAAAATTATGCACATTGAGAATTATGCACATTGAGAATTATGCATATTTAAAATTATGCACATTGAAAATTATACACATTGAAAATTATGCACATTGAAAATTTATGCACATTGAAAATTATGCACATTGAAAATTATGCACATTAAAAATTATGCACATTAAAAATTATGCACATTTAAAATTATGCACATTGAAAATAATGCACATTGAAAATTATGCACATTGAAAATTATGCACTTTGAAAATTATGTACATTAAAAATTATGCACATTGAAAATTATGCACATTGAAAATTATGCACATTGAAAATTATGCACATTCAAAATTATGCACATTGAAAATTATGCACTTTGAAAATTATGTACATTAAAAATTATGCACATTGAAAATTATGCACATTGAAAATTATGCACATTGAAAATTATGCACATTCAAAATTATGCACATTGAAAATTATGCACATTCAAAATTATGCATATTGAAAATTATGCACATTGAAAATTATGCACATTAAAAATTATGCACATTAAAAATTATGCACATTGAAAATTATGCATATTAAAAATTATGCACATTGAAAATTATGCACATTGAAAAGTATGCGCATTGAAAATTATGTACATTGAAAATTATGCACATTGAAAATTATGCACATTAAAAATCATGCACATTGACAATTATACACATTGAATATTATGCACATTGAAAATTATGTACATTGAAAATTATAAACACATTGAAAATTATGCACATTGAAAATTATGCACATTGAAAATTATGCACATTGAAAATTATGCACATTAAAAATTATGCACATTAAAAATTAAGCACATTTAAAATTATGCACATTGAAAATAATGCACATTGAAAATTATGCACATTGAAAATTACGCACATTGAAAATTATGCACATTGAGAATTATGCACATTGAAAATTATGCACATTGAAAATTATGCACATTGAAAATTATGCACATTGAAAATTATGCACATTGAAAATTACGCACATTAAAAATTATGCACATTGAGAATTATGCACATTGACAATTATACACATTGAATATTATGCACATTGAAAATTATGTAAATTGAAAATTATGCACATTGAAAATTATGCACATTGAAAATTATGCACATTGAAAATTACGCACATTAAAAATTATGCACATTGAGAATTATGCACATTGAGAATTATGCACATTGAAAATTATGCACATTGAAAATTATACACATTGAAAATTATGCACATTGAAAATTATGTACATTTAAAATTATGCACATTGAAAATTATGCACATTGAAAATTATGTACATTGAAAATTATGCACATTGAAAATTATGCACATTAAAAATCATGCACATTGACAATTATACACATTGAATATTATGCACATTGAAAATTATGTACATTAAAAATTATGCACATTAAAAATTATGCACATTGAAAATTATGCACATTGAAAATTATGCACATTAAAAATTATGCACATTAAAAATTATGCACATTTACAATTATGCACATTGAAAAAAATGCACATTAAAAATTATGCACCTTGAAAATCATACACATTGACAATTATACACATTGAATATTATGCACATTGAAAATTATGTACATTGAAAATTATGCACATTGAAAATTATGCACATTGAAAATTATGCACATTGAAAATTATTCACATTGAAAATTATGCACATTAAAAATTATGCAAATTAAATATTATGCACATTAAAAATTATGCACATTGAGAATTATGCACATTGAAAATTATGCCCATTGAAAATTATGTACATTGAAAATTATGCAGATTGAAAATTATGCACATTGAAAATTATGCACATTAAAAATTATGCACATTGAGAATTATGCACATTGAGAATTATGCATATTTAAAATTATGCACATTGAAAATTATACACATTGAAAATTATGCACATTGAAAATTATGCACGTTGAAAATTATGCACATTGAAAATTATGCACATTAATAATTATGCACATTAAAAATTATGCACATTTAAAATTATGCACATTGAAAATAATGCAGATTAAAAATTATGCACATTGAAAATTACGCACATTGAAAATTATGCACATTGAGAATTATGCACATTGAGAATTATGCACATTAAAAATTACGCACATTGAAAATTATACACATTGAAAATTATGCACATTGACAATTATGCACATTGAAAATTATGCTAATTGAGAATTATGCACATTGAAAATTATGCACATTGAAAATTATGCACATTGAAAATTATGCACATTGAAAATTATGCACATTGAAAATTATGCACATTAAAAATTATGCACATTTAAAATTATGCACATTGAAAATAATGCACATTGAAAATTATGCACATTGAAAATTACGCACATTGAAAATTATGCACATTGAGAATTATGCACATTGAAAATTATGCACATTGAAAATTATGCACATTGAAAATTATGCACATTGAAAATTATGCACATTGAAAATTATGTACATTGAAAATTATAAACACATTGAAAATTATGCACATTGAAAATTATGCACATTGAAAATTATGCACATTGAAAATTATGCACATTGAAAATTATGCACATTAAAAATTATGCACATTTAAAATTATGCACATTGAAAATAATGCACATTGAAAATTATGCACATTGAAAATTACGCACATTGAAAATTATGCACATTGAGAATTATGCACATTGAAAATTATGCACATTGAAAATTATGCACATTGAAAATTATGCACATTGAAAATTATGCACATTGAAAATTACGCACATTAAAAATTATGCACATTGAAAATTATGCACATTGAAAATTACGCACATTGAAAATTATGCACATTGAGAATTATGCACATTGAAAATTATGCACATTGAAAATTATGCACATTGAAAATTATGCACATTGAAAATTATGCACATTGAAAATTACGCACATTGAAAATTATGCACATTGAGAATTATGCACATTGAAAATTATGCACATTGAAAATTATGCACATTGAAAATTATGCACATTGAAAATTATGCACATTGAAAATTACGCACATTAAAAATTATGCACATTGAGAATTATGCACATTGTCAATTATACACATTGAATATTATGCACATTGAAAATTATGTAAATTGAAAATTATGCACATTGAAAATTATGCACATTGAAAATTATGCACATTGAAAATTATGCACATTGAAAATTATGCACATTGAAAATTACGCACATTAAAAATTATGCACATTGAGAATTATGCACATTGAGAATTATGCACATTGAAAATTATGCACATTGAAAATTATACACATTGAAAATTATGCACATTGAAAATTATGTACATTTAAAATTATGCACATTGAAAATTATGCACATTGAAAATTATGTACATTGAAAATTATGCACATTGAAAATTATGCACATTAAAAATCATGCACATTGACAATTATAAACATTGAATATTATGCACATTGAAAATTATGTACATTAAAAATTGTGCACATTAAAAATTATGCACATTAAAAATTATGCACATTGAAAATTATGCACATTAAAAATTATGCACATTTACAATTATGCACATTGAAAAAAATGCACATTAAAAATTATGCACCTTGAAAATCATACACATTGACAATTATACACATTGAATATTATGCACATTGAAAATTATGTACATTGAAAATTATGCACATTGAAAATTATGCACATTGAAAATTATGCACATTGAAAATTATGCACATTGAAAATTACGCACATTAAAAATTATGCACTTTGAGAATTATGCACATTGAGAATTATGCACATTTAAAATTATGCACATTGAAAATTATACACATTGAAAATTATGCACATTGAAAATTATGTACATTTAAAATTATGCACATTGAAAATTATGCACATTGAAAATTATTCACATTGAAAATTATGCACATTAAAAATTATGCAAATTAAATATTATGCACATTAAAAATTATGCACATTGAGAATTATGCACATTGAAAATTATGCCCATTGAAAATTATGTACATTGAAAATTATGCAGATTGAAAATTATGCACATTGAAAATTATGCACATTAAAAATTATGCACATTAAGAATTATGCACATTGAGAATTATGCATATTTAAAATTATGCACATTGAAAATTATACACATTGAAAATTATGCACATTGAAAATTATGCACGTTGAAAATTATGCACATTGAAAATTATGCACATTAATAATTATGCACATTAAAAATTATGCACATTTAAAATTATGCACATTGAAAATAATGCATATTAAAAATTATGCACATTGAAAATTACGCACATTGAAAATTATGCACATTGAGAATTATGCACATTGAGAATTATGCACATTAAAAATTACGCACATTGAAAATTATACACATTGAAAATTATGCACATTGACAATTATGCACATTGAAAATTATGCTAATTGAGAATTATGCACATTGAAAATTATGCACATTGAAAATTATGCACATTGAAAATTATGCACATTGAAAATTATGCACATTGAAAATTATGCACATTGAAAATTATGCACATTGAAAATTACGCACATTGAAAATTATGCACATTGAAAATTATGTACATTAAAAATTGTGCACATTAAAAATTATGCACATTAAAAATTATGCACATTGAAAATTATGCACATTAAAAATTATGCACATTTACAATTATGCACATTGAAAAAAATGCACATTAAAAATTATGCACCTTGAAAATCATACACATTGACAATTATACACATTGAATATTATGCACATTGAAAATTATGTACATTGAAAATTATGCACATTGAAAATTATGCACATTGAAAATTATGCACATTGAAAATTATGCACATTGAAAATTACGCACATTAAAAATTATGCACTTTGAGAATTATGCACATTGAGAATTATGCACATTTAAAATTATGCACATTGAAAATTATACACATTGAAAATTATGCACATTGAAAATTATGTACATTTAAAATTATGCACATTGAAAATTATGCACATTGAAAATTATTCACATTGAAAATTATGCACATTAAAAATTATGCAAATTAAATATTATGCACATTAAAAATTATGCACATTGAGAATTATGCACATTGAAAATTATGCCCATTGAAAATTATGTACATTGAAAATTATGCAGATTGAAAATTATGCACATTGAAAATTATGCACATTAAAAATTATGCACATTAAGAATTATGCACATTGAGAATTATGCATATTTAAAATTATGCACATTGAAAATTATACACATTGAAAATTATGCACATTGAAAATTATGCACGTTGAAAATTATGCACATTGAAAATTATGCACATTAATAATTATGCACATTAAAAATTATGCACATTTAAAATTATGCACATTGAAAATAATGCATATTAAAAATTATGCACATTGAAAATTACGCACATTGAAAATTATGCACATTGAGAATTATGCACATTGAGAGTTATGCACATTAAAAATTACGCACATGGAAAATTATACACATTGAAAATTATGCACATTGACAATTATGCACATTGAAAATTATGCTAATTGAGAATTATGCACATTGAAAATTATGCACATTGAAAATTATGCACATTGAAAATTATGCACATTGAAAATTATGCACATTGAAAATTATGCACATTGAAAATTATGCACATTGAAAATTACGCACATTAAAAATTATGCACATTGAGAATTATGCACATTGACAATTATACACATTGAATATTATGCACATTGAAAATTATGTAAATTGAAAATTATGCACATTGAAAATTATGCACATTGAAAATTATGCACATTGAAAATTATGCACATTGAAAATTACGCACATTGAAAATTATGCACATTGAAAATTATGCACATTGAAAATTATGCACATTAAAAATTATGCACATTGAAAATTATGCACATTGAAAATTTTGCACATTTAAAATTACGCACATTGACAATTATACACATTGAATTTTATGCACATTGACAATTATACACATTCAATTTTATGCACATTGAAAATTATGCACATTGACAATTATGCACATTGAAAATTATGCTAATTGAGAATTATGCACATTGACAATTATACACATTGAATATTATGCACATTGAAAATTATGTAAATTGAAAATTATGCACATTGGAAATTATGTACATTAAAAATTATGCACATTGAAAATTATGCACATTGAAAATTATGCACATTGAAAATTATGCACATTGAAAATTATGCACATTAAAAATTATGCACATTGAAAATTATGCACATTGAAAATTATGCACATTAAAAATTATGCACATTAAAAATTATGCACATTGAAAATTATGCATATTAAAAATTATGCACATTGAAAATTATGCACATTGAAAAGTATGCACATTGAAAATTATGCACATTGAAAATTATGCACATTAAAAATCTCGCATATTGACAATTATACACATTGAATATTAAGCACATTGAAAATTTTGTACATTGAAAATTATAAACACATTGAAAATTATGCACATTGAAAATTATGCACATTGAAAATTATGCACATTGAAAATTATGCACATTAAAAATTATGCACATTGAAAATTATGCACATTGAAAATTATGCACATTGAAAATTACGCACATTGAAAATTATGCACATTGAGAATTATGCACATTGACAATTATACACATTGAAAATTATGCACATTGAAAATTATGTAAATTGAAAATTATGCACATTGAAAATTATGCACATTAAAAATTATGCACATTGAAAATTATGCACATTGAAAGTTACGCACATTAAATATTATGCACATTGAGAATTATGCACATCGAAAATTATGCACATTGAAAATTATGCACATTGAAAATTATACACATTGAAAATTATGCACATTGAAAATTATGTACATTTAAAATTATGCACATTGAAAATTATGCACATTGAAAATTATGTACATTGAAAATAATGCACATTGAAAATTATGCACATTAAAAATCATGCACATTGACAATTATACACATTGAATATTATGCACATTGAAAATTATGTACATTAAAAATTATGCACATTAAAAATTATGCACATTGAAAATTATGCACATTGAAAATTATGCACATTAAAAATTATGCACATTAAAAATTATGCACATTTAAAATTATGCCCATTGAAAATTATGTACATTGAAAATTATGCAGATTGAAAATTATGCACATTGAAAATTATGCACATTAAAAATTATGCACATTGAGAATTATGCACATTGAGAATTATGCATATTTAAAATTATGCACATTGAAAATTATACACATTGAAAATTATGCACATTGAAAATTTATGCACATTGAAAATTATGCACATTGAAAATTATGCACATTAAAAATTATGCACATTAAAAATTATGCACATTTAAAATTATGCACATTGAAAATAATGCACATTGAAAATTATGCACATTGAAAATTATGCACTTTGAAAATTATGTACATTAAAAATTATGCACATTGAAAATTATGCACATTGAAAATTATGCACATTGAAAATTATGCACATTCAAAATTATGCACATTGAAAATTATGCACTTTGAAAATTATGTACATTAAAAATTATGCACATTGAAAATTATGCACATTGAAAATTATGCACATTGAAAATTATGCACATTCAAAATTATGCACATTGAAAATTATGCACATTCAAAATTATGCATATTGAAAATTATGCACATTGAAAATTATGCACATTAAAAATTATGCACATTAAAAATTATGCACATTGAAAATTATGCATATTAAAAATTATGCACATTGAAAATTATGCACATTGAAAAGTATGCGCATTGAAAATTATGTACATTGAAAATTATGCACATTGAAAATTATGCACATTAAAAATCATGCACATTGACAATTATACACATTGAATATTATGCACATTGAAAATTATGTACATTGAAAATTATAAACACATTGAAAATTATGCACATTGAAAATTATGCACATTGAAAATTATGCACATTGAAAATTATGCACATTAAAAATTATGCACATTAAAAATTAAGCACATTTAAAATTATGCACATTGAAAATAATGCACATTGAAAATTATGCACATTGAAAATTACGCACATTGAAAATTATGCACATTGAGAATTATGCACATTGAAAATTATGCACATTGAAAATTATGCACATTGAAAATTATGCACATTGAAAATTATGCACATTGAAAATTACGCACATTAAAAATTATGCACATTGAGAATTATGCACATTGACAATTATACACATTGAATATTATGCACATTGAAAATTATGTAAATTGAAAATTATGCACATTGAAAATTATGCACATTGAAAATTATGCACATTGAAAATTACGCACATTAAAAATTATGCACATTGAGAATTATGCACATTGAGAATTATGCACATTGAAAATTATGCACATTGAAAATTATACACATTGAAAATTATGCACATTGAAAATTATGTACATTTAAAATTATGCACATTGAAAATTATGCACATTGAAAATTATGTACATTGAAAATTATGCACATTGAAAATTATGCACATTAAAAATCATGCACATTGACAATTATACACATTGAATATTATGCACATTGAAAATTATGTACATTAAAAATTATGCACATTAAAAATTATGCACATTGAAAATTATGCACATTGAAAATTATGCACATTAAAAATTATGCACATTAAAAATTATGCACATTTACAATTATGCACATTGAAAAAAATGCACATTAAAAATTATGCACCTTGAAAATCATACACATTGACAATTATACACATTGAATATTATGCACATTGAAAATTATGTACATTGAAAATTATGCACATTGAAAATTATGCACATTGAAAATTATGCACATTGAAAATTATTCACATTGAAAATTATGCACATTAAAAATTATGCAAATTAAATATTATGCACATTAAAAATTATGCACATTGAGAATTATGCACATTGAAAATTATGCCCATTGAAAATTATGTACATTGAAAATTATGCAGATTGAAAATTATGCACATTGAAAATTATGCACATTAAAAATTATGCACATTGAGAATTATGCACATTGAGAATTATGCATATTTAAAATTATGCACATTGAAAATTATACACATTGAAAATTATGCACATTGAAAATTATGCACGTTGAAAATTATGCACATTGAAAATTATGCACATTAATAATTATGCACATTAAAAATTATGCACATTTAAAATTATGCACATTGAAAATAATGCAGATTAAAAATTATGCACATTGAAAATTACGCACATTGAAAATTATGCACATTGAGAATTATGCACATTGAGAATTATGCACATTAAAAATTACGCACATTGAAAATTATACACATTGAAAATTATGCACATTGACAATTATGCACATTGAAAATTATGCTAATTGAGAATTATGCACATTGAAAATTATGCACATTGAAAATTATGCACATTGAAAATTATGCACATTGAAAATTATGCACATTGAAAATTATGCACATTAAAAATTATGCACATTTAAAATTATGCACATTGAAAATAATGCACATTGAAAATTATGCACATTGAAAATTACGCACATTGAAAATTATGCACATTGAGAATTATGCACATTGAAAATTATGCACATTGAAAATTATGCACATTGAAAATTATGCACATTGAAAATTATGCACATTGAAAATTATGTACATTGAAAATTATAAACACATTGAAAATTATGCACATTGAAAATTATGCACATTGAAAATTATGCACATTGAAAATTATGCACATTGAAAATTATGCACATTAAAAATTATGCACATTTAAAATTATGCACATTGAAAATAATGCACATTGAAAATTATGCACATTGAAAATTACGCACATTGAAAATTATGCACATTGAGAATTATGCACATTGAAAATTATGCACATTGAAAATTATGCACATTGAAAATTATGCACATTGAAAATTATGCACATTGAAAATTACGCACATTAAAAATTATGCACATTGAGAATTATGCACATTGTCAATTATACACATTGAATATTATGCACATTGAAAATTATGTAAATTGAAAATTATGCACATTGAAAATTATGCACATTGAAAATTATGCACATTGAAAATTATGCACATTGAAAATTATGCACATTGAAAATTACGCACATTAAAAATTATGCACATTGAGAATTATGCACATTGAGAATTATGCACATTGAAAATTATGCACATTGAAAATTATACACATTGAAAATTATGCACATTGAAAATTATGTACATTTAAAATTATGCACATTGAAAATTATGCACATTGAAAATTATGTACATTGAAAATTATGCACATTGAAAATTATGCACATTAAAAATCATGCACATTGACAATTATAAACATTGAATATTATGCACATTGAAAATTATGTACATTAAAAATTGTGCACATTAAAAATTATGCACATTAAAAATTATGCACATTGAAAATTATGCACATTAAAAATTATGCACATTTACAATTATGCACATTGAAAAAAATGCACATTAAAAATTATGCACCTTGAAAATCATACACATTGACAATTATACACATTGAATATTATGCACATTGAAAATTATGTACATTGAAAATTATGCACATTGAAAATTATGCACATTGAAAATTATGCACATTGAAAATTATGCACATTGAAAATTACGCACATTAAAAATTATGCACTTTGAGAATTATGCACATTGAGAATTATGCACATTTAAAATTATGCACATTGAAAATTATACACATTGAAAATTATGCACATTGAAAATTATGTACATTTAAAATTATGCACATTGAAAATTATGCACATTGAAAATTATTCACATTGAAAATTATGCACATTAAAAATTATGCAAATTAAATATTATGCACATTAAAAATTATGCACATTGAGAATTATGCACATTGAAAATTATGCCCATTGAAAATTATGTACATTGAAAATTATGCAGATTGAAAATTATGCACATTGAAAATTATGCACATTAAAAATTATGCACATTAAGAATTATGCACATTGAGAATTATGCATATTTAAAATTATGCACATTGAAAATTATACACATTGAAAATTATGCACATTGAAAATTATGCACGTTGAAAATTATGCACATTGAAAATTATGCACATTAATAATTATGCACATTAAAAATTATGCACATTTAAAATTATGCACATTGAAAATAATGCATATTAAAAATTATGCACATTGAAAATTACGCACATTGAAAATTATGCACATTGAGAATTATGCACATTGAGAATTATGCACATTAAAAATTACGCACATTGAAAATTATACACATTGAAAATTATGCACATTGACAATTATGCACATTGAAAATTATGCTAATTGAGAATTATGCACATTGAAAATTATGCACATTGAAAATTATGCACATTGAAAATTATGCACATTGAAAATTATGCACATTGAAAATTATGCACATTGAAAATTATGCACATTGAAAATTACGCACATTGAAAATTATGCACATTGAAAATTATGCACATTGAAAATTATTCACATTGAAAATTATGCACATTAAAAATTATGCAAATTAAATATTATGCACATTAAAAATTATGCACATTGAGAATTATGCACATTGAAAATTATGCCCATTGAAAATTATGTACATTGAAAATTATGCAGATTGAAAATTATGCACATTGAAAATTATGCACATTAAAAATTATGCACATTGAGAATTATGCACATTGAGAATTATGCATATTTAAAATTATGCACATTGAAAATTATACACATTGAAAATTATGCACATTGAAAATTATGCACGTTGAAAATTATGCACATTGAAAATTATGCACATTAATAATTATGCACATTAAAAATTATGCACATTTAAAATTATGCACATTGAAAATAATGCAGATTAAAAATTATGCACATTGAAAATTACGCACATTGAAAATTATGCACATTGAGAATTATGCACATTGAGAATTATGCACATTAAAAATTACGCACATTGAAAATTATACACATTGAAAATTATGCACATTGACAATTATGCACATTGAAAATTATGCTAATTGAGAATTATGCACATTGAAAATTATGCACATTGAAAATTATGCACATTGAAAATTATGCACATTGAAAATTATGCACATTGAAAATTATGCCCATTGAAAATTATGTACATTGAAAATTATGCAGATTGAAAATTATGCACATTGAAAATTATGCACATTAAAAATTATGCACATTAAGAATTATGCACATTGAGAATTATGCATATTTAAAATTATGCACATTGAAAATTATACACATTGAAAATTATGCACATTGAAAATTATGCACGTTGAAAATTATGCACATTGAAAATTATGCACATTAATAATTATGCACATTAAAAATTATGCACATTTAAAATTATGCACATTGAAAATAATGCATATTAAAAATTATGCACATTGAAAATTACGCACATTGAAAATTATGCACATTGAGAATTATGCACATTGAGAATTATGCACATTAAAAATTACGCACATTGAAAATTATACACATTGAAAATTATGCACATTGACAATTATGCACATTGAAAATTATGCTAATTGAGAATTATGCACATTGAAAATTATGCACATTGAAAATTATGCACATTGAAAATTATGCACATTGAAAATTATGCACATTGAAAATTATGCACATTGAAAATTATGCACATTGAAAATTACGCACATTGAAAATTATGCACATTGAAAATTATGCACATTGAAAATTATTCACATTGAAAATTATGCACATTAAAAATTATGCAAATTAAATATTATGCACATTAAAAATTATGCACATTGAGAATTATGCACATTGAAAATTATGCCCATTGAAAATTATGTACATTGAAAATTATGCAGATTGAAAATTATGCACATTGAAAATTATGCACATTAAAAATTATGCACATTGAGAATTATGCACATTGAGAATTATGCATATTTAAAATTATGCACATTGAAAATTATACACATTGAAAATTATGCACATTGAAAATTATGCACGTTGAAAATTATGCACATTGAAAATTATGCACATTAATAATTATGCACATTAAAAATTATGCACATTTAAAATTATGCACATTGAAAATAATGCAGATTAAAAATTATGCACATTGAAAATTACGCACATTGAAAATTATGCACATTGAGAATTATGCACATTGAGAATTATGCACATTAAAAATTACGCACATTGAAAATTATACACATTGAAAATTATGCACATTGACAATTATGCACATTGAAAATTATGCTAATTGAGAATTATGCACATTGAAAATTATGCACATTGAAAATTATGCACATTGAAAATTATGCACATTGAAAATTATGCACATTGAAAATTATGCACATTAAAAATTATGCACATTTAAAATTATGCACATTGAAAATAATGCACATTGAAAATTATGCACATTGAAAATTACGCACATTGAAAATTATGCACATTGAGAATTATGCACATTGAAAATTATGCACATTGAAAATTATGCACATTGAAAATTATGCACATTGAAAATTATGCACATTGAAAATTATGTACATTGAAAATTATAAACACATTGAAAATTATGCACATTGAAAATTATGCACATTGAAAATTATGCACATTGAAAATTATGCACATTAAAAATTATGCACATTAAAAATTATGCACATTTAAAATTATGCACATTGAAAATAATGCACATTGAAAATTATGCACATTGAAAATTACGCACATTGAAAATTATGCACATTGAGAATTATGCACATTGAAAATTATGCACATTGAAAATTATGCACATTGAAAATTATGCACATTGAAAATTATGCACATTGAAAATTACGCACATTAAAAATTATGCACATTGAGAATTATGCACATTGTCAATTATACACATTGAATATTATGCACATTGAAAATTATGTAAATTGAAAATTATGCACATTGAAAATTATGCACATTGAAAATTATGCACATTGAAAATTATGCACATTGAAAATTATGCACATTGAAAATTACGCACATTAAAAATTATGCACATTGAGAATTATGCACATTGAGAATTATGCACATTGAAAATTATGCACATTGAAAATTATACACATTGAAAATTATGCACATTGAAAATTATGTACATTTAAAATTATGCACATTGAAAATTATGCACATTGAAAATTATGTACATTGAAAATTATGCACATTGAAAATTATGCACATTAAAAATCATGCACATTGACAATTATAAACATTGAATATTATGCACATTGAAAATTATGTACATTAAAAATTGTGCACATTAAAAATTATGCACATTAAAAATTATGCACATTGAAAATTATGCACATTAAAAATTATGCACATTTACAATTATGCACATTGAAAAAAATGCACATTAAAAATTATGCACCTTGAAAATCATACACATTGACAATTATACACATTGAATATTATGCACATTGAAAATTATGTACATTGAAAATTATGCACATTGAAAATTATGCACATTGAAAATTATGCACATTGAAAATTATGCACATTGAAAATTACGCACATTAAAAATTATGCACTTTGAGAATTATGCACATTGAGAATTATGCACATTTAAAATTATGCACATTGAAAATTATACACATTGAAAATTATGCACATTGAAAATTATGTACATTTAAAATTATGCACATTGAAAATTATGCACATTGAAAATTATTCACATTGAAAATTATGCACATTAAAAATTATGCAAATTAAATATTATGCACATTAAAAATTATGCACATTGAGAATTATGCACATTGAAAATTATGCCCATTGAAAATTATGTACATTGAAAATTATGCAGATTGAAAATTATGCACATTGAAAATTATGCACATTAAAAATTATGCACATTAAGAATTATGCACATTGAGAATTATGCATATTTAAAATTATGCACATTGAAAATTATACACATTGAAAATTATGCACATTGAAAATTATGCACGTTGAAAATTATGCACATTGAAAATTATGCACATTAATAATTATGCACATTAAAAATTATGCACATTTAAAATTATGCACATTGAAAATAATGCATATTAAAAATTATGCACATTGAAAATTACGCACATTGAAAATTATGCACATTGAGAATTATGCACATTGAGAATTATGCACATTAAAAATTACGCACATTGAAAATTATACACATTGAAAATTATGCACATTGACAATTATGCACATTGAAAATTATGCTAATTGAGAATTATGCACATTGAAAATTATGCACATTGAAAATTATGCACATTGAAAATTATGCACATTGAAAATTATGCACATTGAAAATTATGCACATTGAAAATTATGCACATTGAAAATTACGCACATTAAAAATTATGCACATTGAGAATTATGCACATTGACAATTATACACATTGAATATTATGCACATTGAAAATTATGTAAATTGAAAATTATGCACATTGAAAATTATGCACATTGAAAATTATGCACATTGAAAATTATGCACATTGAAAATTACGCACATTGAAAATTATGCACATTGAAAATTATGCAGATTGAAAATTATGCACATTAAAAATTATGCACATTGAAAATTATGCACATTGAAAATTTTGCACATTTAAAATTACGCACATTGACAATTATACACATTGAATTTTATGCACATTGACAATTATACACATTCAATTTTATGCACATTGAAAATTATGCACATTGACAATTATGCACATTGAAAATTATGCTAATTGAGAATTATGCACATTGACAATTATACACATTGAATATTATGCACATTGAAAATTATGTAAATTGAAAATTATGCACATTGGAAATTATGTACATTAAAAATTATGCACATTGAAAATTATGCACATTGAAAATTATGCACATTGAAAATTATGCACATTGAAAATTATGCACATTGAAAATTATGCACATTAAAAATTATGCACATTGAAAATTATGCACATTGAAAATTATGCACATTAAAAATTATGCACATTAAAAATTATGCACATTGAAAATTATGCATATTAAAAATTATGCACATTGAAAATTATGCACATTGAAAAGTATGCACATTGAAAATTATGCACATTGAAAATTATGCACATTAAAAATCTCGCATATTGACAATTATACACATTGAATATTAAGCACATTGAAAATTTTGTACATTGAAAATTATAAACACATTGAAAATTACGCACATTGAAAATTATGCACATTGAAAATTATGCACATTGAAAATTATGCACATTAAAAATTATGCACATTGAAAATTATGCACATTGAAAATTATGCACATTGAAAATTACGCACATTGAAAATTATGCACATTGAGAATTATGCACATTGACAATTATACACATTGAAAATTATGCACATTGAAAATTATGTAAATTGAAAATTATGCACATTGAAAATTATGCACATTAAAAATTATGCACATTGAAAATTATGCACATTGAAAGTTACGCACATTAAATATTATGCACATTGAGAATTATGCACATCGAAAATTATGCACATTGAAAATTATGCACATTGAAAATTATACACATTGAAAATTATGCACATTGAAAATTATGTACATTTAAAATTATGCACATTGAAAATTATGCACATTGAAAATTATGTACATTGAAAATAATGCACATTGAAAATTATGCACATTAAAAATCATGCACATTGACAATTATACACATTGAATATTATGCACATTGAAAATTATGTACATTAAAAATTATGCACATTAAAAATTATGCACATTGAAAATTATGCACATTGAAAATTATGCACATTAAAAATTATGCACATTAAAAATTATGCACATTTAAAATTATGCCCATTGAAAATTATGTACATTGAAAATTATGCAGATTGAAAATTATGCACATTGAAAATTATGCACATTAAAAATTATGCACATTGAGAATTATGCACATTGAGAATTATGCATATTTAAAATTATGCACATTGAAAATTATACACATTGAAAATTATGCACATTGAAAATTTATGCACATTGAAAATTATGCACATTGAAAATTATGCACATTAAAAATTATGCACATTAAAAATTATGCACATTTAAAATTATGCACATTGAAAATAATGCACATTGAAAATTATGCACATTGAAAATTATACACATTGAATATTATGCACATTGAAAATTATGTAAATTGAAAATTATGCACATTGAAAATTATGCACATTGAAAATTATGCACATTGAAAATTATGCACATTGAAAATTACGCACATTGAAAATTATACACATTAAGAATTATGCACATTGACAATTATGCACATTGAAAATTATGCTAATTGAGAATTATGCACATTGAAAATTATGCACATTGAAAATTATGCACATTGAAAATTATGCACATTTAAAATTACGCACATTGACAATTATGCACATTGAAAATTATGCACATTGAAAATTACGCACATTAAAAATTATGCACATTGAGAATTATGCACATTGAGAATTATGCACATTGAAAATTATGCACATTAAAAATTATGCACATTAAAAATTATGCACATTAAAAATTATGCACATTTACAATTATGCACATTGAAAAAAATGGACATTAAAAATTATGCACCTTGAAAATCATACACATTGACAATTATACACATTGAATATTATGCACATTGAAAATTATGTACATTGAAAATTATGCACATTGAAAATTATGCACATTGAAAATTATGCACATTGAAAATTATGCACATTGAAAATTATGTACATTTAAAATTATGCACATTGAAAATTATGCACATTGAAAATTATTCACATTGAAAATTATGCACATTAAAAATTATGCAAATTAAATATTATGCACATTAAAAATTATGCACATTGAGAATTATGCACATTGAAAATTATGCCTATTGAAAATTATGTACATTGAAAATTATGCAGATTGAAAATTATGCACATTGAAAATTATGCACATTAAAAATTATGCACATTAAGAATTATGCAAATTGAGAATTATGCATATTTAAAATTATGCACATTGAAAATTATACACATTGAAAATTATGCACATTGAAAATTATGCACGTTGAAAATTATGCACATTGAAAATTATGCACATTAATAATTATGCACATTAAAAATTATGCACATTTAAAATTATGCACATTGAAAATAATGCACATTAAAAATTATGCACATTGAAAATTACGCACATTGAAAATTATGCACATTGAGAATTATGCACATTGAGAATTATGCACATTAAAAATTACGCACATTGAAAATTATACACATTGAAAATTATGCACATTGACAATTATGCACATTGAAAATTATGCTAATTGAGAATTATGCACATTGAAAATTATGCACATTGAAAATTATGCACATTGAAAATTATGCACATTGAAAATTATGCACATTGAAAATTATTCACATTGAAAATTATGCACATTAAAAATTACGCACATTAAAAATTATGCACATTGAGAATTATGCACATTGACAATTATACACATTGAATATTATGCACATTGAAAATTATGTAAATTGAAAATTATGCACATTGAAAATTATGCACATTAAAAATTATGCACATTGAAAATTATGCACATTGAAAATTACGCACATTGAAAATTATGCACATTGAAAATTATGCACATTGAAAATTATGCACATTAAAAATTATGCACATTGAAAATTATGCACATTGAAAATTTTGCACATTTAAAATTACGCACATTGACAATTATACACATTGAATTTTATGCACATTGACAATTATACACATTCAATTTTATGCACATTGAAAATTATGCACATTGACAATTATGCACATTGAAAATTATGCTAATTGAGAATTATGCACATTGACAATTATACACATTGAATATTATGCACATTGAAAATTATGTAAATTGAAAATTATGCACATTGGAAATTATGTACATTAAAAATTATGCACATTGAAAATTATGCACATTGAAAATTATGCACATTGAAAATTATGCACATTGAAAATTATGCACATTGAAAATTATGCACATTAAAAATTATGCACATTGAAAATTATGCACATTGAAAATTATGCACATTAAAAATTATGCACATTAAAAATTATGCACATTGAAAATTATGCATATTAAAAATTATGCACATTGAAAATTATGCACATTGAAAAGTATGCACATTGAAAATTATGCACATTGAAAATTATGCACATTAAAAATCTCGCATATTGACAATTATACACATTGAATATTAAGCACATTGAAAATTTTGTACATTGAAAATTTAAAACACATTGAAAATTATGCACATTGAAAATTATGCACATTGAAAATTATGCACATTGAAAATTATGCACATTAAAAATTATGCACATTGAAAATTATGCACATTGAAAATTATGCACATTGAAAATTACGCACATTGAAAATTATTCACATTGAGAATTATGCACATTGACAATTATACACATTGAAAATTATGCACATTGAAAATTATGTAAATTGAAAATTATGCACATTGAAAATTATGCACATTAAAAATTATGCACATTGAAAATTATGCACATTGAAAATTCCGCACATTAAATATTATGCACATTGAGAATTATGCACATCGAAAATTATGCACATTGAAAATTATGCACATTGAAAATTATACACATTGAAAATTATGCACATTGAAAATTATGTACATTTAAAATTATGCAAATTGAAAATTATGCACATTGAAAATTATGTACATTGAAAATAATGCACATTGAAAATTATGCACATTAAAAATCATGCACATTGACAATTATACACATTGAATATTATGCACATTGAAAATTATGTACATTAAAAATTATGCACATTAAAAATTATGCACATTGAAAATTATGCACATTGAAAATTATGCACATTAAAAATTATGCACATTAAAAATTATGCACATTTAAAATTATGCCCATTGAAAATTATGTACATTGAAAATTATGCAGATTGAGAATTATGCACATTGACAATTATACACATTGAAAATTATGCACATTGAAAATTATGTAAATTGAAAATTATGCACATTGAAAATTATGCACATTAAAAATTATGCACATTGAAAATTATGCACATTGAAAATTCCGCACATTAAATATTATGCACATTGAGAATTATGCACATCGAAAATTATGCACATTGAAAATTATGCACATTGAAAATTATACACATTGAAAATTATGCACATTGAAAATTATGTACATTTAAAATTATGCAAATTGAAAATTATGCACATTGAAAATTATGTACATTGAAAATAATGCACATTGAAAATTATGCACATTAAAAATCATGCACATTGACAATTATACACATTGAATATTATGCACATTGAAAATTATGTACATTAAAAATTATGCACATTAAAAATTATGCACATTGAAAATTATGCACATTGAAAATTATGCACATTAAAAATTATGCACATTAAAAATTATGCACATTTAAAATTATGCCCATTGAAAATTATGTACATTGAAAATTATGCAGATTGAAAATTATGCACATTGAAAATTATGCACATTAAAAATTATGCACATTGAGAATTATGCACATTGAGAATTATGCATATTTAAAATTATGCACATTGAAAATTATACACATTGAAAATTATGCACATTGAAAATTATGCACATTGAAAATTATGCACATTGAAAATTATGCACATTGAAAATTATGCACATTGAAAATTATGCACATTGAAAATTATGCACATTGAAAATTATGCACATTAAAAATTATGCACATTGAAAATTATGCACATTGAAAATTATGCACATTAAAAATTATGCACATTAAAAATTATGCACATTGAAAATTATGCATATTAAAAATTATGCACATTGAAAATTATGCACATTGAAAAGTATGCACATTGAAAATTATGCACATTGAAAATTATGCACATTAAAAATCTCGCATATTGACAATTATACACATTGAATATTAAGCACATTGAAAATTTTGTACATTGAAAATTTAAAACACATTGAAAATTATGCACATTGAAAATTATGCACATTGAAAATTATGCACATTGAAAATTATGCACATTAAAAATTATGCACATTGAAAATTATGCACATTGAAAATTATGCACATTGAAAATTACGCACATTGAAAATTATTCACATTGAGAATTATGCACATTGACAATTATACACATTGAAAATTATGCACATTGAAAATTATGTAAATTGAAAATTATGCACATTGAAAATTATGCACATTAAAAATTATGCACATTGAAAATTATGCACATTGAAAATTCCGCACATTAAATATTATGCACATTGAGAATTATGCACATCGAAAATTATGCACATTGAAAATTATGCACATTGAAAATTATACACATTGAAAATTATGCACATTGAAAATTATGTACATTTAAAATTATGCAAATTGAAAATTATGCACATTGAAAATTATGTACATTGAAAATAATGCACATTGAAAATTATGCACATTAAAAATCATGCACATTGACAATTATACACATTGAATATTATGCACATTGAAAATTATGTACATTAAAAATTATGCACATTAAAAATTATGCACATTGAAAATTATGCACATTGAAAATTATGCACATTAAAAATTATGCACATTAAAAATTATGCACATTTAAAATTATGCCCATTGAAAATTATGTACATTGAAAATTATGCAGATTGAAAATTATGCACATTGAAAATTATGCACATTAAAAATTATGCACATTGAGAATTATGCACATTGAGAATTATGCATATTTAAAATTATGCACATTGAAAATTATACACATTGAAAATTATGCACATTGAAAATTATGCACATTGAAAATTATGCACATTGAAAATTATGCACATTAAAAATTATGCACATTAAAAATTATGCACATTTAAAATTATGCACATTGAAAATAATGCACATTGAAAATTATGCACATTGAAAATTACGCACATTGAAAATTATGCACATTGAGAATTATGCACATTGAGAATTATGCACATTAAAAATTACGCACATTGAAAATTATACACATTGAAAATTATGCACATTGACAATTATGCACATTGAAAATTATGCTAATTGAGAATTATGCACATTGAAAATTATGCACATTGAAAATTATGCACATTGAAAATTATGCACATTTAAAATTACGCACATTGACAATTATGCACATTGAAAATTATGCACATTGAAAATTACGCACATTAAAAATTATGCACATTGAGAATTATGCACATTGAGAATTATGCACATTAAAAATTATGCACTTAAAAAATTATACACATTGAAAATTATGCACATTGAAAATTATGTACATTTAAAATTATGCACATTGAAATTATGCACATTGAAAATTATTCACATTGAAAATTATGCACATTAAAAATTATGCAGATTAAAAATTATGCACATTTAAAATTATGCACATTAAAAAAAATGCACATTGAAAATTATGCACATTGAAAATGATGCACATTGACAATTATTCACATTGAATATAATGCACATTGAAAATTATGCACATTGAAAATTATGCACATTGAAAATTACGCACATTAAAAATTATGCACTTTGAGAATTATGCACATTGAATATAATGCACATTGAAAATTATGCACATTGAAAATTATGCACATTGAAAATTATGCACATTGAAAATTATGCCCATTGAAAATTATGTACATTGAAAATTATGCAGATTGAAAATTATGCACATTGAAAATTATGCACATTAAAAATTATGCACATTGAGAATTATGCACATTGAGAATTATGCATATTTAAAATTATGCACATTGAAAATTATACACATTGAAAATTATGCACATTGAAAATTATGCACATTGAAAATTATGCACATTGAAAATTATGCACATTGAAAATTATGCACATTGAAAATTATGCACATTGAAAATTATGCACATTGAAAATTATGCACATTAAAAATTATGCACATTGAAAATTATGCACATTGAAAATTATGCACATTAAAAATTATGCACATTAAAAATTATGCACATTGAAAATTATGCATATTAAAAATTATGCACATTGAAAATTATGCACATTGAAAAGTATGCACATTGAAAATTATGCACATTGAAAATTATGCACATTAAAAATCTCGCATATTGACAATTATACACATTGAATATTAAGCACATTGAAAATTTTGTACATTGAAAATTTAAAACACATTGAAAATTATGCACATTGAAAATTATGCACATTGAAAATTATGCACATTGAAAATTATGCACATTAAAAATTATGCACATTGAAAATTATGCACATTGAAAATTATGCACATTGAAAATTACGCACATTGAAAATTATTCACATTGAGAATTATGCACATTGACAATTATACACATTGAAAATTATGCACATTGAAAATTATGTAAATTGAAAATTATGCACATTGAAAATTATGCACATTAAAAATTATGCACATTGAAAATTATGCACATTGAAAATTCCGCACATTAAATATTATGCACATTGAGAATTATGCACATCGAAAATTATGCACATTGAAAATTATGCACATTGAAAATTATACACATTGAAAATTATGCACATTGAAAATTATGTACATTTAAAATTATGCAAATTGAAAATTATGCACATTGAAAATTATGTACATTGAAAATAATGCACATTGAAAATTATGCACATTAAAAATCATGCACATTGACAATTATACACATTGAATATTATGCACATTGAAAATTATGTACATTAAAAATTATGCACATTAAAAATTATGCACATTGAAAATTATGCACATTGAAAATTATGCACATTAAAAATTATGCACATTAAAAATTATGCACATTTAAAATTATGCCCATTGAAAATTATGTACATTGAAAATTATGCAGATTGAAAATTATGCACATTGAAAATTATGCACATTAAAAATTATGCACATTGAGAATTATGCACATTGAGAATTATGCATATTTAAAATTATGCACATTGAAAATTATACACATTGAAAATTATGCACATTGAAAATTATGCACATTGAAAATTATGCACATTGAAAATTATGCACATTAAAAATTATGCACATTAAAAATTATGCACATTTAAAATTATGCACATTGAAAATAATGCACATTGAAAATTATGCACATTGAAAATTACGCACATTGAAAATTATGCACATTGAGAATTATGCACATTGAGAATTATGCACATTAAAAATTACGCACATTGAAAATTATACACATTGAAAATTATGCACATTGACAATTATGCACATTGAAAATTATGCTAATTGAGAATTATGCACATTGAAAATTATGCACATTGAAAATTATGCACATTGAAAATTATGCACATTTAAAATTACGCACATTGACAATTATGCACATTGAAAATTATGCACATTGAAAATTACGCACATTAAAAATTATGCACATTGAGAATTATGCACATTGAGAATTATGCACATTAAAAATTATGCACTTAAAAAATTATACACATTGAAAATTATGCACATTGAAAATTATGTACATTTAAAATTATGCACATTGAAATTATGCACATTGAAAATTATTCACATTGAAAATTATGCACATTAAAAATTATGCAGATTAAAAATTATGCACATTTAAAATTATGCACATTAAAAAAAATGCACATTGAAAATTATGCACATTGAAAATGATGCACATTGACAATTATTCACATTGAATATAATGCACATTGAAAATTATGCACATTGAAAATTATGCACATTGAAAATTACGCACATTAAAAATTATGCACTTTGAGAATTATGCACATTGAATATAATGCACATTGAAAATTATGCACATTGAAAATTATGCACATTGAAAATTACGCACATTAAAAATTATGCACATTGAGAATTATGCACATTGAAAATTATGCCCATTGAAAATTATGTACATTGAAAATTATGCAGATTGAAAATTATGCACATAGAAAATTATGCACATTGAAAATTATGCACATTGCAAATCATGCACATTGACAATTATACACATTAAATATTATGCACATTGAAAATTATGCACATTAAAAATTATGCACATTTAAAATTATGCACATTGAAAATAATGCACATTGAAAATTATGCACATTGAAAATCATGCACATTGACAATTATACACATTAAAAATTATGTACATTTAAAATTATGCACATTGAAAATTATGCACATTGAAAATGATGCACATTGACAATTATACACATTGAATATAATGCACATTGAAAATTATGCACATTGAAAATTATGCACATTGAAAATTACGCACATTAAAAATTATGCACATTGAGAATTATGCACATTTAAAATTATGCACATTGAAAATAATGCACATTGAAAATTATGCACATTGAAAATTATGCACATTGAAAATTATGCACATTGAGAATTATACACATTCAAAATTATGCACATTGAAAATTATGCACATTGAAAATTATGCACATTAAAAACTATGCACATTAAAAATTATGCACATTGAAAATTAGGCACATTAAAAATTATGCACATTGAAAATTATGCACATTGACAATTATACACATTGAAAATTATGCACATTGAAAATTATGTACATTTAAAATTATGCAAATTGAAAATTATGCACATTGAAAATTATGTACATTGAAAATAATGCACATTGAAAATTATGCACATTAAAAATCATGCACATTGACAATTATACACATTGAATATTATGCACATTGAAAATTATGTACATTAAAAATTATGCACATTAAAAATTATGCACATTGAAAATTATGCACATTGAAAATTATGCACATTAAAAATTATGCACATTAAAAATTATGCACATTTAAAATTATGCCCATTGAAAATTATGTACATTGAAAATTATGCAGATTGAAAATTATGCACATTGAAAATTATGCACATTAAAAATTATGCACATTGAGAATTATGCACATTGAGAATTATGCATATTTAAAATTATGCACATTGAAAATTATACACATTGAAAATTATGCACATTGAAAATTATGCACATTGAAAATTATGCACATTGAAAATTATGCACATTGAAAATTATGCACATTGAAAATTATGCACATTGAAAATTATGCACATTGAAAATTATGCACATTAAAAATTATGCACATTGAAAATTATGCACATTGAAAATTATGCACATTAAAAATTATGCACATTAAAAATTATGCACATTGAAAATTATGCATATTAAAAATTATGCACATTGAAAATTATGCACATTGAAAAGTATGCACATTGAAAATTATGCACATTGAAAATTATGCACATTAAAAATCTCGCATATTGACAATTATACACATTGAATATTAAGCACATTGAAAATTTTGTACATTGAAAATTTAAAACACATTGAAAATTATGCACATTGAAAATTATGCACATTGAAAATTATGCACATTGAAAATTATGCACATTAAAAATTATGCACATTGAAAATTATGCACATTGAAAATTATGCACATTGAAAATTACGCACATTGAAAATTATTCACATTGAGAATTATGCACATTGACAATTATACACATTGAAAATTATGCACATTGAAAATTATGTAAATTGAAAATTATGCACATTGAAAATTATGCACATTAAAAATTATGCACATTGAAAATTATGCACATTGAAAATTCCGCACATTAAATATTATGCACATTGAGAATTATGCACATCGAAAATTATGCACATTGAAAATTATGCACATTGAAAATTATACACATTGAAAATTATGCACATTGAAAATTATGTACATTTAAAATTATGCAAATTGAAAATTATGCACATTGAAAATTATGTACATTGAAAATAATGCACATTGAAAATTATGCACATTAAAAATCATGCACATTGACAATTATACACATTGAATATTATGCACATTGAAAATTATGTACATTAAAAATTATGCACATTAAAAATTATGCACATTGAAAATTATGCACATTGAAAATTATGCACATTAAAAATTATGCACATTAAAAATTATGCACATTTAAAATTATGCCCATTGAAAATTATGTACATTGAAAATTATGCAGATTGAAAATTATGCACATTGAAAATTATGCACATTAAAAATTATGCACATTGAGAATTATGCACATTGAGAATTATGCATATTTAAAATTATGCACATTGAAAATTATACACATTGAAAATTATGCACATTGAAAATTATGCACATTGAAAATTATGCACATTGAAAATTATGCACATTAAAAATTATGCACATTAAAAATTATGCACATTTAAAATTATGCACATTGAAAATAATGCACATTGAAAATTATGCACATTGAAAATTACGCACATTGAAAATTATGCACATTGAGAATTATGCACATTGAGAATTATGCACATTAAAAATTACGCACATTGAAAATTATACACATTGAAAATTATGCACATTGACAATTATGCACATTGAAAATTATGCTAATTGAGAATTATGCACATTGAAAATTATGCACATTGAAAATTATGCACATTGAAAATTATGCACATTTAAAATTACGCACATTGACAATTATGCACATTGAAAATTATGCACATTGAAAATTACGCACATTAAAAATTATGCACATTGAGAATTATGCACATTGAGAATTATGCACATTAAAAATTATGCACTTAAAAAATTATACACATTGAAAATTATGCACATTGAAAATTATGTACATTTAAAATTATGCACATTGAAATTATGCACATTGAAAATTATTCACATTGAAAATTATGCACATTAAAAATTATGCAGATTAAAAATTATGCACATTTAAAATTATGCACATTAAAAAAAATGCACATTGAAAATTATGCACATTGAAAATGATGCACATTGACAATTATTCACATTGAATATAATGCACATTGAAAATTATGCACATTGAAAATTATGCACATTGAAAATTACGCACATTAAAAATTATGCACTTTGAGAATTATGCACATTGAATATAATGCACATTGAAAATTATGCACATTGAAAATTATGCACATTGAAAATTACGCACATTAAAAATTATGCACATTGAGAATTATGCACATTGAAAATTATGCCCATTGAAAATTATGTACATTGAAAATTATGCAGATTGAAAATTATGCACATAGAAAATTATGCACATTGAAAATTATGCACATTGCAAATCATGCACATTGACAATTATACACATTAAATATTATGCACATTGAAAATTATGCACATTAAAAATTATGCACATTTAAAATTATGCACATTGAAAATAATGCACATTGAAAATTATGCACATTGAAAATCATGCACATTGACAATTATACACATTAAAAATTATGTACATTTAAAATTATGCACATTGAAAATTATGCACATTGAAAATGATGCACATTGACAATTATACACATTGAATATAATGCACATTGAAAATTATGCACATTGAAAATTATGCACATTGAAAATTACGCACATTAAAAATTATGCACATTGAGAATTATGCACATTTAAAATTATGCACATTGAAAATAATGCACATTGAAAATTATGCACATTGAAAATTATGCACATTGAAAATTATGCACATTGAGAATTATACACATTCAAAATTAAGCACATTGAAAATTATGCACATTGAAAATTATGCACATTAAAAACTATGCACATTAAAAATTATGCACATTGAAAATTAGGCACATTAAAAATTATGCACATTGAAAATTATGCACATTGACAATTATACACATTGAAAATTATGCACATTGAAAATTATGTACATTTAAAATTATGCAAATTGAAAATTATGCACATTGAAAATTATGTACATTGAAAATAATGCACATTGAAAATTATGCACATTAAAAATCATGCACATTGACAATTATACACATTGAATATTATGCACATTGAAAATTATGTACATTAAAAATTATGCACATTAAAAATTATGCACATTGAAAATTATGCACATTGAAAATTATGCACATTAAAAATTATGCACATTAAAAATTATGCACATTTAAAATTATGCCCATTGAAAATTATGTACATTGAAAATTATGCAGATTGAAAATTATGCACATTGAAAATTATGCACATTAAAAATTATGCACATTGAGAATTATGCACATTGAGAATTATGCATATTTAAAATTATGCACATTGAAAATTATACACATTGAAAATTATGCACATTGAAAATTATGCACATTGAAAATTATGCACATTGAAAATTATGCACATTGAAAATTATGCACATTGAAAATTATGCACATTGAAAATTATGCACATTGAAAATTATGCACATTAAAAATTATGCACATTGAAAATTATGCACATTGAAAATTATGCACATTAAAAATTATGCACATTAAAAATTATGCACATTGAAAATTATGCATATTAAAAATTATGCACATTGAAAATTATGCACATTGAAAAGTATGCACATTGAAAATTATGCACATTGAAAATTATGCACATTAAAAATCTCGCATATTGACAATTATACACATTGAATATTAAGCACATTGAAAATTTTGTACATTGAAAATTTAAAACACATTGAAAATTATGCACATTGAAAATTATGCACATTGAAAATTATGCACATTGAAAATTATGCACATTAAAAATTATGCACATTGAAAATTATGCACATTGAAAATTATGCACATTGAAAATTACGCACATTGAAAATTATTCACATTGAGAATTATGCACATTGACAATTATACACATTGAAAATTATGCACATTGAAAATTATGTAAATTGAAAATTATGCACATTGAAAATTATGCACATTAAAAATTATGCACATTGAAAATTATGCACATTGAAAATTCCGCACATTAAATATTATGCACATTGAGAATTATGCACATCGAAAATTATGCACATTGAAAATTATGCACATTGAAAATTATACACATTGAAAATTATGCACATTGAAAATTATGTACATTTAAAATTATGCAAATTGAAAATTATGCACATTGAAAATTATGTACATTGAAAATAATGCACATTGAAAATTATGCACATTAAAAATCATGCACATTGACAATTATACACATTGAATATTATGCACATTGAAAATTATGTACATTAAAAATTATGCACATTAAAAATTATGCACATTGAAAATTATGCACATTGAAAATTATGCACATTAAAAATTATGCACATTAAAAATTATGCACATTTAAAATTATGCCCATTGAAAATTATGTACATTGAAAATTATGCAGATTGAAAATTATGCACATTGAAAATTATGCACATTAAAAATTATGCACATTGAGAATTATGCACATTGAGAATTATGCATATTTAAAATTATGCACATTGAAAATTATACACATTGAAAATTATGCACATTGAAAATTATGCACATTGAAAATTATGCACATTGAAAATTATGCACATTAAAAATTATGCACATTAAAAATTATGCACATTTAAAATTATGCACATTGAAAATAATGCACATTGAAAATTATGCACATTGAAAATTACGCACATTGAAAATTATGCACATTGAGAATTATGCACATTGAGAATTATGCACATTAAAAATTACGCACATTGAAAATTATACACATTGAAAATTATGCACATTGACAATTATGCACATTGAAAATTATGCTAATTGAGAATTATGCACATTGAAAATTATGCACATTGAAAATTATGCACATTGAAAATTATGCACATTTAAAATTACGCACATTGACAATTATGCACATTGAAAATTATGCACATTGAAAATTACGCACATTAAAAATTATGCACATTGAGAATTATGCACATTGAGAATTATGCACATTAAAAATTATGCACTTAAAAAATTATACACATTGAAAATTATGCACATTGAAAATTATGTACATTTAAAATTATGCACATTGAAATTATGCACATTGAAAATTATTCACATTGAAAATTATGCACATTAAAAATTATGCAGATTAAAAATTATGCACATTTAAAATTATGCACATTAAAAAAAATGCACATTGAAAATTATGCACATTGAAAATGATGCACATTGACAATTATTCACATTGAATATAATGCACATTGAAAATTATGCACATTGAAAATTATGCACATTGAAAATTACGCACATTAAAAATTATGCACTTTGAGAATTATGCACATTGAATATAATGCACATTGAAAATTATGCACATTGAAAATTATGCACATTGAAAATTATGCACATTGAAAATTATGCCCATTGAAAATTATGTACATTGAAAATTATGCAGATTGAAAATTATGCACATTGAAAATTATGCACATTAAAAATTATGCACATTGAGAATTATGCACATTGAGAATTATGCATATTTAAAATTATGCACATTGAAAATTATACACATTGAAAATTATGCACATTGAAAATTATGCACATTGAAAATTATGCACATTGAAAATTATGCACATTGAAAATTATGCACATTGAAAATTATGCACATTGAAAATTATGCACATTGAAAATTATGCACATTAAAAATTATGCACATTGAAAATTATGCACATTGAAAATTATGCACATTAAAAATTATGCACATTAAAAATTATGCACATTGAAAATTATGCATATTAAAAATTATGCACATTGAAAATTATGCACATTGAAAAGTATGCACATTGAAAATTATGCACATTGAAAATTATGCACATTAAAAATCTCGCATATTGACAATTATACACATTGAATATTAAGCACATTGAAAATTTTGTACATTGAAAATTTAAAACACATTGAAAATTATGCACATTGAAAATTATGCACATTGAAAATTATGCACATTGAAAATTATGCACATTAAAAATTATGCACATTGAAAATTATGCACATTGAAAATTATGCACATTGAAAATTACGCACATTGAAAATTATTCACATTGAGAATTATGCACATTGACAATTATACACATTGAAAATTATGCACATTGAAAATTATGTAAATTGAAAATTATGCACATTGAAAATTATGCACATTAAAAATTATGCACATTGAAAATTATGCACATTGAAAATTCCGCACATTAAATATTATGCACATTGAGAATTATGCACATCGAAAATTATGCACATTGAAAATTATGCACATTGAAAATTATACACATTGAAAATTATGCACATTGAAAATTATGTACATTTAAAATTATGCAAATTGAAAATTATGCACATTGAAAATTATGTACATTGAAAATAATGCACATTGAAAATTATGCACATTAAAAATCATGCACATTGACAATTATACACATTGAATATTATGCACATTGAAAATTATGTACATTAAAAATTATGCACATTAAAAATTATGCACATTGAAAATTATGCACATTGAAAATTATGCACATTAAAAATTATGCACATTAAAAATTATGCACATTTAAAATTATGCCCATTGAAAATTATGTACATTGAAAATTATGCAGATTGAAAATTATGCACATTGAAAATTATGCACATTAAAAATTATGCACATTGAGAATTATGCACATTGAGAATTATGCATATTTAAAATTATGCACATTGAAAATTATACACATTGAAAATTATGCACATTGAAAATTATGCACATTGAAAATTATGCACATTGAAAATTATGCACATTAAAAATTATGCACATTAAAAATTATGCACATTTAAAATTATGCACATTGAAAATAATGCACATTGAAAATTATGCACATTGAAAATTACGCACATTGAAAATTATGCACATTGAGAATTATGCACATTGAGAATTATGCACATTAAAAATTACGCACATTGAAAATTATACACATTGAAAATTATGCACATTGACAATTATGCACATTGAAAATTATGCTAATTGAGAATTATGCACATTGAAAATTATGCACATTGAAAATTATGCACATTGAAAATTATGCACATTTAAAATTACGCACATTGACAATTATGCACATTGAAAATTATGCACATTGAAAATTACGCACATTAAAAATTATGCACATTGAGAATTATGCACATTGAGAATTATGCACATTAAAAATTATGCACTTAAAAAATTATACACATTGAAAATTATGCACATTGAAAATTATGTACATTTAAAATTATGCACATTGAAATTATGCACATTGAAAATTATTCACATTGAAAATTATGCACATTAAAAATTATGCAGATTAAAAATTATGCACATTTAAAATTATGCACATTAAAAAAAATGCACATTGAAAATTATGCACATTGAAAATGATGCACATTGACAATTATTCACATTGAATATAATGCACATTGAAAATTATGCACATTGAAAATTATGCACATTGAAAATTACGCACATTAAAAATTATGCACTTTGAGAATTATGCACATTGAATATAATGCACATTGAAAATTATGCACATTGAAAATTATGCACATTGAAAATTACGCACATTAAAAATTATGCACATTGAGAATTATGCACATTGAAAATTATGCCCATTGAAAATTATGTACATTGAAAATTATGCAGATTGAAAATTATGCACATAGAAAATTATGCACATTGAAAATTATGCACATTGCAAATCATGCACATTGACAATTATACACATTAAATATTATGCACATTGAAAATTATGCACATTAAAAATTATGCACATTTAAAATTATGCACATTGAAAATAATGCACATTGAAAATTATGCACATTGAAAATCATGCACATTGACAATTATACACATTAAAAATTATGTACATTTAAAATTATGCACATTGAAAATTATGCACATTGAAAATGATGCACATTGACAATTATACACATTGAATATAATGCACATTGAAAATTATGCACATTGAAAATTATGCACATTGAAAATTACGCACATTAAAAATTATGCACATTGAGAATTATGCACATTTAAAATTATGCACATTGAAAATAATGCACATTGAAAATTATGCACATTGAAAATTATGCACATTGAAAATTATGCACATTGAGAATTATACACATTCAAAATTATGCACATTGAAAATTATGCACATTGAAAATTATGCACATTAAAAACTATGCACATTAAAAATTATGCACATTGAAAATTAGGCACATTAAAAATTATGCACATTGAAAATTATGCACATTGACAATTATACACATTGAAAATTATGCACATAGAAAATTATGCACATTGAAAATTATGCACATTGCAAATCATGCACATTGACAATTATACACATTGAATATTATGCACATTGAAAATTATGCACATTAAAAATTATGCACATTTAAAATTATGCACATTGAAAATAATGCACATTGAAAATTATGCACATTGAAAATCATGCACATTGAAAACTATGTACATTGAAAATTATGCAGATTGAAAATTATGCACATTGAAAATTATGCACATTAAAAATTATGCACATTGAGAATTATGCACATTGAGAATTATGCACATTGAGAATTATGCATATTTAAAATTATGCACATTGAAAATTATACACATTGAAAATTATGCACATTGAAAATTATGCACATTGAAAATTATGCACATTAAAAATTATGCACATTAAAAATTATGAACATTTAAAATTATGCACATTGAAAATAATACACATTGAAAATTATGCACATTGAAAATTATGCACATTGAAAATTATGCACATTGAGAATTATACACATTGAAAATTATGCACATTAAAAATTATGCACATTGAAAATTATGCACATTGAAAATTACGCACATTAAATATTATGCACATTGAGAATTATGCACATCGAAAATTATGCACATTGAAAATTATGCACATTGAAAATTATACACATTGAAAATTATGCACATTAAAAATTATGTACATTTAAAATTATGCACATTGAAAATTATGCACATTGAAAATTATGTACATTGAAAATAATGCACATTGAAAATTATGCACATTAAAAATCATGCACATTGACAATTATACACATTGAATATTATGCACATTGAAAATTATGTACATTAAAAATTATGCACATTAAAAATTATGCACATTGAAAATTATGCACATTAAAAATTATGCACATTAAAAATTATGCACATTAAAAATTATGCACATTTAAAATTATGTCCATTGAAAATTATGTACATTGAAAATTATGCAGATTGAAAATTATGCACATTGAAAATTATGCACATTAAAAATTATGCACATTGAGAATTATGCACATTGAGAATTATGCATATTTAAAATTATGCACATTGAAAATTATACACATTGAAAATTATGCACATTGAAAATTATGCACATTGAAAATTATGCACATTGAAAATTATGCACATTAAAAATTATGCACATTAAAAATTATGCACATTTAAAATTATGCACATTGAAAATAATGCACATTGAAAATTATGCACATTGAAAATTACGCACATTGAAAATTATGCACATTGAGAATTATGCACATTGAGAATTATGCACATTAAAAATTACGCACATTGAAAATTATACACATTGAAAATTATGCACATTGACAATTATGCACATTGAAAATTATGCTAATTGAGAATTATGCACATTGAAAATTATGCACATTGAAAATTATGCACATTGAAAATTATGCACATTTAAAATTACGCACATTGACAATTATGCACATTGAAAATTATGCACATTGAAAATTACGCATATTAAAAATTATGCACATTAAGAATTATGCACATTGAGAATTATGCACATTAAAAATTATGCACTTAAAAAATTATACACATTGAAAATTATGCACATTGAAAATTATGTACATTTAAAATTATGCACATTGAAAATTATGCACATTGAAAATTATTCACATTGAAAATTATGCACATTAAAAATTATGCAGATTAAAAATTATGCACATTTAAAATTATGCACATTAAAAAAAATGCACATTAAAAATTATGCACATTGAAAATGATGCACATTGAGAATTATTCACATTGAATATAATGCACATTGAAAATTATGCACATTGAAAATTATGCACATTGAAAATTACGCACATTAAAAATTATGCACTTTAAGAATTATGCACATTGAATATAATGCACATTGAAAATTATGCACATTGAAAATTATGCACATTGAAAATTACGCACATTAAAAATTATGCACATTGAGAATTATGCACATTGAAAATTATGCCCATTGAAAATTATGTACATTGAAAATTATGCAGATTGAAAATTATGCACATTGAAAATTATGCACATTAAAAATTATGCACATTAAGAATTATGCACATTGACAATTATACACATTGAAAATTATGCACATAGAAAATTATGCACATTGAAAATTATGCACATTGCAAATCATGCACATTGACAATTATACACATTGAATATTATGCACATTGAAAATTATGCACATTAAAAATTATGCACATTTAAAATTATGCACATTGAAAATTATGCACATCGAAAATTATGCACATTAAAAATTATGCACATTAAAAATTATGCACATTTAAAATTATGCACATTGAAAATAATGCACATTGAAAATTATGCACATTGAAAATTATGCACATTGAAAATGATGCACATTGACAATTATACACATTGAATATAATGCACATTGAAAATTATGCACATTGAAAATTATGCACATTGAAAATTACGCACATTAAAAATTATGAACATTGAGTATTATGCACATTGAAAATTATGCCCATTGAAAACTATGTACATTGAAAATTATGCAGATTGAAAATTATGCACATTGAAAATTATGCACATTAAAAATTATGCACATTGAGAATTATGCACATTGAGAATTATGCACATTGAGAATTATGCATATTTAAAATTATGCACATTGAAAATTATACACATTGAAAATTATGCACATTGAAAATTATGCACATTGAAAATTATGCACATTAAAAATTATGCACATTAAAAATTATGCACATTTAAAATTATGCACATTGAAAATTATGCACATTGCAAATCATGCACATTGACAATTATACACATTGAATATTATGCACATTGAAAATTATGCACATTGAGAATTATGCACATTGAGAATTATGCATATTTAAAATTATGCACATTGAAAATTATACACATTGAAAATTATGCACATTGAAAATTATGCACATTGAAAATTATGCACATTGAAAATTATGCACATTGAGAATTATACACATTCAAAATTATGCACATTGAAAATTATGCACATTGAAAATTATGCACATTAAATATTATGCACATTAAAAATTATGCACATTGAAAATTAGGCACATTAAAAATTATGCACATAGAAAATTATGCACATTGACAATTATGCACATTGCAAATCATGCACATTGACAATTATACACATTGAATATTATGCACATTGAAAATTATGTACATTGAAAATTATGCACATTGAAAATTATACACATTGAAAATTATGCACATTGAAAATTATGCACATTAAAAATTATGCACATTAAAAATTATGCACATTTAAAATTATGCACATTGAAAATAATGCACATTGAAAATTATGCACATTGAAAATCAAAAATCATGCACATTGACAATTCTACAAATTGAAAATTATGTACATTTAAAATTATGCACATTGAAAATTATGCACATTGAAAATTATTCACATTGAAAATTATGCACATTAAAAATTATGCACATTAAATATTATGCACATTTAAAATTATGCACATTGAAAAAAATGCACATTAAAAATTATGCACATTGAAAATGATGCACATTGACAATTATACACATTGAATATAATGCACATTGAAAATTATGCAGATTGAAAATTATGCACATTGAAAATTATGCACATTAAAAATTATGCACATTGAGAATTATGCACATTGAGAATTATGCATATTTAAAATTATGCACATTGAAAATTATGCACATTGAAAATTATTTACATTGAAAATTATGCACATTAAAAATTATGCACATTTAATATTATGCACATTTAAAATTATGCACATTGAAAAAAGTGCACATTGAAAATTATGCAGATTGAAAATTATGCACATTGAAAATTATGCACATTAAAAATTATGCACATTGAGAATTATGCACATTGAGAATTATGCATATTTAAAATTATGCACATTGAAAATTATACACATTGAAAATTATGCACATTGAAAATTATGCACATTGAAAATTATGCACATTAAAAATTATGCACATTAAAAATTATGCACATTTAAAATTATGCACATTGAAAATAATGCACATTGAAAATTATGCACATTAAAAATTATGCACATTAAAAATTATGCACATTGAAAATTAGGCACATTGAAAATGATGCACATTGAAAATTATGCACATTGAAAATTATGCACATTAAAAATTATGCACATTAAAAATTATGCACATTTAAAATTATGCACATTGAAAATAATGCACATTGAAAATTATGCACATTGAAAATCATGCACATTGACAATTCTACAAATTGAAAATTATGTACATTTAAAATTATGCACATTGAAAATTATGCACATTGAAAATTATTCACATTGAAAATTATGCACATTAAAAATTATGCACATTAAATATTATGCACATTTAAAATTATGCACATTGAAAAAAATGCACATTAAAAATTATGCACATTGAAAATGATGCACATTGACAATTATACACATTGAATATAATGCACATTGAAAATTATGCAGATTGAAAAATATGCACATTGAAAATTATGCACATTAAAAATTATGCACATTGAGAATTATGCACATTGAGAATTATGCATATTTAAAATTATGCACATTGAAAATTATGCACATTGAAAATTATTTACATTGAAAATTATGCACATTAAAAATTATGCACATTGAGAATTATGCACATTGAGAATTATGCATATTTAAAATTATGCACATTGAAAATTATACACATTGAAAATTATGCACATTGAAAATTATGCACATTGAAAATTCTGCACTTTGAAAATTATGCAGATTGAAAATTATGTACATTGAAAATTATGCACATTGACAATTATGCACATTGAAAATTATGCACATTGAGAATTATGCACATTGAAATTTATGCACATTGAAAATTATGCACATTGACCATTATGCACATTGTAAATTATGAACATTGAAATTTAGGGAATATTCATGCGCCTCTATACATAAAGGTTAAAGTATTAATTATTTTAGGTGAAAGGCAGAAAATAAGTTTAAAAAGAGGAAATTATTAGAAGAAAATTGATGAAAAATAAGAAAATTGAAGGGTGCTCGGAAAGTTGAAAGAGATAGAGAGAAAAAGGAAATTGAAAAAAGGTATATTTATTTTTGTCTGCTTCCTAAGAAAGCAATATTGTTCTACCAAGTTTTCAATTTTAATGTTTTAACATATTTCGAAATTTTTTTAATTTAAAAGTCCAAAAATTACATTTCAAACAAATTAATTTTCGTGTTTACGTGTGTACAAACATCAAATTTGGATGTATATCTTGAACCTAATAAGAAATTTTTTTAAAGTATTTTCTTAATAAAAAATTTTTTTGTATTAAATAAAGTTGTAGAATTTTGAATCCAATCGAGTCAAGTTAACTATATATTTTTTTATTTTTAGATTTTTTAAAAGAACATTTTTCGTTTATATTAAAAAGGATAAATTTTTTTCTTTTATCCAAAAGCTTTATTAAAGATGCATCTTTTGACCTATAATGTTAAAACATTAAAAAAAGAAACATTTTAAAAACGATACATTTTTGTGGATTTTTCGTAAGTAACAATTTTTATTTAAGTTTCAAAATTTTGTATCCAGTCTACATATATTTTGAAAACGGGTTCGTTAACCTATTTTAAAGCTTCCCACAACCAAAAATTTAAAAGCTACTGATCTATAACACGATCAAAGTTTATTTAACAAGTGCCATTTTCAATCATGCATTTTAGATCTTGATTAGAATTTTTTGTGCAAATTGGTAATTTTTTTCCAAATTTTTTACGATTATTCTCCTGAGGATGATTTTTAGGGGTTGAAAATTCTTCTTATCAATACAAAATTTTAGATATTCATTAGAATTTTTTTGTTAAAATTGATAATTTTTTTTAAAACTTTTTCCGATTTTTTTCCTGTGGGGTCGTTTTTAAAGATTGATGATGCTTCTTATCAATTTTAAAATTCAAAGGGTATTTTTCTGGGTATGGTTCACTATTTTATATCTTCATTAGATTTTTTTGTGAAAATTGAAATTCTTTTTTATAATTTTTTCCGATTATAACCCTAAGAACGGGTTGTTATTGTTCGATGATTTTTGTCATTAATTTAAAAAATTAAGGGGTATATATTTGGGTATGTTTCAGCATTTTAGATCTTCATTAGAATTTTTTTGTTTAAACTGACAATTTTTTTGAAGATTTTTTCTATTCAAATTACTGAGCGTGGTTTTTGAGAGTTGCGTCTTTTTTTATTAATTTTAAAAATAAGAGTATTTTTCTTAATATCTTTTACCATTTTAGAACCCCATTAGAAATCTTTGTGTGCAGATTGAAATATTTTTTCATGATTGTTTCCGAATAAATGATTCTTGTTTTGAATTTAAAAAAGTAGGGGTTATATTTTTTAGCATGTTTTACCAGCTAAGATCTTCATTAAAAATTTTTTGGGCAAATTGATAATTTTTTCCTTATTTCCTCCTATTATTTTCCTAAATTGAGGTTTTTTAGGGTTGTCAATGCTTGTTATCAATGAGCGAACATGTGCGGTATATTTCTAAGTATGTTTAACTATTGTAGATCTTCATTACAATTTTTTTGTTAAAATTGATAATTTTTTTCAAACTTTTTTTAATTATTTTTCTAAGGGGTCGTTTTTAAAGATCGATAATGCTTCTTATCAATTTTAAAATTTAAAGGGTATATTTCTGGGTATGGTTCGCAATTTTATATGGGCGATTCTTACGTAACTGCCCTACTTGGCGGCGTTGAAAAAATACTCTTAAATTAAAAATATATTCTGAAGTGTATTAGAGAAAATTTTTGTGAAAATTGCATGTGTACAAAAAAAGCGTTCAGTTCCATGTAATTACTATTATATTACTGTAATAACTATTTGATAGTATTGTTACCATTTTCTTTAAGTTTTCATGTGAAAAAGGCGATCTGCAGAAGGAATAGATTTATTTTGCAATATTGTAAGAGTGAGGTTAGAATAAATGTCTAATTTCAGCTCCATGGTATCACGTAAAAGTAGTTAGTGTCCGTTTAGGCCCACCGGAAAGTAGGCGTGGCTATGACGTCACTGGCGACAGACTGAGAGAGAGGTGTGGGGGAAGTAGTGGGTTAGAGAGAGAAAGAAGATATGAAGTGGGTGTGTAGTGGTGGGGGTAGGTGTAAAAAGGGGCGTGTCGGAATTATTGGCCCCCAATAGAAGAAGAGTGGGGGTTGTAAGGATTTTTGGGCCTTTGGGAGTGAGGGTGATAAAGGGTGTGTGGATGTGTCTGTCTTTATGGGCCCCCCAATAGGAGAAGAGTAGTGGTTATGAGGATTTTGGGGCCTGTGGTAGGGGGGGTGATTAAGGATGTGGTGGGTGTGTAGGATTTTGGGGCCCAAGATGGTGGGGGTGAGTGTGGAAGTAGAGGGAGTGTAGGTCTTTTCGGGCCTTGAATAGGAAAAAAGTGCGGTTATGTTAGGAAGAGTGTTGGATTTTGGGTCTAGGAGGGTGGGGACCGTTGAAAGGAAAATGGCTTGCTTGAAATCAAGAGAGAAAAACAGGTTTTTAAAATAAAAGAATGTGGATAGTAAAGAAAAAAGAAACTTAAAACTAGATATATATCAGATTTTAAATTGCTGTTAAAAGTTCATTTATTTTTGTTATGTTCCATAACCAAAATTTAGTAAAAAAAAAATAATTAAATTAAATTTTTTGTTTTATAGTTGTAATACCAATTGTATTGTTGTACTGGTAGCTATATGATCATGCTATGCGCGCAGGCATGTGTGAGATTGCAGACATGTGTGCATGTGGCTGCTTGAGTATTTACTTGTATCTAATGCATGTGTGTTTCACACATCATACATTATTGTAGATCAGTGCATTATTAATTATAATCAATTAGGCAAAAGTTAATTGCAAAAATAAACATCTTTGCAAGTATATTTAAGAGAGCGATATAAAAAAAATTGTAAGGATCTTGAATCAATTTAAAATCCATAACGAGTGGTCGACTATAGGTAACCATTCCGATGGTAATTAGTCATTATCTTATGAGGTTGGAATAAGGCGCTTGGCATGATAAGGCAGAGTGACACCGGTGTCTCACCGTTTCATGATATATAGAGCATTTATCATAGTTCAGTCATTACTGTAATCTGGCTGTTACCAAGCGTAAGAATTAGAGTCCGTGGATAAGTGTAGAGATAGTTCAAATTCAAAACGATGTTATTGCATAAAAAGTACATATCAATTAGGGTATCAATAGACATTCTGCACTTGTAATAATTCACTTTGTACATTAGATGTTAGCAGAAAAGGCTTGGTAATGCGCCAACTATGGTAATGTTTCATTCCTTATTGAACCAGTACTGGTCCGCGAGTCAAATTTGTCATTCATGTTATTTGATATCTGAAACCACCAATAACCGATCAAATGACTTTAGATTCACCTTTTGACTCATAGTAATCTAACGTTAACGATAATCAATTAATATTGAATAAATCAATCATGAAATTAAAGTATCGGTATAAGTTAATGGAAGTAATTGATACTTGAGTCAAGAGATGCATCACGTGTGAATCATAATACGTGACCAAACGCAGATTAGCACGGATAGTTTATAAAATTATCCCCGATTAGTGGAAAATGTTGTGGAGACGTGCCGATCTGCAAATTGTCACGACGCGTGCCGAAACACATTTTGTCATGATCTTGTCCCCACAATCACTCAATCAACCCCCGCTAATGGCGGAAATCGTCTTTAAATACTAGCGACGCATAATGGAGGGGGTCGTATACGTTGAAACCTCTGTCGAGGGACCGCCTTCGTAACTACCCGTCGGTTATCAAATTTTCATACCATATATCTTGTCTGAATTCATCAAAGTGTTTGTCCGAATAAGGCGTAGAATATCGTTGAACATATTGTGAACCTTCGCAAAATAAACTGTCAAACTAGTGATTTGAAGCATCACGATTCGTAGTTGCGAGGTGTGTTACTCTCAAGTACCAGTGTTGGGATACTTGAACCGCCAGAGCTGTACAACATTATCATCCGCTTCAATCACATTCGATCGATCGAGCCAATTGACCACCAAAGCTGTGTGACATTGTCAAATCGAGAAATCTCCAAAGTTCCATTATACATGTAAGTTATTGCTTTTAATTACAAATGTTGAGTGTAGTTAGAATCAAAAGCGTACACTGACCGGCAAACGATTACTGATTAACGAATAACCGATATCGAATAGAGAATAATGAGTAACGAAAATTAATGAATATCAATTGTAACTTACTTTAATCCTGTATTTTCATAAACATTAGTTTATTTTCTGAATAAATAAGTGGAAATTCAGAATAGTTTGTGAGTTTACTTGATTATGCTATTTCCCCAGTACTGGCTAGCCATTGTTTAATAAGAATTGCTCGTTTTATTTATTCTTTGATAAATCCGGAAGTCCAGTACGAGAATAATAGTCACAAGAAGGATAGTAAGTATACGAATAAATTATTTAACTAAAAACCCCATAGGTTTTATAAGGTGAACGACCCCTAAATAAAAATATAAATATTAGAATTCTTTTCTAATAGATTAAGCTGTTACTAATCCTGAGTAATTTCGATCAATTCTAAATTACGCTCAGTGCTTTCACTGGGCCGTAACAATTTTCTATTCTGATATTTTTACAAACTAATTCTATGAAAACAATTTACTTCTTAATTAATATTATTATTATTACAAAATTTGTTTTGTTTTTTATTATGATTTTTATTTTGAACAGACATATTAAACATTTTGTTAAATTTATTTTCGAATAACTTGATCTAAAAGGAAGATATTGAAATGAAAAATTCAGAGTTTTAAGATACACAAATATATTTTAAGTTTTTTAAAATTATACACGAGTAAATAAGATCATAATTAAGATTATTAACTAATACATAAACATTGTATGACGTTTGCAATTATTAAACATACATTATAAAAGCTAAACCATACACGATAAGTACATAATGTAGCAAGGCAACGCAGGGACTCCTTAAATCTATATTTCATAAAACTTACGCTTAATTAAATCGATTATAATAATAAAATAAGAAATATTTAAACACATTTTGACCAATAATGTGAGGGAGACCCAATGTATTCGGAAAACGTATAAAACGCACAAGCAATGACCTAACTTATGTTTTATAATTAATATTAAATTTTATTAGACAGCATTTCTAGACGCACACGATTGAACCCAGAGATGAAGATGATTATTACGAAAATCGTGAAAGTAATAACCACCTTGAAGACTGTGTAATTTTTAAATCATACTGTTATTATCATTCTTCTTACACTTATTTAAAAGTTGATTATACGCATTATTTACAATGCGATCATTGTTTATTAAATTTTTAGAAAAAAGTTTTGTAAAATAATGCAAAGAAGCACCACTATGCATATGAAGCAAAAACACAACACAAAACTGACCACACACTTGAGAAAAGTAACTTTGTAACTGTTTCATGTTCCATTGATATAAGGTGCAGTTTCTGCGCAGAAAATCAAGATGTTCAGGAACATAAGGCGGAAAGCCGTAGCTGTCGAAAAATGTTCCTCTCCCATGACGATCGATATAGATTGCGATCTAATGACTACCCGGTTTTCTGTAGCCATCTGTATTACTAACAATTGTTGCCGGCAACGTCACGAACTTCGGTATCCGATCCGCCGGAAATACACCAACCGTAGTCCGAGGAACCGATTGTAGCAGTTGTAGAATCTGTAGACTGTTCATCATAAGATTTCGCAAACAAACAACCAAGTTGAGGAAATTCTTTTAAAATGTTTTTTACCTTCGATGAGATTGAAGTTTTCTTCACCACATCTTCTAAACTTAAAACGTTGTCAGTTGTATTGAGATCAAAGTTGACTTTCTTCATTACTTTACTTTTTGAACTGTCGAATGGTTCAGAATATACATCTTCATCAAGAAAAGTTGGTAGTGGTGGCTGTTCTCTTTCACGTCTTTGCTGGGTAAGCCACTTTTTCAATTTAAAGGAGTTGTTCAGTGCACAGACAAAAAATTTGTGCTCTTTCATGCCATGATGTAAACAATACTCTTCAGTTGGATTCAGTTTCTTGAAAGAGGTTCAGGTAAATTGTTCAAGATTAATAATCTGTCGGCTCATAATTTCTTGAAGTAACTCTGCTTTCTCAACTCCTCGTGTGTAAATTGTTCTTGCTGTTTTCGCTATAGAGCGAAGATGTGCATGTAAATATTTTACCGGTACATCTCCTTCAAACCACTCCAAACCATGAAAATAACAGCTCAACCAGTTGTTCTTATGTCTTGCAGTTGATGTAAGTTCAGGGAAAGACTACGGCCAAAACACCGTCAGAGTACCAAACTCAAATGGTACAGGAAGTCGTAAATGATCTCTTATATCAATTTCTTTTGTGCGAAATTCTGTGCGAATAAGTGGTACATAATTTGGTGAAGTTAATTGAGTAGTCTGAGTAGAGGCAAAAACATAATTTTGTGTATCAACAGGTATAATGCATAAAAGCGGTGTTTGAACGTCTCCAGTTATACGAGGCTCACAAATATGACAATAGACAAAGAGCTTTTCAGGTAGCCAACGAGCCAGACTAGCCGGGTGACGGGCATAGTACGAATTTACAGGAATAATTTGGTGAGGAAAGAAGCCGAGAATGCGTGATATTTTTTGACTCATTGCTAGAAAATGATTACCACTATTTTCGCAATTGGGTTTACAGACTTTTTCTACTTTAACGTATCCATCCTCACTATCTTTAAAAACTAATCGTGCATGCTCTTGTGCAATTCTCGTCTGGTTTATCACTGTGACAAGATCTTTTATCTGTTTGTAAACTCCAGGTCGAAAAATGTTAACAATAGGTCTACACCGCGTTCCAGTTATTAAATCTTTTGAGATGATGTTATTCTCGGTACCATTATCGTACAATGCATTCATTTCATCCTGAGTTTTTAATAGAAAAGGTAGTTTATATTTTTTAAGTAAATATTCACCATCAATAATTAATTCTTTACCATCTTTATTATAGCTTTCAATTGATAAACCATTTTCTGACGAGTTTGTCAACAGAGAAATAATATTTTCAATTTCTTTCGCATTTTCATCTGCTTTTGATTTTTGATTTCTAATGTGTAGAAATGTACGTGGAAATTGAATCTCAGTAAGTGCAACAGTCCAATGTCCATTTAATCGTATCTCATGTGGTAACTGAGTGACAAAATGAGTTGTTGTATTTTGAGGAAAATATTTCATACTACTGTTACTTGGTAAAATTGAATAAAATTGTTCACTCTCCATTCTTATTATTATTTGTTTTTTAAATCAGATGCAGGAATCCATGAATTAAATCTGTTTGGATAGCCTTTCCATTTAACAAGTAATTGTTTTTTCGCTCCCTTACCTTTACTTTTTATTATTCGTTCAATAATAAATTCAGTTTCAGTAAGAAGATTATTCTTCTTAACATGTGATAGCTAGCGTTCATAAAAATGTCCTTCTATAATTTCACCTGCCAAGTCACTTAATTCATAAACAACAGGTGAAAATTCACGTACGTCAAACACACGTTTTATTACAAAAATTTCTTCAGTCCATCCAGCTTCATAACCTTTCGCAAAGACACCCCTTTCTCTACTGATTCTTACATGATCTCTGGTCTTGTATTTAGCCTTTTTCTTACCATGAATTGCATCTTTATCATATTTTTGTACAATATTTAAATATGCATTTCTTGCATTCTTTAGAGTCACAGACGAAGGTATCATTATAGTAGCACAGTGACGAGAATTATTATATGCATGCACAATTTGTTGTGAAACATTCACGTAACGATGCGTATTGAGATGCGTAAAATACCTCCACATACGTTTCTTAACGGTGCGATTTAATCTTTCTACAATTGCTGCTTTCGTGTTTGGATCACGTACTGGACGAAATTTTATATCATTTTTTAATAAACAATGCTGAAATTCCTTGGCGAGAAATTCTTTTCCTCTATCACTTTGTACACAGACAGGTGTTCTTTTCCGACCATTTTGTTTTTATTCAAAATACGTTCAAAAGCATTCTTTACTTCATTTCCGGATTTATTTTTAAGTGGTTCAACCCAGACGTATTTACTCAATACGTCAATAACAACTAGAATGTATGAATAACCGTCATTATATTCTTTTACATTTTTTAAATCAACTAAATCAATTTTCCAGAGATCGTCAATATTTGTGACATTATAAAATCCACGTTGAAATTTCCGTCTTGTAGGAATGTGTAGATTGTATGCATCTTGACTTTTCAGACAATCAACAACCTTTGCTCTTGATATTTTCCCTCGCACAGCATTAACAAGTTTCTCAATTCCAGAGTAAGACTACTTCTATGTCTAGTTGACTCGCCGACTCTCTGCTGTGAATCATTGGCGGTATCTGCACTGTCTGAGGAATCCTCGTCTTCTGTCAATAAAGGTGTGTTTTGAATAGTGCTGTCCTGTGCAAGTATCGACACGTCTGGCTGTTGGCTAGCATTTGAGTTTAAATACCGAGTACCAACATTCTTTTTCCAATATTCTTTATTTGTTACGATTTCACGTGAAATCCCAATATCTCGAAGGAAAGAGGCAAACTGAAGTCTACCCTGAGGATTAACACTTTTTCTATATCTCATTGCATCATTTACTAAATCAATAATATTCGAGTTTTTTATGCATTTACCATCAATAAAAACGCAACCACGTAAATCCTAATTAATACGATTACGTAAATCAGATTTCTTAATGCGTTGTTATCCGTTTTTTTTTAAATTTTTTAAAGTTTCTGGTTTTCTTTTTACACTAGTAAAAAACAGATACTTTTGTAATATTTGCTGATACATTTTCCATTTCTCACGTTCATCTTTTAAAAAAGGTGAGTACAATATTTGACTCATTTCATTATCAAGTCTACTCATAATATTACCAGGTGTTTGAATACTGGATGTGGTAGGGTAATGAGAGTCATTGATAGTTGTTTGAGTTTTAAACACACTCCCATTAAAAATTTTATCTGCTTGATTAAAACTACCCTCACTACTAGAGTTATTGTTTAAAACATTATCGTTGGATAACAAGTTTGATTGTTGTCGAATTTTTTCAATTTGTTCACTAGGAACTAAAACCATTTTTTTTGCATGCTCCATATTAGAAAAACTTTTATATAATTTTTAAGACGTCTTATGTGAACAGACCTTAAAGAATATTACCGATGATTGGTGCAAGTAAAAGCGGTAAAAATCCAGATCCTTTTTGTACAATGAAACGTTTTTTCTGTTTCCAATTTCCACGAGCTTCAGCTAATTTACGTAACTTCTGTCTATGTATACTTAATTTACGTTTTTCATGAGATTTCAGTGGTACATTTCCAGCCAAAATATTGAGAGCACACTCACAAATACACTTTATAAGTTTTGTATCAGCTTTCGATAAAATAGTTTGTCGTTGATTAGAATCAAGACGATATAACGCGTTTAGTGCTGCTGCGTTTTTTGCACCAATACGCCTGTATGCTTTCGACGCCATTACAATCGTACAACTGGTATTTCTTCGTGTTTATCAACTCTTTTTAGGCTTTTCAGTGGTAAATAAACGTAAGAATAGCCATCTACAGGAAAAATATTTGTTCTAAAACGACAATTGTCAGGTGTTGATTGTTTTAGATCTAGAAGAAGATAACCATGTGGTTTTGAGGTTGCGTCATGGTAAGCTTCTTGTAAAAATCGAGGGTTCTCAGGAAATATTTGTCGGGCAAGGTGTTAAAATTGTGCCCGATCTCTTGGGTTTTTAAAGACAACAATATAATTTGCATTAAGTGAAATATCTTTTTGTCCATGCCCTTGGTGAAACAAGTTTTGCGTTATAAAGACAACACTAAGATTTTTATGATGACTACCTTTTGTAAAGAGATCAACAATTGTATTATTTGAGGACTCTCTCATTATATTATCGATAATGATCAGTTTGGCTACATTATTATCGTTTGAGTAATCTGCAGGTTGAGGTAATCCTTCTTTAAACTGGATAGTTTTAGCGTTCTCAGTGTAACCATTTTTGCCATTCTGAATAATAGAAAAGAATACGCTTGAAGCGGGTATCACACATATTCTCAATATATTTTAAAAAATATTTTACGAAATATGTTTTCCCACAACCAGTAGGGCCGCAAATCATAGATGTAAATGGATGTTTCCATCGTGCATCCATTTTTTGTACTGAACATTTATAAAATTATTACTCTTTTATACTTTTATAATTTACGTAAATACAGATAAAGTTTAAGCACGTGTGCATGTTCAGAACGCGGAACCTTTAAGCTAATTTTGGTTCCGCGTACGTTTGTTGCGGACGCGCGCGCGCGCGCCAACCAGGCTTCATGAGCTTATCAAGCCTGGTTCAAACGCCGACTGCACGCTAATTTATCGGCGTTTCGTATGTCTTGCGTCACAAATAAGCTAATTAGACGCAAGACCCGCCGCATCCGCCGCCGCCCCCTCTCCCGTCGTCACTACAGCCATGTTGATTTTATGTGGAAAAGTTTAAAAAGTTTGAAATTTTTTTTTAATTTTTCTTTACTAGTTATAAGGTAAAAATAAAAAGATTGAATAAGAACATAATAATCTTTGTTTTTTCATTTTAAAATTTTACTTTTTCTTTCTCTTAAAATTCATTATAATTATAATAATTTATATTCTTTAAAAACTCAAAATATTCTTGTTGGAAATGTAGAAAAAACTGGTATAAAACTAGTCTCAAGTTTTAGTACATATCTGAATGCATATATATATATTTTTTTTAAATACATTGAATCTTACTACTTCTGGGACGAAAAGGAAGGTCATGAAAAAATACACACACAATATATTACATACAATTTTTCGTTTTATTTTATACCAATAAAAATGTTTTGTTAATATCAATTGTTTCAAACGTTCATCTATACAAATTACCAGCCGTTTGAGTCCCTCGAATGTAGTCGTCTGCATCAAGATGTTGCTTGAGAAATATGATTCTTTTTTTCCATTGTGTAAATTATTTATTTCTCTTAAACTGCTTTCACTACACTCTTCATCATCAGTCTTTCCAATTAAAATTGTTCTTGTGTTATATGCTGTGGTAAAAAATAGCAAGAATTGACCAATTTTAAGAGGCATAGGCCGAGTATTACAACCAGTTAAAGTATAGTTGTAAACGCCATCAAAATAGTCGAAAACAACCTCAAATTTTGCTGAAGCTCTAACCAGTCTTCACAATGTAATGTAACACCACGTGATTTGTTGTCAAGAATGCATATAACTGGGACAAAGTTACCATCTTCTTGAATTTGTAGTCCAACAATAACTTTTTTCGAACACGAATTGTTTAAGTCATAACTCGTAGTTAAAATTAGTGAACAACGATGATCACTTTTCATCTTTTTGAGTCGACCTCCTTCAGTTTGAGTAAACCAAGATGATGATGTTGATTGTCTCGTTTCTGAAGAAAGTTCATGTTTTCTTTTTTGCGAATAAACACTACTATCTTCCAGCTTGAAAACTTGTTAATCTTCGAAATCAGCAAATTGATCGATTTTAGACATGTCTACTTCAACTTCTTTTTACGGAATAGTTTCTTTCGAATCAGACTCAGCCTTTTATAGAACAAACGATAAAACACGTTAGAACCTGTCCCACAGTCTAGCATGCGTATTAAACAGATTTCGTTCATCTATGACGTAACTTTTTAAAAGCATTTTCTCACTAATCACGGAATTTTAAAACCTACAGTGTACGACAAACATTTGGTAAATATAGGTTTAAATATATATATTAAAAGAATTTATTACTCCTTAAAAGGTTTTTGATCTCTAAAATTTCAAATGCAATCAATGTTATAGAAAGCTTTACAGAAAACATGGATGATAAAAGGGCGGTCTAATGACTTTTTCAGAAAACTATTTGATGTTCTAAACAATAAAAACGACAAACTATATCTCTTATGTCTGTTTTAAAAAGACAGATAAAAAATGTCTAATGTTTATCTTCTTTGTCTTGAAAAATTTTTCAAGAAAATAACACCCAAATTAGCAGATATAGTTTTTTACTTTTGTGTGTCTATTCTATATTAAGGTAATATTATTGTCTAGACAGTTAGATAAATTTTTGTATTTCTCATAGACTTGTCTAGACAGCACTAATAACTGAAACAATGGAGAATTTTATCTTTTTTAACAGAAGAAACCTTTAAATGTATTTTTCATCCCTAAAGTAGACCTACCTGACTTTATGACTCACCATCAATGACCCATATCTTGTACAGGAATTTAAGTGTTTTTCTCGACATTGAAACATCCTTAACTAGACAAAAGTAATGAAAAACATTCTCGTGACTCTATTGATCAGTTGCGTTCTTTAAACACACCTACTTTACAATCAGCTGCTTTTGTTTTCTCAGATTCCTTAAATCTCATAGGTTCTAAACTAAACCACCCATTTTCCATCTCCACTTTTCTTTTAAAAAAGAGTAAAAACTATAAGAGAAATACTCCCTTAGTGAAACCTTCAGTTTATCGTTTGACTTTTCGTAAGTCTCTTCTTCGGTCTTTATCGCTCTCATAATTCTAAGTGGAGTAGAAAAATGGTGTCAGATTTTGTAGTGCGTGCAATTTTTGAATTGGGTGTTGGTGCTGGTGAATTTAGTTCACAAGGCTTAGTGAATATAATAAAATGTATTCTAAGGGAGTTTAAACTAGAAGCTCTGCAAGCAGCAAAACTATTTGCTCGCAAAAATCCAGAACTATTATTGCTTGTGGAAGAAGCAATACAGCAACTGTCTAGCTTGCAGAATGCAACTACTACAAGTAAGTAACAGTTATTATTATTACCGTTGTTATTTATAAATTATATTCTATATTTTTCTATTTAAAATTCAATCTTTTATTTTCAGATTGCAACCAAACAAGTATACAACCTTCTAAACAAGTGTCCGTACCTGTGCAGGCTGAAGAAATTAATAATAAGTAAATTATATCCAAATAATTTTAAATTATATCATAAAATACATTATTAATAAATAACATCTGATTTTAATATATTTTTCTTTACATGTTATATTGAATTTTTAAAAAAAATTTCTACTTTTTAAATTTTTAATTATTTTTGGTTTAATTTCAGCTTTTCCTGGTGCTAGCATCGCCCCGATAGAGATACCAGACTTTCAATCATTACCCTGGGACAAAACAATAATATTGTCCCTGGATGAGGGACAGGAAAGACGTACTTCCAATGAAGACGAAGAAGATGAAATGGAAGAAGAAGAAGAAGAAGAAGAAGAAGAAGAAGAAGAAGAAGAAGAAGAAGAAGAAGAAGAAGAGGTAGACGAAGAAGAGGTAGACGAAGAAGAAGAAGAAGAAGAAGAAGAAGACGAAGAAGATGAAGAAGAAGAAGATGAAGAAGAAGAAGAAGAAGAAGAAGAAGAAGATGAAGAAGAAGAAGAAGAAGAAGAAAAAAGTGATAATATTCTCGATAATGTGAGTGTAGTGCCTCGAAACAATTTACCTTACGAAGGAGAAGAAATAATTGACCTTGTGAGTAGTAGTAGTAGTAGTAGTGAAGTGAATACAATAGAAACGGATATACGCGAGATCATTAACGAGTGCGACCATCTAAGACGTTACCTATATGAAGTAACAAATAACCCCAGCTTTAGAGAAATGGAGGATGAGTTACTTTCAAATCACGGTGAGTCATAAAAATTCAATTTTATTTTTTAACAGATATAATATATTAAAATGTTTATATTTTCAATTCAGAATGTTCAATTACAGTAAATTTACTCAATACTACAACTTTGAACTAGAAAGTGATTTTTCACAAGAAATAAAATTTTATTTCACCAAATTTTGTATCAATCAAATTTTTCTACAAATATGCAACTTGATCTTACAGAATTTGATAAAGTCAATATTAATAAAATTACGTAAACAAGAATTAAAAATGAGTATATCTGTATGTACAGATCAAACGCATCCTCTTATTATTCAACGTGGTGCTGGGCTACACTCTCCTTCTGAAGTCAGGCCAGGGCCTTCTAATGCGGGTATTAATTTGAATAGAGTCGGTAATAACGAAAAAAATGATAAATTTAAAATCACTGAAACCTCACGGGTTTATTTACCACACTTTAAATTAAACGCTGATCAATATTTATTTAAATTTTCAAATTTATCTGTAGACACAAACATTAATCTTATTGAGTGGATCCAATCTGCACTTTCAGAAATCTTCAAATTTCTCCTCGAAAAGTATTCCCCTTCGGATTTTATCGGAATTAAATTTAATTCTGATTCATTTACGAAAGGTGAGGGTGGATTATCAATCCGATATATAAGAGATGTAAATTTTGACGATTTCTGGAACATGATTTTCTCTATCGTACAAAGCAATGAAAATTTTACTGTTGATGACAGTTTTATGATAACTCTTCATTGTGCGCGCAATCCAACAAGTGCAAAAGATAATAACCCCGATCCTGTTGCTCTTAGTAAAAAATCTATTTTAACAATTACCAATAACAAAAACTCATGTCTCCCACGTGCTACCGTTGTTGGTATTGCACACGTTATCAGAGATCGCATATCTCGTGCTCAAAGAGATACATGTTGGGAAAAAATCCGAAAACAAAACGCAATTGTGCAAAAAAGTCAGGCTGAAGATTTAAGAATAAAAGCAGAAGTTACTATACCTTAAGAAGGATGTGGTATTGAGGAAATACAGAAATTCCAAAACTACCTTTTTCATGAGAAAAGTATAGCTCTTGTTGCTTTTCACGAGGAGAGTTTTGGTCTCGGTCAAGTTGGTTCATTTTTCGATGGTCGTAAAATGTTCATTGAAAGAGGACAAGTGCCTTCGCATGTCATTTATCTCTTACGATATGAAACAAAAAATCATTTTAATTTAATTTTAAATTTATCAGCTGCCTTATCTGTTACGAAGGCTACAGTCTTTTGTGTACCATGTAATGTAGCTTTCAGATACAAATCAGACCATAGATGCGTAGCCAAATGCGAAGCCTGTTTGTCGCATCCAGCATGCCTCGAATCCTGCTATAGTGTAGGTCAAAAACAAGATTGCAAATGTTCAACATGTTTGCGTTACTTTTTTGGAGATAAATGTTTTGAAAATCATTTAAAAGGAAATTCTTATTCATCCGGAAAATCTGTCTGTGATGTATTAAGAATTTGCAATTCATGTTCTCGTTTACTTAATTTACTCAAAAAGAAAGACCATTTATGTGGTGTTTCTTACTGTAGTATTTGTAAATGTGAACGTGAATTCAACCACGATTGTTATGTGGCATGTTCGTGAAATCAAAGAATTTAAAAAGATGGTCAACCACAAGATCCAGTTGTTTTTATGTTTTTTGATTTTGAGACCCAACAAAACACAACATGTAAAAATAATAGTCGGATAAACATACATAAACCGAATCTTTGTGTTGCTCAACAAACATGCACGTGGTGTATTAATGATAATGATATTGCAAAACTTTATAGTGAATGTAGTATTCGTGAATTAGTTTTTGCTGGTGAGGACCCGGTAGGTGATTTCATAAATCTTGCACTAACCCCTCTTAAAAAATTCGAAAAAAGAATTTGTATTGCTCATAATGCAAGAGGTTACGATGCACAATTTATTTTATTTTATTTGGACAATCACCCAAACAGTGCACGCAAGGATCCAACACTCATTTTAACAGGAACGAAAATTATATCAATGCAAGTAGAACGAACTACTTTTATTGATAGTTTAAACTATTTTCAGCTTCCTTTAGCTGCATTACCTGCTGCGTTTGGATTAAAAGGCATTGGTGAAAAAAAAGGTACTTTTCCTCATTTTTCAATACACCAGAAAATAAAAATTATGTTGGTAAGTTACCACCTTTGCAATTTTATTCGCCTGATTCTATGAACGAAAAGGCTCGAAAAGAATTTCTTAGCTGGTATACTGAAAAAAATTCAGACCCTACATATAAATTTAATTTGTGGGAAGAACTAGTAGCGTATTGTAAAAATGATGTGGATATTTTACGGAATGCCTGTTTAGCTTTTCGTAAAATATTTCTTGAATGTGGAAATGTTTGCCCGTTCACAGACACACCAACTATTGCCTCGGCTTGAAAAAAATTCTTTAGGACACACTGTTTACATCAGTATACTATAGGAATTATTCCAAGAAAAATGGTGACAAATCGATTCGTAATGTTTACCAATTCCATGGTTGCTTTTGGTATGGCTGCCCTAAATGCTACAATGTAAACAGGGATGAGAAATTACGTGATACACAAGAGTCAATGAACATTCGGTATAGTCGTACACTTGCAATGAGTGATAAAATTCTTCGTTGTGGGTATAATGTTATTGAAATGTGGGAATGCAAATTTAATTCAATAAAACAACATGATGAAGAATTAAAAATCTTTTTAAAAAATCACCCCATTTTGAATAGTCCTAAAGTATTAAACCCTCGTGACGCGTTTTACGGAGGTAGAACAGGGAATACAAAATCATTTTATGAAGCCAAACCCAATGAAATAATTGAATATAAGGACGTAGGTTCTTTATAGCCTTTCATTTGTTAAACAGGGAAATTCCCTGTTGGCCATCCGAAACTTTACATTGGACGAGAAGAGTGTCAACAATTTACTGGTTGAAACTATGATCTCGAAAATGTAGAGGGTTTAATACTTTGTATAGTTTTACCACCTCGAAATTTATATCATCCCGTTCTACCTGTCAGACAAAATGGAAAACTCATGTTCCCTCTCTGTCGAACTTGCTGTGATACTCTTGAGCAAGGTATTCACCTTGCACTCACGAGGATCAAGCACAGCGGGTAATAGAAGGTACATGGGTTTCCGTCGAGTTAAAGGAAGCTGTGAAGCTTGGGTACAACATTATCGAAATTTTTAAAATTTGGCAATATGAAACAACTCAATACAACCCAAACACTCGAGACGGAGGTCTTTTTGTAAAATATATAAATAAATTTTTAAAAATAAAACAAGAAGCTGATAGTTGCCCTGCATATTGTGTTGACGAAACTTTAAAGCTTGCTTATTTAACCCATTATGAACAGGTAGAAGGTATTAAATTAGATCCTGAAAATATTTTAAAAATTCCTGGACTTCGCTCTGTAGCAAAACTTTGTTTATATTCATTTTGGGGAAAATTCGGACAGAGAGATAACCTACTTCGAACAACAGTGGTTCAAAGTCAAGAACAATTACTAAAAATAATATCAAATCCATAAATAAGTCGCAATACGCCTGAGGAATACAAGCCTCCTGAAGGGTCATTGTTAGGTGATTTAACAGACGAGTTTCAAAAAGACTATTGTCAGGGTTGTTATATTTAAACTTTCGTTTCCGGTGGCCCTAAATTTTACGCCTATAAAGTTAGAGCGTACGACAATACAGAACCGACAGTATGTAAAGCAAAGGGGACCACTTTGAATTTTAAAAATTCGAAACTTATCAACTTTGCTTCTCTTCGTGACCTAGTAACAAATGACGCAGATCCCATAAAAATGTCATCAAGAGTAATTCGGACAACTCGACTACATGATGTGATAACACGCGACGAAGAAAGACTTTGCAGGGTAGTGAGTATGAAACGCCGTAGGATAGCACGCGAAATTTGCTTACTCATGCCAGTATTACGTATACCAAATTTCATTTTGATTGGACAATATTTTCTGTCTCAAACCTGGATTCAAATATTTGAAATTTCGGTAAAGAAAATTTTTAATGCATTAAAAGCTACTTCTTTAGCTTTTACTGTTGTTTTCGTTCATACTTGTTTTACGGTAGGTTATAGTTTTCATTCTTGTTTTTCGACTTAAGAAATTATTCATAATTGTATTCATAATTCATTCCAAATTCATTTTCCTAACAAAATGGAACTATGGAAATATTCTTCACGACAAGCAGTTACTTGTCCGATCTTTGGCTCTCCAAAAGATTTACTTGAATCACAGCTTCCTACATACGAAGATGTCATAAGATGTTGTCTTGACGTACGACGCTCTATGGGATTAGAAACTTGCGTGAAAAAAGAGCCAACATTTGCTGCCATTGCAGATGTTGTTGCTAAAAAAATTTAATCCTTGTACGAAAAGGCGGCATTTCCCATAGTGTCGCATACTCGTGTTATTCAAATGTTAAATGCATATCACAATAAGTATACCAAGTTAAAAAAGTATGAACGAAAACAACAGTAAAAGCTAAAGAAGTAGCTTTTAATGCATTAAAAATTTTCTTTACCGAAATTTCAAATATTTGAATCCAGGTTTGAGACAGAAAATATTGTCCAATCAAGATTAAATTTGGTATACGTAATACTGGCATGAGTGAGCAAATTTCGCGTGCTATTAGAATTTAATTAGAAAAAAAAATGTTTTTTCGATCCACCCTAGTAGTAATAACTTAGTCAAGTATTTTTGAAAAATTTCCAAAATTTTAGGATTTACGTCACTTTGAATTTTGTACCCTTTATTTTTTCAATTTCTTGTCATTTAAAGAGTTTTTAACAGATTTCAATGAAATTTATAGGGTGTATGTAGAAAACTATAAGGTTTTAAATAAATTTGAAGTAGATTTGAAAACTTGAAAAATTCATGTAGAAAAACACAAAAAAAAATTTAAACCTTTTTTTCTATGTGTGCTAATTCATATTTTTTATTTTCGTCACAATATAATGAAAGCTTTTTATTTTACCTTTATTTAAAAAAAAATTGATGGAGGGTCTCTTAGCTCTCGAGATATCGGCAAAAGAGTATTACGCTTCACGTCTTCTATCCTATGAGCATAACGATTATTGAGTTTTATTTGTTTTTAAAAATATTGTAAATGAATAAACTACAATGATTTATTCCTGACTACTATCTATAAATATTATAAGAAATAAATAAATATTTATGAATTAAGAACCAATGGTATTGTCAAAAAGTTTAAAAGTAGTTTTCATTCAATTAATTTTACCGCAAGTAAGACAGAAATTTAAATCCAATTGAAGGTGATAAATTTGCCGATCTGAATTAATAGTCTAACAATTGTGAAACAATGAATAATGTCTTATACAATTTTTTTTGTCGACAGTAACAGGTACGTAGCTAGGAAGGGCCCAGGGGGACCGGTCCCCCCCGAAAATTTATTACTCGTTGAAATTTTTTTTTCATAAAAAACTTGTTTGCTACGGGAGCTACGGGCATGGAATTTTGGCCCTCCCCCTCGACAAAAATTTCTGGCTACGGGCCTGGACAATAAGTCAAAAAACTGTAAGGCATAAAAAAGCGTTGCAGATTAATTTAATCTTACTTTACTACTAAACTCCAACCATTGCTTTTCGAGTAAACTTCTTTTATAGAGCAGATTTCTGTATTATCTACAGTGTTTGTGTCAATAAAAGCAGAAAATTGTTTGCAGAGAATCTTCAAAATCGTTTGCAGAGTATCTTGGAAAATTGTTTGCAATTAATTTTCTGCTTTCATTGATTCCAAAACTGTAGATATCCAGAAATCTGCTCTAAAAAAGAAGGTTGCTTGAAAAGCAAAACGTTAAAATGGTCCTGGTAACCACATTAAGTCAAATGATTTTGTAAATAAGTATATAGTTATAAATGTATAGTTGTAAAAATTTTCTGGTCTACTGCTAACAGTTATTTATGGGAAACTGCCCTATGTTGGATAGTCATTCCAACAGTAGATAACTATAAATATGTTAAAAATTATACATTTTACCGAAACCAATCTTAGAATTTAGAAGTTAATTTAGACTAAATTATTCTGCAACGCTTTTTCGTACTTCACTGACAGAAACAGATTTTCAAACTTACTATCCACGATATTTAAATATACTAATTTTAATATCTGGGTATTATGTTTAAATATCTAAATACTAAGTTTCAATATGTGGATGCTAAATTTAAATAGCCACGAATATCCATATTTTCATGCCTTAGAGTTTATTGTGTTACTGTCGACAAAGAAAAATTTGTAATATACATTTTTCATTGTTTCACAATTCTTAGACTATTAATTCAGATCGGCAAATTTATCACCTTCAATTGCATTTAAATTTCTGTTTTATTTGCTGTAAAATTAATTGAATAAAATCTACTTTTAAACTTTTTGACACTACCATTGGTTATTAATTTATAAATATTTATTTATTTCTTATAATATTCATAGATAGTAGTCAGGAATAAATCATTGTAGTTTGTTCATTTACAATATTTTTAAAAACAAATAAAACTCAAAAATCGTTATGCTCATAGGATAGAAGACGTGAAGCGTAATACTCTTTTGCCGATATCTCGAGAACTAAGACACCCTCCATCAATTTTTTTTAAATAAAGGTAAAATAAAAAGCTTTCATTATGTTGTGACGAAAATAAAAAATATGAATTAGCACACATAGAAAAAAAGGTTAAAATATTTTTTTTTGTGTTTTTCTACATGAATTTTTTAAGTTTTTAAATCTACTTCAAATTTATTTAAAACCTTATAGTTTTCTACATACACCCTATAAATTTCATTGAAATCGGTTAAAAACTCTTTAAATGACAAGAATTTGAAAAAATAAAGGGTACAAAATTCAAAGCGACGTAATTCCTAAAATTTTAGAAATTTTTCAAAAATACTTGACTAAGTTATTACTACCCCTAAATACTACAAATTGACCAACTTTGATCAAAATCAAAAACTTGACTTGCAACTTTGATCTTTTTGGTATGGAAACTCTGTATTGCTATTATTTTTTTCACATGTTACCTACACTCTACTCATAATTTTACCATAGCGTTAAATTTAATACAACACAAAAATATGTACGTATTTGTGTTTTATCTAGTGTGTTAAAAACATTAATTAATTAACTATTTTTTGTTAAAAGTGTTTTTTAAAACATTCTATTGACAATGTATATAATAGCTTGTTGTTTTGTTTATAGATTGGCAATCAACACCTATGTATGTAGTGAATGATGGAGACGTCAACATAGAGGTTAATGACACCGTACCTCGTTCACAACCCGAAGAGCCCATAGAAATCTACGACGAAGATTTTGAGGGAGAATTCGTCTATTCTAGACCAGCAGTAGTCATAGAAAGTACGAGTTATCTCAATGCTGCAGGGGAGGTACATCTAAGCGGAGATATGTTCGAACCTGTAGACACACAGGACTTACTCATCAACACTGCTTCCCGAGAGAGCAGTTTTGACTATTCCCCGTACCGCATTCCTGACCCCTCAACATCACAACTGTCTAGTAGACCTTCGACAACACTGTTTCCCTTTGGTTTCTATAACCCAGTGTATAATAATGAATACAAGTAAATTTCAGTTATACCTTCTCACTTAAATATGAATATACATATATATGTATGTGTGTGTGTGTAACTGATTTACTCGTGTGTAATTTTAAAAAAAAAATTAATTTATGTTTGTATTTTAAAAACGCTAGTGTGTGTGTGTGTGTAGGTGTGTTTGTGTGTGTTGAACTGATTTACTCGTGAGTAATTTTAAAAAACTTTAAATATATGTTTGTATTTTAAAAACTCTAAATTTTTTATTTTAATACCTTCCTTTTAAATCAAGTTATTTAAAAGTAACTTTAACAATATTCTAACTTTTTTTTTAAATAAAAATCATAATGTTAACGAAAAATCAAATTAAACATTTTGAATAATAATAATATTAATTAGAAAATAATTTGGTTTCATAAAATTAGTTTGAACTTCAGCTCAAGTTCACCATTTTCATTCCGATACATTTGTCTAGTCTAGAAACTATGTCACTCACAACTCTCTCTCTCTCTCTCTCTCTCTCTCTCTCTCTCTCTCTCTCTCTCACTCTCTCTGTCTCTTTTAACATGCCACTGCATATTTCCAACTACATCATCCTCTACTATTCGATGGCCGAAAAGTCAGACACACCCTCTACTTGTACTCTCGCATCCCTCCCACCCTACATAACCTAAAATCCAACAATCTTTCTAACGTAACACCACGTTTTTCCTATTCAAGACCTGAAAAGAAACACACTCCCACTACTTCCACACTCATCCCCACCATCTTCGGTCCCAAAATCCTACACACGCATCACATCCTTAATCACCCCCACTACCACAGGCCCCAAAATCCTCATAACCACCACTCTTCTCCTATTGGGGGGCCCATAAAGACAGTCACAGCCACACACCCTTTATCACCCTCACTCCCAAGGGCCCAAAAATCCTTACAACCCCCACTCTTCTCCTATTGGGCGCCCATAATTCCGACACGCACCTTTTTACACCTACCCCCACCACTACACACCCACTTCGTATCTTCTTTCTCTCTCTAACTCACTACTTCCCTTACCCCTCTCTCTCAGTCTGGCGCCAGTGACGTCATAGCCACGCCCACTTTCCGGCGGGCCCAAACGGACACTATATATATAATTTATTTACTCATCCCTTACGGGTTCGAGGGCCTCCGCTCCCTTTACATTCAAATACAAATTAAGTACAACAACGCTTACATTTATCTTTCCTTAAACTTAACTTTTAATACATAATCAACTTAACCTAATCGCCGCTCTTCTAATATTTTACTTAACTAACTGCCAAGTGCCTGGGCTTCCGTTTCCTGTTCCTTTTTTTTTCCTTTGCAGGGTTAATCTACCTCTTCGGCCACCCTTTTACTAAAACCCTATTTCTCACTCTTTCCTTTATCATTCTTATCTCACATTCTAAACATACCCATTCACTCATCATTTTCATATATTCCTCTTCCAATCCTCCCAACATTTCCATTCATCCACTAACCCAGTTACTTCTTTTCAATTGCTCTTTTTACCTTCTCCCTTCCTCTTCTAAACCTATTTCCGGTCCCACTTTGATAACCCCTTGTGTATCCTCTTTCACCAGCCATTCCACTCCATCCACACAAATACTTTCTCTGTTCACTTTCACCACCCTTCCGTTTCTTCTTTCCACCCACGCTTTTTGCTCGAGCAGCCATTTTATCCTTCTCTCTCTCCATGTTCTATCAACATCTATTCTCTCCATACTTCCTTTCAACCTACTTTTTAATCTTATTACTTTTATCTTAGCATTCTGATCTTCTAATTCCACAATCCACAATTTCGGTTTTTCCATATCCTCTCCTCTCACACCCTTAACAGTTTTCCTACCTCCTCTCTGCCTTCTCTCCATCCTACCTTCATACCTTTAATCACAATATTTCTTTTTCTCTTCTCCTTCTCCATCACTTCTACTCTCATCGCTAATTCCTCCATTTTTATTTTTAAATCGTCATCTACTTTTTCTCTACTCCCCTCTTTTTCTTCTACTCCTTCATTTAATGTTACCCTCTCCCTTTCTACATATTCTTTCGTCCTTCTCTCCTCACTCTCTTTCATTTTTTTTCTAACTCCTCCATACTTTTCCACATATCTTCTTTCTCCTCTTCCCACCTTACCTCCCACTTTTCAATCATCTCTAACATCGCTTTCATTGCCTTTCGTAATCCCTCAATCTGTTTAAACCTTTTTTTGTCTAATTTCCTAATTTCGTTTATTTCATTCCAAACTTCATCTAAGTCCTCATCGTTCTCCTTTACTGTTCTTTTAATTAGCCTAAGTAAAACTTGACAATCCTTACATTCAACACTTTTCCCGTCAAATTCCTTTTCAAATTTTCCCGCCTTAGACTCATTCTCGCTTTTACCACTTGCATCATTGCTTTCCTCTTTATTCGACATTGTCAAGTTCTACCTTATCGACACTCTATCACTCTCTCTATACTATATAACTCTCACTTACTTCGCATGCCGTCACCATAACCTTACAATTTTTCTTTTTTTTGCCGCTTTTTACACTTCATTCATTCAATTACCTCTTCATCCACTCTTTTCATTCACACCCTCGCACTTCACTCTACACTTACCAATCACTCCACAGCCCACCCTTCAGTTATTATTTATGAATTTTTCACAAAACTATTTCCCTCTCACAAACGCGTCAACTACTTATCGGTACCGGAAACGGAAGCCCAAACGGACACTAACTACTCGTAAAATTTCAGCTCCATGGCCTATATAAAGCAGGGATGCGTACGTAAATAGTATGATTCACTATATAAGTGCCAACTATAGTGAATCAGACTATTTACGTACGCATCCCTGATATAAAGTGTTCAGTGTGCTTCATGCAGAGAAACTTTTTTATCTGTGGTGGTTATTTTAAAACATTATTCTATAAAGTAGTTTAGCAATGCCGGATTACACTGCTCGATCTCAATTTCAAATTATCCAAAAAATTAAACGAAATATTCATTATTAAATATTGTATTTGCTGTTCTCTTATAAAATTTTATATATGTTAACTAATATCTAAAATACTGTTAGAATATTAAATAATTTATTAATTTATTATTTATTTTCGTTGTAGCAAAATATCAAAAAGAAATTTTTATTTTGTATAATATATTTGCAATAAAAGGATGCTTTTCAGCTCCACATGGCAGCCAATTTTCCAAAATTTGCCAGTATTTTCGTATAAATATAGTTGTAGTAAAATCGTTTAAAATATACTTATATTACACCCTAATAAGAAAAATAAGTGCAGAGAAACATTAAATAAAAAAATTTTTTTTTACCAAAACTTATCTTTGAATCGGGCAGTTACGCAAGAATCGACCATTTCTTCATTAGATTTTTTTTTGGAAATTGAAATTCTCTTTCATAATTTTTCCCGATTATAACCCTAAGGTGGGGTTGTTATTGTTCGATGATTTTTGTCATAAATTTAAAAAATTAAGTGGTATATTTCTGGGTATGTTTCACCATTTTAGATCTTCATTAGAATTTTTTTGTTAAAACTGACAATTTTTTTGAAAATGTATTCTTTTTAATTTACTGAGCGTGGTTTTGAAGAGTTGCGGCTTTTTTATTAATTTTAAAAATAAGAGTATTTTTCTGAATATCTTTTACCATTTTAGTATCCCATTAAGAATCTTTGTGTGCAGATTGAAATATTTTTTCATGATTATTTCCGAATAAATAATTCTTGTTTTGAATTTAAAAAAGTAGGGGTGATTTTTTTGGGTTGTCAATTCTTATTTACAATTTAAAGAATTAGAAGTTATATTTCTGGGTATGGTTTACTATTTTATATCTTGATTAGATTTTTTTGTAAAAATTGTTTTGCATTTATAAAATGAGGGATTATTTTTCTTAGTATGTTTCACCAGTTAAGATCTTTATTATAATGTTTTAGGCAAATTGATAATTTTTTCTAATTTCTTTCAATTATATTTCTGTGGAGGGGTTTATAAGTATCTTGTTATGCATTTTAAATATTAAAGCGTGTATTTCTGGGTATCCATCACCAATTTTGAACTGCATTAGGCTTTTTTCTGCGAACTGATAATTTTTTTCAAATTTTTTTCTGATTATTTTACTGAGGAGTGGTTTTTAGTACTCGATAATTCTTGTCATTAATTTAAAAAAGTTTAAGGTATATTTTTGGTATTGTTTACCATTTCAAATCTTATTTTGAATTTTTTTGAGGAAATTAATCATTTTGTTCACAATTTTTTGAAATTATTTTTCTGAGGGGTGCACTGAGAAAAGAAGTTGACTAAATATAACCAATTTTTGATTAAAAAAAAAAAACACTGTTTTTGTTTGCACCTGCAAAGCACTTTGTTTTTTATTAGTCAAATAAGTGCTACTGTTAACCTTTAAGTTCTGTTGTGATCGCCAGTATCATGTTCGTTTTGTTCCGAGTCCCTTAACCTAGAAATTGTCCAGATGCTTATTTTCTTAGTGTGGTTTTTATTGTGTAATGATTCTTGTTATTAATTTTAAAAAATTAAGTGGTTTATTTCCTGGTATGCTAGACCATGTTAGAACTCCATTAGGATCTTTTTGTGGGAACTGATAATTTTTCTATAAATTTTTTCTAGTTAATCTTCTTAGGGTTGGTTTTTAAGGATCAATGATTCTTGTTATCTATTTCAATAATTAAGGGGTATACTGCAGGATATGCTTTACCATTTCAGATTTTTATTAAAAATTTTTTGGGCAAATTTGTAATTTTATTTCAAATCTTTTCGGATGATCTTGCTTAGGACTGGTTTTTAGTGGTTGATAATTTTTGTTATCTGTTTGGAAAATTAGGGAGTATATTTGTAGGTATGTTTCATTATTCTAAATGTTCATTAGAACTTTTGTATGCAACCTGATAATCTTTTGGAAACTTTTTTCTAAATAATTTCCTTCTGGGTGGTTTTTAGGGGTTGATAATTCTTGTTATTAATTGAAAACGTTAGAAAATATATTTCGAGTTATGCTTTACTATTTTAGAACTTTATACAATTTTCTTACACAAATTATTTTTTTTTAGAGGTTAATGATTCCTGTTATTAATTTAAAAAAGTAGGGGGTATATTTCTGCGTATGTTTGACCGTTTTTAATCATAATTAAAATTTTTTTGTTGAAACTCATAATTTTTTGCAACATATTTTCTATTTAATTTACTGAGCGAACATGTGCGGTATATTTCTGGGTATGGTTCACTATTTTATATCTTCATTAGATTTTTTTGCGGAAATTGAAATTCTTTTTCATAATTTTTTCACATTATAACCTGTAACGAGGATTCCGTCTCGTTAAGAAAAGATATATTTTATTCTTACTTACTGTAAGTGAGTAAAACAAAACGGCGGTTCTGACCGTTAATCCGACCCTTTTTACACCCGATGACGACCTGTCAGCTACGCTCTTTCAGCTGACAGGCTACCCACGAAGACCGTTGTTGTTTATTCGGAACAACCTCCTGGTTGTCCCGGACGTCAGGTGAATATTTCCACCCGGACTTCGCGACCTGAAAACGAGTGTAAGTCGAACTGTAGCGGTCACCCGCTGGACCCGCGTAATTCTACATTTAAAACTCTGTTCCCAGAGGGGGAACGTTCTGAAAGAGAGAATTGTTTTGCAAGCTAATTAAATAAACTAACAAAGCACTGTGTCATTTTTAATCTTACTTTATTTGCTTAATCAAATAAAAGAAGTTCTATTAAACAAAAATCAAAGGGTTATTTGTCTAACCTAAGCTCGGCACAGCCCCCCTTCTCCACGAAGATGGCTGACGGCGTGGTCGGACCCACACTCGAGAGCAGAAAAGGGCACAAACCTTGAAGCCGCTCCAGGACATTCTGCCAATTCTCCATGTAATAAGCGGCCGTCCAGAGATAGTTTTCGGCTCGTACTTCCCGTGGTTCAGGATTTCCTCCACGGTCTATTAATTTTTCTCCAAACACAACACTACGTGCCTTTCCAACCTTCAGCACACACTGAAACAAGAAACGCAGCCCAGTGTCTCTGGTTTCTTCTTATTTCCGCCGGATCCTCTTGATGCACTTCCATTGGCCGCCTGTGTCTTGTAGGCGCCTCTGATTGGCCGGCGTGACTCCTCTGGTAACTGTGAATCTTCGTGTAGGGAGGTGCTGCCGCCCTGCGGTCATTGTCTCAACCAGCAGTGCTTCTGTCATTTGCTCCACAGTGTCAACAATACTTGTATCGTGCGTTGACAATCTGTGTGGAACCGGGATCGCTTTTAAACAATAGAATTTGTTAACTAATTTGACTGGTTGTTAAATGTCCTCTGTGCGTGCCTCCTTCGCTGCCCTTTTCGAGAAGCTGGTTTTTGTGACCTGGACTCGGTTAATTAGCTGGTCTTCTCTGCCCGGTACTTCCTGGTGTTTCCGGCATCTCCCAGGCTACTTTGCTTGTTGTCCAACCTCCACTCTGCTGTCTGTGGTCGGGGCTGTGCGTTGGTCTTAGTTTTATTGTGGAAATAATAAAGTAAACAAACATAATATCGGTAAACGTAAGTAGAACTAACCTCACTTTAGTGTATTGTTTACAAGAGAGTTTTTTGTGGTTTAGTGTGCTGAGGGTTCATTTCCGTTTACCGGGTAAACCGCGACGCGCGGGCTTTTTATTTTTTTCGGTCGGCTTCGTCGATCTCCGAGTGACCTGTTTACAATTACGAGGATTTGGTAAACCCTCGTTACAAACCCTAAGGGGTTTTTTAATTGTTTTATGATTCTTGTTATTAATTAAAAAAATTAAGGGGTATGTTTCTGGGTATGTTTAACCATTTTAGATCTTCATTAGAATTTTTTTGTTAAAACTGACAATTTTTGTTAAAATTTTTTCTATTTTATTTACTGTGCGTGGTTTTTTAGAGTTGCGGGTTCTTTTTATTAATTTAAAAAATTAGAGTATTTTTTAGAATATCTTTTACCAGTTTAGAATTTCATTAAGAATATTTTTGTGTGCAAATTGAAACATTTTTTATAATTATATCCAAGTTTATGATTCTTGTTTTGAATTTACAAAATTACTTTATTATTTCAAATCTTAATTTGAATTTATTTGCGAAAATTGATAAAGGGCATAGCAGGATAAGCATGTTGGAGCAGCCACCAGCCCAATCCGGTCGCAACTTTTACAGTAAGAGAGCATTGATATAACATTAATTTTCCCAAAACATTATTTCAAAAAAATAACTTTTTTGGGTGTTAGGGGGATTTAAAAAAAACCAAAAAAGTCGTTTTTTTCAAAAATGGCTCAACCAATCTTAATGAAAAAAATAGGCATAATGATTTTTAATAAAGTAAATAAAAAAAAAATTATCAACAATTTTTGCCAAAAAAAAAATTCAAAAAAAATTTCTTTTTGAGTCTCCATCTCCATTTTTGTCCTAAAAATGTATTTTTTATTCCTTAAAAATATCCTAAATTACCAAAGCGATTAGAGGGGTAGAACATACTTTAAAAAAAATAAAAACTGATTGTGCATGTAGTGTGGCACTATACATATGCGCATATAATTAATGTTGTAAAATAATATTAATTTTTTTTTTATAAAACGAAATTGAAGTTCCACCCTTGTGTCACTCTATTATTTTAAATAAATCAACAGTAACTAATTTACATTCGTTTTTACAAGCGACAAACCTCAAAGTTAAAATCAGGTAGGTGCATTTTTGTTCACAAGTTAATACACATAAGTTAATTACGTCTTTAAAAGTATAGAGATTATTACTTTGAAGCACATTTGTTAAAAACTATAAAATAGTATAAGAATTTTTTCAGCTTTACATGACATTATTTTCACTTTTTATTATTTCTTTTTCACTTTTAACGGATTGAATCGTTTATGTCAATATCATCCTCACTAGCTACATTATTTTTGGCTTCAGTGTTACACTGTTCATGTTGTAACAATGTAAATTCTTTTTTTAATTTCTTTATTGACTATAGTGTTACACTTCTTATGTTAAAATAAAATAAATTCTTCTGTTTTTTTGGCTTTACATTTCATTGTAGGAATTTTCTTCTGCAGAGAGCAAGAAAAATTCATTCCATCATTTTCACTTTTTCTTATTTCTTGTTCACTTTCAACGTATTGATTCCTTTTTGTACATCTCATCATTACAAGCTACATTACTTTTGGCTACAGTGTTACACTGTTCATGTTAAAATAATGTAAATTCTTTTTTTAATTTCTTTCCTGACTTCAGTGTTACACTTTTTATGTAAAAATAATAGAAATTCTTTTTTTTTGCTTTCCAATTCATCGTACGAATTTCCTTCTGCAGAGAGCAAGAAAAATTTATTCCATTATTTTCAATTTTTTTTCATTTCTTTTTCACTTTTAACGGATTGAATCGTTTATGTACATTTTATCCTTACAAGCTACATTATTTTTGGCTTTAGTGTTACACTGTTCATGTTGAAACAATGTAAATTCTTTTTTTAATTTCTTTATTGACTTTAGTGTTACACTTCTTATGTTAAAATAAAATAAATTCTTCTGTTTTTTTTGGCTTTACATTTCATTGTAAGAATTATCTTCTGCAGAGAACAAGAAAAATTTATTCCATCATTTTCAATTTTTTTTCATTTCTTTTTCACTTTCAACGGATTGAATCGTTTATGTACATCTTATCCTTACAAGCTACATTATTTTTGGCTTTAGTGTTACACTGTTCATGTTGAAACAATGTAAATTCTTTTTTTAATTTCTTTATTGACTTTAGTGTTACACTTCTTATGTTAAAATAAAATAAATTCTTTTTTTTTGCTTTACAATTCATCGTACGAATTTTCTTCTGCAGAGAGCAAAAAAAATCCATTCCATCATTTTCAATTTTTTTTTATTTCTTTTTTACTTTTAACGGATTGAATCGTTTATGTACATCTTATCCTTACAAACTACATTGTTTTTGGCTTCAGTGTTACACTGTTCATGTTAAAACAATGTAAATTCTTTTTTTAGTTTCTTTATTGACTTTAGTGTTACACTTATTATGTTAAAATAAAATAAATTCTTTTTTTTTGCTTTACAATTCATCGTACGAATTTTCTTCTGCAGAGAGCAAGAAAAATTCATTCCATCATTTTCACTTTTTTCTTATTCATTTTTTACTTTCAACATATTGAATCGTTTTTGTACATCTCATCATTACAAGCTACATTACTTTTGGCTACAGTGTTACACTGTTCATGTTAAAATAATGTAAATTCTTTTTTTAATTTCTTTCCTGACTTCAGTGTTACACTTTTTATGTAAAAATAATAGAAATCCTTTTTTTTTTGCTTTCCAATTCATCATACGAATTTCCTTCTGCAGAGAGCAAGAAAAAATTATTCCATCATTTTCAATTTTTTTTCATTTCTTTTTCACTTTTAACGGATTGAATCGTTTATGTACATCTTATCCTTACAAGCTACATTATTTTTGGCTTTAGTGTTACACTGTTCATGTTAAAAGAATTTAAATTCTTTTTTTAATTTCTTTATTGACTTTAGTGTTACACTTCTTATGTTAAAATAATATAAATTCTTTTTTTTTTTGCTTTACATTTCACCGTACGAATTTTCTTCTGCAGAGAGCAAGAAAAATTTATTCCATCATTTTCAATTTTTTTTCATTTCTTTTTCACTTTCAACGGATTAAATCGTTTATGTACATCTTATCCTTACAAGCTACTTTATTTTTGGCTTCAGTGTTACACTGTTCATTTTAAAACAATGTAAATCCTTATTTTAATTTCTTTATTGACTTTAGTGTTACACTTCTTATGTTAAAATAATATAAATTCTTTTTTTTTTTGCTTTACATTTCACCGTACGAATTTTCTTCTGCAGAGAGCAAGAAAAATTTATTCCATCATTTTCAATTTTTTTTCATTTCTTTTTCACTTTCAACGTATTGAATCGTTTTTGTACATCTTATCATTACAAGCTACATTACTTTTAGCTACAGTGTTACACTGTTCATGTTAAAGCAATGTCAATTCTTTTTTTAATTTCTTTATTGACTTTAGTGTTATTCTTTTTATGTTAAAATAATATAAATTATTTTTTTTTGCTTTACATTTCACCGTACGAATTTTCTTCTGCAGGGAGCATGAAATATTCATACCATCATTTTCACTTTTTTCTTATTTCTCTTTTACTCTCAACGTATTGAATCGTTTTTGTACATCTCATCATTACAAGCTACATTACTTTTGACTACAGTGTTACACTGTTCATATTAAAACAATGTAAATTCTTTTTTTAATTTCTTTATTGACTTTAGTGTTACACTTCTTATGTTAAAATAAAATAAATTCTTTTTTTTTGGTTTACAATTCATTGTACAAATTTTCTTCTGCATAGAGCAAGAAAAATTCATACCATCATTTTTATTTTTTTCTTATTTCTGTTTCACTTTCAACGTATTGAATCGTTTTTGTACATCTCATCATTACAAGCTACATTACTTTCGGCTACAGTGTTACACTGTTCATGTTAAAACAATGTAAATTCTTTTTTTAATTTCTTTATTGACTTTAGTGTTACACTTTTTATGTTAAAATAATATAAATTCTTTTTTTTTGCTTTACATTTCACTGTACGAATTTTCTTCTGCAGAGAGCATGAAAAATTCATTCCATCATTTTCACTTTTTTTATTTTTTTTTTCACTTTCATCGGATTGAATCGTTTATGTAGATATCATTCTCACAAGCTACATTATTTTTGGCTTCAGTGTTACACTGTTCATTTTAAAACAATGTAAATCCTTTTTTTAATTTCTTTATTGACTTTAGTGTTACACTTCTTATGTTAAAAGAATATAAATTTTTTTTTTTGGCTTTACATTTCATCGTACGAATTTTCTTGTGCAGAGAGCAAAAAAAATTCATTTTATCATTTTTTTTTATTGTCATCAAGGAATTTTAAATGACAGTTTTGTTAAAACATTAATGATATGTGCATATGTATAGTGCCGCACTACATGCACAATCAGTTTTTATTTTTTTAAAGTATGTTCTATCCCTCAAATCGCTTCGGTATTGTAGGACATTTTTAAGGAATAAAAAATACATTTTTAGGACAAAATGGAGGTGGAGACTAAAAAAAAAGCAAAAAAAATAATTTTTTTTTTTTGAAATTTATTGTTGTTTTTTTTTTGTAAAATTTGGTGATAATTTTTTTTTATTTACCTTATGAAAAGTCATAATGCCTATTTTTTTCATTAAGATTGGTTGAGCCGTTTTTGAGAAAAACGATTTTTTTGGTTTTTTTTTAAACCGCCCTAACTGCCAAAAAATTATTTTTTTGAAATAATCTTTTGGGAAAATTAATGTTATATCAATACCCTCTTACTGTAAAAGTTGCGATCGGATTGGGCTGGGGGCAGCTCCAACATGCTTATCCTGCTATGCCCTTTGTTCATAATTTTTTCCGATTATTTCTCTAAGCGGTGGTTTTTATTGTTTGATGATTCTTGTTATCAATTTAAAAAATTAAGGGGTATATTTCCCGATATGCTTGACCAGGTTAGAACTCCATTAGGATCTTTTTGTGGGAATTAATAAATTTTCTATGAATTTTTTCTGGTTAATTTTCTTAGGGTTGGTATTCATAGATAAATGATTCTTGTTATTAATTTTAATAATTAGAGGGTATATTTCAGGATATGCTTTACCATTTTAGACCTTCATTAGGATCTTTTTGTGGGAACTTATAATTTTTCTATAAATTTTTTCTGGGTTATTTCCTTAGGGTTGGTTTTTAAGGATCAATGTTTCTTGTTATCGATTTCAATAATTAGTAGGTATATTTCAGTGTATCATTTACCATTTTAGATCTATATTACAATTTTTTCATGCAAATTAATATTTTTTCAAAAATTTTATGATTGTTTTGCAGAGGGGTGGTTTTTAGGCTCGAAGATTCTTGTTCTTAATTTAAAAAAATATAGGGTATATTTTTGGGTATGATTCACTGTTTTAGATCTTGATTAAAAATTTTTTGGGTAAATTTGTAAATTTAATTAAAATTTTTTCCGATGATCTTTCTTAAGACTGGTTTTTAGTGGGTATGTTATACTGTTCTAGATGTTCATTAGATTTTTTGAGTGCAACCTGATAATTTTTTTGAAACTTCTTTCTAAATTATTTCCTTCTGGGTTGTTTTTAGGAGCTGATAGTTCTTGTTATTTATTTGAAAAATTAGGAAATATATTTTCAGGTATGTTTAACTTTTATGGAACTTTTTTACAATTTTTTCACACAAATCATATTTTTTTCTAAGGGTTGATGATTCTTGTTACTAATTTAAAAAAATAGCGAATATATTTCTCTGGGTATGTTTCACCATTTTTAATCTTCATTCATTTTCTGGGCATGTCCTACTAATGGAGAACTTTATTAGATTTCTTTTTAAACTAGAACTACAAAAGCGCGCTACGCGCGCCCAATCGTTATTCAGGTTACACTCTAAAAACAAGTGTCTTCTTTTGTCCTCACTTTTAAGACATTTTAGGGTGTCTTAATTTTATACCGTTGAGATAGTGTCTTAAAACTACCTGTAAGACGCTTTCTAAACGTCTTATGTCTCAAAATAAGACACTTGTAAGACACCAGTTTTTACAGTGTACAAAGCAAATATTAGTGAAGAATGTCACATTTCTGTATTTAATAACCACATCTTATTTCAGTGATGGATTATAAAGTTCACGTCTGGGGATGCGCAGTAAATATTTGCAGGAAATGATATGAATAAAAATATAGAAATGTGTTTAGGAATTGATAAACAAACATTGTCATTTTTGAAGGAATAATAATAAAGAAGTACATGAAAAGTTCTGACTGGACTGAAACTTGAACAGCTGTCAAAAATATGGGGGGGTAGGGTGTTTAAGCACCCCTAACCCCCCCCCCCCCCCCCCGGCTACGACCCTGCTCGCCCTCTTCTATTGTGTTCAGTAGAACAATTTGTAACACAGACGACATAAGAAAATAATATTTTTTACCTATTCAGTTGTAAATGTTAAATTCATGTTAATGGGTGTTAATTATCCTTTTTTTTTGTGTTTTTTAAGTAACACGCATTATCTCAAATGTAAGCCGAACTTACCCGAGAAAGGAAAATCATAATATTTCTGGTGACAAATTTTTTTACTTGATATGCATTTATCTAGTAAAAATGCACTCTTATAGAAGTACAAAAGAATGGTATAAAGGATGGGGGGACGATTTCAGAAAAATTTCGCGGGTCTAAGTGGGGTCTGTTTGCGCATTTCAAATCGGTCATTACATTTCTTAATACAACTTTTCATGTAATCCTCTTTCAAGCATGTCCTTTTCTCCTGCTTTTCATTGAAGAATTATCATGAATTTTTCCGTCAACAGTTTTCAACATTTTTTACTGAATTAAAAATATTATGTTTCGCATATTTTAAGGATTTACTAATTTTTTTTTACTAACACGTAGAGGAATCTTCTTAAATCTCTTTAACCTTTTACTTACCCCCAACCAAGCAGATATGTTCTTTTTTCATTTATGAAAATTTACTATATACTATATTTTTCGTATAAAAATTTGATTTATTTAACAATTATATATTATATATCCTAAATAATATAACTGTATGATATATATCTCTTTCTAAATGTAAATGCTATTCGTTAAAAAATATAACTTTCCGGGTAAATATCAGGTAAAAAAGATTTAAAAAGCGTCCTGTATGAGTTAAAAAAAAATAGTAAACGTCTGAAATATGCAAAAAATAAATTGTTCCCACAAATAGAAATTGCTGAAAGAATCAAAAGATTATCAAAATTACAGACGAAAATATTTGTGACATTTCTTTAATGAAGGAAGCGAAAAGCGAAATGCTTCTAGGAGAGTTTAATGAAAAATTGTTTTAGGGAAGAAGCGGCGCATCGGCTAAATCAGTGTACGATCATTTAGAGCGCGCATGGTATTCTGTAGAAACTGCTGATGTTTGAATTGTCATAACTTGAAAAATATCCAATAAAACCATTTTCTGATTTTTGATAATGAAAAAGGAGCATTTAATGACATTAAATCAATCACAATCCAAAAATCGATTTATTGCTTCTTAGGTACCTTTCCTCGGAGCGAGTCACATATTTATCCTTTCTAAGAAGAGTTGATACACGAAGAATAGTGAGTTAGCCGCTGCTGCCAACCAAATTTAGCAAAGATTTATTTAGTCAACGCAGCTATGTATTAGCTAAGGCAGCATGTACATTTCCTAGGTCTGCTAAAAGTACGCTATGGTAGGTAACAAATTTAGATCCCATATCTAAATCTAGTGTGACGTAGTTTATGAACAGCCCCTATAAATTAATGAAATACTTCAGATACACGTTAGCTGCAGTTTCATTATATTCTTTGTCCATAAATAATATTATGTAAAGCAGCTGTTTTAAATTCATTGAATCCTGAATAACATGAAATATACTTCATAATAATGATTTATTTTTTCGAGGAAAGAAAGGGCCCCATTCACGCCTATTCCTGTGAGGTACTGTTATGTCCATAACAAACCATAAATTATTTTTTGTCTAAAATAACTAAAAAGAAGAGAAACGAAGGTTTGGGGATGCGTGGCGCCTGAAAGTAGGCAGCCCCGCGATCGACTAAACATCTAAATTAACCAAGCACTGGCCGCTCCAACTAATTTAATGCTGATAATTATGTGATTTCACATCACCTAAAAGGCATGTAAACATAAGGGCCAAGCTTAAAGTTTCGTTACTCAATAAATAACCTTTCCTGAACCTTTGTTAATTTCCAATTATAGGATCAATTATCCACTCAGATAACTGTTTTTACATAGTGATATTATTACACATGTATGCCGTTAAAAGAGTAAAGTAAAAGAAGAAAAATAGATGATTAGCTTATATTTTATCACAATGAGACTCTCCGTATAATAAATCAATAGAATAATTTAACATTCATAATCGCAATATCGATAAATAGTTAACCGCGACGTCGATATGATAGAAACGCACGGCATACTTGTGTAAAATTCAAACACGGTGAACGGTAAAGTTGGATTGTATTATGACAAATTAAGCTGTCCGTATACAAACTAACATATGAGAGGCTATCATTGTGCCTTGTTTAACATAAAATATATACGAATGTTAGGAAACTGACTTGCGGTTAACAGATTAGCGCAATTAGCGGCTAGTCAGATTTAGCGCCTGAGCGCAGGCAATCACGCCGTACATAGCTCTAAAAAATAGAGTAATTACAAAATAAATTTTATCATTGATACAAGTTATCGCTGTCAATGTTTTGGCCTTTACTGTGATTTAAGACTATTTAATAAACAAATAACACGTGTATTAATCATTAATATGGATAAATTATCAAATTAAACGCGAAATTAATCCAAGCAAACCTCAAATAAAAATAGGAAATGTTCAAATACAGTAACTGGCGGAAGCATTGATGTGGTGATCTGTGATCAGTAAAATCATAAAATCAATACAAATCAAAGGGGTACACGTTTAATTACAGGCATTTTTACTACCAGTACGTAGCTATTATCATCAAATGATACTAGAGTAACGAGTCAAATCAAGATAAAGTAGAGCAGCAGTGATGTCTGATGCCTTGTGATACATACTTATCATAATGCGAATGATACCATGAGCCAGACAAAAGAAAGTAATTGCCATGAAAACTAATTACCTTCGATCAAGTAATAAAAACAATTATCATGATACATTGGAGATGATTTCAAAACCCTATATTAATTAAATATATGCAAGAAAAGAAATATTAAAATACAATTGTCATAAATAAAAATAAATTCAATATTATCAAAGCGAAAGTAATTGTTCATTTAGAAGGTAAAGCATGAAACTGTAATCATATACATCTCGTATTGATAGCCAAATCATGATAATTGACCAATGCCAATATTGTACCAGTATTGATGCCTGTGGTCGAACCTAAACTCTAATATAGTTGGTTTATCTGTGTCATTGAGGTTACTTACTTTAACTAAAAGTTAAGTCATGAGTCTGGGGGTAATCTCAACTGACAATCGTACGTGACCAACTACACTTTTTCATGAGAACGTGGTAAACCACACTTTTGCATGAGAACGTGGTAAACTACACTTTTGCATGAGTACGTGCTGAACTACACTTTTGCATGAGATCGTGTGCAAATATTATAAACTAATCCCCGCAAAAGGCGAAAATCGTCTTTAAATACAAGCAACACACAATGGAAGGGGTTGCATACGTTAGAACCTCCGTAGAGTGAATATCTTCGTGACAGCCCGTCGGTACATCAAAATTATAAACGTTATTGTTAATTCAACTCAAAGTGTGTAATTGAGATTGTTAATTAAAATATTGTTAATAATTATTGTGGAAACCGTCACAAAATAAGACATTTAACCAAGTGTTTTGGTGCGTCAACAATCCTGAGTTGTAAAGGCATTAATCAAGTTCCATTGATTGGAAACATCGACCTCTAACGCTGTTTGGAATTGTAAACCACCAACAACGAAAATTCTTCAAATTACATGTAAGTTATTGTTTTGTTATTAATGTTGAACGAAAGAAATACCCAAAAAGCGTATACCGATTGGCAAATGATAAATGATCAATGAATAACGAAAAATAATAGAGAATAGCAAATAATGAATGATTAGTAGCGAACATCAATTGTAATTCATTTTGACTTTGTATTTTTATAGACTTTAAATTGCTTTTAAATAAATAAGCTAAAAGTCAGAATCTATTGTGAGTTTTCTTACCTCCGATATATACCCAGTATTGGCCAGCCATTACTTTAAAAAAATTACTTATTTCCAATTTTATATTAGTACTGAATTTTGTTATTGAATATATGAATCTGAGGCCTGATACCACAAAAGTGATAGTAAGTATACAAAGGTTTGTTTAACAAAAACCCCATAGGTTTTATAAAGTACACAACCCCGTAAAAATAAATATAAAAACTAGATTCTATATAGTTAGTTAGGCTGTTACAAAGCCTGAATAATTTAGATTAATCTAAATTACGCTCGGATGTAACAGGTACAACCATTATTCTCACTGTTCTTCAATCACACACGCGGAAGACTTTCTTTTCCATACATGTACATTGAAATACAGAGTATTTACCTCTCCATTAGGGAAAAGGAAAAAGGAAAAAGGAAAATCTGCATGGAAACATATTTCCAGGCAGTTGTGTTTTCTGGTATTATTCTTAAGATTCTTATTTTAAAAAGTATAATGAAAAAGTTTAATAACTTATATTCAATGTCAGGCTATCAAGAAGTACCTATATAATTCATTTTATTCCTTTATTTAGTTCTTTTCTAAATTTAACATTCTTTGCGTTTCTGCATCATTTAAAGTAGAAATAGGTGGAAAGTCATCCTCAACAGAATGTTAACAATGAATTTTTAAATTTTTAAGTCAGAAGCACTGTTTAAAGATGTTTATGGTATAAAATTCAAGAAAGAATTTCCAAGATCTGCATTACAAATTTTTTTCAATCATTTTGGTATCTTTTATCTTCCTTACTTTTGCACTATAGAACATTATTCTTTGCTTCCCTAGATCATCAATCTTCTTCTTATGTGTTAAAATTGCAGAACAACCTTCCACACTTTCTGTGCTTCAGTTATTTTTACAAACAATTAAGAGTTATTGTTTTCCTTCTACGGTAAAATTATTTTATTCTAATTGTTGTAATTCATTAGATCTAGAAAACTAATTTTACAAAACTTAATTATCTAATAAACAATTTTCTAATATTAAAACATCCAATAACCAATTCTTGAATTAGCAAATTAGCAATTTACACGTTTACTAATTCTTACATTAAACAACTATACAATAACAATTTATTAATAAAAATTTTTGTAATATACTAAATTTACAATGGATATATTTTTTAAATATGAATTACTCTATTTAATAATTAATAAACAAGTTCAAAACTTTAAAATGTCGAATTTACTATTTTTTGTTTGCAGGGAATACAATTACAAGGACTTACCTCTATCTTTACAAGTGATTGTTCAATAACTGACTGTAATTGTATTACACCATAGACTGATAAAATGAGCCTCTAATCCGAACGTATAAATACGTTATATGTATACATAGCTTATAGCTCTGTTAAAAAAAAATATTTAAAAGTATATCAGATATAGTTAAAACAAAGTAAATAGTTAAAAATATAAATAAAAATATGGAAATGTAAACAAGAATTCATAAAAAATTATTACAAATTTAAATAAATGAATACATGAAACATTCTAAATTTAGTCCAAAATGTGCTTACAACCGTAGTTCGTATATCGTCCGATAAATTGTTTAGTTTTTCTTAATGGTAATGAGAATAATGTACATGAATCTCAAAATGAAGTATTGAATCTGAAATTTAAGTACGTTATGTATATTTCATGTCAATACATGTACTACATGCATGTACATATAAAATTGAAATCAAAGGTTTTTGTATTTGTGTTTTAAACAAAAATTGTAATTAAAAATGTCTTCATAACATTTGGAACTTAAATAGTAAAAAATAAAATTTGTGCACTTACTATTCTAAACATTAATGTTGTTTATTTGTAGGTAAAATCCTTTTTATCAAAATGTGTCATGAATCATATAAATCCTGTATTAAATACAACTAAATATTAACGATTTGCATTATATTTGAGAAAAAAAAATAAAAGTAATAAAAAATGAATTAATTCAGAATGTGTATAAGTTTCAAATGATTTAAATCTAAACAAAGGACCTTCCTATGTTATTCAAAACAGATTTTCATGCATATTTTTACACACTTTCTTAGATAACTTTCCTAATGAACGTAATATTTTAATATTATCTGTAACCATACATTGTCATGATATGCTTTCAACTGTACTACAAACTACTTTCTGAATATATTCTATTTCTACAATAATAACAGTAGTAGAGCTATGCCGATTCCGGACCACTTCTGATGGTTCAAATCCGTGCTAAACAGAAATCTTCCTTACCGACCGCGAGTAGAAATCTGTTTTACCTGCCGAGCGTAGGAATCTACTTTACCCTAGTTACCGACCAGATGGCGCTGTATGGGGGGATTCCCCGCGCCATTTTGGATTTTTACCTTCACTTTTGCGCGGCAATTTAAATTTTACTCCCACTTTTGAGCGGGAAGTTAAATTTTACCCCCATTTTAGGTTTTTCAAGCGCGCCATTTTGAATTTTTACCCCCACTTTTGCGCGGTAAGTTTAAAATTACCTCCACTTTTAGGTATTTGAAGCGAGGATTTCCCTACTTTTGAGCGGGCTTTTAGTCTGTTGTAAGTGAGAGTTCTACGTTACCGACAGTGATTTTAGTGAGTTAGCACACCGGTCACTACTGATAGACGGCGCTGCAATCGAATCCCGCCAAGTTTAACTTAAAATGCTAACCCTTTTAATTTGCATAAAGTGTTATGTAAGAACTAATTTGCATATCATTAGTATGCAATACCACTTATGTGGCTAATTTGCATAAATTGCGTATTGTTGTTAACTTTTACCGAAGAACTAATTTGCATATCCTTAATACTGCCAATATAATTTGCATAAACTAAGTATTGTTGTTAACTTTTACCTAAGAACTAATTTGCATATCCTTAATACCACCAATCTAATTTGCATAAACTGTATATTTTTGTTAACTTTTACCTAAGAACTAATTTGCATATCCTTAATACCACCCATCTAATTTGCATAAACTGTGTATTATTGTTACCTTTTACCGAAGAACTAATTTGCATATCCTTAATACTACCAATCTAATTTGCATAAACTAAGTAGGGGAAGGTGGGGCAAAACCGCTAGGTTTAAATTTACTGATGCACAAATTTTTAACTATACATTCAATTGGAGTCATTTTTGTTTGTTACACGACTAAAACTAACCAATAACAGATTTTAATACTCGTTATTACATTTATCATAATCATAATTACATTATTTAATTGTATTTAAAAAGATTCAAATTAGCGGCTTTGCCCCAACTGTTGGGGCAAAGACGTTTTTGCTAATATTATTATTGCAAATATAATAAATGATCTAAAATATACTCTAAATAACATTTATTGGTGCAATAATTATAAAACATAAATATTTTACAGATTTTTAAAGAGATTTAATGGATTTTATTGAAAATGATGACGACTTGTATTTTTAACCTCATATTTTCAATTTAATTGTTTTTTACTTTGTTTCAAAATCTACTTTATCGACTTTTCAAAAATAGAATGTTTTTTAAATAACCATGCGAAAATATGATTAAATAATTATGCTTATTTAATATTCAAAATTCTTAATTTTTTTTTCAAATTAGTAGTAAACGCTAATAAATAATTTAATGATTAAATAATAATAATAATAACAATAAATTTAACAGACAAAAATACTTTTTTTTTTGATGAAAAAATGCAGGTTAACAGTTGATTAGCATGAAGTTTGCATTATTTAAAATTACATGCTAATGCAGTTTGTAATATTCAATTGTTTTTTATGAAATATTTTCCAAGCGTCTTTGCCCCAAACGACAAACCTTTTTTTAATTTAAAATTTTATATATTTAGATTGAAAATTAAACCTGGATCCCACAGAGATTGTGTAGATAAATGATTACTCTATTAGAACGTGACATTTAAAACTTTTTAAAATTCACATTTAGATTCAAAATTAACTAGTTTTGATCAATAAAATTTTCATCTCATACTTGTAAAAACGATTTTTTTGGTATATTTGCTAAAGCATTTTATATTTTCAAGATTTTTTTTTATAAAACAATGGCTCCAGTTACAATTATGATAAACTTTAAACATAAGTTGAAACGGTCTAGTAATAAGGGAGATATTTTGAAAAACGTCTTTGCCCCGCTTAGCGGTTTTGCCCCACTTTCCCCTATTGTTGTTAACTTTTACCAAACAAAAAAGATATTAAGCATTAGTGATATTAAGTGATATTAAGCATATCCTTAATATCACTAATCTAATTTGCATAAACTGTGTATTGTTGTTAACTGTTACCTAAGAACTAATTTGCATATCCTTAATACCACCAATCTAATTTGCATAAACTCTGTATTTTTGTTAACTTTTACCTAATAACTAATTTGAATATCCTTAATACCACCCATCTAATTTGCATAAACTGTGTATTATTGTTAACTTTTACCGAAGAACTAATTTGCATATCCTTAATACTACCAATCTAATTTGCATAAACTGTGTATTGTTGTTAAATTTTACCTAAGAACTAATTTGCATATCATTACGATGCAAACTACCCAATTTGTCTAATTTGCATAAATTTACCCCCACTTTTAGGTTTTTCAAGCGGGGATTCCCTACTTTTGAGCGGGCTTTTAGTCTGTCGTTAGTGAGAGTTCTACGTTACCGGCAGACATTTTAGTGAGTTAGCACAACGGCTACTACTGATAGACGGCGCTGCAATCGAATCGCACCAAGTTTAACTTAAAATGCTAACCCTTTTAATTTGCATAAAGTGTTATGTAAGAACTAATTTGCACATCATTAGTATGCAATACTACCCATGCGGCTAATTTGCATACAGTGTTATGTAAGAACTAATTTGCATATCATTAGTATGCAATACCACCCATGCGGCTAATTTGCATAAATTGCGTATTATTGGTTACTTTTACCGAAGAACTAATTTGCATATCCCTAATACTACCAATGGCGGGTTTTATTTCAAATCAGGTAAGATGTCCACTTGTGATCACAGAATGTGTTGAGGATGGAATATGTTGATTTTGAATGGAAATTAGGTGACACGTATTTTTGCGAATTGCGAAAAAAAATTTTTCCTTGAAGTTATGAGCACTTGAATTTTGAAGACTTTTCAGTAAAAAAAACTCAATTTTTTTCTTTAAATGTTCATATTTCTTGATCTAATTAAGATATTTAGGTTTTCTTTTCAGATTATGATAGGGTTTTACAATCTTTTTCAATATCCACAAGAAAATTTTAAAAACATTAGAAATTGACAAACTGACAATGGTTTTTTAAAAATATTAAAAAGTCGATTATCTCGGAAAACCCACACTTATATTTTTTTCTGATTTTTTTTTTAATTTGTCTTATTATAAGGAATATATACTGTGAAAATTACCTTCGCTAAACAATTTTTATAATAACTAAAAATTAAAAAAAAAAAAATTTTTAAACGATTGTAAAATCTGTTTTAAAGAAAAGTAGAATTATATTTACCTAAAATATTTTATATTTTGCTTACTTTTTCAACCGTGATGTCAAGAATTAAGTTTTTTTTTACAAGTCTATAGAAATCCAGTCGTGTTTAACAGTTCTGGCGATATAACAAGTAGTTCCTGTCGGGATCTTGTACCTTCATTGTCATTTTTTATTTTCTACCTGCCATTTTTAAAAACGAGCGAAAAAAACTCAATTTTTTTCATCACAGTTAAAAAAGTAATCGAAATATGAAATATATTTATTAAGATCATGTGATGGAGAATGACATCTCTAGTATAGGTCAAATTTTTCAGTAAATTTACCCCTATAATAAACTTTGTCAAATTACTTAAAATACCATTAAGAACATCTGCTTGACCTAAATATGTTCAAATTTAAATCTGTTTAAATTAATTTTTAAAAATTTCCAAAAATCAAAGAATTTTTTAAAAAGCTAATTTTAAAGCAAAATTCAACCAAATTTGGACCAGACAGACCATTTTAATGATATTTTAAGTAATTTTACAACGTTTGGCTTCAAAATATTTGTTATTTTATAAGAAAGTTTACGGACAATTTTTGCCAATATCAGTGGCATCATACTTCATCACATGCCTTTAAATACAATTTTACTTTTGCTTCAATCAAATTTTACATTTATTTAAAAAAAAAAATGAAAATTTTTTTTTAATTTCTAGTTAATTCAAAAATTATTATCCAATTCAATTTCCACAGTGCAAGAGGTTCAGCCAATCGCTCGATTTTAAAAATGTCAGGTAGAAAATAAAAAATGACAATGAAGGTCCAAGATCCCCGACAAGAACTACTTGTTATATGGCCAAAACTGTTAAACACGACTGGATTTCTATTGGCGATTCAAACAGCTAAAGTAGCACCTCTACTGGCCGGCTTTGAACTAATATGTACACGACTCGCTGTATGGTTCTGTATGCAAATCACAAGTGGGGCAGGATTAAAACCAAATTTAAAGCGAATTGATGTGCCTTCTCAAAACTTACAAATTAAAATTAAGCATGATATCATGCTCAAAAATAGAAACGATTTGTTGACAGGCGACGAAATAACCATATCAACATATCATGCTTCTTTCTAATTTGTAAGTTTTGAGAAGGCACATCAATTCGCTTTAAATTAATAATATAAAACTACAATTTTTGGAGATCATATAAAAACATAACCAAAAAATGTACTTATACTAGTTGGTATGTAGTCCTCAGTTTTAAAATGATTGTTGCAATATTTTATCCTATCGGTCAATTTTTTCCCCGTTTTTATATCAATAGCCTATTGTTCAAGTCGTGCAAGATCTTTTGGAACCTGATGGAGATGATTTTCCGGTGTTTTTAATATAGAACACTGAGGAACAAAACAGTTGTTTCGTTCCCGTTTTTTCTTTTTTCCTGTTTGCAAGTACGAATGTTCGTCTATATTTATTAAAATTTATTTGCAAAACTTTAAAATAATATAAAGAATATTAGATTAGCTCGATTCAATAGTTGAAATTTGAAATAAAGTTTAAAAACTTAAAAAACAACCAGATTTGCATACAGAACCATACAGAGAGTCGTGTACATATTAGTTCAAAGCCGGCCAGTAGAGGTGCTACTTTAGCTGTTTGAATCGCCAATAGACTTGTAAAAAAAAACTTAATTCTTGACATCACGGTTGAAAAAGTAAGCAAAATATAAAATATTTTAGGTAAATATAATTCTACTTTTCTTTCAAACAGATTTTACAATCGTTTAAAAAAAATTTTTTTTTCAATTTTCAGTTATTATAAAAATTGTTTAGCGAAGGTAATTTTCACAGTATATATTCCTTATAATAAGACAAATTAAAAAAAAAATTAGAAAAAAATATAAGTGTGGGTTTTCCGAGATAATCGACTTTTTAATATTTTTAAAAAACCATTGTCAGTTTGTCAATTTCTAATGTTTTTAAAATTTTCTTGTGGATATTGAAAAAGATTGTAAAACCCTATCGGAATCTGAAAAGAAAACCTAAATATCTTAATTAGATCAAGAAATATGAACATTTAAAGAAAAAAATGTAGTTTTTTTACTGAAAAGTCTTCAAAACTCAAATGCTCATAACTTCAAGGAAAATTTTTTTTTCGCAATTCGCAAAAATACGTGTCACCTAATTTCCATTCAAAATCAACATATTTCATCCTCAACACATTCTGTGATCACAAGTGGACATCCTGCCTGATTTGAAATGGAACCCGCCCAATCTAATTTGCATAAACTGGGTATTGTTGTTAATTTTTACCGAACAACTAACTTGCATATTCTTAATACCACCAATCTAATTTGCATAAACTGTGTATTGTTTTCAACTTTTACCTAAGAACTAATTTGCATACCCTTAATACCACCAATCTAATTTGCATAAACTGTGTATTGTTGTTAACTTTTACCGAAGAACTAATTTGCATACAGTGTTATGTAAAAACTAATTTGCATATCATTAGCAGTCTCAAAAGTGAAAGGTGCGCAGCAAAGATGCGCGTACGGTTAAGGGGGCCAATGCGAGTGGATAGACTTGTTAAAGAGGATTTGCGCGCGCAACAATAAAGTGGGGGTAACAAGAGTGGGAAAATGGAGAAAGAGTGGGGTTCAAGAGATATAAGAAGAATTTTAAGTTAAGTGGAGACATATCTGTTACAGACTACATCAGCAGCTGAAGCAGCATCAAGGGTAGCTTCGAATCCTGTACTAGGTAAGCCCTCTTCCACCTTAAAGTCTATTTTTTGATTTTAGCTTAATAATATGTTTTGATCTAACAGCTCTATTTTGATTTGCTTACAGATATTCAAAACAATAGACGTCACCTTAAGCAAAATCAACTCTCTTGGACGTTTGCAACATCTTCTACCCACGAAGCCGCTTGCTGAGTTGGATGTCAATACCCTTTATACCGTAACTAGTATAAAGAGGATGTCAACCAAGTATGGATTCAAATTTGCAGTTGATTTGGATGGTGAATTCCGGGCATTCCTGCCAGCAAGGTTTACGAACCTGTTTGAGAAGGAGCCAGACAACTTCAAGGTGCTCGACGAAGCCGTGGAATCCAACAAGTTGAAATTAAAATATGTTGGTGGAAAATATAATATTATAGAATTTCAATTTATCTAATAAATGTTGTATAAAGAGAATTGTAATATACTGTAAATATTCAAAATATGTGTTTAAATAAAAGCAAAAATTTACTTATAAATTGTTTCTTTTTATTCTACCTTTATATTTTAGAAATGTAAAAAATAAAAAAAGAGAAAAAATATAATGAAAAAATAATAATAATAATAATAATAATAAAAAATTGAGAAAACAATAAAAAAGAAAAAAAAGAAAAAAAACAGAAAATAGAGAAAACAATAAAAAAATATAAAAAAACAGAGAAAACAATTTAAAAATATAAGGTAAAGCAATAAAGACACTTTGATCTTTAGTGTACGATTTTAGCAGAACAAGCGTGTACACACAAGTTTCAACTTGCTTTTGAAACAGAACAAAGACATCGTCTAAGAATTTATTTATAAAGTTTTTCTACTATAATACTAATAATTTGCATAGAAGAGTAGGGTTGCGTTGCTCATGAGACTAAGTGAAAGTAAAGTTGCTCGCGCAACAACAGAGAAGTGCTTACTGCGCATGCGTACTATATTTTCGTTTAACTTGCATAAACTGTATACTGTTGTTAAACTGATTTCTTTGGGGTCAGCATTGTTAATGTATTGAAATATCGATAGTAAGTTACCTTCAAATGCTATGTTAATTGGATTAAATATTTTCTAAACATCAACTTTAACTTTTCCAAAAGTTACCTTTAACTTTTCCGAAAGTTAACTTTAACTTTTCTAATAGTTGACTTAAACTTTTCAAAAAGTTACCTTTAACTTTTCAGAAAGTTACCTTTAACTTTTCCGAAAGTTAACTTTAACTTTTCCAATAGTTAACTATAACATTTCCAAAAGTTAACTTCACCTCTTATGGGATTTACATGTTAATTAGATTTAACTTTTCTAAAAGTTAACTTTGACTTTTCCAAAAGTTACCTTTAACTTTTCCGAAAGTTAAGTTTAACTTTTCTAATAGTTAACTTTAACTTTTCCGAAAATTAACTTTAACTTTTCCAAAAGTTACCTTTAACTTTTTCGATAGTTAACTGTAACATTTTCAAAAGTTAACTTCATCTCTTATAGGATTTACATGTTAATTGGGTTTAACTTTTCCGAAAGTTAACTTTAACTTTTCCGAAAGTTAACTTTAACTTTTCCGAAAGTTAACTTTAACTTTTCCAATAGTTAACTTTAACTTTTCCGAAAGTCAACTTTAACTTTTCCAATAGTTAACTTTAACTTTTCCAAAAGTTACCTTTAACTTTTCCGAAAGTTACCTTTAACTTTTCCAAAAGTTACCTTTAACTTTTTCGAAAGTTAACTTTAACTTTTCCAATAGTTAACCTTAACTTTTCCAATAGTTAACTTTAACTTTTCCAAAAGTTAACTTTAACTTTTCCAAAAGTTAACTTTAACTTTTTCAAAAGTTATTTTTAACTTTTTCGATAGTTTACTTTAACTTTTCTGAAAGTTAACTTCACCTCTTATGGGATTTACATGTTAATTGGATTTAACTTTTCTAAAAGTTAACTTTAACTTTTCCAAAAGTTAACTTTAACTTTTTCAAAAGTTATTTTTAACTTTTTCGATAGTTTACTTTAACTTTTCTGAAAGTTAACTTCACCTCTTATGGGATTTACATGTTAATTGGATTTAACTTTTCTAAAAGTTAACTTTAACTTTTCCAAAAGTTTACTTTAACTTTTCCGAAAGTTAACTTTAACTTTTCCGAAAGTTAACTTTAACTTTTCCAATAGTTAACTTTAACTTTTCCGAAAGTTAACTTCAACTTTTCCAATAGTTAACTTTAACTTTTCCAATAGTTAACCTTAACTTTTCCAATAGTTAACTTTAACTTTTCCAAAAGTTAACTTTAACTTTTCCAAAAGTTAACTTTAACTTTTTCAAAAGTTATTTTTAACTTTTTCGATAGTTTACTTTAACTTTTCTGAAAGTTAACTTCACCTCTTATGGGATTTACATGTTAATTGGGTTTAACTTTTCTAAAAGTTAACTTTAACTTTTCCAAAAGTTTACTTTAACTTTTCCGAAAGTTAACTTTAACTTTTCCGAAAGTTAACTTTAACTTTTCCAATAGTTAACTTTAACTTTTCCGAAAGTTAACTTTAACTTTTCCAATAGTTAACTTTAACTTTTCCAATAGTTAACCTTAACTTTTCCAATAGTTAACTTTAACTTTTCCAAAAGTTAACTTTAACTTTTCCAAAAGTTAACTTTAACTTTTTCAAAAGTTACCTTTAACTTTTTCGATAGTTTACTTTAACTTTTCTGAAAGTTAACTTCATATCTTATGGAATTCACATGTTAATTTGGTTTAACTTTTCTAAAAGTTAACTTTAACTTTTCCAAAAGTTAGCATTAACTTTTCCGAAAGTTAACTTTAACATTTCCAAAAGTTACCTTTAACTTTTCCAAAAGTTAACTTTAACTTTTTCAAAAGTTACCTTAAAATTTTTTGATAGTTAACTTTAACTTTTCCAAAAGTTAACTTCATCTATTATGGGATTTACATGTTAATTGGGTTTAACTTTTTTAAAAGTTCACTTTAACTTTTCCAAAAGTTACCTTTAACTTTTCCGAAAGTTAACTTTAACTTTTTCAAAAGTTACCTTTAACTTTTTTGATAGTTAACTTTAACTTATTCGAAAGTTAACTTTATCTTTTATGGGATTTACACGTTAATTGGGTTTTAGTTTTCTAAAAGTTAACTTTAACTTTTCCAAAATATTTTTACAATCACCTTCCATGACTGTTAAATTCAACCTTTTTAAACTTTTCTAAAAGTTATTTTTTACTTTTTTAAAAGTTAACTTTAACGCTTATTAGTTAACTTACAAATTTAACTTGAGTGAACCTAGCCTAACTTGTTCTAACTCGCAGAGAGGGATTTTACATCATGCTGAGAAGTGTTGAATATAAATGTAATGTTCATTGGGTTTATACTGACATACCAATACTATTGCTAGTGCATAACACGCCATCGTATATAATCATGTGGTATAGTATGAACCAATCAGCGATGAAATTAGGATGTGGAGGGGGGCGGTGGAGGGGTGGAGGGTTACAGTTTGGTATATAAGATGTTGCCTTGGCTTTAAATTTTATTTATTGTCTAAGATGGATTTTATTGTAGACATCCAAGGTTTTAAACAGAGCTGTAACGAATTTGTCTTTAAGGAGTTGGCTATTCTTGCACTTGAAGCAGATGCTCAAACTCGAGTTTATCTCTTTGAACCACCATATAGTTGGAATTATTTACCTGGACGATACAAAAGTGAGAACCGTTGGTTGACCAATAATTATCATGGAATCCAATGGATAGCTGGAGATGTATCTTATGATGAACTACGTATCGTTCTTCAAGAAACACTACGAGGTGCAAAGACTATTTACACAAAAGGTAGTGAAAAAAAAGTGTGGTTAGAAAAATACTTGTTAAATGTGCAAAATTTAGAAGAAATAGACTGTCCATCAATTAAAAATATTAAAACGGACTGCTTGTTAACTACATGTACACATCATATGGCACCAACTGTAAATTGTTCTGCCAGTGATGTATTAACTCTTCGCAATTGGTTTCTCAGTGCACCAAGTGAAGTGAAAAATGTTTTAGTAGACGTCGATGAAATTGATTGTACTTCTACCACTTTGAAATCCTTTTACAAACAATGTGAATCTTTTCTGTAATAAATTTTAAAGATTTTATAGAAATAAATGAATTCAATATTTTCAAAAATCAATGTGTCTTTACTGCTTTACCTATAATCTTAGAATAATAATAAGTAACTTAATAAAAATTTAATTTTTTTAATGAAATTATTAACTTGAATTTTTCTTTTTGTGATTACATTAAATTATATAAAACAAAGGTAGAAAAAAAGAGAACAAATTTATAAGCCAACTTTTGTTTTTATTTAAACCATATTTTAAATTTTTACAGTAAATTATAGTTTTTGTCTCTTAATACCTCACACACACACACACACACACACACACACACACACACACACACACACACACACACACACACACACACACACACACACACACACACACACACACACACACACACACGCACACACACACACACACACACACGCACACACACACACACACACACACACGCACACCTACACACACACATACGTAAACACACTTTCTTGAATATTTACAAATTTCAAATAGAAATTAAAATTTGCACTTCTGCTTATTTACAATATATTATAAACAGTTTGCTTAAACTAGTGTCATTTCTACATGATTAGAATCTAAATTGTTTATATTATAATGCCCCCAAGCGAGGGTGTCCGTGCTATTTTTTATTAAATATCTTTTATCATCAAACGGACTTAAAGCTATTTTTGTCTGTTTTAATGTGTGTACATTATGGAGTTTTGACCGGATACAATATTGTGTTCTAGCTAGCATTTCAACATTTTTTAAGCAGTAGACATAGTCATCAAAGGTAATTGTTTTCTTCACAACTACCTCCTTAACACCTCTGGCCTTTTTTATAAAGTCCTGATCCTCTACTCGAATGCTATACATTTTACTCCGTAAGCCAACAAATTCTGTAATAACTCTCCCACTACACTCATCTTTCATGAGACCTAAAACTTTTTTATTGACTTGCGGCATTCCATGTATATTATCAACAGGATAATCAGAAGTATCAAATTTAGAAATATCTGCTTTCATATCAGAATAGATATTTTCACATTTAACGTGATAAACAAGACTATCGGTGTCAGTATAGAGCAATTGACAGTTATCATTATACTTTTTTCGCATGTAATCGTAATGAAAATCATACATGAGTGTTTTGGAAATGTCTAAAACGCTAAGACCAATATAGATTGGTTTATTCATAAGCACTTCCGTTTTTCTAAGTTCCACCGCAACTAAATTTTCGCTAAAGATAGCTCGCGAGTGGAAGTTAGGTTTAGATATAAGAGCTTCAGCTCCATATCTACCCCCCCCCCCCCACTTTGTTACAAGTTTAACGTCAACTCGTTTCCGTACGTTTTCCATTGTCTTACCGTACACTGCATTATTCATTAGCTTAAATAGATTTTTTTCAAAATCATTTGTAGCGTTCGTTCGCATCATGGTATTAAAATCCACATAACTTTTTAACCAAGCAGATTGTTTGAATTGTAAAATTCTGTGAATATGTGGAAGTTTAATACCATGTGCCAAAGCTTGCTTCAGTGCACGGTAATGGATAACGTATTTTTGTTTCGGTAGAAGGGTAGTTAGTAACTTTGTCTCTTTTGATCCTGGTGGTTTTAAGTGTCCTGAACAGAATGGCAGATCACTGTGATTAATGTGTAATTCATCGGGATAGACTAAATCAACTTCTAAAATATAACCAACAGGAGCATCATCTTCAACGTTAAAATTAAAATTATTATTTACATTTGGCACCCACTTAAAACCACCGTAGGGAAGTGCTTGTATCATAGCTTAACCATACAGGTTGTTGGCATCCAAGTACATAATGTAAGTTGACTCTTCTTCTTCTTTATATTTTTCCATATACTGATTATTAGCTCTGGCATATCTATTTGAACACTGGCTTACACCACCTCTAATGCCACGTTCAATAAACATAACCATATCTATATCAGTGAGAAGTTCCAATTTTACATTACTATACTTTAACATAGCATCCCAGCTCAACCCAGGTGTTGTATAATAATGAGCTGGATCTAAACCGTACGCAATAATACACTGGTTTCTAAAATTTTCAAAAATATTTGCGAGTAGTAAAATGTCAGTTTTCATGTACAAATATACATAATCGCAGAGATTTTTGCAATTAAATGTATTCCAGACTTTTTGCGCATGTATATAATCATCATTACTTACATGCGAATCGTTTAATGTACTGTAAAATTTTTCTATTGGAGGTAGTTGTGCCTCATTAAGTTTTGCTCTACAGTCTAAATACTCGTATGGAAAAATTCCTTTTCGGGTTAACAGTTCTACGTTATTTTTAGAGTAGCTAGAAAATTCGGAATTTATTATATTATGTTGAGGAAGATAAGATGCCAATTTATCCAAAGACGATGCCATAAATTTGAATGAATCTATGAACCGAAAATTGATGATACTCCTTTGAACATGTTTGGTGAAGCTAATATATCTTTCTTTGTTAACGGGGGGGAGGTGAACTTTACCCTCAAACTCAGTGGCAATGGATTTTATAATGAAATGCGCATCGTATCCACTTAAATTGTGGAATACTACAGGAATAGTTCTTGAATCCTGATAGTTGATGTTACAATCCTGATGCGCTACCCCCCTGTACTTTCCAGTTATATGACAATGATCTTTTACTTTCACAGCCCCATGCGCGATAGACTTTTTACAGATGTGACAAATGTTAGTGCTTCGAAGAGCAGCTTGTTGACTTGCATTTAGTTTCTCCATCGGAATGGTGACCATAAATACAGTCTCAATATCCTCTGCCAACTGTTTTAACTCTTTAGCAAACCATTTTGCAGGATCTTCTTCATCCTTAGGTGATGCTTTGTATACTGATAAAGTATCATCATAACACTTTAAATAGTATCCAATGCTCAGAAGTTTATGGTTTTGAAATACTTCTGTGCAATCACCTAAGGTTGAAGATTCCGTTTCAGGAAGTAATAAACTCTCGCAGTCTGCATATATGATAAATGGAGCACACTCCTTATTATTGAAATTCTTGAATTGAATTACGTTGTTATTAGGCTGTGGTAAAATTACTTTAGTTTTATTCAATTTGTTACAATCTTCAGTATGTTCAATAAGTTTTTCTTCCCTATGAAAGTAATGCAAACAGCGATCGCAAATATACGTCTTGTGATCATGTTTAGACAATTGACTGCTTACAAGTCGCGATAAATTCTTTATCCAAACGTAATGATAGTTTAATGAAACGATTGTTTCATTAGCAGAAGCATCTTCCTCAACATTCAAACTTTCATCTATGTAATGATCTTCAATGCGTAAAAGATTCACATGAGAATCTCTTTTCTGTGATGTAAGATGTAATGGTGTTACACTAAAATCATTATTAACCTTTTGAAGACCGTATACATTGACGGAAATTGTATTTAACGTTTCGAATTTCGCAACATCATTTAGAGCTACAGGAAATTTAATCCCAGTAAAATCTAAATCATCTTTGAAGTTTTCGTACTTCGATAAACGATTTGAATGAAAAGAAGCTGGATCCAATGCTGATAGAATTGACCACTTGAAGCATTGATAATCCTTATCATTATGAACATTAACACAGGCAAGCTTACTTTTAATAACTTCTGGCAGATCAATGTAAGAGCTAGCACGCAAGGGGTTGAATTTATTAATATTAACATCAAGTCTATGGATGGAGTCAAGAGTCCAATTGGATTCTTTTTCCTCAAATTCCTCCATTTTTCTAAGTGTTAGCTGTTTTACATTAACATTATAAAATTCATCTAACTGAGTTGAAGGTAAAATGGCACTTGCTTTAACTGCAAAGTTTTTTAAACTGAATTCTTCTGAACCGTCAGGTAGAGTTTTCTTAAATTTGGCGTACAATACCGTGTACGTTTTTACCAGACCAAGCGTGTTCAAACAAGTCTCGACATGATTTTTGAAGAGAACAAAGGCATCGTCTAAGAACTGATTAACATCTATATGCGTTAAATTTACTATTGTTCCCGACTGTAATTGATTATTAAAGGCTGTATCCGTATCAACCCACTTAATTGTTCCATTTGAGTTATTGAGACCGGCGCCGCGCTTCTCTAATAAATTAAAATGACATTTCAAGTAATGCACTCTGTTTAATAAATTTAAGATTTTTTGTTTCTGAGGAACCGTAAAGCTATATCTATTAAAGAATTTTTTTAAAATAGCGTATTGCTGTTTACATTTATGCTGCCATTCGAATGCACTAATAAGACGAGCGTCAGCCGGTTTGGACTTTACAGAGCATAACTTTAATTCAGCAGTGTCAATGAAATTGGCGGAACATTCACAAATTTCATCTACACTGTCAGCAGATGCAAAACGTTTTTGTACACTGTTTCTACACCGGGGCATTTTTACAAATTTTTTCTAAAGTCTGAAAAAGAAAACTGAAAAAAGTCTGAAAAAATGCTAAAAAAAAGCCTGAAAAAAAGCTAAAAAAGGTTGAAAAAATGCTGAAAAAGAAGGCTGAAAGAGAAGCTGAAAAAATAGAAGTGGAACGAGCTGTGTTGTTCTCACTGAAGTCGGGTTGAAGATTGCTAAATTTTCACAGCAAAGGAAACTAGGCTCAGACTAGAACTGTGTACCTAAAACAGAAGAAGATAAAAATGTTATAAACAATGAATTGTTATTTACTGATAACTTTTCAAAATTATTAAAATAGTAATACTTACGGAACTTAGTGCTGAAGCCTAGTGTATTTGTACGTCCTATCCAAGTAGGTTGTGTAACAAGTGTACCTATAACAGAAGAAGAGGAGGGGGGTGTTATTAACAAAAAATTGTTTTTATTTGTAAATAAACAAAAGAATTGTTATTTTATTTGTAAATAAACAAAAAATTGTTATTTTATTTGAAACTATGTCTGTGTATCTGTAACATTAAAAAACATTATTATAAACAACGAATTGTTATTTTACTGGTAAAATATACAAAATCTATAAAGCTGGAAATACTTACGGAGCTGCTCTTGGAAGAGAACCTGCTGCTACAAAACTCTGAAGCGAAATAAGATTTCACCTCTTGCGGACGCCTATACATTAGAGGCTCCCCACTCTTACAAGTGCCCCCACACTCGATAGCTCTGGGAAGCATGGGCGCAGCCTGCAGCAGCATGCCGCGCTAAGTTGCGTGGGCTGGGTCCTAGCGCCACCCACTCCCAACCACCCACTTGAGTCGCCCACTTAGGTCCAAGCGTTAATATCACCTTCCCTTGATTCCTCACGATTTTTATTATGATTTTTGAAATTTGATAACATATATGCAAAAGTGGGTGGTGTTTTGAAAAGTTAAGTCCCAATACATTAGTTTCGTAGTTGAGTTGTGGGTGGTGGGTGGTGTTGAGAATTGAATAGAGATATTTAAAACATCTACTAGATGGGTGGCAGGCGGTGGGTGGTAGGTGGAGTGGGTGGGTAAAGGGGGGGGTAGGGTAGATACAATGGAAACATATAGTGGTGGGTGGTAGGTAAGTTGTAGAAAAGAGTTAAAAACAATACATAGCGTATGCAAATTAGGTGGGTGGGGGTAGGTGATATGCAAATTAGTTCTTAGGTAAAAGTTAACAACAATACACAATTTATGCAAATTAGATTGGTGGTATTAAGGATATGCAAATTAGTTCTTAGGTAACAGTTAACAACAATACACAGTTTATGCAAATTAGATTAGTGATATTAAGGATATGCAAATTAGTTGTTCGGTAAAAGTTAACAACAATACTTAGTTTATGCAAATTTGATTGGTAGTATTAAGGATATGCAAATTAGTCCTTCGGTAAAAGGTAACAATAATACACAGTTTATGCAAATTAGATGGGTGGTATTAAGGATATGCAAATTAGTTCTTATGTAAAAGTTAACAAAAATACACAGTTTATGCAAATTAGATTGGTGGTATTAAGGATATGCAAATTAGTTCTTAGGTAAAAGTTAACAACAATACTTAGTTTATGCAAATTATATTGGCAGTATTAAGGATATGCAAATTAGTTATTCGGTAAAAGTTAACAACAATACGCAATTTATGCAAATTAGCCACATAAGTGGTATTGCATACTAATGATATGCAAATTAGTTCTTACATAACACTTTATGCAAATTAAAAGGGTTAGCATTTTAAGTTAAACTTGGCGGAATTCGATTGCAGCGCCGTCTATCAGTAGTGACCGGTGTGCTAACTCACTAAAATCACTGTCGGTAACGTAGAACTCTCACTTACAACAGACTAAAAGCCCGCTCAAAAGTAGGGAAATCCCCGCTTCAAATACCTAAAAGTGGGGGTAATTTTAAACTTACCGCGCAAAAGTGGGGGTAAAAATTCAAAATGGTGCGCTTGAAAAACCTAAAAGTGGGGGTAAAATTTAACTTCCCGCTCAAAAGTGGGAGTAAAATTTAAATTCCCGCGCAAAAGTGGGGGTAAAAATCCAAAATGGCGCGGGGAATCCCCCACACAGCGCCATCTGGTCGGTAACTAGGGTAAAACAGATTCCTACATGGTAAAACAGATTTCTACTCGCGGCCGGTAAGGAAGATTTCTGTTTAGCACGGATTTGAAACATCAGAAGTGGTCCGGAATCGGCATAGCTCTACTACTAATAACCATTCCAAAATTTCATTGTAAACATAATTCTTAATACATTTTCTACTTCTTAGATTTCCTAAATAAACTGTAACTGCATTAAATGAACGAACTCTTGATAATGCAACATACAATTGACCATGATTAAAAACATCTTTTCTTAAATCAATTGCAATTTTATTAAATGTCTGTCCTTGAGATTTGTTTATAGTCATAGCAAATGCTAATTTAATTGGAAACTGTCTTCTTTTTAATGTAAAGGGATAAACATTTTCACAATACAATAATATTCGATGTATGAATACAATATTTCCACGCTTATCTCCCGTTAATATTTGGCATTTAATAACATGATTTGATAAAGCTAAAAACAATAATCTTGTTCCATTGCATAAGCCTTCGTTAATGCTAAGGTTTCTTATAAGCATTACAACGGAATTTATTCTTAAATGCCAAACATGTGGTGGTAAACCAGGTGGTGATAGAGTGTTTAAATAATCAGGTAAAATGACTTCATGATCATTATTATTATCACCATTATCTACACTGTCAATACTTCTATAAACTTTTTCTTCCCTCTTATCTAATAACTGTACTACATTAATATTAATTTCATCTACATCAATATTTCTAGGAGCTAAAATAGCACACAATGCCAAATCTTCAAATCTTTTCTGTTTAATCAAGTCTCCATATACGTCTGTACTGATATCAATATTTCCTTCTTGCAGAATGTTATCTGGTAATTGAACACAATCTTTTACATCGTTAGATGTGCCATTTCCTATTTCAAGTAAAAAATTAACAAATTTTGTTTCTTCCGGTAAAGCTCGCATGTTTTCAGATAATGTAAATTTTGAAAATATCTTCCATAATTTGCTATATTTAATTGCCAAATTGATAATTTCAGATCTGGTACCATTTTGTTTAATTGGTAATACTTGTCTAAAATCACCTCCCAAAATTATCGTTTTACCACCAAAAGGAACATCTACTTGCATAATATCTCTTAATGTTCTGTCCATAATCTCTAAAGCATACTTCGGTGACATTGGAGCCTCATCCCAAATGAAGACATCAACATCTTTCAAATACAACCCCTCTTTAGACTGCACTTTTATACTTGAAGATGAATCACTATATAATGGCACTGGTAAACCCAATACTTTATGAACTGTTCGACCCATTGGCAGCAAGGTTGCAGCTATCCCTGTAAATGCCATATTACAAACAATTTTACCTTGACTCCTTAATAAATGCCACAATGTAATATACATAAATGTTTTTCCTGATCCTCCAGGGCCATCGACATATACACATCTACAAGTATTTTCGCTATTATCATTCACTGCATTTAATATAAAATCAACAATGTCTTTTTGTTTGACATTCAATTTATCATACTGTTCTTTTCCCAACTCTTTTTCCTCTGCAATATTTATAGAGTGTGTAATTTGAAAACTTTCAGTTTCATGTTCTATATCCATTAATTCAAAAAAATCATGTAAGTTATCACCTTCTTCAGATAACATGTTTTTTACATTTATGTATGCCATTTTTTCAGCTGCAATATTATAAACGTTTCTAGCATAATCTTCAGACATAGAAAATTTAAATTGTTCCCAAAGTTCACCAGCATTTATAGGACGACAGTGAATTATAATTCTAACAAATAACCTTCGAAGTGATTGAGGCATCATCCATAAACTTGACTCTTCTAACGTTGCCTTCCATTCATGATCATCCTCTATGAGTCCTAATGCTAAACAAGCTGACGTAAATGTCTCATGTAATACGCCATTAACAGTCTTTAATGATTCGTATGAAATTGCACCTTTAGTTGTAAGTAATAATAATCGAAGGTGAAATAATTTTAAATGGCATTTTGCAAATGTATTGGTAAACGATTTATACTATGACTTTTTTTGGATAAACTTTTACTTAAAATTCTCCATGCTGCTTCTACTGGACCAACATATCTATTTTCTTCATAATGATTGATTTCATTATGATTAATAGTAGCTTCTCCATTACTATTTGTAATGATAATTGATGCAGCATCATGACCCTTATAAATATATTTATACAAATATTTCACGGACTTAATACTCGATACAACTTCAACATTAATATGACAATTGAATGTTTGCGAAAGTTAAGGAGAATAAGGTACAACAAAACGATTATCAACAATATATTCATTAGGTCTTGTATACGTTTTCCCTGTATCTCTTCTTCTATATAGCACATAGCAATTGTCTTCAACAGTAGTGTCCTCTTGTAAAGGTTTAGGAAAATTTTTCGAGCATTTTCCATCAACGAAACACCAATCACCATAAGGACCGTGTATATTGTTTGACATAATAATTTCATGTAATCTAGAATTAACCATCTGATCTGGTATTTCAGCTGAAATATGTCGATCGACACATTCTGGTGTTAATATTTTTGAATTGGACGTCAATATAATCAATAAATGAATATGTGGTAATCCCCTTTTTTGAAACTCTATAACATAAACATACGACTTGACATCTCCAAAACATTTCTTCTTAACAATTCATTCTATCAAATGCTTTACTTTTAAAGAAAAGACTCTTGCAACAATATCAGGTCTATCAGCTGCTGTTTGATTCGGTAATAAATTTTCTACTATTTCTTTCCACTGTGGATTACATGTCATTGTTATAAACAAATCCGGTTTACCATGTTTTGCCACAATAGCCATTGAATCTTGATATAGTTCCATCATATTACGAGGTGAATTGATAAATGTTGATGGTAACACAACCAATTTCCCTACAGGTGTATCATTGCTTTCCGCTACATCATTAATGTGATCTATTATAATTGTCAACCAGCCACTGTTGAAATAATCTTCCACCGCATAAAAACTGATTAAAAATATCATCTCTAATTGCCATTTTATACTTTACATAACATGCCCTTGATATTCTATGTTTTTTTAATCTTTTATCTGTACATTTCAAAGCATATCAATGCAATAACCTTTTTCTCCAAAAGGATAAAATAGAGGATAAATGAATGATTCTACACAAGGGTCCAAACTACTAACTAATTGTAATTCTTTACTTGTTTTGTTGTATACAGTGACATAAGAATCAGGTACTTCACCTTCTGAATTTGTATTAAAAATAGCAGCTACTTCATTAACTCTTTGAAAATTAAATCGCCGTGAATCTTTTCCTTTTTTTAAAGTAAATAATAATTTTAATTCTGAAATTTCTTCATTATTTTTGGTCGCTAACTCTGTTTCTATTTCTATAACTTCTTTCATCATCCTAAACGATCGAGTGAACGTATTATGATTTCTCATAAAATGCTCAATTCCTCTTACAATACTTCTATCCAATCTATTATTTTTGTTTAATCTGTATTCAATTGCATCATCAGGATCGTAAATAAACAATTGTCCATAAGACGGATCATCACCGTTTTCCGGGAATAAATCATTATTCATTTGATAATATATTTGACCTTGGATTTTAAAACAATATGGTCCTCTTCGTCTACCATGAAAGTTAATAACATTAGCATTCAATGACGCAAAAGCAAATGAATTATTGTAACATCTTATATTCTGCTAAAAATGCCTTGATTTTTCATGTGAACCATCTAATAACGCTTGTAATTGAGATGGATAGTTCAAGCCTTTTAATTTAATACCTCCATGGCTACAACAATCAGAGTAAGAATAAAATTTTTCATCACCTTTCTTCTCCTTCGAGAGTTTAGCATCAGAATGAGTAACTTTGGTACTAACTTCCTCATCTTCGAAGTGTTTAGCATCACAATGCGTACAATGAAATGACATTTTACCTAGGTAATCCTCTGCATAAGTACGTGAATGCAATTCATTTAATTCTATATTTTCTAGACAATTACCTAATGTACTCAACATATTTTCCTTATTTACATTACAATGGAAAATGGATGGAGAAACATCATCCTCAATAAAATTTTGAGTACTTATTTCTACATTTTCTGACTGTGGAAGTGTGAGAAAGGATGTTGATGGTACAGAATTAACAACTAAATTATTAGAATCTGCATTACAAGTTTCTTTTTCTACCTCTTTTGATGCAATACTTTGCAATTCCTTTTTTTCTTTTAATTCAGCACGATAGGACCTCATTCTTTCTTTTTGGAATTTTCGAACTTCCATTTGTTTCACTAGAGTTAAATTAGCACGATAAGACCTTACTCTTTCTCTTTCCGATTTTCGAAATTCCATTTCTCTTTCTGCAGCTACCTTTGCACGACGACACTCAATTCTTTTCGTACTAACAATATTTTTATCAACTTTTTTTATTTCTTCTACTTCTTCCTCGGTAAATATTCGTTTTTCTTCAAATCGTTTCCCTTTTGTTAACGTGGCACTACAACTTTGCATTCTTTTCTCTGACAAAGTATTAATCTTTTTTTTCTTTTCTTGTAATATTTTTGCTGTTCCTATTTCGTCTATTGGATGCAACATACTGAAAGGTTTTTTTTTGTGTAATTATAGAGGTCTGTAAATCAATAATTTTCCTTTTACTTGCTTTTCTTACTTCACTGTCCTGTAATTCGTGCTTCATTGACATGCTGCGTTCTTTTAATACATCTGAAGAAACACACTAAGAAGTAATTATATTATTATCAGTAGTAACATCAGTTACTAATCTACAACACTTTTTACCTTTGTCATTCGAGTCATTTGTTTTAAGAAATATCAATCTTTCAATTTCATCATTATTCAAGTCATTGAATCCGTCGCTTTGTACTTCATGTGAATAGAAAATAGATGAAGAAACATCATCCTCATGGCAATGTCGATAATGTACTTGTACATTTCGGGAATGTGAAGGTGTCTGAAAGGATGTTGATGGTATTGAATTCACAACAAAAGATTCAGAATTTGCATTGCAAGTTTCTGCTTTTCCCTCTTTTAGTATATTACTTTGCAATCCCTTTTTCTCTTTTAATTTCGCACGATACGACCTCATTCTTTCTCTTTGGAATTTTCGAACTTCCATTTGTTTCTCTACAGTTAAATTAGCGCGATAAGACCTTACTCTTTCTCTTTCCGATTTTCGAAATTCCATTTCTCTTTCTGCAGCTACATTTGCACGACGACACTAAATTCTTTTCGTACTAACAATATTTTTATCAACTTTTTTTATTTATTCTACTTCTTCCTCGGTAAATATTCGTTTTTCTTCAAATCGTTTCCCTTTTGTTAACGTGGCACTACAACTTTGCATTCTTTTCTCTGACAAAGTATTAATCTTTTTTTTCTTTTCTTGTAATATTCTTGTTGTTCCTATTTCGTCTATTGGATGCAACATACTGAAAGGTTTTTTGTGCAATTATAGGGGTCTGTAAATCAATAATTTTCCTTTTACTTTTTTCTTTTAGTTCAGTACCCTGTAATTCGTTTTTCATTGATTTACTGTGTTCTTTTAATACATCTGCAGATAAACTCTTAGAAATATTAACATTATTATCAGTAGTAACATTAGTGACTAATCTACAACACTTTTCTCCTTCGTCATTCGAATTCTTTGCAATTTTATCATTCTTTAAGTCATTTAATCCGTCACTTTCTACTTCATTTAAATGGAAAATAGATGCAGAAACAAATTCCTCAATGGAATGTCGATAATTTGGGAATGTGAAATTGTATGTAAGGATGTTGAAGGTACTGAATTCTTAACAACAGATTCGGAATCTATATGGCAAGTTTGTTTTTTCACCTCTTTCGATATATTACATTGCAATGTCTTTTCTTCTTTTAATTTAGCACGATTACACTTTATTCTTTCCCTTTGCAATTTTCGAACTTCTATTTCTTTCTCTTCAGATAGACACGCACGATGAAGTTTTACCCTTTCTGTGCTCACATTTTTTTTTGTCATTGTGCGGTTTCTCCATCTTATTTGGCATTTTATTTATATAATATAAATGTGTCAAATTGTAATAAATCTAATAATATCTGAAATTTGAAAAGCCAAATTTAAAAATGTCAAAATTTGTAATGATGAGTTTCAGAATTATGTTAATAGCAATTTTAACAGTTTCCAATTATCTAAAAAGAAATGTACAAAATGCCGATAACAAATTAAATAAATTTCTAAGAATTAAATATTTCTAACATAAACGTTAACATTCCAATTTTTCAATTTTATTACTTTTAAAAAATGATTGGTATTAAAAAACCAATGTACCCTTTAACTAACTTCTAAATTTTCCACTTCACAAATGTTCTATTATTTTACTAATTTTCAAATTTTTAACTATGCATTTTTCTAATGTTGTACTTTCTCAATTGTCCATTTTACCAATATTTCAATTAAGCAAATTTACACTTTGTCCATTTTCCAAATTTTACATTTTAATAATTTTGCAATTTACCAATATTCCAATTTACAAATTTTTCAATTTACCAATTTTCCAATTTACCAATTTTCCAATTAACCAATTTTCCAATTAACCAATTTTCCAATTTACAATTTTCTTCATGTACCAATTTTTCAAAGTATCAATCTTCCAATTTACCAACTTTCGAAATTACCAATGTCGCAGTTTAAACAAAAATGAAAGTCGAACAACGCCGAGTAAATATTAAATCTTGCAGCAAGCACCAATTGAAATTTGAAGAAATACTGAGTTTTAATTAACAATAGCGTGCTAAACGCACAGGGATTTCACAGTTTGTGGTTCTAAAGCAAGAGAAAATAAGGTTACCTGGGATAGATAAAGACAACAATAGCGTACAAAACGCAGGTAGAGTTCACAGTTTATGGTTCTTTCTTATATTCTCGAAATTCGAGACTGAGGTATAGGATTTACGTCCGATAGATAAAGACAAGAATAGAGTGAAAAATGTAAAGAGAGATGCAGAATGTGGAACAGATAAGGACAACAATAGCGTAGAGTGATGAACAGCAAAAGACAATAAGGTATAGATGTACCTTGGATATACTTAACCATATCGTTAAAATGGTTTAAAATCAACTTTCGATGAAATTGAGCTAGAATTCTCTGATTTCTTTTCCATTTTCATGGAGCAGATATAAAGAACTTATTTATTTGTAATTCGCAGTGTATATTCAATTGTTTAAAATTTTTTAATTTGTTTAAACAATTTATGTTTCTTATATCTTCGAAATTAAATATTTCTTTTAACAGCTGTCGATTCTTAAATAACAATTAACACAAAATTTGTTTCTTAAATATTTATTGTATTTTTTTAAACAATCTAAATTGTTTTAAACAACTTTTTATTAAATTCTCTTAGAAATATTTCCCTTTCGACTTGCTTCATAACAAAAATATCACGGATTTCTCCATCTGCAATTTTCAAGATATTTTGATTGTTTAAACAATTCTTATTTCTGGAAACAATTTAATTTTCCCACATTAGACGCAAAATATCATAGTCAGTGGCGTAACTTTTAAGGGGCAAAGTGGGGCAATGCCCGACATTTAATTACGCGAACTTGCATTTGCCCGAACGTTGAAATCACTGAGTTTGTATTTGTCCGAACTTTGACATCACCGAACGCACATTTGTGTCAAAGAAATGACCGTACCCCCTCCTCCACTTATCTTCCAAACTATTTCAGTTAGAGAGCAAAAATTTCGGACACAAATATTTTGTAATATATTGCTTAAAAAGATTAACATTACTTACTCTCTAAATCTGAATTAGTGATTTCCTCCTAATGAATTAGCAGGAAATCGCACACAAAAAACAAAGTCTTAAAGTCAGGATTGGCTACTTTTAAGATTTGCCTGAAATTAAGTCGATAACTAAATTAAAGTGCTACTATTTTTTCATAACATACATCTTCAATCTTAAAATGAAAATTAGTCAGTGAATGTCCTGGTTTCTATGTAGTTGTCGATGCTTCAAACCAGACACAATTGAACTGTTCTATTAGTATATCTTAGAATGTTTGAAAGTAATGCTTACGAAGATACTTTTCAGCGTTTCCGGAGGCTGAAAAGTAGTCCTGATCGCCTGACGTTACCAGAAAGGATTTGCGCATGAGCAAACATCAGATGTTAATGGCGATGTATCCAGTAGATATTTCGCGACGCGATAATTTTGAACAATTTCGTAGTGAATTTTTGTGTTTGTGGTGCTTATTTGTTTCAGTGAAACATATAGAAAATTTTCTTGTAAACAATTAATTTTAGTGATTTCTGATTATGTATATAAACAAACTTTTAGTGTACTTCAGAAAATCTTGTGAAATTGACAACATATTCCGGCAAAACTAAACTCTTAAATTTCGTATAGTTTTACAAGATATTTTGAATTTTATAAAAAACTAAGGATACTTTACAGTTTTTGAATATAATACCAAATCACACATAAGTTTTTGAGAAGAAATTTTTTAAAATATGCCTTTTATTCCTAACCTGCATCCGTCATATAACGAGATATTTCAAAAGTTTTGATAACTATTTTCTAATACAAATGTAGGCTTCATTTCAGATTTCTTAATAATTAACAATAGAATAATATAGTGTGAGGTTTGAAATTCAGCCCATTTATTGTCTTTAAAATAAATTTTAGTTTTCAGTGTGGCTTTTTTTTCAGCCCACTGTGTGTATTGCTTTCATGTCATTTTCTTTTGCTGAATTTCAGCTGATAGCGGCTTCTTTCGTTTACACCTTCAAAGAAGTCCAAAATTTCGACTCGTTTTAATACTTTGTTGTTTGTGTGACGGTTACTGTTTAATAGTGAAAAATTTCACTATTTCTTGGGTTCCTGACACCCTTATCTTCTCCCTCGTATGTCCGTCGGCCAAAACCATTACAACCCCCACCCCCCCCCCCCTAAAAGGGCAAACTATTTTAGATAGAGAGTTGAAATTTGGTACACTTATGTATTTTTACGTGTAGATTACAGGAAAAATATAGCGAACATGATTGAACATGATGTTAATAGCGTTGTCAAGGTTAATTTTTTTTTTAAAAACATGTCACACCCCCTTATCTTCCAAACTATTTGACCTAGAGTATTGAAATTTGGTACTCATATGTATTTTCGCAAATTGAGTACAGCAAAAATGTAGAGAACATGATTGGAATTGATGGTCATAGCGTTGTCAAGGAAAAACTTTTTTTTACAGAAAAACGTGCTTCCCCCCCTTTTTTCCAAAATATTTGACTTAGATGTTTGAAGTTTGGTATACCTAGGTATTTTTACGTGTAGATTACAGGAAAAATAAAGCGAACATTTTTGGACTTAGTGTTTTAAAGTTATTAATAAAAAGTTGAAAAATGACAAATTACCCCTATGCTGGAGCTCAGCGTATTTATCCTTAGGTTAAGATTTGGGAACAATGTGTAATTTTATGCAGATTTTTTTAAAAACCCTTAAAAATTGTGGTTTCAATTTATTATCCTAGCATTTTCTTCGAAAAATTGAAATTTTACCGAAAAAAATTTTTTCCTTTCTAAACAGCTAGGATATTCCACAGTTTCAGATCATTTTTCTGTACAAACTGTTCATTTTCATGTTTACATTACTTTAAAATTTAAAAATTAATCCCAATAATAAATATCTAAAAAATAATTCAACTGAATCGTTAAAAACAAAAAATTTAAAACAAATTTTCAAACTATTTTAAGTTTGTGTACGGAACCCTTCATATGCGAGTCCCACTCGTACTTGCCTGGTAATTTAATAGAAAACTACTAATTATTGGTATAAAACTACTAATTTCAATGTGAAATATCTACTAATTGAAAAAGTAAACATTTATTATTGCAATTAATAGATCTTTTACTTTAAGTTTAGTAGTTTTCTACTATAAATTAGGAGCTTTCTACTAAGAAATAGTAAAATTTTTTACTATTTAATAGTAACCGATTTGTATAAGGGGGATTTCATATCAACTGATCAAGGTGAAAAAATAATTTTCACTTGTGACTTTCCAATTCAGGTATTTTGTAGTCCTATTGGATGGTAATTATGGGTAAAATTTTTTTTACATTTCGATTAATATTTACTGAGGGGGAGGGGGTGAAAATTTGGGTTACCGTCTTCTTTGGTATTTTTTTGCTTTTAAATAAATAATTAAAAAATTTTCAGTAATACCATTTTTCGATAGATTTTTTCATGCCCTTTCAATTGGTAAAATGCATTTTGGAGAAAAAAAAATTTTTGACCTTAAAAAATGAAGGTCAAAAATAAATTGTTGGTTTTTTGGTTCCGAGACCGGGTTTTTTGTATTTTTTATTTTTTTAAACGAAAGCTGAGACTTTTTTCTATAAGAACCCATAAATCAACTTAAAGGACTGAAATATTTGATAAATGAAAATTAACAATTTTGTACTCGCTCGGGCGCTGCGGATCAGTGCGCGACTCAGGGCAGTGTTTGGTATTATTAGTAGTGGTATATGGGAGGATATTTAAACGCTCTCTGCATTTTACAAGGTTAAAACTGTTATTGCTTGAATGCCTGCATTACGTTAACGTAAAATTTTTGAAAAAAATTTAAATTAAAAAAAGTAAATTTATAAAAAGTATCAAATTATTAAGAACATTAGAGTGGGTTTGTAGTGTACAGTAAAAAAGTTGGTTGAACTGTTATGCTCTGTCCCACAAAAGGTCTCCAATTATTTTATATATGTATATTTATAAATACATATATATATATATATATATTATACATATTGTATTCTAAAAATCGGTTAATATTAATATAATGCTATGATGATATATAATTTAAAATTGATATCCCAGAGGAAAAAGCTCTTTATTGATTTTCGTGAATTTGCCACAGAATTATCCCAAAAAATTCTTATAAGTCTTAACTCAATCATTTCTGAACAATTATTTTTAAAAATTCTAAAATTTATTGAATTACTAATTTTTATTATCTATTTTTTATATACATAGTTGCAAAAAATCACCATAAAAATATAAAATTTCAAACAAATTTTAATAGATTAAAATTATTTAAGTTGTATTTTTATGAATTTCTAATTTTTTAAAACAATTTATTATTCATATTTAATCATAAAAATTGTATAAACCCACTCTAATGTTCTCAATAATTTGATATTTTTTATAAATTTACTTTTTTTAACTTAAAGTTTTTTCAAAATTTTTACGTTAACGTAATGCAGGCATTCAAGCAATAACAGTTTTAACCCTGTAAAATGCAGAGAGCGTTAAAATATCCTCCCATATACCACTACTAATAATACCAAACACTGCCCTGAGTCGCGCACTGATCCGCAGCGCCCGAGCAAGTACAAAATTGTTAATTTTCATTTATCAAATATTTCGGTCCCTTAAGTTGATTTATGGGTTCTTATAGGAAAGTCTCAGCTTTCGTTTAAAAAAATAAAAAATACAAAAAACCCGGACTCGGAACCAAAAAAATAAAAAAATTTTTTTCTCAAAAATGCATATTACCAATCGAAAGGGCATGAAAAAATCTATCGAAAATGGTATTACTGAAAATTTGTTATTCATTTATTTAAAAGCAAAAAAATACCAAAGAAGACGGTAACCCAAAATTTTCACCCTCTCCCCCTCAGTAAATATTAATCGAAATTTAAAAAAAATATAAACCATAATTACCATCCAATAGGACTACAAAATACCTGAATTGGAAAGTCACAAGTGAAAATTTTTTTTTCACCTTGATCAGTTCATATGAAATCCCCCATAAGTAGAAAACCACTAACTCCATAAATGGCAAATAAAAACATAATTCTAGGTAAATGTAATAAAAGGTTGATTTTAAATAATTTTAGTTGTTTAAACATTCATACAAATGAAATTAATTAAATTGGATATTAATTAAATTGGATATTAATTAAATGGAATTAAATGGATGGCGAACGACCGCACAAAAATGCAGCTAGAAGAGATCAAAGTCATGAAACATCAACTTGCAACTCGTCGTCAGGAAGGCGAAGCCAATTTGAAAATAATATATCGTCGAGGTGTTCCAGCGATAATCAAGGACCGTCTTCCTCCAGCTCTCTCAATTCAGAGTGCCTCTCTCTCAACGCAGGCTGGTGCGCACGCAACGTCTCAACACGTATAGATCCTTATCGTCGCATAGAAGTTATTGCGGCAAAAAGGGAGCTGGAATGTACACTTGTTTCTTCGGTATCGAATTTAAATGAGCACGTATTTATCAAGTTTACATTGAATAATGTTTTATATACTATGGGTTGCTTTTATATGTCTCTTAATTATAGTTTAAATTTCTTCTGGTAATTGATTAGTGTTTTAGAAGAGGTATATAATATGTTTCCTTTAGCTCGTATATGTATTATAGGAGATTGAGTGCAAAGTTATTTAATGTTAATTGATATTACTGTACTTTATTGTAATAAATTAATTGCGGTTTGCAATTTCTTTTAGTTAGTAGGAGTACTCATATACGAAAGGGCTTGTCTCGTATGTTTCTAAATAAATAAATAAATAAATTAAATGAATTAATTTCTTTTCCTTTCGCAATTTAAAAAGTTGTAAGGTTTTGATATATTTAATTAAATCAGGAAATAGGAAAAAAATTGTTTACAAAAATTACAACTATTAAACGAATTAAAAATTAATTTAAAAACGTTGCGAATCTTATATTTCATTAAGTAAAAAATGTATACGACAAATAAAATAAGAAGATAATGTTGTAGACCTCTTTATTTACAAATGATTAATTTACGTTCTGGGTCGCTTTTAACCCTTTTATACCTGTGTTCTCTTATACATATAAAGAAATTAACAATTAATATAGGTTGTTTTGATTACCAACGTTCATATTATATGTAAAATAATAAAAAGTTACATAGTACGATTGTAAGAATGATAATCAGTAGGTAGAATTTTAGTAAACAATAACAAAATTGTATTTTTCAAAATTTGCTTCAATACCCTTCAAATTTGTTAATAGAGATTTCTGAGGTTGCTGATTAAGAATACACCAATTTCAGATTATTGAAATTCGAGTTGGTATAAAAAAATACTATTTAATCAATTGTGACGTTGCAATTTTGCACGTCACAAAAATTTCATTTAAGGATATGAAGAAGCACTAGTATTACCCGTTTGTTTGTCTTTTATTATTATTATTCCGCGTTAAGATGAGTTACCTCGAGAGCAAGGTTCAGGCGAAGCTCCACTCCACGAATCGGCCACGATATAACGTAATAGTAATAATTTTGAGTTATTTTCTGTCGTTGTTTTCTTTTTTTTGTATGTAAATCATCGCTGAACTCGAACTTGGAATCGACGAGTAAGACGAGGACGAATTGCCAGCACACACACACACATCTCACCGTCAGGAATGGCCGATTTATACGAACATACACTTAGGAAAATAATCTACGTCGCAAACCTATTCACTATCCACACCAGCTTCTGCAAAAATAAAGGAGACTCAACGGGATATCATTACGTTTTGGAACGACATTTTACCTTCGCCGCTGCAAGACTCGAGCCTTGTTACAGATGAGCACGACGAAGGAAAGTTCAACCTGGTTCACCCTTTGGTAGCGCAAGACCCGAACTTAGTAATTAGATGAGCCTACCGAAGGACACCTTTTGTTTTGATACCCATCCTAACCAAAAACAAGACTCGGACAACGTGATAGATGAGTTCGAGGTTAGGATGGCTTGTTATGACATTGCTGCCAACCGTGGATCAAAATTCAAGCCTGGTAACTAGATGAGTTTCATGGCTGTCAACACACTTCACCCTTTTAGCCTGTTCGAGTCCACAGTTAATTCATACTAGTCAGGATTAACTACTTGCCGAGCTGGATAGAAAAGATTCGAGGATTGAAGAAAGTACTTGATTTAAGCTTAAATTAGCGATAGGATTATGCCGAAATAGTGAGGTAAATTAGAATTTAGTTTTGACTAGAATTCAAATTCAAAAGGATCTCGCGCCACTTCCTGTTGACGAGAACGTGTTCACCAATCGACGCTCAGCAACGTTATAGAGGACTCGCCGATCGCCGCTACGAAGATTCCACTCGTGTCTTTTGCTCAGGGTTCTTTATCGATTTGTCTGTCGGAAATTTTATTGTATTGTAAGATCTTGTTCTTGGCATACCCGATCTAAAAATACATGTCTGAGAGAATTTTGTTTTATCGAACTTATATAAATTGAAATTTGAGTAGACGATTATAATTAAAAATCAGATTTATTTTCTTTGGTAAGTTGGTTTCTTTATGTTTCGACTCAATTATGTTTAAATTTTGCATAAATCTCTCTCGTAAAGATTAAGACTATTAGTCTTAGAATTCTCCGAAATACGAGTTTTTCATCATGGCGGAAGCACGCCACACCACTTATTGGTTTGATTTAAATTTAATTCTTAGAATTGTGGGTTTCCGTGTGTCGGACAAACTGTGTCGCGAATATTAGTTTTTTTTTGTTTATTTTATGTGCTTTATAGTTTTACAATTTAATACAAACTTTTAGTATTTCGTTCATATTGGAAAGGAGTCATGTTTCCTCAGTTGCGAACGCTAAATTATAAATGTATTTCACTTTGAGACTTAAACCTTTTTCTTTGTCAATAAGAATTTAACGAATCGTGGAGTGGATTCGAAAAGCGATAATGTGATTGAAACGAAATTGAGCAGCTTTGTAAAATTAAATTATATACATTTAGATTTGATACCATTTTGAGGTCCAAACTGAAATATTAAATTTAAATTAACTTGTCGATTTTGAATGAGGTGAGCCACACCTTTTTTGTTAATGATAGAATGTTAAACACCAGTTCTGTTTACTCGTACCCCTTTTTTGTGCTTAGCAGTTGGGATCTCAACATGCTAGGTTAACTTCGCGCTTTAATAGTTCCGTTTTGTAATTTTACTTACTAATTTTGTTTTATAGTCTTTGTTGGTTTAATTTTGTTATATCCTTAGGAAAGCTAATGAGTATGAGTCAAAAGACAATTCTTTATAATTTTATTTTATTAGCTCTTTGTCGAAATTGACAGTGTCCCTTTTCCCTTTAGCTGAAAAGTTTTGTTTCAAAATGGGCGGAGATTTGGCATTGTTCTCCTATTGTTCTGCTTTTGTCTGTATTACAATGAGTCTATTGTTCTCCTTTTGTCCAAATAACAATGAGATCATTATTAGCCTTTTGTCAAAATTACAATAACCTCATTATTAGCCTTTTGTCAAAATTACAATGAGGTGATTATTAACCTTTTCTTTACCTTTAAGGAGTAAGGGTATTCTGTGCGTTTACTTGAAATTACCAAATGATTCGATTGGTAATTTCTGTGGGTAAGGTTTGCCTCTTTTTGAAAAATGATGTTGATGAGAGGGGATAGTTTTGTTTTGTAAGGCCGAGTGAAAAGATCGTCCTGAGTCTAAAAACGCTAAGAGGATCTGAGATAAATTTTTGACAGGTAAGTAATTTTACTTGTTTATTAGGGTGGTCCAAAAATGTACAGTAAAACAATATTCCATAATTTATTTAATAATTTATTAAAATTAACCACAACAATTTGCAATTGTTTAAACAAATTATTGTTAATAATAATTAATTCTTTACAAATAAACCCAGGAAGATACAACTTTTTCCTAATTTTACAAATTAATGGTCTCTGGTTAGAATAACGCAAATTATTTGTCATAATTTATCAGTTTGGTTAAACTTCCGAATAGAACCCCAGACCGATTTTAATGAAACTTGGTATACTTACGTATTTTGATGCGCTGATTACGAAAATGATAGTGAAAATTGGCGCAAATTTTATTATCATGGTGAAACCCTTAAAAAACCATGAAAATTTAAGTTTTTTACATTTACTTCTTTAAATATTAAAAATATCAAAAAATGTTTTATACAAAAGTTATAGCCCTCATTAAAATGCACATTTTATATTTTTAGAATTTTTTACTTAAACTGACTTATTTAGGAGAAAAATGCAAAAAACCAGAAATCACCATAGAAGCGACCAAATAGAAACCTTAGCCAGTATTAACGATATCAAGTTAAGCGTACCTCCGATTTTCATAAAACTTGGTATACTTACGTATTTCGATGCGCTAATTACGAAAATCATTGTAAAAATTGTCTCAAATTTTATTATCATGGTGAAAACCTGAAAACCCCCATAAAAACATAGTTTTTTGCAATTATTTTAAAAAAGACTACAAATTTCGGAAAATGTTTCTTACAAAATTTGTAGGCCTTCCAAAAATACATATATTTTGTTATGTGCGTTTTTTCAATATCTTTAATAATTTTTTAAGAACTCGTTAGTGAAGTTTCTAATGAAGCGCGAAGAGGGGCCGATCGATAATGACAGGAGCGAACATGTAGAAAGACCAGTTTTTTATTACGTTATGAATATAAAGCATAACGCAAGTGTTTATCATCTATTCATGTCTCTGTAAGGTCTACAAAAATTTAAATATATTTGATTGATTTGACATTGATTGAGATTGTTTTACATACTGCAAGGATTTGGTGGCTGTGAGAAAGGCCGTTTGATATTGTATTGCGACCTACAGGCCAACGGTGGCATACCCAGTATATATAATAATTTGTTACTTATAACGATATTTTTGTCGGACTTTTTTCATTAGTCATCTTTAATTTAAAAACAAAATTACTGTTAGACTATTCCTGAACCTATTACAAAGGTTGTTTTGTAAAGTTCTATATCCTACTGGACACATCGTGAACGAAAGTAGTTTCACTTTTTAACAGAAAAACGATTTTTTTGACCATAGCCAAATTTTCTGATAAGTTAAGACTACCTTGCTTCAAATGGAGGGAAATTTTAATCTTTTTAGGTTAATTCCAATTTTGAAAAGTCGCGAGAAATCTCTCGAATGGCTTCGCACTATCGAACTTATACCTAGAGAGAGATACTGTCGTAAGCACAAAAAGAATATGATTTTAAATGTAAACAAATTGCCTTGCGGAATCTTTGTTTGCAAGAAAGCATCAAAGTATGAGCACAATGCAAGCGTTGCAGAAAACACTTGGTTTCAAAATTCCCATGTTTCTGCAGCTACTTGCATCCTGCTTACCTACAGTTTTGCATTACAGCTTAATTTTGATCAAACTGTATGGGAATGCAGCATCACAGAAGGGCAGAAATTGTCCCCCAAAACAGTTGCAGATAGATTATCTTACTACCGTAAGATTACCCGTAAGATTACCACGTCACATTGTATCAAATAAATTTTTATTTGATTTAAATAAAAATTTTTTTTTTGAAACAAATAGATTACCCCCCTCCCCCTCAGGGGGGAGGAAAATCTCCTAATTCCTCTCATGTCTTGGACAATCTAGGGGGGGGGGGGGGGGGTTGGGATGCCATACTGAAAGTGGAATGTAGACAACGGTGGAAAAATCTATAGTTCTGTTGGTTTTTACCTAGTTTCTCCTAATTCCTCTCATGTCTTGGACAATCCTGAGGGGGGGGGGTTGGGGTGCCATACTGAAAGTGGAATGTAGACAACGGTGGAAAAATCTATAGTTCTGTTGGTTTTTACCTAGTTTCTCCTAATTCCTTTCATGTCTTGGACAATCTAGGGGAGGGGTTTGGATGCCATACTGAAAGTGGAATGTAGACAACGGTGGAAAAATCTATAGTTCTGTTGGTTTTTACCTAGTTTCTCCTAATTCCTCTCATGTCTTGGACAATCTAGGGGGGGGGTTGGGGTGCCATACTGAAAGTGGAATGTAGACAACGGTGGAAAAATCTATAGTTCTGTTGGTTTTTACCTAGTTTCTCCTAATTCCTCTCATGTCTTAGACAATCTAGGGGGGGGGGGGTGGGGGTGCCATACTGAAAGTGGAATGTAGACAACGGTGGAAAAATCTATAGTTCTGTTGGTTTTTACCTAGTTTCTCTTAATTCCTCTCATGTCTTGGACAATCTAGGGGGGGGGGGGTTGGGGTGCCATACTGAAAGTGCAATGTAGAAAACGGTGCAAAAATCTATAGTTCTGTTGGTTTTTACCTAGTTTCTCCTAATTCCTCTCATGTCTTGGACAATCCTGAGGGGGGGGGGTTGGGGTGCCATACTGAAAGTGGAATGTAGACAACGGTGAAAAAATCTATAGTTCTGTTGGTTTTTACCTAGTTTCTCCTAATTCCTCTCATGTCTTGGACAAACTAGGGGGGGGGGGGGTGCCATACTAAAAGTGGAATGTAGACAACGGTGGAAAAATCTATAGTTCTGTTGGTTTTTACCTAGTTTCTCCTAATTCCTCTCATGTCTTGGACAATCTAGGGGGGGGGTTTGGGGTGCCATACTGAAAGTGGAATGTAGACAACGGTGGAAAAATCTATAGTTCTGTTGGTTTTTACCTAGTTTCTCCTAATTCTCTTTTTTTTGTTAAGTAAGTCGGTCAGTCGTTTAAGTAAAAATTGTTAAGCAAAATTTAGAAAGAGGATTTATTGGATTTTTCGGAGATTTAAGTTTTCCTTTTTTTTTGGTATTAATTGGAATAATTGAATTGAGAGTTGGGTTGATGCTTATTTGATTTGATTGGATAATTCAGCAGATGACGAATTATAATTTCGGGGTTTTCGGTAAGTTACAATTATTTTATTTTATTTAAATTTTCTTGTTGTTTTGAGACCCAACCCCCTCCCCGAAATTTATGGTTCTCACACAATGTTGAGTGATTGTAGTTTTAATTAATTTTATTAATATTAATTACACGTAGTTTTTGGTGTTGAATCACATCTTGGGGGAGAAGGGTGTGAGAACCATAAATTTCGGGGAGGGGGGTTGGGTCTCAAAATAACTAGAAAATTTAAATAAAATAAAATAATTAGAACTTACCGAGATTCCCCGAAATTATAATTCGTCAACTGCTGATCCAACCTAGACTAATCGAGCGTCAACCCAACTCTCAATTTATTTAGCGCAATTTAAATTCAAAATAATCAACTAAAAATCCAACATAACAATCAAATTCCTTTACTGAACTTTACCCAATAAAATTTTATCTTATCCGACAGACCAACTTAACAAAAAAAAGGGAACTTAATCTTGAACCGATTTGTTGGGCGCCTGGCTAACTATTTAGCCATCGTAACTACCAAAAAAAAAGAAATTCAAATTTGCACTAAATTCAAAATAATTAAATTTTCATGATTGAGAGAGGGGAGCTTTTCCTTTTATTCGGCTAGCGTCGCTGAAAACAAGGGAGAGTGGGGAGGTTCGTCCATGTTGGAGAATTAAAAAAAAAAGGCGTTATTTTAGAACAATTGAACAGTTTAATTCATGAATTTAAATTTTGAAATTTAATATGGTAACATTATAGAGAATATTCCAGTTGAGGATCTTACAAAAATAATAGTTAAAGATTCAGGTAAAAAAAAAAAGAGTGAAAACGTCACAATATTCTCCGAGATTTGAAAATCAACATTATTTACGGATAATAATTAGGTACTCATGAGCCTACGCAACTCTAATCAAAACAAAAAAAAAGGACTACTAATTTCAGCTAACAATAAAGAAAGAAAACTTAATAGTAACCGAACAGTAGAACTTTCCACTCCACGATCTGATAAATTAATATCAAAAATCTATAATAAAAGAAAATCTTAAAGTCTTAACGCAAAGCACAACCAAAAAGAAAAGACATCGCTAACAGTATGAAATTTCCGACATTAGAAATCTTAGTCCCGATATCGAGTTGCCGATTTCTCCCAAGACATTAGGCTTCCTAATCGAATTTAACATTTCTTTTCTTTCAAAAAAAATAATAATAAAGGTTAAATTTTCTTAAATTATTTCTCTTCTTTATTCTTTCCCGACACTAATTTGGCTCTCCGGACATCATCTAGAGCCGAAATATCGCGAGAAACTAGCGTCACTGAGATCCTCGGCCACTCTAATCATGAACATCGAAATGAGAGATAGTATCAAGTTAGTGAAACATTAATAAAACTAAATTAAGGTAAAAGCTCAATATTAACGACACATGTTGCCCGATACTCGGAACATACTGAGAAATCATTGGTCAGAACATTCGAGCACATTTCCTTTCTCACCGAATTAATAAAACAAAAGAGAATTCAAACGCGAGTTTTCTGACATTTCAATAAAATCTAAATTCGCGAAACTTATCGTGATTTAACTACACTGTTCTGACGCCGAATACTCACACTTATTCGGCCAGATTTAATTAAATTCCAAAACTGAAAGTTAGCGTGGCGTGCTCCCGCCATATGCAAAAAATGCCAGGACAAAATCCTGACGAATTTAAAAGAAATTATAACATTAAGTCAGAACATAGTGAAAACGGCTCACCTAGAGGTTTCTACTTCGTCAAAATCTACGATCTTAATTTGAATATAATCTCTAACTCAATATAGATTCACTTATTTCTCTTTTCTATAAACTTTTAACCTTTAGAATCAATTAGTTCGAGCACAAAATTTACAATGACAGATATTCTCGAAAAACCCATAAAGACCCGTGAACAATATTGAGAGCGGAATCTTCGTGGCGGCGACAGCTGGGGCCCTCCGTATCGTTGCTGAGCGCTGATTGGTGGACACATTTCCTTGATCGGGAAGTGGCGCGACACTCATTCAAATTTAAAATTTTGTCGAAGTCGAATCTCTATTTACTTAGCTACTCTTCAGACATCCACTCTTATCTTGAAGTTCAACTCACGTTCTGTCTACTACCATTAAATTTCCTCTTACCCAACTCGGCAAACAATCATTATTAACTAGTATTGGTTGATTGTGAAATCCAAAGGGCTGAATGATGGTAAGTGTCGCCAACTAGGGGGCTCATCCGAGTACTTAGTTAGAATCTTGACCCGTCGTTGGCAGCAGTGTCATAACAACTAGATGTCCTAACCTCAAACTCATCTGTCACAAGCCTGAGTCTTGTTTTCCGCTAGGAATCTTATACTTAACAAAAAGGTGTCTCCCGGTAGGCTCATCTTATTACTAGGTTAGAATCTTGCACTACCAGAAGGTGAATCAAGTATTATACTTCCTCACATCGTGCTCATCTGTTACATAGCTCGAATCTTGCGGCGATGGAGGTGATGTATTTTTCCAAAAGCTTAACGACATCCTTTTGAATCCTTTTATCGTTGCAGAAGCTGGTAGATGGTGGCAGAAGGTGTAGAACAAATTTCGTCAGCGTGGGAAATTTTTCGACAAACAATATTTGAGTTTTTATCGGCCATTCCTAACGTAAGAAGTGTGTGTGTTTCAGCAACTAGTCTTCTTCCTCGCTGATTCCTGAACTCTCGTAGACGTCAAATTACATAAAAAAAACAAGAGAATACGGCAGAAAATGTTTTAATTAAATTGTAACGCAAATAGTGACCGATTCGTGGAGTGGAGCTTCGCAGGGATCTTGCCTCGAAGTAACTGACTCAACGTGAAAAGCAAAACAATTTAAAAGGGAGGTATTGGTGCATTTTCCATTATTTAAACGTAATTTTTGTGACGTGCAAAATTGCAACGTCACAACTATTCCCTCCTTGGGGAAAGGCCGAACTAGGCCGTAACGAAACTAAAGTAAATAAATAGATACAAATAATTAAAACAATACTAAATGGGGGGTGCACCAACCAATTTCTCCCTTTTACCGACCAGTAAGTCGATCTCACTACAATTCTGACTTCAACTTAGCAGAAGCACTCCACCCAACAAACGGTCACCAAAAGAAATTCATCATTTTAATAAAATAAATAAATTAGATCATTTTTCCACAATAAACTTAAGTAACTAAAGCAGGCAATAGGGTGAAAATTAATAAACAATAATTATAAAGAATAGTTTGTTTTATTAATACTAATTAGTCTCGGCGAATTGTCATTAGTGAGGTAGACTTTTGTCATACAAAAAAAGGAAAATGTATCAAAACAGCACGTGGACTGCGTAATATAAGGCGTCGACAAACAGACGTCACAAAATATGTTACTTTATTAGCGGACCATAGACTAGCCTAGGAGTCTTTTCTTATCATTCTAAGAATACCTTTGGTACGAGTCAAAAACAAAAAAAAATAAAAAAATAGCCTTTTCTTAAGGGTAAAACAAAATTAAATGTCATTTAACGAGACTGTACCACGGTAGTAATCTTATAAAAAAAATATATAGAGGAGATATTGGAACAAAAAATTTATCGGCCAAGAAAGGGGCATGTGGCCCTGCGAATGAAGTAACATAAAAAAGGAACTTTAACATAAAATAAAGTGTTTCTCTTTGCGGATAAGCTACTATCCATATGTCCTTGGAGGAAGTCTACCAAGGACTGTGCCTAGCGGCGGTTCCTAGCGGCGCAATTTGGGCAGTCGGAGGACTTGTAGCCATTGTACCCACAGTGGTAACAAAACCTTCTATTGAAGGGCCTGAAGCAACTGGGATAACGGTGGTTCTCCTCCAAACAGTTCCAACATCCTTCTAGTCTGACGAATTGCTCTAACCGGGGAATAGGTCTACAGTCATTGTTCGGGCCATGACGTGGGTTTCGCACTACCAAATCCTGGTCGACCTCCGGTTCGGGTCTCGCGTGACGTGCGCGACGTCGATCTGGGTCTGGGACCTCCTGAGGGGGCTGTTCCTCGAGCTCTACCTCAACGTCTCGCATCGGGGGTTGATCGACTTCCGCGAATATGGGAACGGGCAGCAACTCTGGTTCTTGCTCTGGCTCGATGTCAGGGATTGGGATTTGGTCAACCTCTGGGACTGCTATTAATATTTCTAAAGGTGCGATGGGCACGGCTTCGATGGGAGCGACTACTCCTTGTTGGCCCATGACTGGGTTCTCGGTCTGAGTATAGGCATCCAGGGTAAGGGTCATCTTGACTCTCTTGTTAGAGGAGGCTTCGTCCGACGGATCAACTTCTAACTCTATTTTATCATTAGCACCAAGACATGGCCCTTGGACTATCGGAAGAGCGAACTTGCAAGCCTCCAACTCTTGGGTCAGTCGACAAATTTCTTCGTCGCGTTCCCTCAGTTCCTCTCGTTGTTCCTCAAGCCGACGGTTCAGATATCTATTCTGGGAGTGGGCATTATCCGCGACATTTTCGAGGCGCAGAGCCTCAGCTTTTATCTTTAGTAATAACTCCTCCAATTCGGTGAACAGTCCGCAGAGTATCCGGTCCATTTTAATCAGCAATAGAGGATCTGGAGCTTGGAGTCTGAAAAAATAATGTTTACATACGCGAATTTAGAACCGACTTAAGAGCAACGATATGGCTTTAAGTCTTGAATGTGAATTTTTCCGATCTTAACATTTTCTGAGTTGCTTACCTCATAAACAAGGCGGGAAATAACTTTCGTTATTTTATAGGGACCTGTGAATTTCGTACATAGCTTTGCCGCAATATTCTTTTCCTTACTTGATAGTTGCCTATTTCGCGATAAAACCATGTCACCTAAGTGAAATTGAAATTTGCGTCTCCGAAGATTGTAATGCTTTGATTGTCGAACAAAAGCATCGTCGAGATTCTTTCCGATCCAATCTCTTACGATACTCATTCTTCGCATTCGATCATTCCACGATTGATGCTCAATCGGCTCAATTTCGTTAGCATTTTCTTCCCTTTTTCGCAATGAGTTGACGGGTTTTAACTCGCGACCGTGATTCAGAAATGCAGGAGTGGCTTTCAAGCTAGAGTGGAAAGCGGTATTATACGCAAAACGGAATTCAGCTAGATTCTCATCCCACGTTCTTTGATCCTTCTTAATATAAGAGATGATCATTGTTTTTAGCGTCCGATTCACCCTTTCTACAGGGTTTGCCTGAGGGTGGTACGGGGGAGTGGTGGAATGGTGAATATTGAATTCGTTAGCCAACGATCTGATCGTGCTATTCACGAACTCAGTTCCGTTGTCTGTAAGGATCACCTGAGGGGCTCCCCATCGGTTTGTAACTAGTTCACGAAACGCTTGGCTGATTTTCTTACCGTTAGCCGAACGCAAGGGTGCGCACTCGATACACTTCGTAAAGAGGTCCTGAATGACGAGAATATATTGAAATTGGGATTTACTTTTCGGCAAGGGACCAATTATGTCTGCTGCTATTACGGCCCATGGTTCTTCTATCGTTCTCTGACTCATCATTCCTGCAGGTGCAACCTGTTCTACTTTGCAAGTCTGACAGATCGGACAATTTCGGACATACGTAGCTACTTCTCGGAAACAATTAGGCCAGTAGTAATCGCGAGCGATTCTAGCGTAGGTTTTCTGTACTCCTAGATGGCCTGATTGAGTATCGTCATGGGACTCTGAGATTATGGTCTCTCGCTGGTCATCACTTGGAACTAGTTTCCATGCGTTAAGATCCTGATCTAACGCGGCAAGGAAAGGATCGGGGTGATAACAATAGAGTCTTTTCTCAGAAATACGCCAAGAAGGAAATCTACCGGGAAATTCAGTTACAGCTACATAACGCCTCAGATACCAAGAAGTCTTAGCGTCACTAATCAAATTTATCGTCTCCGACGATTCATGAAGTCGCGATAACGCGTCTGGCACGAGATGAGCAGAGCCCTTTCGATAACGAATCGTATAGTCATATTCTAGTAATGACAAAGCCCAACGCGCTAATCTACCGGTCGGATTTTTGAGGTTGTTCAGCCACGTTAGACTACTGTGATCAGTTATTACAGTAAATCGATAGGCTTCTAAATACGCTCGAAATTTTTGGATGGCCCAAACTACGGCCAAACACTCCTTTTCCGTTACGGAATAGTTCCTCTCAGCTGGGGTCATTACTCTACTCGCAAACGAAATCACGTGCTCGACATCGTCAATGACTTGAGACAAAACTGCTCCGACACCGGTGTCGCTGGCGTCTGTCTGCACCACAAAATCAACATCAAAATTAGGGCAAGCTAGAACTGGAGCTTCGACCAAACATTTCTTTAGCTGATCAAACGCTGATTGCTGATCTTCACCCCAAGTCCAAGTTTTCGACTTCTTTAACAAGGACGTTAAGGGTGTGGCGACAGTCGCATAGTTTGGTATAAATCGTCTATACCACGACGACATGCCGAGGAACCTGCGAAGTTGCTTAACGTTGCGTGGCTCAGGGTAGTTCAACACGGGAGCTACCTTCTCTGGGTCTACTTGCAATCCGTTTTCGTTAACTACATAGCCCAGGTATTGCACCTGTTGGCAGCAAAACTCGCATTTCTCGAGGTTCAATTTTAATCCAGCGTTTCTGATAATGGATAGAACTCAGTTCAGCCAATATAAATGTTCCTCGAACGACTCTGTAACGATAATAATGTCGTCGAGATACGCGAATACATATGGCTCTAACTCAGGACCAATAAGCTTATCTACCAACCTCTGAAAAGTCGCAGGGGCATTTGTCAGTCCGAAAGGCATCCTTTTATATTGGTAAAGCCCTCGGCCGGGGACAGTAAATGCCGTCTTTTCACGACTATTCGGATTAAGGGGGATCTGTAAAAAGCCTTTATGCAGGTCTATTTTAGTGATATAGCGTGCGCGTCTCAGTTTGTCTAGGATGTTATCCATCCGTGGGATGGGGTATGCGTCCTTTTTGGTTACTGCGTTAACCTTTCGGAAATCTAAGCAGACACGATAAGTTTGATCCGGTTTCTTGACCATTACGACGGGCGATGACCAATCAGAAGTTGACGGTTCAACTACGTCATCGGCAATCATCTGATCTAATTCATCGTGCATATATTTAAGAATTTTCGGTGAGACGGGATAATATCTTTGTTTAATAGCTGTGCTATCGCCTACGTCTATTTGATGTTCGACTAAATTAGTATATCCGATTTTGCGCGTGTCTTCCGGGATTCCTCGTTTCAGAAACTCGGCAAGAGTATCTGCCTGATCTTTCGTTAATTCTTTAATACCGTAACACTCGTCTAGGGATGGCTTTTCCACTTTAAATTCGTACCACTGGCTGAGATTATTTACAAATGTCCAAATACTATCTCGGTGGTTCGCCATTATCTCGAAAGAACGCATAAAGTCTAGCCCTAAAATTATCGGATAAGGTAAGGCTTTATATACCCTGGCACACAGTTGTCTCCACTTATCGTTAAGTTGGATGGGCAATAAGACTTCCTTAGACACTACCTCAATTTTACCGTTGCCAAACTGTACCCTAGCTCTTGAATCTCTAGTTGGCAACTTCAATGAACTTAACTTTTCTAGGCCTTCGGGGCTAATAAAGGTTCGGGTAGCACCGCAATTGAATAGGGCCCTACATTCTATTCCCTTTATTTTAATCGTTAAGAAATACAGGGGCTCTAAGGTATTTACGGGTATTCTTTCAAAAGGATCCTCTACTATACCTAATAACTTTGAGGTGATTTCACACTCAGGATATTCCGAAAACTCCCAAGGTTCGTCGCGATAGGTTAGGTCCGAACTTTCCGTAAATTCGCTGAGGATTGACAGGGTGTCAACCGAGGTCGTTCCTGGCGACTCCGTACTCAGGTCAAGTGAGAATAGTGAAGGTTCATTTTCTGAGGATGAACATTCCGGAAGTAAAGAGTCAGAATGGGGCGCTATCACGAGATTAGGAATCAATTCTGCCCCATCTAACGACTCCCTTTCGAGTTTCCCGCGCAGTTCTGGCAAGTTATTCTCGTTTCGCCTTTCTTTCCGCAACCGAAACAATAAATAGTACGGGGTTCCGTACAATTGATGCTATGGTGACCTTGCTGGTCACAATTCCAACAAGTGACGGATCTCGTTTCGACCTTCTCTTTGGATTCATTACTTGTAGTCGGAGTTTCTTTCGCGGTGGACGTTGAGCTTTCCGAATTTTTAGTATCTTTAACCGGGACATTGATCTTTCTATTCACATTAGCTTTCGGCTTTTCTTTACTTTTATCTAAACTTTTCTTATCGTTTACGAGCAGTATTTCTTCGACATCTACTTCGTCTTCGTCAGACTCAGCAATAACGTTAACCGACTCGCGTTTTCTGATAGGTTTCCGAATTCTATTGTCCCGATACGCTAAGTCAGGCAAAAGTGAACGCTCTGGGGTGGGTGGGGGTGTGTAGGCCCTCGCCACTCGATAGGTCTTTTCCGCGGCAATCGCTAAATCCTCTAAATGGGCCTTAGAAAAGATTTCCGATCTCCGGATGGTCAATTGAAGTCGCGGCAACAAATTTCGGTGGGCGTAACTAACCTCCTCCTGCTCTGAGAGGCGTGGCTCTATTCGGTCTAGCATGGACCACATGCATGTTAGGAAATCGGCTACCTTTTCATGTTCACCTTGAGTTCTACCGTGTAACTCTTGGCGGAGTTCAAACTGAAAGTCTGAGTCGGCAAACCGGGTCCTAAAAGCATGAGTGAATTCTTCAAAAGACCGCCATTGACATACCGAACTTCTAAACCAATTTAACGCAATGCCAGAGAGAAAGAACGGCAAGCCGTAAAGTAAATTCTCTCCCGTGATGTTAAAGAAATGCTTTCTCTCCTCTATTCTCCGCAGGAAGGATTCAGCGTCTTCCTGAGAGTTGCCCGAAAAGCGGATATTCCACTTCCTCATGATATCGAATGCTGCAGTAGCGTCTGTATTATATCTTTCTCGGCCAGTAGTATACCGTTGCCGATTCTCGCGCCCTCTATAATATTCGCTATCTGACGGATATCGAGTTTCGTCTCGGAAAGGATTGTCATTGTAAGGATATTCGGGGGGGTATCTGGAATACTCTCTATTCTGATTCTCGCCGAAACGAGCACTGGGGAATGACCTCGTGTTATCTTGGCTATAATCGTCGCGATAGCCTGCCGTAGGCCTTTCTGCTCTAAAGTATTGCTGATCGCTACTAGCACCCAGACCTCCGCGGTTCATACCTGCTGAGGGATGTTGTTCGTGTCCCGGGTATTGAGAGTTATGAGTACCGTGGGCGTGGTTTCCCGTTGGATATCCGAAATCGTCCTCGAAACGTACTCTGTCATTCTCTCTCCTATTCGCATGTTCGCGTGGTGGAGGGGGACAAAAGGTCCCGAAATCACGAAAATCTCTTTGCGGAAAATAATCTTGCTCTCCGTGACGGTAATCTCTATGAGCATTTTTGTCTGAAGACTCAAATCTACAATCTTGCCGGCTATTTACATTAGGTCCGTTCCGAAAATAATTATCGTCTCTGTTAAACGTCTCAGGTCGAGAAGCACCTAACCTCCGATTAACCGGTGGTTGTCCGAGATTCATTCTGTCAAAATTTTGCCTTAAGGGCGTCTCAAATGGATGACTTTCTTCTTGACGACCATAATAATTTTCGTCCGGGAACCGCTTATCATCATATCGGCTTTCATTCTCCCTTTCGAATCTTTCCGAGCTTCTATTATTCGCGTCGCGATAAAGGTGGTCTAAATTTTCCCTCCTAGTTGAGGAATTAGTTGTAAAAATGGGAGTTCTATAGGCCGAGGTTGGATCGGTAGGGGCTGTGGTCGGTATCCGCGAACGATACTGAGAATTTGTCGTGGTAGTCGTGTTTGTCGTCATGGTTGGTGTGGTGACGGTAATAGGCGTTTTCGGGGGTGGGGGTTGCGTCGTAGTTGACGTATACACCGGAATGCCGCGATAACGCTCTTCACGGCTACGGTTATCTAAGTTGGGGAGGTGGAAGGGTGCTCCAGCTCCCTCTACATTTTCTGATTGTTCGTCACGGTACCCCATATTACTCCTATTTGGAGACGGTGGTCGCGGAACTTCCGTACTTTCCTGATCTATCTCTGAGTTAGGGTTGGTTGATCCAACACCTGAGTCATTAGCCGTTAATTTTACCGTTTCGAATTTTATTAACCTTTCCCTCAGTACCGGTACTATACCCTTTAACGACTGGTTCCGATACTCTAATTCGCTGATCAATTGCGGTTGGGACAGTGTGTAAACCCATTGTTTAAACTCTGCGATAGTAGCGAATTCCATGATTCGAGATTGATGAGCGATTTTAAATACAGAAATATTGTAAAACGGCCAATATTCTTTAATTAAACAACAAAATCAGCAATTCGGAAAATAAATGGTAAAATCGGCAAAATTCAGCAATTCAAGTACATAAATAAAAAAATAAACGTAAGCAAATTTTAAACGAACATAGCAAAAGTCAACAGTCAAAATCGAATTCAGGATTAAATCCAAAAAAGTTTGAAATTTAACAACAGCTTCGAAATCCAAACCGATCTCGAGATAAATCTCAAAATCAATTCAAACCAAAATTGCAAAAAGAAATCTCAAATCTGAAACTCAACGACACTTTTGAAAATCAAAACAGTCTCGAAGTAATTTTCAATGTTGACTGTTTATAGGACCATTTCGAAATCAGAAAACAATTTTAGAATTCAGAAACAGAAATATTAAAAGGGGATCAAAATAATCGAGACGAAATAAATTTTTCAAAATAAATTCAGTAGTCTCAAATAAACACTTCAAAACTCTGGTTTTGTCACTTGGTAGTAAATTAGCCGAAGTGTGAATTTCCGATGTCTGAACAAACAAAATAAAATTCTCAAAAATCGAAATTTCAAATTCAAAAATATTTTGAACTCTCCAACTCAAAATTTGGCAAGCCCCACGTTGGGCGCCATTGTGAGAACCATAAATTTCGGGGAGGGGGGTTGGGTCTCAAAATAACTAGAAAATTTAAATAAAATAAAATAATTAGAACTTACCGAGATTCCCCGAAATTATAATTCGTCAACTGCTGATCCAACCTAGACTAATCGAGCGTCAACCCAACTTTCAATTTATTTAGCGCAATTTAAATTCAAAATAATCAACTAAAAATCCAACATAACAATCAAATTCCTTTACTGAACTTTACCCAATAAAATTTTATCTTATCCGACAGACCAACTTAACAAAAAAAAGGGAACTTAATCTTGAACCGATTTGTTGGGCGCCTGGCTAACTATTTAGCCATCGTAACTACCAAAAAAAAGAAATTCAAATTTGCACTAAATTCAAAATAATTAAATTTTCATGATTGAGAGAGGGGAGCTTTTCCTTTTATTCGGCTTGCGTCGCTGAAAACAAGGGAGAGTGGGGAGGTTCGTCCATGTTGGAGAATTAAAAAAAAAAGGCGTTATTTTAGAACAATTGAACAGTTTAATTCATGAATTTAAATTTTGAAATTTAATATGGTAACATTATAGAGAATATTCCAGTTGAGGATCTTACAAAAATAATAGTTAAAGATTCAGGTAAAAAAAAAGGAGTGAAAACGTCACAATATTCTCCGAGATTTGAAAATCAACATTATTTACGGATAATAATTAGGTACTCATGACCCTACGCAACTCTAATCAAAACAAAAAAAAAGGACTACTAATTTCAGCTAACAATAAAGAAAGAAAACTTAATAGTAACCGAACAGTAGAACTTTCCACTCCACGATCTGATAAATTAATATCAAAAATCTATAATAAAAGAAAATCTTAAAGTCTTAACGCAAAGCACAACCAAAAAGAAAAGACATCGCTAACAGTATGAAATTTCCGACATTAGAAATCTTAGTCCCGATATCGAGTTGCCGATTTCTCCCAAGACATAAGGCTTCCTAATCGAATTTAACATTTCTTTTCTTTCAAAAAAAATAATAATAAAGGTTAAATTTTCTTAAATTATTTCTCTTCTTTATTCTTTCCCGACACTAATTTGGCTCTCCGGACATCATCTAGAGCCGAAATATCGCGAGAAACTAGCGTCACTGAGATCCTCGGCCACTCTAATCATGAACATCGAAATGAGAGATAGTATCAAGTTAGTGAAACATTAATAAAACTAAATTAAGGTAAAAGCTCAATATTAACGACACATGTTGCCCGATACTCGGAACATACTGAGAAATCATTGGTCAGAACATTCGAGCACATTTCCTTTCTCACCGAATTAATAAAACAAAAGAGAATTCAAACGCGAGTTTTCTGACATTTCAATAAAATCTAAATTCGCGAAACTTATCGTGATTTAACTACACTGTTCTGACGCCGAAAACTCACACTTATTCGGCCAGATTTAATTAAATTCCAAAACTGAAAGTTAGCGTGGCGTGCTCCCGCCATATGCAAAAAATGCCAGGACAAAATCCTGACGAATTTAAAAGAAATTATAACATTAAGTCAGAACATAGCGAAAACGGCTCACCTAGAGGTTTCTACTTCGTCAAAATCTACGATCTTAATTTGAATATAATCTCTAACTCAATATAGATTCACTTATTTCTCTTTTCTATAAACTTTTAACCTTTAGAATCAATTAGTTCGAGCACAAAATTTACAATGACAGATATTCTCGAAAAACCCATAAAGACCCGTGAACAATATTGAGAGCGGAATCTTCGTGGCGGCGACAGCTGGGGCCCTCCGTATCGTTGCTGAGCGCTGATTGGTGGACACATTTCCTTGATCGGGAAGTGGCGCGACACTCATTCAAATTTAAAATTTTGTCGAAGTCGAATCTCTATTTACTTAGCTACTCTTCAGACATCCACTCTTATCTTGAAGTTCAACTCACGTTCTGTCTACTACCATTAAATTTCCTCTTACTCAACTCGGCAAACAATCATTATTAACTAGTATTGGTTGATTGTGAAATCCAAAGGGCTGAATGATGGTAAGTGTCGCCAACTAGGGGGCTCATCCGAGTACTTAGTTAGAATCTTGACCCGTCGTTGGCAGCAGTGTCATAACAACTAGATGTCCTAACCTCAAACTCATCTGTCACAAGCCTGAGTCTTGTTTTCCGCTAGGAATCTTATACTTAACAAAAAGGTGTCTCCCGGTAGGCTCATCTTATTACTAGGTTAGAATCTTGCACTACCAGAAGGTGAATCAAGTATTATACTTCCTCACATCGTGCTCATCTGTTACATAGCTCGAATCTTGCGGCGATGGAGGTGATGTATTTTTCCAAAAGCTTAACGACATCCTTTAGAATCCTTTTATCGTTGCAGAAGCTGGTAGATGGTGGCAGAAGGTGTAGTCACAAGGGATTGATTTTGATCTCTCACCTGCGATCGTCTAAGCAACTGTCTACACATTTTTGATATTGAATTTGATATGGAATTTAAGACTTAGGTGATGCTCTGCGACGCGCGTTGCGCGCACCTTTCATGTTCTAGTAAATAGAATATGCGAGAAATAAATTATTTACATAAATATAAATTGTTTAAACAATTGAAAAGACTTCAAAATTGCAGCCGGAAAAATTCGTGATAATTATTTAATGAAGAATGCAAAAAACAAAATTCTTCAAGGAGAATTTACTTCAAAGTTGTTTTAAACAATTTAAATTGTTTAAAAAATTAAATAAAATATTTAATAAACAAAGATTAATATAGTGTGATAGCAGGTAGCTTATGATTTCAATTTAGTTGGAATTGTTTTTATTCAAGGAGAAAAGTGATTAACTTCCCTGAAGCAGTTGACCAGAAATGAAACGTTACGAAATATGTGAATTTCCCCTAAACATATGCATCAAATTATTATTCGCATATTTTTATTCTTTAATTAAGTTATAAATATATAATATAAAAACATACATAAATTCCAAGTTTGATGCTTACTTTTCACTATAGCAAACATAAATAGCTGCAAACGTAGAAAAACCGCAATGAAAAAATTAATAATCACAATAATTTATTTAAACAATTATTTATTACAATAATTTATTTCAACAATGGTTATAAACAAACGAAGAACATCATCACACCTTTCTCTCTTTCCAATTTTTACGCTACACTGTTGTTGTATTTGTCTCTTCCAGGCACATTGTATACCTTATTCTCTTTTTCTGTACGCACACTATTGTTCTCTTTATCTATTCCATATTCTTCATCTCTCTTTTTGCTTTCTTGTCCTACTCTAACCCAGGTAAATTCTATATCTTACTCTCTCTTACTTGCTGAAAAAGCATGTTCTGTACGCACGCTATTGTTCTCCTATTCTAACCCAGGTAAATTCTATACCTTATTCTCTCTTACTTGCTGAGAAAGCATAGCAGTATATCTATATCTATGACTAACTGATTTCTTATATAAGGATTGATAATTTTGTTTAATACTTTTTACGATTATTTTCCTTGGTAGTGTTTTTAGGGGTGATTAACACTTGTTATAAATAAAGGAAAATTATAGCTATTTTTCATAATACATGACAGAATTTAGGAAATTGGAGTTTTTTATAAGTTTAGTGTTGTTCCCCTGTCTGCTACCATCCGTCGTGCATTTTAATTGCAAATTAATTTTTTTGTAATTTTAATATCTCAGTTTTTAATTTTGTGTAATTTAAGTTTTAGATTTTTAATTGTTAATTCAGTGGTAATTAAGTAGGATTTCAATTGTAAATTGATTTTTATTTGGATTTAATTAGTTTAGATTTACATTAAATTGAATTAATTCTAACATTTCGTCCTTAAGAAATTAAAGTAATTAAGCTTTTAATAATGACAAAAATTAATTAAATTAGTTTTATTTAGACTATTAATTTTTGTACTTATATATTCTCTAAATAAAAAATAGAGGGATTTGATTTTGGTACGAAAAAGCACGTGACTTTCTGTGATTGGTCGTCAATCTGGGTGGGTTAATTGGTTATTAGTGTTAGTGTAGAAACACCCAATATTACGAAAGTTTAATAGTTTTTAACTTTTGTTTTAATTATTATGAATTGGCTATTCACTTATTGATTTATTTTATTAACTATTTATTTAACTAATACTTTTTTATAAAAAACCAGCGCTTTCCTTACGTATATTAAATCACTTAAACCCTTGAAATGTGCTGTCGAACATTACTTAATTAACTTACGTATTTTCACTATTGTTAATTTTAATTTGCTAATATTTAATGATTGTGCAAGTTCAGTATGACAGAGGAGACATATATTTATCATTTTCAATAGTTTATTATTACTTTTAAAGCCTTTTTACGTTGTATTTTAGCGTTGGATTGAAGTGAAATCGAACAGGAAACGAATTCGATTTACGTTCAATTTTTGCCAATTCGAAAGGGCCGGGTAAGGTACGGTTGGGTAAGCTCGGGTGAGTTAGTATCGAGTAGTGTCAGGTAAAGTCGGATAGGGCCTGGTAAGATCAGGTAGCACCGGGTAAAGACAAGTAAGTTAAGTTAGGGCCAGGTAAGGTCTAGTAGTTAGGTAAGGTCGGATAGGATCAGATATGTTCGGTTAGGGCTTGGTTAGGTCTAATAGGTTTCGGTCAGGTAGAGTCGGATAAGTTTGAATGGTCGATATATAGTTTCAATAATCGAAAAATTGAACATAGCCACGAAACCTTTAGATTGAAGGCACTGTACAGCTGCTTTTTTATTAATTTTTTTTGTCTACAGCCTAGACCATTAGAATTCGACTGTCGATAAACGGGTTGTGTTTAAGAGAGTTTTTTCTACAGTTTTCTTTCTCCACTGGCGAAAAAATGCAATTTTGGGTGGTCAAGGCAAATGCGAGTACTCCTAATTTCTAGTCATTCTGTACCCCTATTTTTCATTTTAAAATAGAACAATATTTAAAGTTGCTCTAAACCCATGAACTTTTCCATAAATTTATAATAAAATCTCATAGGAAAATTAAAAACTGAATACAATTTTGGAAATTATCAACTAAAAAGTGATCAAAAAGTTTATTAATATTTAAAAATATAAATAATTTACAAATTTTAAGATATGTATGTGCAAAATACTTAATAAAATATAATTAAAAAAAAAAAATCAAAAAATCATTAAAAAATTGAGAATTTCGGCCAAAATTCAAGTAATTAATTAAAGGATCACAGCTCTTTAATATTTATTTATTAGAATGCACCTAATTACTTATAAAGTTAGTTTTATTATGTAGCGTAAGTATTTCATTATTTACAGTAATGGTGTCAGTTTGTGCAGAAACCGCACAAGTCGTTAAATCGAAATTATTCAGGACTCAATAGGAACTGTTTTTCTTGAAAATGTGAAATTTTTTTTTCAATGCTGCTTCTTGCATTATTTTCTTCTAACCTATAAGTTTAAAAATCAAATATGATTGATTAATATTTTAATTAATATATAAGGTTTAAAAAAAATAAATTATTTTTTGGACTTGTACGGTTTCTGCACAAAATGAAATCTTAACAAAATATTAATAAAAATTTAATTAAAAATTTAATAAATTCGAATTTTAAAAAGATTTAATAGATTCGCTTGTAGTTAATGCACGGTATAGAGCGCACGGCAAAGGGACTCTCACAGACTAGACGTCTGTCGCACGAGCTCTATAGCGCGTTACTACAAACAAACAAAAAATCCACAAGGAAAGCCTTCAGGAATTCCACGTGAATTTTTGATCGACAGGAGAAAATTTTTAAAGACCAAATTCCACGTGCTTTTTTCATAGACAGGAAGTAATTTTTAAAGTCCAAATTCCACGTGCCTTTTTAGTCGACAGGAAAAAATTTTAAAGTCCAAATTCCACGTGCCTTTTTCACCGACAGCAGAAAATTTTTAAAGTCCTAAATCCTCATTATTTTTTATAGAAAGAAAAATATTTTTAAAGTCAAAAATCCACAAGGAAAGCCATTAGGAATTCCACGTGGATTTTTGATCGACAGGAGAAAATTTTTAAAGACAAAATTTCACGTGCTTTTTTCATCGACAGGAAGAAATTTTTAAAGTCCAAATTCCACGTGCCTTTTTGAGCGCCAGGAAAAAATTTTTAAAGTCCAAATTCCACGCGCCTTTTTCATCGTCAGGAAAAAAATTTTAAAGTCCGAATTCCACGTACCTTTTTGATCGACAGAAAAAAATGTTCAAAGTCTAAATTCCACTTGCCTTTTGCATCGACAGGAGAAAATTTTTATAGTCCAAATTCCACGTGCCTTTTTGATCGACAGGAAAACAAATTTAAAGTCCAAATTCCGCGTGCCTTTTTCATCGACAGGAAAACATTTTTAAAGTCAAAAATCGACGAGGAAAGCCTTGAGAAATTCCATGTGGATTTTTGAATAATTGGAAAAATTTTTTAAAGTTCGAATTCCACGTGCCTCACAGCGGGTCTTTATTGACTTCAACCCAAAAGTGCTTGCCCAGCTCAGTTCTTTCTTGATTTAGTTTATGGGATGTCTCCTGATGATTTTAAGCAAAAAATGAAAAAAATCGGTTGTGCCGTTTTTGAAAAAACTGATTTTTTGAATTTTTTAAAGAGGTTAATTAACATATTTTTACCAAAATAAGTGCAAATAATAGCTATATTGACTTGAGTCATTTGAAATGGTATCAGAAGATAGGTCCTAGGTGCTGAGTATCTTTGAGTAACTTTACACCAGAAAAGTTAATGAAAAACCGTGAAAAATCGGTAAAAAAATGAGTTTTTGCAATATTAATCTCTCCCAGTAGATACAAACCTTAAATGACCTGTAGAAGAATTAAAGAGTATAAAATTTTGAAGAAAACAAAAAAATAGAGTGCTTTATCTTTCAAACTTTCGGATTTATGAGCTTCTAAAATCAGATTTTAGCAAAAAATTTCGTGAAAAAAAAATTTTATTTTAGTTTTTGTAAAATAAAAAGTTTTCTGTGCATCTAACGTATATATATCTCTTAATATAAATTAAAGTAGATTAAATTTTGAGTAATTCTGTCGTAAGGCCAATATTCTATCTCTAAAAGTATCGGAGTTATGATTTTCTTAAAATGATCCTTTTTTATGAACTTTTTTTGAAAAACAATTTTTTTGAAATTTCTTTGTTTTACATGGTGTAATTTTAAAAATGTTCTCCTCGAATAGTTTTATCTTATATTTTAAAGAAATAAAAGCCTAATTAAATATTTAGGAACAAAAAATTTTTAATAAACATTTTACAAACAAATACTTTCAAAATGAATGGAGGCTGTTGTATTCACACATGGCACGTTTTAGCCTTGTTGCATACTCTGGATGATTTTTATCAACCTTGTATTTGGTCCAGGTTGATTTAAAATCTGAGTAAACCGACTCCATCGCCTATTCGCTGAAAAATCCAAGACCTGATTTTGTTTCTTCGCAGAAATCTAGTACATAGAAAAAACTGCGTGTATTTTGGGTGTTACTGAGATATCTAGATCTAAATAAGATTTTTGGAAATTTTCGATATTTTTTTCAAAATTATTTGTTTTGTTATTAACCTCATACAAGGTTAATAAAAATCATCCAGAGTAGGCAACAAGAGTAAAACGGGCCATGTGTGAATACAACAGCCTCCATTCATTTTAAAAGTATTTGTTTGTATAATGTTTATTAAAAATTTTTTGTTCCTAAATATTTAATTAGGCTTTTATTTATTACTCAAAGATACTCAGCACCTAGGACCTATCTTCTGATACCATTTTAAATGACTCTAGTCAATATAGCTATTATTTGCACTCATTTTGGTAAAAATATGTGAATTAACCTCTTTAAAAAATTCAAAAAATCAGTTTTTTCAAAAACGGCACAACCGATTTTTTTCATTTTTCGCTTAAAATCATCAGGAGACATCCCAGAAACTAAATCAAGAAAGAACTGAGCTAAGCAAGCACTTTTGGGTTGAAGTCAATTAAGACCCGCTGTGAGCCAGGAAAACATTTTTAATGTCCAAATTCCACCTGCCTTTTTGAGCGACATGAGAAAATTTTTAACGTTCAAATTCCACGTGCCTTTTTGATAGACAGGAAAACATTTTTAATGTCTAAATTCCACGTCCTTTTTTATAGACAGGAAGAAATTTTTAAACTCCAAATTCCACGTGCCTTTTTCAGCGACAGGAAACAAATTTTAAAGTCCAAATTTCACGTGCCTTTTTCATCGATAGGAAAAAAGGTCTTAAGTCCAAATTGCATCTGCCTTTTTCGTCGACAGGAAAACATTTTTAAAGTCCAAATTCCATGGGCCTTTTTGATCGACAGGAAATCATTGTTAAAGTTCAAATTTCACGTGCCTTCTTCATCGCCAGGAAAACATTTTTAATGTCTAAATTCCACGTGCTTTTTTGAGCGACAGGAAATAATTTTTAAAGTCCAAATTCCACGTGCCTTTTTCATCGATAGGAAAGAATTTTGAAAGTTTAAATTCTACGTGCCTTTTTGAGCGACAGGAAAAATTGTTTAAAGTCCAAATTCCACGTGCCTTCTTCATCGACAGGAAAAAATGTTTAAAGTTTAAATTTCACGTGCTTTTTTCATAGCAAGGAAAACATTTTTATTGTCTAAATTCCACGTGCCTTTTTGAGCGACAGCAGAAAATTTTTAACGTTTATATTCCACGTGCCTTTTTGATCGACAGGAAAACATTTTTAAATTCCAAATTCCACGTGCCTTTTTGGTGGACAGGAGAAAATTTTTAAAGTCCAAAATCCTCATGATTTGTAATAGAAAGAAAAAAAATTTTAAAGTCAAAAATCCAAGAGGAAAGCCTTGAGGAATTCGACGTCGATTTTTGATCGACAAGAGAAAATTTTTAAAGACCAAATTCCACATGCCTTCTTCATCGACAGGAAAGAATTTTTTAAGTTCAAATTCCACGTGCCTTTTTGATCGACAGGAAAACATTTTTAAAGTACAAATTCCACGTGCCTTTTTGATCAACAAGAAAACATTTTTAAAGTCCAAAATCCTCATGATTTTTAATAAAAAGAAAAATATTTTTAAAGTCAAAAATGCACGAGGAAAGCCTTAAGGAATTCCACGTAGATTTTTAATCGACAGAAGAGAATTTTTAAAGACCAAATTTCACGTGCCTTTTTAATCGACTGAAAAACATTCTTGAAGTTTAAATTTCACGTGCCTTCTTCATCGACAGGAAAAAATTTTTAAAGTTTAAATTCCTCGTGCCTTTTTCATTGCCAGGAAAACATTTTTATTGTCTAAATTCGACGTGCCTTTTTAAGCGACAGGAGAAAATTTTTAACGTTCAAATTCCACGTGGCTTTTTGATCGACAGGAAAACATTTTTAAAGTTTAAATTCCACGTGCCTTTTTGTCGACAGGAGAAAATTTTTAAAGGCCAAAATCCTCATGATTTTTAATAGAAAAAAAAAATATTTTTAAACTCAAAAATCCACGAGGAATTCCACGTGGATTTTTGATCGATAGGAGCAAATTTTTAAAGTTCGAATTCCACGTGCCTTCCTTATCGATAGGAAAGAATTTTTAAAGTTCAAATTCTACGTGCCTTTTAGATTGACAGAAAAAAATGTTTTAAGTTTAAATTCCACGTGCCTTTTTCATAACCAGGAAAACATTTTTAATGTCCAAATTCCACCTGGCATTTTGAGCGACAGGAGAAAATTTTTAACGTTTAAATTCCACGTGCCTTTTTGATCGACAGGAGAGAATTTTAAAAGTTTAAATTCCACATGCCTTTTTCATAGCCAGGAAAACATTTTTAATATCCAAATTCCACCTGGCTTTTTGAGCGACAGAAGAAAATTTTTAACGTTCAAATTCCACGTGCCTTTTTGATCGACAGTAAAAATGTTTAAAGTTTAAATTCCACGTGCCTTTTTCATAGCCAGGAAAACATTTTTAATGTTTAAATTCACCTGGCTTTTTGAGCGACAGGAGAAAATTTTTAACGTTCAAATTCCACGTGCCTTTTTGATCGACAGGAGAGAATTTTTAAAGGCCAAATTCCACGTGCCTTTTTATTGACAGGAAAAAATGTTTAAAGTTTTAATTCTACGTGCTTTTTTCATAGCCAGGAAAACATTTTTATTGTCTAAAATCCACGTGCCTTTTTTATCGATAGAAAAGAATTTTTAAAGTTCAAATTTCACGTTCCTTTTTTATCGACAGGAAAACATTTTTAAAGTCCAAATTCCACGGGCCTTTTTGGTTGACAGGAGAAAATTTTTAATGTCCAAAATCCTTATGATTTTTAATAGAAAGAAATATATTTTAATAGTCAAAAATCCACAAGGAAATCCTTGAGAAATTTCACGTTGATTTTTGATCGACAGGAGAAAATTTTTGAATCCTAAATTCCACGTGCCTTTTTGTTCGACAGGAGAAAATTTTTATAGTCCAAATTCCACGTGCCTTTTTGATCGACAGAAAAAAAATTTTAAAGTCGAAATTCCATGTGCCTTTTTCAGCGACAGGAAAAAATGTTTAAAGTCCAAATTGCACGTGCCTTTTTCGTCGATAGGAAAACATTTTTAAAGTCAAAATTGCACGTGCCTTTTTCGTCGACAGAAAAACATTTTTAAAGTCCAAATTCCACTGCTGTAGCGCTATGACTTAATGGTTAAAAATATTTTTTCCGTATATTGAGAAACCGATTAATGTTTTATTGTATTGAATTTATCTGTCTATCAAAGCTGACCGTTAATCTTTGTAATTACGGTCTATTGATTCATTGATTACTGATCGGTCCAATTGAATTTATTTATTTACCGAATCAATAATTGTTTATTAGACTTAGATTTAAAAATTGACCGAGATCAATTTTGAATGGTCTTGTTATAATTTAATACTTTGTTGTTGACTTCAGATTTAGCTCGGAAGTATGATTACAATTTTCTTTTGTGTTTTGATATTTTGCCCGACTTTGCAGTTTCGGTTAACGCTATTAGATCGATTTAATTGAAGTTATCGTCAATTCTTTTGTTTGTTTTTTTAATAAAATTGATACGCTCATAAGTCAGCTGTCTGCATTTTGTTTCATTTCGGGATTTTAACGAGGATTTAAAGTGTCGGTCACAGATGACTTTCCGGAAGTAAATACTAGAGAGGAATTAGACGAATGGCTTTTTAGGCTATTTTTGCATTTTCCGTGAGGTGTTCTTGTGCCAGTTCGATTATGTCGCGTTTGAGTTACCAGCCTGCCATTAATGCTAACCTTACGACCACTACCGATGTAACGACCACTTCGACCGTTAACACCGTGACGACCACTAATGGAATTTGATCATGATGATTAAACATGAAATCCCGGTAGTCGAACAATTTAATTGGGCTCATTATGGTTTAAAACTTGAGTATCATAGGGTTATCCGTATATCTGATTTCCGTTCTTTTGACGAATTGGCTTATTTTGGCAGAACTTAAGAAAACAAGTGGAATACGATTAAAGAATACAGAGCTCTACCAAGTCCTGAGAATTCTGTTTTGACAGAATTCGCTTATCGTTCCGAACCCTCAAAACCCAACACCCCTCAAACTCGAATCTCGGCCGTGGCTGAACCAGATGTACAACTTGCTGAAGTAATAGAAACTTTATCTGTGGGCACGGGACCAGACAAACCCAAGGCAAATAAAAATCCTGGTGCTAACAAAGGCAAAAATTCCCCTAGAAACAAGGGCCCCCCAAGCCCGGGGATGGTCAGTAGTCTCCTGCTGATAAGCCCCTACAAAAACAAAAATCAGATGCCCAAGACGAGTCAAACCCAATAATTTCGAGAGTAAGCTCGTTAAATCTAAAAGTAATTTGCCGAAAATGAACTTGCCTGGTCATTTTCAAAAAGGTTGTGCCAGTCTTGTATGCTATGGTTGCAAAACATTGCATCTCAGGATCAAAGGACCGTCAAAGTAAAACATCCCGAATAAAATGTCACAGATCTTGACGAGATCATTCTGGTCGAACAAGTAAGCTCCATTTCCGATTTACCCGATTTTAAGGGAGTTTCAATGCCGACCGATCTCGAATTTGACTTTTTGTTACAAAGAGAATTCCCGGAAATGATAGTGGGGGATACTAATACAGAGCTTGATGGTAGTAATACCATCTCAACTACAGCTGTAGTACACTCTATTCCGGAAAACGACGATGGTGCATTCAAAGATTGTTTTAACACTACCGAAAGTGACCAAGATTCCTAAGGTAGACAACTCAAGGTTTTCCTCATAGAGTGGCACAGAGTGTCACAGAGTGACTCTTAGTTCTGCCTTCATCAGATACCACTTGACCCCGCTTGTCGCCTGTTTACCCTGTGGTTCAGGGTAAAGGTTTCTTTCAGTTTCGTAGAATGCCGTTCGGGTTGTGTAACTCTCCACCCACCTTCTGACGTTGAATGGACCGAATCATTACTCCCGAGATGAGACCTCACGTATTTTGTTATCTCCACGACATAATTGTCGTGTCCAAAACTATTAAAGAACACCTTTATTGCTTTCAGAAGGTTCTAGACAGGATCGAGAAGGCAGGTCTCACAATTAATCCCGAGAAATGTGAATTCGGTTTCTCCGAGGTTAAGTATTTAGGATTCATCGTTAATAACCAAGGTCTGAGAGTTGATCCCGATAAGATAGCGTAGGTTTATGGGTCTAGCTTCCTGGTATCGTAGATTTATTCCGAAACTTGCCAGGGTCGCTGAACCCTTAACTCGGTTGTTCCGGAACAATGTCAAACGGCATTGGGGAGAAGAGCAAAGTAAGGCATTTAAATGGTTGAAACAGGCTCTCACTGAGGCTCCGATCTTGGTCTATCCCAGATTTTATGAGGATGGAGATCACCCCATTTGTTTTCAGAATGACGCTAGTGCCACCAGCCTGGGTGTTGTTCTGATGCAGGAGAAATACAGTCAGGAAAGGGGGATTGCTTTTGCCAGCCGCACTTTGACGTAAGCTGAACGTAAATATGCTGTTACCGAGCAAGAATGCTTGGCTATATAGTCTTTTGAATTCGGAAGATTCAAAAGTACCTCGAAGGCTACCATTTTAATGTGATTACAGATCACATCAGCTTGTAGTTGCTTAATAGTTTACTGAATTCATCCGGTAGATTAGCAAGGTGGTCTCTTGAACTCCAGGTTTACGATATTGAGATCAAACACCGCAAAGGGGCTCTACAATATGTCCCGTACGTCCATTCTCGGCTCTATGAGGACGAGATCGTTCTGCTTTCATCGATTTCCGAAACTAAAGACTCGTGGTATATACGCCGATTACATGCAGTTCTAGAACGACCAGCAGTTTTCCCTGACTGGAAAGTGGAGGATGATAAACTGTATCGTTGGAGAATTAGTTTTAAAGGGGGTTCATTTCGAATTACAGTCTGGCCATCGCTGCATAAATAAGACATATGGTCGGGTATCTGAGAATTATTATTGGCCCGTAATTTTCAACGACGTTGCTAAGTTTGTTAGATTAGGTACCGATTGTCAAAAATGTAAGGTCGCACAAACTCGTCCAGCCGCACAGTGGGACTTTTAGCATTTTTTTTGTCAAAATGTAATATCTCTCGATAGAATGGACGAAAATGAGTGGTCCTTGGATCAAAATAAAGCTAGATAAATAATGAATAAGAGAAAATTAGAGAGAAGTTTTCTTCTAATTTTTCTGGTCCAGGAAACACTCGAGAAGTTAGCAATTTTTTCCAAAAAACGACAAATTGAAGTATACAGACCAAACAAATTTGTGAAACTTTACAAAACTCGTTATTCGTAAGCTTCTGAGGTGCATTAAACTATCAATGAAACCTAAACTTTCAAAATGGCGAATCCAATATGGCGGACTCAAATCTAAAAAAATAATCGATTTTTACGAAACTTGTTTTTCAGATGTTTTTTGGGTCGCAGAATGTAAATATAATATTCAAATTGAAAAATTCAATATGGCAAATCCAATATAGCGGACTAAATTCCCCAAAAACATTTAATTCTTACCAAACTTGATTTTTAGATGTTTGAAGTTGATAAGTGAAGTTGTTTGAAGTTGTTTGAAGTTGCATAAGAAATATTTACTTGTTTGCCTATAGAGAATAGAGATTTGCACAACCATCCATCTTTAACTGTTTTTGGGGTCGCTGGATACGAATTTGATGTCAAAAATTAATTATTTAAAATGGCAGATCCAATATGGCCGATCCGAAATGCAAAATTGCTTTTGATTTACACAAGAATCCTTTTTTAAAGGTTTTTGGGGTCGCTGAATACAAATTAGACTACAAAAATTCATTATTCAAAATGGCTGATCCAATATGTCCGACCCGAAATGCAAAATTGCTTTTGATTTACACAGGAATCCCTTTTTGACGGTTTTTGGGATCACTGATTACAAATTTGACGTAAAAAATTCATTATTTAAAATGGATAGTCCAATACGGCCGAATTAAAATGCAAAACTGTTTTTGATTTGCATGTAGAAATCTTAATATCTGAATGGATGTTAGTAACGTGCGTTTTTAACCCCTTCCGCCTTTAAGTAAGAATTAGAGGTTCAAAAAGCTCTTAATTTACAAGCTTCTTAAAAACATTTAAAAAGGGATTCTTGTTTAAATCAGGAGCAATTTTGCAATTCGGGTAGGCCATATTGGATCAACTATTTTGAATAATGAATTTTTGATGGTAAATTTGTAATCAGCGACCCCAAAAACCATGAAAAGGAGTTTTCAATTTAATTGAAAAGTAATTTAAAATTTTTGGCCGCCGTTTTGCTTCCGCCATTTTTTTTTCGTTATGAAATTATGAAACTTCAAGTTTTGGAACATTTTTAATGAGTTAGGAATTTTTTAATCTCTTTTTCTATATTTTTCCTGTATTATGTAAAATGTAAGCTTTTATTTCTTTTTTGGTTTATTTAAATACATCAAGTCGTTCGCGAGTTCTACGATTTCGGCATAGAAAAAGCACTTTTGCCGACTGTGGGGCGTAGCTAGACTATTAACCTTTTTTTTTTGGTATGATAGTTGATTTTTGTTCTATTGTACTAGCTTTCCTCTAGGGTGTCACATCTAAAATGGTGTCACCCGGGGCGAACCGCCCCCTTCACCCCCTTTGCTACGCCGCCTTTAGTTTCGTGTAGGGGGAATTTCCGGGAAGACTGAGCTATGTTCTTACGTCAGCCTATTAGGGTGGTCCAAAAGCGAACAAGAAAATAAATAAAATAAAGTTAATTATTTTAGTAGGGTTAATTATGAATTGGATTTTTCAAAATTTCAAATAACATATATATATTGTAACGAGGATTCCGTCTCGTTAAGAAAAGTTATATTTTATTCTTACTTACTATAAGTAAGTAAAATAAACCGGCGGTTCTAGCCGTCTATCCGACCCTTTTGACACACAATGATAACCTGCCAGCTACGCCCTTCCAGCTGACAGGCGACCTGCGAAGACCGTTATTTTATATTCGGAACAAGCTCCTGGTTGTCCCGGGCGCACAGTGGGGCCAAATGTACTTTTTTTGTCAAAATCAGTCTACAAGTCGCAGTTTTCATTCAAATTAAATATTTTTTTTTAAAATCTTCGTTATTAAATTCCTTATTGATCCCTCGAGCCCAAATAAAAATTTTTTGTTTGGTTATATTTATTTTTTACCAACAAAGTATGGAGGAATCAAAATTTTGCACTTTTCAACTCGAAAGTTGAAAATCAAAAATATTTTTAATTTTTATTTTGCATGAAAAAAGTTTATAGGTGAGAACCTATTTAATGAAATGACTTCAAATACATACTGCTTTACGTAAAATTTAATAAGCTTTCAAACGATTTTTAAGGAAAGTATGTTCTAGTTCTAGTATGTTCTAGAACATTCTAGAACATTCTGCAACGAATTTTTACTTATTTATTTATTTTCTCAAAGAATAATTAACTTATTAAATTTCTAATTTTATATTATTTTACTTTATTTTATTTCCCATCATTTGATTGTATTTTTATTAAAATTTAAACAATATTTCTAGTCTTTATTTACAATTTTTAAATAAACAATTTAATATTTGTTGTTTATTGTTAAATTTTCACAATTCTTATTTAACTAGTTATTTTTTTGGATTTTATTATTTTTATTTTATTAAAAACAATTTATTTTCTAATTTATTATTAATTTTCTAATAACTTACACAAAACTCTTATTATTTAGACTTAAACTAACTTAAATCACTCTTATAATTCTTTCTATTTAACAATTCTACTACAATTTCACGTTTTCCTTTCTATAACTTTATTATTTATTTTATTCAAACTGTTAATTTTTCATCATTTACTCATTTTTCTCTTAATTCTTCTTTAAAATCGACCCATTCAATCTCCCTTGGCTCAGCGATCAAGAGCAACGACCACAAACCCACACGTCGAGAGATCGATCCCCATCGCACGCAATATTTTTTTATTTCTATATTTATATTTTACTATTTAATTATTATCAAATTCTTTGTTTTTATTAATTTTATTCATTAATTTATATTTATTTCTACGGTAATATTAGTTGAAATGGTGTTGACCATTGAATACCATTTCAATGCCCCCCCTAAATGTGAAAATTTTTAATTAAAAATGAGCACATTTACAAGAAGAAAAAAAAATAAATTTGAATTTCGCGCTTTATTCTAGAAAAAATCTTATTGACTTCTAAAGAAAAGAAAAAGAAAAATTTAAATAATACCCTTACAATGCCCCCCCTAAATAAATGCATTTTTTTTTATAAATTTTAAAAAAAAATCATTTATTTACATAACAACGTATAAAATATGTTTAAAACTAATTTAACTACTAAAAATAACAATCTTTACTAATAATAATTTAAAAGAATCTCCTGAGCAATTTTTAATTTTAATCTGATGCATCCTCTGAAGACGGAATATCTTTAAATCGATAGTTTCTTTCTGCCTCATTCGCAATATATAATCTGGCTTCATGCGTGAATTTGGCCAATCTATTTTGAAAAAGGAAAGCTCTTAGAGTTATCGTTTCCTTTTTCAATTGACCCACCCCTAAATGAGTATTTCTATTCATCTCTGTCGTCTTGAAATAAATCCTTTTATTAATAATTTTTAATTTAAACTTCCTACATTCCATTCTTGACCATTCATCGTATTTTTTTGGTTTTATTTCTGTTAATGCCATTGATACAATTTGCTTTGGTTCTATTAAAAATTTATAGAGTAATCTATAAATTTGCTGATGATCTACCGTGAATACGTCATCTTCATCGACGTCATATACTCTAACTTTTCCATTATCATCGATATTTTCGATATACCCTCTTCCACAACCACTTTGATCATCATATAACGCAATTGGTAATTCGTCGAATTTTATCATCAACGCCACATTAACTTTAAAATTTTCAGGTTCCATCTCATAAAAATTTTCCATTTGATCAATAAGGTTCATGTATTCATTATTAAATATTACAGGTTTTCCATGAAATTCCGATGGACTTACGGCTGATGTGATTTTTACATCGTATTCCAAATTTGTATATAAAAATCTGGATATAAATTTATCCTCATAGGATGCGACTCTTTCGCCATTAATGTTATTAATTATCGCCTCCATTCTATTAACAAAATAATAAAAAAAAAAATTTTAAAAGATAACAATTATTCAGCATCCAAAATCCAATAATATTTTACTTATAGATAATTCTTTTAACATTTATGAAATTTGTTAATAATTAGCAAACATGTTGTATCTTCCTGGATAATTTAAAATTAAAAAAAATCAAATATATACTATACGTAATAAAGGGAGCGAATAAAATCAAATTATTAGACACTGATAATTTTAATATTTTATTTAAACGTATATACTTCTTCTTTTAAAATAATTATATTATGATTTTTAATAATTTTTATGTCCACTATTTTAGGTAAATTTTTTTTTTCTGACGCGAATTTAAACCTGTCTCCTTCTGACATCTTTCCAGCATACAGATTTGTTTGAACTTCCTTGTTCATTCTTTTGCATCTCCTTCTGTTGAATGGAGATGCATACTCTAAATTGTTTTTAAAACCCCTAAATTTCGATTTAATTGATACCCCTCTTAAATGCTCCAGATCCAAGTGATGTTCATTGGTCTGTGAACCTCTGTCAGATAAAGGCATTCTAAAAACAAATCATTTTCCTTATTACTTTTTTATAATTCTTCTTCTCTTTAGTAATCTTTTACTCTACATTATTAGTTAATTCTAAATAGTTATTTTATTATAAAACCCTTGTTTTTCTCAACGCGAATTTCAAACTTAATTTTCTTTAATAAAAAAAAAATTTATAAAGCCATTTTAAATACCTTTAATACTTAAAATCTATAATTCAACATAAAGTTTTATAATTATCATTTAATTATGAAGAAAATTCCATTTCCCTTGTTCTTATCTTAAATCTCTTATATTGTTTCTATAAACTTAGTTTTAACTTATTCTTATAATCTATTTTAACAATAAACAGTTTTTTTTATTTTTTTTTATTAATTAATTTATTTTATTTTTTTTTTTTTTAAAAATAACATTATCAACTATTACTAAATATAAAATTTACATTTTTTTATCTTACTCTGATTATTAGTGTCTCTATCACTTTTTCTATGCTAGATTCTCTTCTTCATTTATTGATTTACTGATCACTTAAAAAAAAATAAATTTCATACGATTAAAATTTATAAATTGTTTTTTTTTTTATCAATCAGCTTAAATTATTTTTTTAGTTAAGTAATTTAATCACTATTGATAATTTTCACTTTCACATTATAAAATTTTTTTATTAATTTATTGTTATTTTTCACTTCACTAAAAAAAATAATTCACTTCACTTTACTGTCTTTGAATATATTTTTTTGTATCTTGTGAGTGAAATTGGCCCTTTTCTTCTTGTTTACCAGGGTCCCACACGATGAAAGTCCCCTTGTTGATAATCTTTTTGATTTCATATGGTCCTTCGTAGACCTGTAGAAATTTTGATAAAATTTTGTTTTCTTTTTCTGATCTGTTTAATAGTTTAATCAGAATTTTATCTCCAACTTTAAATTCACTTAATTTATGCGAAATATTGAACTTTTCCGCTCTTCTTTCTCCTTTTCTACTTATATTGTTTTTCACTAATTCCATTTTTCTTACATAATTTAATTCATTTGGTTTAGGCGGTAAATCTAGCCAATTTTCCCACATTCTTTTTGGCTTTTTGTTCAATTGGATTTCAATAGGAGTAAATTCTGTCGTTTCATGATGAGTCTTATTCATACAATTTTCAATAATATTTACCCAGCTCCACCATGAATTATGTTTCTTGATAATTAACGACCGAAAAAATCTTGATAATTCTCGATGAATTCTTTCCACGATGTTTCCCTGCGGATGACGAATTGAAGAAAAAACGGCTTGAATATTTTCTTCTCGTAGCTTTTCTTTCCAAATTTCTGATGTAAATTGTGTTCCATGATCTGTAATAATTTTAGACGGTTTTCCGTACTGCGGAATATATTGATTAAAAATTTTATTTATTACAGCCTTTGTTGTCATTTTTCTAATTGGATACAATCTTACAAATTTACTAAACGCGTCGACAGTAGACAAAATATATTTAAATCCGCCTTTTGACGTTGGTAACGGACCATAAAAATCGATTGATAAAATTTCGCCAGGTTTTTCCGGAGTATAATTTCTCATTTCAGAAAAGTTAGTCTGGTTCGAAATTTTGTTCTTCTGACAAGAATCACAACTTGAAATTCTATGCCTGACTACTTTCGCAAAGTGTGGATGATAAAAATATTCAATCAACATCCTAAACACTCTTTGAGCACCAATATGAGCATACATCTCATGAGTCTCATCAATAACATGATTTATAGTGTCTTTTGTTAAACAAAGCTTTCTATCATCACCAGAAAGAAAATACAATAATCCGTCGTTTATTGTATATCTCTTTGTTTTTCCTTCATTCACGTCTTTTATTTTCTGTCTAAGAATCGCGTCTTTCATTTGTTCTGCTTCGTAATTTTTAAATATTTTACGTAATTCCGAAGACGGCCTTTTCGCAAGATTATACAGAAAAATTTTCCTTTCATTACTATCTTGAATTGAACCTGATTCATCATTAAATGGAATCCGACTTAACGTATCAGCGACTATGTTATCTTTTCCTTCAACATGTTTCATGGAAAAATCATAGTCCTGAATTGCCAAGACCCATCTAGATAATCTTCCACTTAATAATCTGCATGTTTTTAAAAATGACAACGCCATATGATCCGTCATTATTGTTAATTTTCCGCCTAGAATATACGATCTGAATTTATTCAAACTCCATACAATCGCGAGCAATTCTTTTTCAGTTGTGAAAAATGTTAATTCCGCCCCTTTAAGCGTTCTACTCGCGAAAGAAATCGGAAGTTGACCTCCATCTTTATCTAACTGATAGAGAACCGATCCTATCGCTACGTCACTCGCATCGGCTTGCAAATAAAACATTTTATCCAGATCTGGAAAACTTAAAATCACGAATTCACAAAATAATTCTTTAATCCGAGTAAAAGCATCTTGTTTTACTTTATTCCACTCCCATCGTTTACCACCTTTTAATAATTCTAAAAGTGGAACCGTTTCCTGCGCATGACTTTTCGTAAATTTGGTATAAAATTTTATCATTCCCAAAAATCCACGAAGCTCTTTTAAATTACGCGGCCTTGGAAATTCTTTAATTACTTTTATTTTCTCCGGATCCGGTTTTATTACGCCTTCCGTTAAAATATGCCCTAGAAATTTTACTTCTGGTCGAAAAAAATGTGATTTTTCAAAATTAATCGTCATGTTATTTTCTTCTAACCTTTGAAGTAATTTTTCTAAGTGAATCAGATGTTGCTCGATGTTTTCCGATGTACAAAGCATATCGTCGATAAAAGTGATTACAAATTGACCTAATCCGCATAGTACAAAATCTAAAGCTCTCACAAGTGCGCTAGTACTTGTTTTTAAACCAAATGGAACAACTGTAAAAACGTAGCATTTTCCTTCTACAATAAAACCTGTATATTTCATTGAATTTTCCGACAACAGAATTTGCCAAAAACTACTTACAAGATCAAGCGAAGACATTACTTTAACCCCTGAACATCTTTGAAATAAAACTTCTGTAGTTTCAGCACTTTCATAATCATTTATTAAAATTTCATTAATTTTTCTTGCATCTAAACATAATCTAATTGAGCCATCTTTCTTTACTACTGTCACAAGCGGACTTACATATTGAGTAGTAGCTCTTTTAATTATTCCTAAATCTAGCATTTTTTCAATTTCTACATTTACTTTATCTCGCATATGCATGGGAACAGGATAAGATTTTTTCATAAATGGCCTTGAATCATTGACTTCTAACTCATGTTCGTATATTGAAATTCTACCCGGCTTTTTGGAAAAAATTCTTTTATAACGCGAAATAAGTTTGTAAAATCTCTCTTTTTCATTTGGATTTAATAATGTGCATTCAGAAACTTTTTTATCAATTTCTTCACCCGTTATATCAAATTCAGAATGAATGTTTCCATAATCTTCAATAATACCAATTTCATCAACCGTATATGAATTATTTTTATCAATTTTAAAGTATTTTTCTTGACTTTTTAATAACGTATCATTTTCATCTACTAAAGTAATTCTCATATTTTTCTTTTCTTCTTCTTGTAATTTTATTTCTATATAATTTTCTCCATCATAAACCCTTAATACATTATTTTTAAAATCAATCTGACTTTGAATTCTTTTTAATAAATCTACTCCAATTATACAATCTTTATTTAATTTTGGTAAATCAGTTTGATTTTGATTAAATCTATTATAATTTCCTTGATTATTGAAACGATTAAAATTTGGATTAAAACTACCTCTATTATAATTATTAAAATTTCCTCTTTGTGAATTTCCAAAATTTGGATTTTGGTTATTGAATTCTCTTCTAAAATTTTGACTATTGCTTTGATTAAAACTTGAATTATTTTGACCAAAATTCGGATTACTTGGAACCCTATTTTGTTGTTGATAACGCGAATTAAAATTATTTCTATCTCCCTGTGAAAATTGATTCGGGATAGTACGAATATTCGTATTATTTGAAACATTTTGAAAACGACTAGAACTTCTGAAAGTGAAATTTCGAGATGAGTTCGATGGACCGGCTAAATCGAAAGTTTCTAATAAATCAATTAACTCTTCCACTATTTGTATTTTTCTTACTATTATCGCGGTTCTTATCTCATCTTCAAAATGTCTAGATATTCTCAACATTATTTCATTTTCCGAAGGTGGTGGAATTAAATCTTTAGCATTGTTTATCAATTTAATAGCGTAAGCAGTTCTGGATAATCTACCAGAAGCTTCATAAACCCCGAATTGTAAATTTGAACTAATTTTAAATCTTATTTCTTCATTCCAATAACGTTTAATAAATTTTTCTTTAAAAGATTAAAAATTATCGTTATGTGTAGAGACCAAATTCCACCATTCTTTAGCGAAACCTTCTAGACACGTTAAAATTATATATTTAAAGTCATCTTCCCATGCCTCATTCGCTTGTAAATATTTTATCAAATCATTGAGAAAAACCATTGGGCGCTCGCGACCACTAAATTTCGGCACTGGCATATTTTTCAACCACGACGATTTTTCCATGCCACCACTACTATTTGTTTGTCGAATTCTATTAATTTTATTTTCCATTACTTTTTGATTTTGTGTAATTTCTAAAATATGTCGCTCATTTGATAAAACCGAAATAGAATTTTCCTCATTAATCAAATGAATATCACCAACTTTTCTTTCTAGTAAATTCACTTTTGTTTCTGTTTCTACTAACTTTTCTTCTATTTGATTCTTACTATTTTCGCATTCTTTCTTTCGCAACTCTACCTTCTTATCAATTTCTTTACTTAAAATAGCTTTATTTTGTTCAATTTTTTCATTTGTATTTGTTAATCTCGTTTTTATTCGTTTTCTATCTTCCGCGGCTTTTTTATTTTTAAATTTAATTGTTTGTGAAATATTTCTTAAATTTACTTTTAAATCTTTTATTTCTTCCCCATATCTTCTAATCATATCATCCAAATCTTTCTCAGCTTGTTCTAATTCACCTTCAGTCATATCAATTTCAGATTCATCATCTGATTCATCGTCTGAAGGACCTTCCTCATCATCATTTTTATTATCTTCATCTTTATTAATATTTTCTTTTTCTTTGTTTTCTTGATCATTTTTATTTTTATTTTTATTTAAAAAAGGATCAAGATTACTTAAGTCATTTAAATCGTTACTTCCCGATGCTTTTAAAGAATCAGATGATTTGATTGGACTCTTTTCTTCTTTATTTTTATCACCTTCCATTTTTAGAAATTTTTTTTTTTTTAAAACAATATAAAATCGAAAAACAAGGTGCTTATAATTTTGTTAATTTTGTTAAAATTTTTATCTATTTAATAATTAAATTTTCAAAATAAAATAATCAAAAATAAATAATTATCCAGAATGACACATTCCAAATTTAAAATGACCCAATTCATGCGTCCTTCACCTAATTTTTCTATTTACTTTAGACATTTAAATTTTCTAGAATAAAATGAGTTTAAAATCATTCACGAAGCGATGAAATATATTTTAAATTCTATTTCAATAAGTAAGAAAGAATTGAACCCACCGCGATCAAAAGGGCTTACGCGTGACTTTCGTTGGCCTCTCGTACAGCGAGTCTACGGCTGCGCCAGGGGACCTGCGCACTCGTTCATATGCCCTTTTGATCGCGGTGGGTTCAATTTAACTTGTATACATATTTCTGTACAAGAAAGAAAGAGACAAAATATTTGATATTATTTCACGTGAAATACGAGCAAAATCAAAATAAAGCCGGCGCCGATATGTCTAGCGAATGCGTTAGAAAGAAGATAACCGAAAAGCGAGAGAAAAGACACCAGGGGTACCAGTTGAAGCATATATCGTTCTCTCTCTTATTTTCCTTAACCGGGGAATCGGCAATCTGTACTTAAACAGAAGAAAGACAAGGCATCTTAGAGAGAAAAGGACATAAGTTCAAATAATGGTCATTTAAATCCATAAATTAGATAAGAAATTACACGTGAAATTAGCCACCTGATTTCTTTTATTCTGATTTCTCAAATTTTATTTTAATTTTATTCTGATTTTAATATTTCTAATTCTCACAATTTCTTTTATCGTTCAAATAAATTGATTTTATTAGGAATCTCAGATTTTATTTTATTAATATTTATAAATTTATATCAAGCTTCATCACAGATTCCTCAACTCACCTGAACAACAAACATTTAAAAATTAAACAAATAAAATAATAATTTTAATAAATTATAAAAATTTTAATTTTAATAAATTATAAAAATTTTAATTTTAAATCTTTTAAATAAATAATAAATTTTGAATAATTAATGACTTTAAATAGTTTATTCTAAATTAATAATTTAAGAAATCAGAAATTTTTATTTTATTTTAAATTAGAAAATTTAAATGTCTTTTAGGAAACAAAACAAACAATTTGAAACTGTATCTATTTATATTTAACTTACTTTATCCAAATAAAAGTAATGATTAGCCAGACAAACAGAAGTTACTCAAAGCAATCTATATTTTTTCCAAATCTAAAACAAATTATTACCATTAATTAATTTCTTATATTCAATCTCAAATTTCTATTTTTTTAAATTCAATCCTACCTACAGACCCTAATTTTGGGGATAATTCTATGCCCTATGCTATTTTCTTTATATATATATTTTTTTTTATATGGTTTATTGACAACCTAAATTTTATTATTTTAGCTCAGAATGTTGGTTGTCGCCAAACCTACAGCAAATCCTATTTCTACACGGAGGACTGGGATCATAGATTTAACAAACTTTTGGTACATGTCATGAGCATGGCTCGGCCATTCCCCACAACACTCCACTTTTTGTTAAATTGTTTATTGAAACTTTATCATTCAACAAGGAATCTTTTAAAATTAAACAATCCTGGATGGTTACCCGGTATGTTAACTAAGAACATACAAAGCTCCAAAACAGGGGATATTTAATTTGTGTCTTTATTAAATATTAATCAAAATTAATATTTAATAAATATAAAAGATACACATTGTCAAGAGACAGTGAGATCCAATAATTTTGATGAATGTTTGAATGTTTGAATGTTTGAAACAGTAATTCTTCCCTAATTTGAAAAATATTTCTTATCGAAATATTTTTCGGCAGCACCTCACCTTCGGATAATATCAGAAGAGGAAGAGAGACCCCCCTTGTAAAATCGCCTGTTTATATACTATTGACCCCGGAAATGCTAAAAGTCAAATAACTCCCGCGTCTAAGATATTTTTGGCGCAAACTGTTTCTATTACATTAATTTGCTCTTATTTATTTTGGACAATCCCTTTTACCAATAATTATTCTTCCCTCCAAAATGAAACCGGAAAGTAAACAATTTTAAAAGCTTCTAGAACATTCTAGAACATTCTGCAACGAATTTTTACTTATTTATTTATTTTCTCAAAGAATAATTAACTTATTAAATTTCTAATTTTATATTATTTTACTTTATTTTATTTCCCATCATTTGATTGTATTTTTATTAAAATTCAAACAATATTTCTAGTCTTTATTTACAATTTTTAAATAAACAATTTAATATTTGTTGTTTATTGTTAAATTTTTACAATTCTTATTTAACTAGTTATTTTTTTGGATTTTATTATTTTTATTTTATTAAAAACAATTTATTTTCTAATTTATTATTAATTTTCTAATAACTTACACAAAACTCTTATTATTTAGACTTAAACTAACTTAAATCACTCTTATAATTCTTTCTATTTAACAATTCTACTACAATTTCACGTTTTCCTTTCTATAACTTTGTTATTTATTTTATTCAAACTGTTAATTTTTCATCATTTACTCATTTTTCTCTTAATTCTTCTTTAAAATCGACCCATTCAATCTCCCTTGGCTCAGCGATCAAGAGCAACGACCACAAACCCACACGTCGAGAGATCGATCCCCATCGCACGCAATATTTTTTTATTTCTATATTTATATTTTACTATTTAATTATTATCAAATTCTTTGTTTTTATTCATTTTATTTATTAATTTATATTTATTTCTACGGTAATATTACTTGAAATGGTGTTGGCCATTGAATACCATTTCAATGCCCCCCCTAAATGTGAAAATTTTTAATTAAAAATGAGCACATTTACAAGAAGAAAAAAAAATAAATTTGAATTTCGCGCTTTATTCTAGAAAAAATCTTATTGACTTCTAAAGAAAAGAAAAAGAAAAATTTAAATAATACCCTTACAATTGGCTCTCCAGCGGGGAATCGAACCCCGGTCTCCCGCGTGACAGGCGGGGATACTGACCACTATACTTTGAAGGAAACAATGTTCTTTGAAGGAAAGCTTTCAACCACTATACAGTTGTTCCATTTGGTTTAAAAACAAGTACTAGCGCACTTGTAAGAGCTTTAGATTTTGTATTATGCGGATTAGGTCAATTTGTAATCACTATTATCGACGATATGCTTTGTACATCGGAAAACATCGAGCAACATCTGATTCACTTAGAAAAATTATTTCAAAGGTTAGAAGAAAATAACATGACGATTAATTTTGAAAAATCACATATTTTTCGACCGGAAGTAAAATTTCTGGGGCATATTTTAACGGAAGGCGGAATAAAACCGGATCCGGAGAAAATAAAAGTAATTAAAGAATTTCCAAGGCCGCGTAATTTAAAAGAGCTTCGTGGATTTTTGGGACTGATAAATTTTTATACCAAATTTACGAAAAGTCATGCGCAGGAAACGGTTCCACTTTTAGAATTATTAAAAGGTGGTAAACGATGGGAGTGAAATAAAGAAAAACAAGATGCTTTTACTCGGATTAAAGAATTATTTTGTGAATTCGTGATTTTAAGTTTTCCAGATCTTGATAAAATGTTTTATTTGCAAGCCGATGCGAGTGACGTAGCGATAGGATCGGTTCTCTATCAGTTAGATGAAGATGGAGGTCAACTTCCGATTTCTTTCGCGAGTAGAACGCTTAAAGGGGCGGAATTAACATTTTTCACAACTGAAAAAGAATTGCTCGCGATTGTATGGAGTTTGAATAAATTCAGATCGTATATTCTAGGCGGAAAATTAACAATAATGACGGATCATATGGCGTTGTCATTTTTAAAAACATGTAGATTATTAAGTGGAAGATTATCTAGATGGGTCTTGGCAATTCAGGACAATGATTTTTCCATGAAACATGTTGAAGGAAAAGATAACATAGTCGCTGATACGTTAAGTCGAATTCCATTTAGTGATGAATCAGGTTCAATTCAAGATAGTAATGAAGGGAAAATTTTTCTTTATAATCTTGCGAAAAGGCCGTCTTCGGAATTACGTAAAATATTTAAAAATTACGAAGCAGAACAAATGAAAGACGCGATTCTTAGACAGAAAATAAAAGACGTGAATGAAGGAAAAACAAAGAGATATACAATAAACGATGGATTATTGTATTTTCTTTCTGGTGATGATAGAAAGCTTTGTTTAACAAAAGACACTATAAATCATGTTATTGATGAGACTCATGAGATGTATGCTCATATTGGTTCTCAAAGAGTGTTTAGGATGTTGAATGAATACTTTTATTATCCACACTTTGCGAAAGTAGTCAGGCATAGAATTTCAAGTTGTGATTCTTGTCAGAAGAATAAAATTTCGAACCAGACTAACTTTTCTGAAATGAGAAATTATACTCCGGAAAAACCTGGCGAAATTTTATCAATCGATTTTTATGGTCCGTTACCAACGTCAAAAGGCGGATTTAAATATATTTTGTCTACTGTCGACGCGTTTAGTAAATTTGTAAGATTGTATTCAATTAGAAAAATGACAACAAAGGCTGTAATAAATAAAATTTTTAATCAATATATTCCGCAGTATGGAAAACCATCTAAAATTATTACAGATCACGGAACACAATTAACATCAGAAATTTGGAAAGAAAAGCTACGAGAAGAAAATATTCTAACCGTTTTTTCTTCAATTCGTCATCCGCAGGGAAACATCGTGGAAAGAATTCATCGAGAATTATCAAGATTTTTTCGGTCGTTAATTATCAAGAAACATAATTCATGGTAGAGCTGGGTAAATATTATTGAAAATTGTATGAATGAGACTCATCATGAAACGACAGAATTTACTCCTATTGAAATTCAATTGAACAAAAAGCCAAAAAGAATGTGGGAAAATTGGCTAGATTTACCGCCTAAACCAAATGAATTAAATTATGAAAGAAAAATGGAATTAGTGAAAAACAATATAAGTAGAAAAGGAGAAAGAAGAGCGAAAAAGTTCAATATTTCGCATAAATTAAGTGAATTTAAAGTTGGAGATAAAATTCTGATTAAACTATTAAACAGATCAGAAAAAGAAAACAAAATTTTAGCAAAATTTCTACAGGTCTACGAAAGACCATATGAAATCAAAAAGATTATCATCGGGGACTTTCATCGTGTGGGACCCTGGTAAACAAGAAGAAAAGGGCCAATTTCACTCACAAGATATAAAAAAATATATTCAAAGACAGTAAAGTGAAGTGAATTATTTTTTTTAGTGAAGTGAAAAATCACAATAAATTAATAAAAAAATTTTATAATGTGAAAGTGAAAATTATCAATAGTGATTAAATTACTTAACTAAAAAAATAATTTAAGCTGATTGATAAAAAAAAAAACAATTTATAAATTTTAATCGTATGAAATTTATTTTTTTTTAAGTGATCAGTAAATCAATAAATGAAGAATTGAATCTAGCATAAAAAAAGTGATAGAGACACTAATAATCAGAGTTAGATAAAAAAATGTAAATTTGATATTTAGTAATAGTTGATAATGTTATTTTTTAAAAAAAAAAATAAATAAAATAATTAAATTAAAAAAAAAAAAAAAAAACTGTTTATTGTTAAAATAGATTATAAGAATAAGTTAAAACTAAGTTTATAGAAACAATATAAGAGATTTAAGATAAGAACAAGGGAAATGGAATTTTCTTCATAATTAAATGATAATTATAAAACTTTATGTTGAATTATAGATTTTAAGTATTAAAGGTATTTAAAATGGCTTTATAAATTTTTTTTTTATTAAAGAAAATTAAGTTTGAAATTCGCGATGAGAAAAACAAGGGTTTTATAATAAAATAACTATTTAGAATTAACTAATAATGTAGAGTAAAAGATTACTAAAGAGAAGAAGAATTATAAAAAAGTAATAAGGAAAATGATTTGTTTTTAGAATGCCTTTATCTGACAGAGGTTCACAGACCAATGAACATCACTTGGATCTGGAGCATTTAAGAGGGGTATCAATTAAATCGAAATTTAGGGGTTTTAAAAACAATTTAGAGTATGCATCTCCATTCAACAGAAGGAGATGCAAAAGAATGAACAAGGAAGTTCAAACAAATCTGTATGCTGGAAAGATGTCAGAAGGAGACAGGTTTAAATTCGCGTCAGAAAAAAAAATTTACCTAAAATAGTGGACATAAAAATTATTAAAAATCATAGAATAATTATTTTAAAAGAAGAAGTATATGGGAAAATCCACAGAACTGGTCGATTTTCACTTATAAAAATAAAAATTTTCAAATTACGAGCACACCTTTCATTTATGGTTTATTTTATTTGAAAAGTATTTAAGAACAATTACCTTCTTGCGTGATCCATTTTATTTTAATGCCGTTTGAGTTAAAAGCCAAAAACGAAAATACCTATGTAATCTTTGTTCAGAAAATTTTAATGAAAAATGTGTACTTCGTTCTTTTGTTTTTTGCATATATATTAGTAATATTTATAAAACATTTTGAATAATAAAATATGATAAAATACAATTATTTATATACAATTCATATTTAGAATTAACATAATAATTAATAAATTATAATTTCATTTTAGCATTGATTTTTTTATTTTGCAAATTAAATTATCTGAACCAATAAACAGACATTATTGACATGGATTTTGATTCAAGTTTGAAAATAAAACAACTGAATGGTTATTTCATTTTTCATATTTATAAATACCTTCATGCAGTTAAATTTCTTTTAATTTTAGTTTTATTTTTAACTTTTAGACATTATAAGTTGAAAATAGAATTTGGCGTTTGTATATAAAAATTATAATAATGTCTTTAAATAATCACACATGTTTTTAATTCATTATATTTTAATTTGTAGTTGTGCTCCTGAAAAAAGGCTAAGTTTTGAATCGTTCACGATCAAACATAGAGTGTTAATTTTTGTAATATTTTCTTTAATTCTAATCGCACACTGTTCTATTATACCTAGATTTGTTCATCTTTTAAAAAACAACAAGTACCAATTTGAAAAATTCAAATCGAATAATCGCCGTAAAAAATATTTATAAAAATGTATAGGTATTTCATTATTTTAAAACAATGAGTAACGCTACTTTCAGCGACTACCATTTCTTTTTAATTAAGGGCACATATTTTTTTCTGCCTTCAATAGATTCTACACTAAGTAAAGTTTAATTCACCATCATTTGGAATTGTTTCAATCTATGCCGAACAAGTTATACCCATAAGAATTAAAATTGATACCTAAAATAACACGACAAATTTGAATTTTTAAGTAACTTAACTCTATTTTATTTTTTATATAAGACGAAAAGGTTTGCATTTACACAATTTTCTTAGTTTAATTGGTTATCAGGGATACTATAAATTGGTAGAAATTTGAAAAAGATTAATATGATACTTCTAAAATAGAAAAATCTGTGAGTAACATGAAATCGACCGGTTCTGTGGATTCGCCCATATACGTTTAAATAAAATATTAAAATTATCAGTGTCTAATAATTTGATTTTATTCGCTCCCTTTATTACGTATAGTATATATTTGATTTTTTTTAATTTTAAATTATCCAGGAAGATACAACATGTTTGCTAATTATTAACAAATTTCATAAATGTTAAAAGAATTATCTATAAGTAAAATATTATTGGATTTTGGATGCTGAATAATTGTTATCTTTTAAAATTTTTTTTTTTTATTATTTTGTTAATAGAATGGAGGCGATAATTAATAACATTAATGGCGAAAGAGTCGCATCCTATGAGGATAAATTTATATCCAGATTTTTATATACAAATTTGGAATACGATGTAAAAATCACATCAGCCGTAAGTCCATCGGAATTTCATGGAAAACCTGTAATATTTAATAATGAATACATGAACCTTATTGATCAAATGGAAAATTTTTATGAGATGGAACCTGAAAATTTTAAAGTTAATGTGGCGTTGATGATAAAATTCGACGAATTACCAATTGCGTTATATGATGATCAAAGTGGTTGTGGAAGAGGGTATATCGAAAATATCGATGATAATGGAAAAGTTAGAGTATATGACGTCGATGAAGATGACGTATTTACGGTAGATCATCAGCAAATTTATAGATTACTCTATAAATTTTTAATAGAACCAAAGCAAATTGTATCAATGGCATTAACAGAAATAAAACCAAAAAAATACGATGAATGGTCAAGAATGGAATGTAGGAAGTTTAAATTAAAAATTATTAATAAAAGGATTTATTTCAAGACGACAGAGATGAATAGAAATACTCATTTAGGGGTGGGTCAATTGAAAAAGGAAACGATAACTCTAAGAGCTTTCCTTTTTCAAAATAGATTGGCCAAATTCACGCATGAAGCCAGATTATATATTGCGAATGAGGCAGAAAGAAACTATCGATTTAAAGATATTCCGTCTTCAGAGGATGCATCAGATTAAAATTAAAAATTGCTCAGGAGATTCTTTTAAATTATTATTAGTAAAGATTGTTATTTTTAGTAGTTAAATTAGTTTTAAACATATTTTATACGTTGTTATGTAAATAAATGATTTTTTTTTAAAATTTATAAAAAAAAAATGCATTTATTTAGGGGGGGCATTGTAAGGGTATTATTTAAATTTTTCTTTTTCTTTTCTTTAGAAGTCAATAAGATTTTTTCTTGAATAAAGCGCGAAATTCAAATTTATTTTTTTTTCTTCTTGTAAATGTGCTCATTTTTAATTAAAAATTTTCACATTTAGGGGGGGCATTGAAATGGTATTCAATGGTCAACACCATTTCAACTAATATTACCGTAGAAATAAATATAAATTAATGAATAAAATTAATAAAAACAAAGAATTTGATAATAATTAAATAGTAAAATATAAATATAGAAATAAAAAAATATTACGTGCGATGGGGATCGATCTCTCGACGTGTGGGTTTGTGGTCGTTGCTCTTGATCGCTGAACCAAGGGAGATTGAATGGGTCGATTTTAAAGAAGAATTAAGTGAAAAATGAGTAAATGATGAAAAATTAACAGTTTGAATAAAATAAATAATAAAGTTATAGAAAGGAAAACGTGAAATTGTAGTAGAATTGTTAAATAGAAAGAATTATAAGAGTGATTTAAGTTAGTTTAAGTCTAAATAATAAGAGTTTTGTGTAAGTTATTAGAAAATTAATAATAAATTAGAAAATAAATTGTTTTTAATAAAATAAAAATAATAAAATCCAAAAAAATAACTAGTTAAATAAGAATTGTAAAAATTTAACAATAAACAACAAATATTAAATTGTTTATTTAAAAATTGTAAATAAAGACTAGAAATATTGTTTGAATTTTAATAAAAATACAATCAAATGATGGGAAATAAAATAAAGTAAAATAATATAAAATTAGAAATTTAATAAGTTAATTATTCTTTAAGAAAATAAATAAATAAGTAAAAATTCGTTGCAGAATGTTCTAGAATGTTCTAGAAGCTTTTAAAATTGTTTACTTTCCGGTTTCATTTTGGAGGGAAGAATAATTATTGGTAAAAGGGATTGTCCAAAATAAATAAGAGCAAATTAATGTAATAGAAACAGTTTGCGCCAAAAATATCTTAGACGCGGGAGTTATTTGACTTTTAGCATTTCCGGGGTCAATAGTATATAAACAGGCGATTTTACAAGGGGGGTCTCTCTTCCTCTTCTGATATTATCCGAAGGTGAGGTGCTGCCGAAAAATATTTCGATAAGAAATATTTTTCAAATTAGGGAAGAATTACTGTTTCAAACATTCAAACATTCAAACATTCATCAAAATTATTGGATCTCACTGTCTCTTGACAATGTGTATCTTTTATATTTATTAAATATTAATTTTGATTAATATTTAATAAAGACACAAATTAAATATCCCCTGTTTTGGAGCTTTGTATGTTCTTAGTTAACATACCGGGTAACCATCCAGGATTGTTTAATTTTAAAAGATTCCTTGTTGAATGATAAAGTTTCAATAAACAATTTAACAAAAAGTGGAGTGTTGTGGGGAATGGCCGAGCCATGCTCATGACATGTACCAAAAGTTTGTTAAATCTATGATCCCAGTCCTCCGTGTAGAAATAGGATTTGCTATAGGTTTGGCGACAACCAACATTCTGAGCTAAAATAATAAAATTTAGGTTGTCAATAAACCATATAAAAAAAAATATATATATAAAGAAAATAGCATAGGGCATAGAATTATCCCCAAAATTAGGGTCTGTAGGTAGGATTGAATTTAAAAAAATAGAAATTTGAGATTGAATATAAGAAATTAATTAATGGTAATAATTTGTTTTTGATTTGGAAAAAATATAGATTGCTTTGAGTAACTTCTGTTTGTCTAGCTAATCATTACTTTTATTTGGATAAAGTAAGTTAAATATAAATAGATACAGTTTCAAATTGTTTGTTTTGTTTCCTAAAAGACATTTAAATTTTCTAATTTAAAATAAAATAAAAATTTCTGATTTCTTAAATTATTAATTTAGAATAAACTATTTAAAGTCATTAATTATTCAAAATTTATTATTTATTTAAAAGATTTAAAATTAAAATTTTTATAATTTATTAAAATTAAAATTTTTATAATTTATTAAAATTATTATTTTATTTGTTTAATTTTTAAATGTTTGTTGTTCAGGTGAGTTGAGGAATCTGTGATGAAGCTTGATATAAATTTATAAATATTAATAAAATCAAATCTGAGATTCCTAATAAAATCAATTTATTTGAACGATAAAAGAAATTGTGAGAATTAGAAATATTAAAATCAGAATAAAATTAAAATAAAATTTGAGAAATCAGAATAAAAGAAAACAGGTGGCTAATTTCACGTGTAATTTCTTATCTAATTTATGGATTTAAATGTCCATTATTTGAACTTATGTCCTTTTCTCTCTAAGATGCCTTGTCTTTCTTCTGTTTAAGTACAGATTGCCGATTCCCCGGTTAAGGAAAATAAGAGAGAGAACGATATATGCTTCAAGCTTATTTTGTTGCAGATAAGCTTGTTTTCTGATCGAGTCGCGAGTAACTGTCAATATACTTGTGACCGATACTGTATGTAAACTTTTGTATATTACGAAAACTCTAAAACGATTCTAATACGATTTCTGAAACATTTTATCAATTTTTAATAACTTAAAACTTCATTTTTGCAAAACTTTGATTTTTCCATACTTTATTATTAAAAAATAAATGTAAATAAACAAAAATTTTAATTTTGGGCTCGAGGAATCGATAAGATATTCAATAACGAAAATTTTTAAAAAAAGTTATTTAATTTGAATGAAAACTGCTACTTGTAGACTGATTTTGACAAAAAAAGAACATTTGGCCCCACTGTGGGGCGCCAGATGGACGATTCTACCCGGACTTCGCGACCTCAAACAAAAGAAAAACGAACTACGGCGGTTACCCGCCTGACCCGTGTGATTCTAAATTTGAGACCCCGTTCTCAGAGGGAGAACGTTCTGAGAGAGAGAATTTTATTAGCAAATCTAACCAAATAAATAAGAGAAAACAATTAATAACTAACTCTAATTTATTTAAATTGTTTATTAAAGCTAATGTACAGAAAGAAAAACGTGGTTTAACCACGGTCTACCACTATTGGCAAGTCTAAACACGGCACAGTACCCGCTTGGAGGGGAAAAGAGAGTAGCTGGCGATCGTCGGCGTCCTGAAACCCGCAACAAAGTCGTGGAGGAAACTAACCTTTGAACTGTGCTGGAGTTTGCCTTCAGTTCTCAACTTCTCAAACCGTTACGGGAATCTCCAGGAGTCAGGAACTTGGCTTCTGCCGATAATCCTAATCTCGGGTTGACAAACGTCGCTCCTCAATCCACTCTCAACACACACTGCTGAATATTGCCATTACCGCTTCCCTCGTCCCTCAGTTTCTCGCGGACCCGCTTCACGCGACCCCATTGGTTGCTTGGTAAAGCTTGCGCGGCGACGTTTGGCTGACGGAACCTTGCAGCGAGTGCACACTCGCTCGCCGGGAGGTGCAGCCACCACGCGGTAGTAGTTCGCCGTGGCTGCGTTTACTTAGCTGTCTGGCTGGCCACCGCTCCGTCGTCTGCTTGATGTTGTCAACAACCCTCGAGCCGTTTGTGTTGACAACATTATGTTACCTCTTAGGTTATCTCCCACCCGCTTGAAAGCCTTAGGTGCCTGTGCTTTCCCAGGGTAGTGTCTTCTCGCAGTGTGTGCTCTTTATAGCCTACGAACGACAGCCGTCCGAGCCGCCAGGTCTCGTTCTGATGTTACCTGTCACTTGTGCCAGGATATTCGAACGACGTCGCCTCCTCTGCTTCGCCAGTTTCTCTCCTCACTATGTTCTTTCCCCCCCTGGGAATGTGCCCTGATTTCCCTAATCTATGTGCCTTTCGTGATTTACAAAATTAGGTTACGACGTAACCTCAAAATCAACAATACAAATGAAGTGTTCTTCGTCGTGATTGAGCGTGTGTCGATAGAGGGGTTCCTTTGTAACTCGCGCCGCGAACATCCCTTCCAGCGTCGGTTTATATAAAATCCTCGTTACAACTCCCCCGGACCTAGACGAAGCGTATCCGTTTTTAGTTAGCTTTTCCGCGGCCTCTGGCTCGTTCCTCACACTGCTCCTTGTCACGAATGCCATTCCACCGTCTCTGATCCCAGCCCTCTATCCTCTAGACGCACATTCAAGGCTTACTTGACCCTACTGGCTCTGCTTCGTGTTCCCTTATTAGCAACCTGGACCATTCTTTCTACTCACCTTTGGTCGTACATGATTGATATGAGGGATCTTGTTGATAATTGGTGTGTTCTAAGAGCGTCCGTAGAAGTTTAAAAAAACGTTAGACCACCGTGACGGGTTGCTTTTCTAATTACTCACGTTGCGAACTGGGTAACGAAAGAATGTCTCAAATCTCTTTGTGGGATTCGACAAAAAACAAAAAAAAACTTCGAGTTTATCAATAAATCTGCCTTGTGCTTCGCCTCTTCCTTACTGCAGGGTACAAACGAACAGACCGAAAGATAAAATTGAACCAAAAATAATAAATAAAAAAAAGAAACGTGGAATCTTAGGGGAAGGATAATATTCCCTTGCACATGGAGTATCCTTAAACTTATCCCCCCCTTGTCACATTCTGGTAGACGAAAACTTAAACGTGTTGGGAAGGTACGGCCGTTGGGAGTGTTGGGGATCGGTCATATAAACTGCTGTCCCTCGCCCTTTGGTCTCTTTTTCTGGTCTCTATTGACAGGGTTTAGGACTCATTGATTGAAGGGGTGTCTTCGGGTCTTAGAGTATCACCCTCCCCCGCTCTCTAGGTTCTCGGTCCCGGTAAGGAATAAGGAGCTTGACCGGGAACCTACCTACTTTTCCCCAACTCTTAAGGTTACATGGCGATAGCGCTTATTGTAGCTACGTCTCTGGCGTCCGTACGCTTCGTCATGCTGGAGCGTCACGAGGTCCTGTATCTCCTTAAGGCGCAACATTCTTCCATGCCATTTGTCACGATCTGGTGGAGTCAGATCCGTCGGTTCTTCCACTCTCCGACGCAGATTGTTGTACGGGCGTGGTTCCCTGGCTGTGTTCAGAAACGCGGGGCTAACGCCTGTTGCGCTGTGCACCGCCGTGTTATATGCGAATCTTAGGTCTTTTAAGTACCATTATCCGACACAAGTACTTCCGGTACTCTCCAACGATATAAGATGTATTCCTCAAACGCTTTTATTATTGTCTCTGCATTGGCTATTCTCATCAGCGCTATTTCTATCCACTTCGTGCATAGATCCTCGAAGACTACGACATATTCAAAGCCCAGTGACGTTTTTGGCCAGGGTCCCATGACATCTGTTGCTACGACTAGCCAGGGTTGCTCTACGACACGGCGGGTCATCAGTCCAGCTGGTGGACGCTGATCAGCCTTGATTCGCTAGCACGTGTCGCACGTTCGCACCCAAGATTTTATGTCTCGGAACATTCCTGGCCAATAATATTGGTTCGAGGCTCTCCGGTATGTCTTGTCAATCCCTAGATGCGCGGCTTGTGGTCAGCGTGGACCTCTTCGAAGACTTCCAGCCTTTGTTCGTGAGGTACCACTTGTTTCCACGCATCAAGATCGTCGATCACTATCATTAGCGGTAAGGCTGCCTCCTCCTCGTACATCCGAGATAGGGCGTCAGGAACTAAATGTTCTGACCCCTTACGGTACATGACGTCGAAGTCATACTCGAGAAGGTCTAGGGCCCACCTGGCCAGTCAACCGGTTGGATTATGCAGATTGTGAAGCCAGCGCAACGAACTATGTTCAGTAATGACCGTAAAATGGAAACCTTCCAGGTAATGGCCAAATTTTCGCACATCCCAAATTACCGCAAGGCACTCTTTTTCAGTGACCGAGTATTTTCGTTCATCACCTGTCATTGTCTTACTCACATAGGCAATTACTCGGTCTACGCCATCTTGCTTTTGCGTTAAGACTGCACCGAGGCCATAGTCACTCGCGTCGGTGTGCAGGTCGAACGGGATCTTAAAATCGGGATACGTCAAGATCGGTGCGGTCGTTATCACATCCTCCAACTTCTCAAACGCGTTTTCTTGGTCGTCTTCCCATTTCCAAGGGATATTGAACCTGAGCAGTTGGTTGAGAGGTTCTGCAATCGTCACTAACTGTGGAATAAAATGTCGATACCACGATGCTATTCCAAGAAACCTTCTCAACTGTTTGATATTCGTAGGGGCGGGGTACAATTTAAGGGGCTCCACTTTCTCTGGATCAATTTGGAGTCCCTCTTCGTTTACCAGAAGTCCTAAGTACCGGACGGTTTTTCTACCGAATTCGCATTTTTGCGGATTAATCGTAAGTCCTGCTCCCTGTAATTTATCTGTGATTCTCGCGATCCAGTCCTTGTGCTCTTCGAAGGTCTCGTTTACGATAACAATGTCATCTAGGTATGCGTAAACGTTCGGTTCCATCTCGAGGCCTATGAGTGAATCTACGAGTCGCTGAAATGTCGCTACTGCACCAGACAGTCCGAAAGGGATCCTATTAAAATGAAGTAAGCCCATTCCCGAAACTGTAAAGGCGGTGTACTCTTTGCTGTCTTCCGCCATCGGTATTTAGTGGTATCCCCACTTCAAGTCCAGTGTCGTTATGTACTTGGCAGCTCGAAGCTGCCATACACAGAATCGGTATGTACCATTCGATTTTCTAACCATGACTACCGGGCTGGACCATCCACTCTTCGATGGTTCTATTATCCCCTCGGCTAATAGTCTTTACGTTTCTTCTTGTATCGCTTTCAGGACGTTAGGAGACCCCCGATAGTAACGTTGCTTTATCAGCGGGTGGCCCTGATCGTCAATACTATGGGCAATTCGATCTGTTGCTGGGAGGATGGGAGGAGGCGTTCTTATTACTTTCGCGACGAGTTCATCCAGCTCGGACCTCTCAATATCTGAGATTTGCCTGAGTCCGCAGACCGAGCTAATGTTTAACAACTCGCCCGAAGCGTCTCTTACCTCCTTCTCTCCCGTTTTGGCATAGTGGTGGACTATTTCCAGGTAGTCTGACATATGCCAAGCTCTTTTTTTGCCATCATGATCTATCCCGAATGTGTGAATGAAGTCCATTCCAAAGAAAACCTGTTCGCCCATTCCTGGAACGATTTGGACTCTCATCATTCGGGATACTTGCTCTATCTCGATAAGCAGAAGACAGCTTGCTTGTACTGGTCGAACGGTACCGTCTGCTGTTTCAACACCTCTGCCTGGTGTCTGCTCTAAGGTTGTTTGGTATCGTTTGGCTATTGCCAAACCAATATCTCTCATCACAGTTCGCGATGCACCACCATCAATTAAGGCCTGGACATTTGGCGTGTTACCTATCAGCGCAGACGTAAAGGCTTGCAAGGTTAAGCCTTCATCTTTCATTGGTGGTTCTGTTACCCTTAATTTCAGTGGCGTGGATGACCTTAGCTCAGGTGTGACTTCTGGCAAGTCACGGGATCTCAGTATTGCCAGAATTACCTGATTTGACTTCTAAGAATCCTTTCCGTCTTTACCCATAACTCGATCGTTTACCAAAATGACGTCTTCGTTCCGTGTACCATTTTGGCTCGATGTCCATGGTTGGGCGTTATCCTGTGGAAAGGATGTTTCATCCTGGGGGTCGAGTGTCGTCTGGACCTTGTACTCGACTGGTGCCAGGTGCTTCTCTCTTTACCTGGGATAACACTGGTTCCGATCCCAGGTCTAAGGATGATGTCTGTTTGTCTGAGGGGGTCGTCAACATCTTCGAGGGGAGAGGGGTAAACCCCTACTGACTCTCCCGACGCTGGTTTCTCGGACAATCCATGCAGGACTTTGTATTTACCCCGTCCTTGCCGCAGCGCATGGAATAATTTTTTCGGCACGGCTTAGGGCAACCTCTTTGGTAATTTTTCTCTGTTTTGCAGTTGTTACACACAACGACCTTTTCCTCCACAGAATTTGAGGAAGTCCCTAGTTGTGCGTCAATCTGCTTTTTTTGGTGGTGGGCCTTGTTTCCTATTGCCCTTCCGGTTTGGAAATCCTTTCCTGGAAGTCTGATTGGTTTTCCCCGAATTCGTTTGAGCATGCGGCTTGGCTGCGTTCGCAGTACCTATCGCAGTTATTGCGGTGTCAACTTTCTTTAACAACTCTGCAAATTTATCTGCCCAAGCGTCTGAGACCGGTTTCTCGGACACCGCTGCTACCGTTGGAACCTTTTTCGCAGGCGATGGTTTCCCCTGTACGCAAAGTCGGGTATCAGCGACTTTTCCGGGGGTGGAGGGGGGTATGATTGTTGAGAGTATCTGCGACTCTCTCATACTGTCCGGCCAGTACTGCAAGTCCATTACAATCAGCGAAATTATATCTTGGTATCGCGCGCCGGAATTCGGGCTTCAGATTTTCGTGAATATGGTTCAGTTGTTTCTCTACCTGTACCGGTACGGTTGACAACTGAAACAGTCCGTACATGCACGTAAGGAAGTCCATGGCCGGCTCCTCTGACCCCTGTTTCCTGAGCAAAATTTCCTCTTCAAGCTTCTCTTGAAACGACGTATTTCTAAACCTAGTTTGGAAATGAAGCTTGAATTGTTCCCAACTGGTCCACCTGCCTTTGTTCTGACGGAACCAGTGGTAGGCCATTCCATCAAGAAGGAAGGGCATGGCGAGCAACAGTTTCTCGTCGGAAAGGTAGGCCCCTGACTTACCTTCTTCGACAGTCCATAGGAACTGGTCAACATTCTCGCCTCTTTCTCCCTTGAATTTAAGCTTCCAACTTCCCACAATTTTTAGAACGTCACGTGGTGGATTGTGAGGTCTGTAGAAACTCTGTCCTTCACTTCTTCCTCCACCGAAATTCGCTGAGTCGCGCAGATTGGAGCTCGGAGGCCTCGGGCTGCTCTGCGGTCCAGCCGTGGAAAACAGAAATCTACTTTGCTGGTTAGCTGGACCGCTCTGGAAATCTTGTGTTCCTGCTGTCGGGCCATGAGTATCGAACCTGAAAAAGTTCGCATAAAAGTCTCTAGCCCTCCTGTTAAATTCGTCCGGCCCGAAATTCGCGGATCCAAAAATATTTTGATACTCGTCTCTGGTCCTTCACGTGAATTCGTCAGGCCCTAGATTCGTCTGTCCGATTGAATTCTCATAATTACCTCCGACGTTTCGAGGTTCTTGCCGGAAGCCCTCTGTGTGTGATGGTGGGAAGCACGCCTCAGTTTGGTGTTTCGGTAGCCCCAGTGACGTCGCTATCTGAGAAAATCTTTCGTGGGCTGCCCCCCTACTCTGAGCTTCGCTTCTCCAACTTTGTCTAGCCGCCGAAGTCGGGTCGGTCTGTGAGAATAAGTTGAAGGGATTATAATGAGAAATGTACGGGGGCTGCCATCCCAGAGTCGTTGTGGGCAGTCCCGATGTTATGTTCAAAGTTGTTGTTGGCAAACTCTGTCTATTTTGCTTGCGTAGCTGTTTCTCTTGGCTCCACGTGAGCCCACCAAATTGAGCATACAAGGACTGGATTGACGCCGTTGATACTATGGGAGGTGCTGTCGTTACTGTTGGTACCCCTTATGACCATCGTGAGCTTGGGAACGTTTTTGGATCCCAGCTATTGCCAAATATTCCACCGAATCCCCCTTCCTTGGCCCTTGTACTGCCCTGAGTCGTGTGTGACGACTTTTGCAAAATTTCATTGGCTAAGGGTCTTACCAATTCCGCCTGAAGCTTGACTAAACTTTCTTTAAGTTCCACGATCAAATCTTGTAGGCTGCAAATCAATTCCATCAAGGCGGCTTGGCTTAGTGGGTCGCTATCGACAGGGTCTACCCGATCGTTTTCGTTTGATGTCCCCCGCGGCATAATATTTACATTCGGGTGTGGGATACCGTGGCTACCCGATGTCGTGGGTGGGAGTCGGGGTGGGGCCAAATTAATCGGTTTCTTTCCAGTCCCCTTCTTCCTTTGCCTGTTCGCTGCTTCGTTTGGGCTGTCGAAAAGAAACTCCCTGTCCCCGGTGCTATTGGGGGTGTCGATATCCCCTCCACTACTGTTACGGCCGCTTTCTCTAAAAGTCGACCATCTCTTTTAATAGGAGTGAGAATTTTTGGTTTAAGCTTCGTCCTCGGGGCCCCATGGTACCGTCTTATCGCCGGCTTTTCGGAAGAGAAAGCGCTCTAGGCGACTGCGCATTACGTCCGGACAGCCCTCTGCGCACAACCCGTATTCGGCTAAAGTCTCTTGCAATTGGTCATCCGAGTAACTCGCGATCCAATCTGGGACTTTCACCATTATTTTTACCATCGAAAGTTGAGGAAACCGTCTCATTAACTCATCTCCACGCTATTCTCTGTTTCACGGTTTGGCGGGGTCCGACGGTTAAGGGAGGGTTCCTTAAGCCATTGCCCCCCTTGCTCTGCTCGTGGTTCTGATAGTCCCTACCTGACTTGTCGTGTGATTTCATGCTTACTTTTTTCCGGGTAACTGTTAAAGTAAGTCACGTAATTTTCCTAATCCCTCGTAATTACCGGTAATTATTCTTAGTTTCGGTTAAATTTTGGTAACCAGAAAAAATTTTCCCGAAACACGGTCAATTTTACTTCAATTTCGATAAATCGGGTCCAATTTCCAATATTGAGGTTAAATTACCTCAAAAAGCCTTAAATTTCCCAGAAATTTGGGTTAATTTCCAAAATTACCTTTAGTTTCAGAAATTATCTTTGAAATTTTCAAAACCAGGTAAAATTTTCCGTCTACGTTTATTTCTCTCTAAAACGGATTAACTTTTCACTATTAAGGGTAAATTACCACCAAAAGACGTTAATTCCCTCGGAAACTTTGTTAAATTTCCTGAATTATTCTTAATTTACTAAACTCCATTGTCATTTTATAAAAATCTTAATTTTCCCCGTTATTTTACCAAAAACCAGGTTAAAATTTCATTAATTTAAGGTCGAATTACCTCAAACACTTTTCAATTTACCGAAAACAATCAAAAAATTCGAAAATTACCAAAAATTTCCCTTGTTACGCGTATCATTCCAGTTTCGGTTAAGTTTCCTCCGTAACTTTTGAAACTGTCTGGCCCACGCTCGGTAACCCAAGAAAACCAAACTTGAATTAAAAAATCCCTAGGTTTCCCCTTGAACCTGGTAAATTTCCGCGTTACCCTCGATAACTTTCGTTTTAACCACGTGGGTAACCTTAAAGACGACCACATTTCACTGAATTTAAATCGGAAAACACCACAAAAAACCGAAAAAACACACTTTACTGTGTGAGCAGTTCTCCTAGAAAACTCCTAGGATTTTTAAAACACGAAATCACTTGATGTGATCAACATCTTTCGCGACCTGTCACTTTTTAACTCGACGGGGTCAGATGGTAGGGAACGGTACAGATTATTTTTGCGAAACAAAATCAAAAATAATTAAGCAAAGTCAGCTATAAAATCAATGAAACATAAATTAACAACAATTAGAGCACATCATAATAAATAATTTCAACTGATAACAATTTATTAAATAATATTAAGAATTTGAGATCCACTGCAACGAATCAAAATTTTAATATTTTCTCAAAAGAAAATTTAAACCATAGAAACTATTAAATTTTTCAAAAGCCCTGTGTGTGCGTGTGTTGGCTGTTCCGAGTACCTAGCTCTTTCTCTCTCTCTCTCAGGCCCATAAGTTGGGCGTCATTGTAACGAGGATTCCAGTTTCGTCTCGTTATTAAATTAAAATTAAATGTTCTTAGTTGCACTTACTGTGGTAAGTAAAATAAACTGGCGGTTCTGGCCGTCTATCCGACCCTTTTGACGCACAATGATAACCTGTCAGCTACGCTCTTCCAGCTGACAGGCGACCTGCGAAGACCGTTATTTTATATTCGGAACAAGCTCCTGGTTGTCCCGGGCGCCAGATGGACGATTCTACCCGGACTTCGCGACCTCAAACAAAAGAAAAACGAACTACGGCGGTTACCCGCCTGACCCGTGTGATTCTAAATTTGAGACCCCGTTCTCAGAGGGAGAACGTTCTGAGAGAGAGATTTTATTAGCAAATCTAACCAAATAAATAAGAGAAAACAATTAATAACTAACTCTAATTTATTTAAATTGTTTATTAAAGCTAATGTACAGAAAGAAAAACGTGGTTTAACCACGGTCTACCACTATTGGCAAGTCTAAACACGGCACAGTACCCGCTTGGAGGGGAAAAGAGAGTAGCTGGCGATCGTCGGCGTCCTGAAACCCGCAACAAAGTCGTGGAGGAAACTAACCTTTGAACTGTGCTGGAGTTTGCCTTCAGTTCTCAACTTCTCAAACCGTTACGGGAATCTCCAGGAGTCAGGAACTTGGCTTCTGCCGATAATCCTAATCTCGGGTTGACAAACGTCGCTCCTCAATCCACTCTCAACACACACTGCTGAATATTGCCATTACCGCTTCCCTCGTCCCTCAGTTTCTCGCGGACCCGCTTCACGCGACCCCATTGGTTGCTTGGTAAAGCTTGCGCGGCGACGTTTGGCTGACGGAACCTTGCAGCGAGTGCACACTCGCTCGCCGGGAGGTGCAGCCACCACGCGGTAGTAGTTCGCCGTGGCTGCGTTTACTTAGCTGTCTGGCTGGCCACCGCTCCGTCGTCTGCTTGATGTTGTCAACAACCCTCGAGCCGTTTGTGTTGACAACATTATGTTACCTCTTAGGTTATCTCCCACCCGCTTGAAAGCCTTAGGTGCCTGTGCTTTCCCAGGGTAGTGTCTTCTCGCAGTGTGTGCTCTTTATAGCCTACGAACGACAGCCGTCCGAGCCGCCAGGTCTCGTTCTGATGTTACCTGTCACTTGTGCCAGGATATTCGAACGACGTCGCCTCCTCTGCTTCGCCAGTTTCTCTCCTCACTATGTTCTTTCCCCCCCTGGGAATGTGCCCTGATTTCCCTAATCTATGTGCCTTTCGTGATTTACAAAATTAGGTTACGACGTAACCTCAAAATCAACAATACAAATGAAGTGTTCTTCGTCGTGATTGAGCGTGTGTCGATAGGTTTGGCTTCGACGATATCCAGGTAAATTGTTTTTCGTTACGAGCGATTTATATAAAATCCTCGTTACAATATATATATATTTTTATTTTACTTAAAATTAAAGTATATAAAATTTGAATTTCAGAAATCAATAATTTTACATTTTTGTTACATTTTCAAACATATAGTCCATACTTTCATTTTTTATTAACATATTAATTAATTTTTATTATTTTCAATCGATTTATATTTTAAGTGACTGGGAATATTGCACATAATTATTTACAATTTTGAAACCAATGCTATGGAACTGCGCGGCCATTTTCTACCCTGCTTGAATTGAATCTCCTCAACCGGCTTGAATCAAATCCGGCTTAAACCAAGTTCGGTGAATATCAAAATAGTTTTTAAATGAATATTCTATACTATTAAGTCCACAATATTGAATTTCTTAATTTGAATATTATATTTACATTATACGAACCAAAAAACATCTATAAACCAAGTTTGGTAAAAATCAAATGTTTTTGGGAAATTTAATCCGCCATATTGGATCCGTCATATTGAATTACTCAATTTAAATATTAAATAAACATTCTGCGACCCACAAAACATGTGTAAAACAAGTTTCGAAAAATCGATTATTTTTTTAGATTTGAGTCCGACATATTGGATTCGCCATTTTAAAAGTTTAAGTTTCATTTATATTTTAATGCAGTGACCTTAGAAGCTTACGAATAACAAGCGTTGTAAAGTTTCACAAATTTGTTTGGTCTGTATACTTCAGTTTGTCGTATTTTAAAAAAAATTGATAACTTCTCGAATGTTTCCTGGACCAGAAAAATTAGAAGAAAAGTTCTCTATAATTTTTTCTTATTTTTTATTTATCTAGCTTTATTTTAATCCTAGGACCACTCATTTTCGTTCATTCTATCGAGAGATATATGATTTTGACAAAAAAATGCTAAAAGTCTCACTGTGAGCCGGTTTGATGGGTGAATGCGTTGTCGAGCAGCCCTGGACCGTAGTCGGTAGTGATGTTATGGGACCCTTTTCGAAAAGTATATCAGGATACTGTTATGTTTTGGTCTTCCTAGATCTGTTTACTAAATAGGTCGAATGCGTCGCTATTTGTACAGCAAACGCACAGACCGTTCGGAAAAATTTCGAAGATTTAGTTGTATGTAGATGGGGAACCCTAGAGGTGATTCACACGGACAATGGTACCGAGTTTGCAAATAAGTTGATAGGTCAAATGTGTAAAACCCTCGGAATTATTCATACCATTATTTCAGTTTATCATGCTCAAGCAAATCCTACCGAGAGAGTAAATCGCGTCCTAAAGACAATGACAATGGATCTTTACAAGTATCGCCAGCATTTTTTAATCATAGACTCGCACGTGCGAGTCCCAGGCCAAATACTGTAATGAACGTCTGCGGAAAGCTAGTTTTATAGTAGGAGATTTAGTGCTTCGAAGGCAACGCGTCTTATCAGACAAGGCTAAAGAAATCTCGGGTAAGTTAGTTCCGAAGTACGAGGGTCCATTGAAGATCTCACATCGTTTATAGCCGGTAGTTTACAACTTAGTCACCACCCGACGATAAATAAATTCCCGGAAATATTAAGCTTTTATTTGCCCTAAATTGTTGATTATGTTATTGAACTTGACAGTGTAATTTTGAAAAACTACTATGACTTTCGATTCTGTGACTGACGATTTTTCGGTTCTTTTGTGTACAGGTCTTTTCAGATTCCGAGCAGGTCATCATCAGTCCAAGGCCCCGTTATCGGGCCAAACCAGAGGCGATCGCAGATCCCAAAGTTCGGAAAGAGGCCTCAGATTCGACAGGAACTTGTCTGAAGAAGGGCAAGCTGGTGGAAATCCGTCCTAAAGACATCCAGTGGAAGGTTCGGGACGATTATGTTCCACCACCCCCTGTTATCCCGCCTGTTAACGACCGGGAGATATTCTCTGAATGCATGGGGGAAAGGTGGCTCTAGAACGAATCGAATGCGGCAGCCCGCGGAGTAAACCTAACTAGGGAACAGTGGCTCAAAGCCGGAACACACAAATCACGAGTCTACCGAGGTCCGATTGCAAAAAAATGTGAAAAAATGTGAATCCCAATTCACGCACGGACCTCTATGCTACGGTTGTAAGGAGAAAGGATTTACTAAGAAGACGTGCCCTAACTGTAGCGAACTCTACTGGAGTGACGACTTGTTGGCTGGAAGGGCCAGGGTCAAAACCGACCAATGTCTCCTGCGAAAGCCTTCTTATATCAACCAGCACATACATAAAATTTACGATACGGGTTGGCAAAACGGTGCGGGTCGGAAGTTCTGACCAAAAGATTCCGAGCTACCATCCCCCCATTATCCTTAGATTTTGATAAAAAGTTTTCATTGTATCCACATATTACCTTTTTTTTCTCATCGTTGACTAGACATTTTTTTTGGGGGACAAGTCACCCCTTCAGAGTGTCAACTAAAAGGTTAATTGTAATCAACTACAATATTATGTTCCCGAGTTATCGATTATCTTGAATAACCTTGTTTAACTGAATGTGAATTGCCTTTACTCATTTCTAAATTATTGTGTAGGGATTTAGGAATGTTTTTAATCTTGCGCACTCAAGACTCCGCTCATTGACTGCTCGGTAATTGTTTGATGAGTTATCATCCATTATAAGTGGTTGTCATTTCCCGAATTTTGGCATGTTTCAGTAGCAAATAAGTTATTCAAATCAAGTATGATTTATTTCTTTGTTTTATGAGCAAATAAATTACTTAATGCATCACTTGCGAAAATCTGGGCAAAACGAAAATTCAGCACTGGGCCGGCAGCAGATCTGCAATTCTGCAATTCCTGATGGCGATACGCGCTGAATGTGCTAGCCAGGAATTGTTATAAGGTCCCCAAGGAAGGGTGTGTTTTTAGCGGGTCGGCAGGTCGCCAACCCCGCATAACCCTGTAGGCAGGCTACAGGATACCTGGGAGCAGGTTTTCACATCCTACGCAAAAAAAATCACAATGACATGATTATTTGCCTTTTTCCAAATTACAATGAGGTCATTATTTCTTTTATAATAATTCATTACAATAAAATGCTATGCAATTTCAAAAAATTTAAAATCTGTGCGTAAAACTGAGCGTGTCGCTTGTTCAAGTAGTAGAGGTCTTATAGTAAAACGTGATTGGTCAAGAAGGTTCGTGAAACAAATTTTTAGTGTAATATTAGAGATATCTCTTTCTATTGTCAAGTTCTTATTTTAGATTAACAACAAACCTTTTATAAGAAAAATAGTATAATAAAAATAATAATAGATTGAAAAGAAGATTTCGACCTTACCGGTAAAGCGACATCTATTACTCGATGCCTATTACGCTCTTGGTTCGAGCTTTTGGTGGAATAAGCCGTGGAAGAGCACACCGTGCAACCGAGAGGACTCGAACCCCTGCCAATGGATGCCTATCCGAGAACTTATACCCTATTAGTGCACCTTGCCAACACGACATGACTCCGACCGGGAATTTCCTTCTTAAAAATAAAAGATAGCCTTTGACGTCAGTATGGGCTTGTTCTGGAAGAATGAGAAAGTCTGGTTTAGCCCCAGTCTCCCCTAATGATAAAAAACGTGAACGGAATCTCTAGGTAGTAAAATTTAGTTTTATCGGATATTTAATTTTGGATTATCACTGCTAACATTCATGACATTCACGTTTGAGTATTTTCGGTAAAAAAAATTATTTGTTTCATGAATTTAGGTTACATTAATTAATATTGCACATTTTATAATTATTTTATCAATAATTCCAAGTTAATAAAATTTAACTATGTTTTGAAATTTAGATAATTAAAATAATGACAATTTTTTTAACTTAAAAAATTTGTGCAGAATATATTGCAAATGTATACTTAATATTTATGCTTAATCCTTTAACGCTGGGACGGACGCTTTTTTTAAGCATTTTTAACGTTAATTATTTTTGTTATTAAGCATGTAAAAAATGTTAAAAATAACATTTTCTTATGTATTTTTATCGCTCTTTCAAAATCTGTCATCAAAATCGCAAAAACTTTAAATTTTAAAAAGCTATGGCTACTTTCTTGAAAAAAAATGCAAAATTTTGATATTTTTGGTTCAAAAATGATTTTTTTTTCTATAAAACCAGTGCTCAGAAAACTTCTGCACCTTAATTTATCGCGTCCGCAATATCCATGCTTTAAAGTGATGAACCATACATTTAAAGATTTCGAAATGTCGAAACCAAAACAGCGACGGCAGTTTTTTTTTCTTTAAAAAATTGACACCTAGTGGACATTTCTTTTAATTCTCTTTTTATCTATATGAAAATAAGTACCTAAATGTTTTTTGGGTTGCCGATTGCGAATCTAAACTTAGATTTTAAAAATTCAAAATGACGGATCCAATATTGCGGTGGATATTTTTTAAATTGATCGGATTTATTTAAAACTTGTTACTCGGGGTTTTTTGGGTAGCTGATTGTGAATCTGAAGTCATATTTCAAAAAATCAAAATGGCTGATCTAAATGCGCGGTCGATAAATTTGAAATTGATCGAATTTATTTGAAAGATGCTATTTAGAGGTAGTTGGGGTCCCTGATTGTGAACTTTTAAATAAATCCGATCAACTTAAAAAATATCTACCGCCATATAGATAAAAAAATAATTAAAAGAAATGTCCACTGGGTGGCAATTTTTGAAAAAAAAAATCTATTGTAGACACTCTAGATCCGCCATTTTGAAATATTTTAATGTATGGTCCATCACTTTGAAGCATGGATATTGCGAAAGCGATATATTAAGATGCAGAAGTATTCTGATCACTGGTTTCATGGGAAAAAAATCATTTTTGAACCAAAAATATCAAAATTTTGCATTTTTTTCCAAGAAAGTAGACATAGCTTTTAATTAAAGTTAATGTTTTTGCGATTTTAATGACAGATTTTGAAAGAGCGATAAAAAATACGTAAGAAAATGTTATTCTCAACAATTCTAACATGCTTAATAACAAAAATAATTAACTCATATGTATAACTGAATTTATCGATTTCTCCGAGTCAGTCAAAAATTTAAAAGTAAAGGTTAAAAACACTTTTTTTGACGTTTCGACAGACAATGCTGTCCTCATCAGAACTATAAAAAGTTATTTAAAAATGGATAAGATACATTACAAAGAAATACATTAATAAAATTTACAATATGAGAATACAATGAGGACAGCATTGTCTGTCGAAACGTCAAAAAAAGTGTTTTTTAACCTTTACTTTTAAATTTTTGACTGACTCGGAGAAATCGATAAATTCAGTTATACATGTGAATTAATAACACCGGGTGATAGTTAACAAATATTATTAAAAAATAATTAACGTTGAAAATGCTTAAACCCTTCGCTGCCGACAGTATTTCCGAAAAAGTGCTCAGAGTGCCAAGAACTAAAAGTCAATGAATTTTCAAGAGATCATGTATATGGGGGTTTTTAGGGTCGCTGATTACAAATCTGACATTAGTTTTAAAAAATTCAAAATGGCGGATCCAATATAGCGGACAATTTTTGAAAATTGCTTGAAATCGTCTGAAACTTGTTACTCGGGAGTTTTTGGGGTCGCTGATTACGAATCTGACATTAGTTTTCAAAAATTCAAAATGGCGGAACCAATATGGCGGACGATTTTTGAAAAATTACTTGAAATCGTCTGCAATATTGGTCCGCCATATTGGATCCGCCATATTGAATTTTTGAAAACTAATGTCAGATTCGTAATCAGTGACCCCAAAAACTCTCGAGTAACTAGTTTCAGACGATTTTAATCATTTTTTAAATTAGGATTATGTTATTACTTCACGGCAAAGATTTTAAAAAATTTAACAAAAGTGTAGTTTTTAACAAATTGTATCTTTCTTTTGGTTTAAGAAAATTCGAAATGGATAAGGTCTTTGCCATCGACAGCGAAGGGGTTGAAAAAAGCGTCCGTCCCGGCATTAAAGGGTTACGCAAAAATATTAAGTATACATTTGCAATATATTCTGCACAAATTTTTTAAGTTAAAAAAATAGTAATTATTTTAATTATCTAAATTTCAAAACATAGTTAAATTTTATTAACTTGAAATTCTTGATAATTTGCCTAATTAGAATAGTTGAATTATTAACTATATACCCAGTAAAGAACAAATTTTTGGACAGGCGAAAAGGTAAGTTGAAGAACAAGCTTTATGTTCAACTTGCCTTTTGCCAAAAGGAAGGTTGGACTGGTTGTTCAACCTGCCTATGCGTTATGTTCAACTTAACTAAATATTTAATACGTTAAATAAGACGGAAATATTGATTGAATATTATTTGAAGTACACAGAATTACGTAAATATATGTCGATTTATTGTGAAAACATCTTGTTTTAGAAGAAAATCAGCGATTCATGAAAAATATAGTAGTGCAAAGATATAGATACATTTCAGGGGCCAGAGCGTGTCATCAATATAAGAAAAAAAATTTGACATTTTTTTCTATTTATTCTATAATAACACACTTATTTTTTTGCACTGAAAAACAAAAGTGATTTCTATACTTACATTTTGGTTACATTATCTAACAAAAATGATTAATTTAATAGCATAGAAATGGTAAAGTTAATTACAATCATAATTATAACATAACCTAAGAAATGTCCAATAATTCTTTCTTTACTGGGAACTACATATATCTTGAAAAAATTAGCAGTTACGATTTTGGTCAATCATTTTGGTTTTCATCAGGGAGATTTGTAAAAAAAAAACACTATTCAAAAGGCTGCCACAATGAAATTTGATATCGTCCTTCCTGTACGGTGTGTAATTTAATAGTCACATAATGTAGGTATTTGGTTATATTTATGATGATTTATGTTTTTTGCAATTATTTCGTAAACTAATTGTTTTTAGTAAAAAATGCATTAAACATAAAATGTGTATTTTAATGAGATCTACAATTTTTGTATAACAAATTTTTTTATATTTGCAATATTTTCAAAGATAAATGCAAAAAACATAAATTTTTATGATTTTTTATACATCTTTTTTACCATGAAAATGTCCTAGTCGGTAATTTTCATTATGATTTTCGTAATCAGCGAATCGAAATACGTAAGTATACGTAGTTTCAATAAAATTAAAGGTTGGCGTTTTTCGGGATTGCACCCTAATTTTTAAAATTGTTTAAAACCTTTGATATTGGCGCGCCACTAACAGTATTCTTTGAAAGAAAGTATTTTTTGACAAAGAGTATTTTCTTACAGAAAGTGATTTTTTGACAAAAAGTATTTTCTGATTGAAAATATCTTTTGCCAAAAATTATTTTCTTCCACTCATGCACAAAAACTTGCGTTTGTACGTGTGAAGCAGTTAAAGTCAAAGTTTTAGGTAAGATGACGCTTTTGCATCATCTTTTTTTCACTACCCTGAGACTTTGTAATCTCCGTATGCAGATTACGATAACTAAAACATGATTAAAATTGACGCAAATTTTATTATAATGTTAAAAAGCAAAAAACAAATACATTTTATGGTTTTTCGCTTTTATCTCAAAAAATATTCTTAATTTGTAATAAGATTATTATTTATAAAATTGATCAAAATTAAAAATAATCAATTATTAATAACTTAAAGTCCCGTTATAGCAACTTTGAATTTTAGAAGAACGCCAGTTAAACAAGTGTATAGGTTTACAAATTTAATTATTTATTTAACAAATTTTTAAGATAAATGTTTTTAATTGCATGAAACTAATTTTCCGAAGAAGTAGAAGTAAACCAAGGAGGTGGGGAAACGTAGTCATCCCGGATCTTCCATTGGACGTCTTCTGGTTGGATCTCCACCAGTCTCCCATTCCTCGGGAGAGCCTGCATCGGGACAGCTTTCAATTCCTGGACCTCAGGTTCGGCAGCAGGTACTGATTTAGCTCAGAATCTGGGCCTCGGGCTAATGATTATTGTCTCGGAATCTGAGAAGACCTGTACACAAAAGAACCAAAAAATCGTCAGTCACAGAATCGGAAGTCATGGCAGTCATTCAAAATTACACTGTCAAGGTTAATCACATAATCAATCGTTTCGAGTAAATAAAAGCTTAGAATTTTCGGGAATTTATTAATCGTCGGGCGTGAAAAACGGTTTTAGAAATCTAATATGTTCTTTCCCCGCAAATTTTCCCTGGATAGTGGACAATTATGAACTACGGGCGACAGACGGCGTGAAACCTTAAATGAACCATCATATTTCGGAACCAACTTACCCGAAATTTCTTTAGCCTTGTTGGACAGGACGCGCTGTTTTCGAAGCACTAAATCTCCTACTCTGAAACTAGCATTCCGCCTACGCTCATTGTAATATTTGGCCTAAGACTTGTACGCACGGCTTAAGTTCTGACGAACCATATCGCGGAGCAATCCTAATCTTTTTACTCTGGCCAACCATTCGGAGGAGTTAGGTGCTGCATGCGGCAGGCTCTTCTCTAAGTCCTTTCGCAAATTTCGGTACGGTACGAGCTCTCTTCCATGGTTTAAAAATGCCGGTGATACTTGTAAAGATCCATGAAGCGCTGTATTATAGGCGAATCGCAGTTCCGAAAGGTGTACGCCCCAGTCTTTATGGTTTCCGTGCAAATACGTGACAATCATGGTCTTCAAGACGCGATTCACTCTCTCAGTAGGGTTTGCTTGAGCATGATAAACTGGACTAGTGGAATGAATAACTCCGAAAGTCTTACACATTTGACCTATCAATTTATTTGCAAACTCGGTACCATTGTCAGTGTGAATCACCTAGGGGGTTTCCCATCTCCAGACAACCAAATCCAGGAAATTTTTCCGAACGGTCTCGGCGCTTGCTGTATGAATAGCGACGCATTCGACCCATTTTGTAAACAGGTCTTGAATGTCAAAAACCTAACGGTAACCTGATTTACTTTTCGGAAAAGGTCCCATAACATCACTAGCGACCACGGTCCAAGGCTGCTCGACGACGCGTTTTCCCATCAAACCAGCAGGACGAGTTTGAGCAACCTTACATTTTTAGCAATCATCACACAATCTAACAAACTTAGCGACATCATTAAAAAATTCTGGGCCAATAATGTTTCTGAGATACCAGACCATAGGTCTTGTCGATATCGAGATGGCCAGATTGTGGTTCAGAATGTGCTTCATTAAAAACTTGACCTCTGAGCTCCAACGGAAGAACCAGTTTCCATTCGTTTAAGTCAGGTAGCATAGTGTCTGTCACTTTATACAGATGGTGACGATACAATTTATCATTCTCAATTTTCCAGTCAGGGAAAACTGCTGGTCGTTCTAAGACGGCATTAAATCGCCGTATGTACCAAGAATCTTCAGTTTCGGAAATCGATGAAAGCTGGACGATCTGGTTCTCATAGAGACGAGATAGGGCGTCCGGAACATGGTGTAGAGCCCCCTTTCGGTGTATAATCTTCATATCGTAAACCTGCAGCATGAGTGACCACCTCGCTAATCTGCCGGCTGGATTCTGTACACTATTAAGCCACTTTAAGCTGCTGTGATCTGTAATCCCCTTAAAATGGTAGCCTTCGAGGTACTCTCGAAATTTCCGAATTCCACAGATCACAGTCAAGCATTCTCGCTCGGTAACAGCATAATTACGTTCAGCCGACGTCAGAGTGCGACTAGCAAAAGCAATCACCCTTTCCTGACTGTCTTGCTCCTGCGTGAGGACTACGTCTAGGCCGGTGGCTCTAGCGTCAGTCTGAAGACAAAAGGGGTGATCTTCAGCCTCATAAAATCTAGCATAGGCCAAGATCGGAGCTTCAGTGAGAGCCTGTTTCAACCAATTAAATGCCTCACTTTGCTCTTTCTCCCAATGCCATCTGACATTGTTACGAAACAAAGTTAAAGGTTCAGCGACCCTGGCGAGATCCGGAATAAATCTGCGGTACCAGGAAGCTAGACCCATAAATCTACGCAATTGCTTAACGTTCTTCGGAATCGGGTAATCCAGAACGGAAGCTATCTTATCAGGATCAACTCTTAGCACCTGGTGGTTAACGATAAATCCTAAATACTTAACCTCGGAGCAACCGAATTCACATTTTTCGGGATTAATGGTGAGACCTGCCTTCTCGATCCTGTCTAGAACCTTCTCAAGCCAATAAAGCTGCTCTTTGAAAGTTTTGGACACGACAATTATGTCGTCGAGATAACAAAATACGTGAGGTATCATCTCGGGAGTAATGATTTGATCCATTAAACGTTGGAAGGTGGGTAGAGAGTTACACAACCCGAACGCCATTCTACGAAACTGAAAACATCCTTTACCCTGAGCCACAAAAGCAGTAAACGAGCGGCAAGCAGGGTCAAGTGGTATCTGATTGAAGGCAGAACTAAGATCGATTTTGAAAATGTATCTCGCGGAAGTCAGTTGTTTAAGGATGTCCGACATATAAGGGAGGGGGTAGGCGTCCTTAACTGTTACCGCATTAAGCTTTGTGAAATCTAAACATAGTCGATACGATCCGTTTGACTTAGCCCCCATTACTACAGGAGAAGACCAATCGCTGTTTGAAGGCTCTATCACTTCTTCTTCTAACATGCGATCCACTTCAGCATGCATAACCTTCTGAATCTTAGGCGAAACTATTCGGTAACGCTCTTTAATCGGAGTTGAGTCTATTAACTTGATAGTATGCTGCACAAGGTGAGTAGCACCCAATTGTCCTGGCACCTTGGGTCGGAGTTTCTTTTTTAAAAACATGTTTAATTCATCCTTCTCCGACTCCTGCAAACTGACAATTCCGGAACTAATCTCCTCTTTAACCAAGAAAACCTTAAGAGGGTGTTGTGTCCCAGTATCGTCCGGAATATAGACCTGTTTCAACCTAGCAGTGGTATACATGTCCAAACTTCCTTGGGAGTCTAACCCAAGGATCATCTCAGTACTAAGACTATCTACTACCCTAACGTCGCACTGTCTCGTAAACTTGTCGATTGTTATCGGAAGAACAATCAAACCTGAAATATCATCTAACGAATTGTTAGCTAAAAGCATTTTAGACTTTCAAGAGGTATCTAGTGCCAAGCCGGCAGATTTCATTATTCTGTGAGCAATCTTAGCTCGAATAAAGGTCCTGGCCGACCCGCCGTCAATAAGGGTATCTACCGGAACTGAGTTTATATTGGTCGTCACATGAATCCGATAGGCTACTTCGGAAGATTCAATAATTCCACTAACTCCCTTCTGCACAGGCTCCGTTGGTCTATCAGCATCTAAAACCAAAGCTCTTGTGATGTCAACAATTGTGGCAGTGGCAATCGAAAGAACTGTGCCACTCTGTGAGGAAAACCTTGAGTTATCTACCTCAGAAACCTTGGTCACTTTTGGTAGCGTTAAAATATCTTTGAAAGCACCATCGTCGTTTTCCGGGAAAGCGTGTACTTCAACTATAGTTGAGATATTATTACCATCAAGCTCTGTATTAGTATCCGCCACTATTATTTCCGAAAATTCTCTTTTTAGCAAAGAGTCAAATTCGAGATCGGTCGGCATTGAAACTCCCTTTAAATCAGGTGAATCGGTAATGGAGCTTACTAGTTCGACCGGGACGATCTGGTCAAGATCAGTGTCATTTAATTCGGAAGGTTTTACTTTAACGGTCCGTTGATCTTGAGAGGCAGTGTTGACCGGATTCACTGCTTCTCTCCCGCGTTTCCCGTGCAATGTGGGCAAGTCTTGATCGTATAACCAACCATTTTGCAACCATAGCAAACAAGACTAGCACAATCTTTTTGGAAATGACGTGGCAAGTTACATTTTCGGCAAATTACTTTAAGGTTTATCGAGCTTACTTTCGAGATTTCCGGGTTTGACTCATCTTGGGTTTCCGATTTTTGATTTTGTAGGGGCTTATCAGCAGGAAACTGCTGACCATCCCCGGGCTTAGGGGGACCCTTGTTTTTAGGGGAATTCTTGCCCTTATTAGCACCAGGATTTTTATTTGCCTCAGACTTTGCTGGTCCCGTGTCCACGGCTGAGGTTGCTATTGCTTCAGCGGGTTGTGCATTTAATTCAGCCACGGCCGAGATTCGTGTTTTTGAAATATTGGGTTTCACGCGTTCGAAACGATAAGCGAATTCTGGCAAAAAATAATTCTCAGGACTTGGTGGAGCTCTGTATTCTTTAATTGCATTCCACTTGTTTTCCCAAGTTCTGCCGAAATAAGCCAGTTCGTCAAAAGAACGGAAATCAGATCTACTGATGACTCTGTGATACTTAGGTTTCAAACCACGATGAGTCCAATCCAATTGTTCAACTACCGGAATTTCATGTTTAAGCATCATGATCAAACCTTGAATATTGGTTAAATAATCATCGATAGTGATGCATGTCGAGCAAACGATCTGATCGACTTCACATCTGATCGTCTGCTGTTTGCTCGATTATGATTGAATTGAACAAATTACTTTTTATTTATCTTTTAATAATTAGCATAATTTTTGAAAATATCTTTAAGTAAGAATCATTTCTTTTTGTTGACATTTTGTATCTGTCACGTGGGTAATTTTATTGACTTTCATCTAAGGGATGTTGCTGCCATAAGTGTTTCAAAAATAAATTTGTTTTATAAGTCAATATTAAACTCCATACAATTAATTTCTAATAAAGATTTTGATATTTTCTTTCACACCCAAACAGCAACGGATGTTGCTGAAACATCCGATGCTGTTCGGGCATTTACAAAATGTTAATTAAAGACGTGAAAATATAGCGTTTTCAGTTTATATTTCAAATTTTTTTAAATTACTAAATATAGGTTTAAATAAAATTTTGCTAAAAAAGAATGTCAATATATATTTTAAAGATTTGTGTGTGGTAATTTATTTTTTATACAAAGCATAATTATAATAAGAAAAATGTATTTAAGATTGATCTATAAAGACTGTCAATTTTTGTGATATGTAGAAGCATATTTGTTATAAAATTATTTAATAAAAAATTTGGATACTTACGAGGTTTGAAATTAATACATTAACTTTTCTTACTTAGAACAATAACTTAAAAAAAAATTTCGTTTATTATAAAATTAAATTTTAAATTCAATAAAAATGACATCTTTCAACACATCGTATCTTTCTTCTGTAAGCTTTTAAAAGTTTCAAACTTAACACATATTTAAGTTTGTACAAAATAAATTCTATATTCAAATTTTAGGAGGTTATTTTGCTTCATTTGTAAAATTTTTAATTTTTCAGTTAATCATAAAAGAGGTTACTTTTTTAAAATTTCGGTATGTCAGTATATATCAACAAACAGAAAGGATTCTTACTTAACGATATTCTCAAAAGTTATGCTAATTATTAAAAGGTAAATAAAAAGTAATTTGTTCAATTCAATCATAATCGAGCAAACAGCAGACAATCAGATGTGAAGTCGATCAGATCGTTTGCTCGATATGCATCACTAATCATCGATGCTTTCTTTTTGACCCTGAGTGCGATTATAAATTTGCTCCAGAATGCGACTTTCCGAATTGTCATCCCCAAATCTACGCCTAAAATCGAATTTAAAATCTTGCCAACTACTCCACTTTTGTCGAGAAATTCTAATCCAAGACAGAGCTATTGACTTCAAAAACATGGGCATAAGTCGTAAAAGCTCTTCGTCCGTAATAAAACTAACTTCTCGACTTTCCGTAATTCGAGTCAAAAAATCCTCGGCACTATTACCGGGCTTCTTATCAAAAGAAAATCTCCACCCGGAAATTAACCTACCCAAATCTCTGTGTACCGTTCGATTCGTTGTATGAAACTCTGGGGTCTCGAGGAAGTGAGAGCTCAGGTTGTTGTGATCGAAGCTAGGGTTGATAGTCTGACGACGTTCTTGACCAATGTTTGGTTCAGTTGCGGGGGGCTGTTTAGGACTCGAAGTTAAAGGTTGCTGGGGTGGGTGTTGTGATTCATTACTCTGATTCGGAAAGAAATATGGTTTGTTACAAAAAGCTGTATCGGTTTTATTGTATACCCTAAATCGATTGAATGAATTTGGGTTTTAAGGTCTGGGTAAATCCTCGAATGCCACCCGGTTTTTCCTAGGGATGGGTTCTTTTAATTCCTTTGGCTCGCTAGGAGGGTGGGATTCCGTGAATTTAGGAGTTGCTCCAGCCGAACTGCTACTGGTAGGTGGGAACCTCTCCGTGGACTGACCAACCATGTAATTCGGTAAGCCACGCCCGAAATCTCACAAAGTGAACCTACTCAAATCAAATTCTTCGCGCACGCTATGATCAGCTTTCGGGACGGAGAACAATGACTCAGGTCTTTCCGCATTTAAACTCTGTGCGGAACCCGAGAAGGAAAGTTCGGATTGGTTATTCCAGTTGCATCTACTTTTAGCTGAGTAAAACTGGGTAGAGAGGTCTGTGAAAACATAGAGAGAGCCAAAGTAGCCGATGGAATCGGGTGACGAGTACCAACCGATGATACACTAATACCTCCATTCGTTGTCGTCACGGTGTTAGCGGTCGAGGTGGTCGTTACATTAGTAGAATCGTAAGGTTGGTATTAATGACAGGTTGGTAACTACTTGAGTCAAGTTGGGACTTAGCGAGATTGGTTTCTCCAAAGACTTTCGATATGTTTCGGGAACTCAAATGTGACGTTACCGAACTGGCACAAGAACCTCGCACGGAAAATGCAAAAATAGCCGTAAAGACCATCTTTAACCTTTTGAATTTATCCCTGCGCGTACCCATATCTACTAACTCGAGACGTCCAATCCACTCGTCTATCTCTTCTAATTCTAATCCTCCGAGCCAGTCGTCTTATTCTTCTCTAGCATTTACTTCAGGAAAGTCATCTGTGACCGACATCTTAAATCTTCGTTAAAATCCCGAAATAAAACAAAATGCAAATAGTCAAGTTACGGGCGTAACAATTTAATCAATGAAACACGAAAAAGAATTGACGATAACTTCAATAAAACCGATCTAAATGCGTTAACCGAAACTGCAAAATTGGGTGAAATCTTGAAACACGCAAAAAAATGAAAAATGTCAACCCTTATTCAAAGCGTAAAAAAAATGTTTCCTAACTCGCCTAGTAAAACGCGTAAATAGAATGATATAAGTCAATAAAGGTCAATAAAATTTTTCATCGATTTGTTAAAATCGAAAGGGTCACAACAGCTTCCTCTTAAGTCGGTAAAAAAATTTATTTTTCGACCATTAGGCGATGGCGCTACAGCAGCCAAAAGATAATTTTCCTGAAGCCACAAAGAAGAAGGTCGAGAAAGTACAAACCTTTCGAAACTCAAAAAAAAAAAAAGAATTTCTGTTCAGATTAGGGATTTCTGAGAAATCCTAAGATTCAAAATTCGGCGCAAAAGGCAGCCGACATTTCTAGCTGATACCGAAACACCAAAAAAAATCTTAATAACAAGTTTCATTTATAACGAAAGGGTCAGTGACTAACTTTGTAAACTAATATTTACGAATTTAATAAAACAAAATCGAAACCATTATCGCAAGATTCCAAAATTTTATAATCACTGCCAGTTTCGAGAAGTCAATTAATTTCACAAGTCTAAGAAATTAAAAAAAAAAATTTTCAGAAAAAAAAACTTTACGAAAGAAAACAAAAATTTTCAAAAAAATACTATTAATCGGGATAAGTATTATCCGTCCTGAGAAAGGCCCAAAAGGTAGCCAACATTTCTATCTAATGTCAAAATTCAGAAAAATTAAATTAATAATAAATTATTAATAATATCAATAATAAATTAAATTCATTAATTTAAATTCCGACAATAAAATCCGCAACAAGTTTTACAAAATACAATTGAAAGATAGGGTAAAGTTTACTAAAAATGTATTGCTGTAACCTTTAATCAAAACCTTAAAATCCTAAAACCATGTTGCAAACAAAACAATGCTGTCAATTCAAAACCATTACTAAACCCTATCAATTCCGGGAAAATTTTCACCAAACCAGTTGCTTTGACTCTTGTTCTCATGGGAAAAAGAATGTATCATTTAAATATTTAATAAACAATTAAACCAATAATCAAATAAAATCACAATTTTTTATCATGAATAAATAAAATCAATTCATGATCCCAGTCTTTGTTTTCCAGTGTGTCGGAATTCACAAAAGAGTAGTATAATTCCGAGAAAATATAAAAAGGGTAGTGCTACCTCTCACTCGAGAACAAAAAAAATTGTTAATATTGAAACGTGCTAAAAACGCTTTAATTTTTAATGTCTATTTCCAGATTTTACAAAACCAATTATTTTGCAATATCTGGCCCCACGTTGGGCGCCATTTGTAATAAGATTATTATTTATAAAATTCATAAAAATTAAAAAAAAATCCATTACTAATAACTTGAAGTCCCGTTATAGCAACTTTGAATTTTAGGAGGGCGCCACACGGAAAAAATTTCGGCACAAGCGATGAGCCAACTGGCATTTCTGAGATGCAAATATTATAAAAACTCTTATTCATAGGTTTGGCACGTCTGCTGTGCCATTTCTGAATATGAGTAATACATTTAGTGCAATCTATAGGCGCAATTTCAAAACACATCTAATGCGCATTTTGGTGCGCATCTCCTGTTCCCTTCGCTCTGCTCGCGGTTTATGCCTTTAGCTGTTGATCGTGTTTTGATTTTAACCGTTTTAACAAAAGTGTTTTATAAACGTGCATTTGAGTTAAAAATTGAGATTTGAATGTAAGTACAAAAATTAAATTATTTTACTTTCTCTCCAAACTAAATATATTAATTCATAATGCTTAAATAACAACTTATAACCTCTGCTGAAATACCGGCTTAGCAGCAATGTGCACTTTTGAATAATAATATTTTCAATGCGAAATACGTTTTTCTGTCATTCATTTTAATTTTTGACTTTTTTTATAAACCAATTTTTTAACCTTGCTTATCTTTTGTGTTAATTAGAAGATAAATGTAGAAATTACTGCATGAAGTAGAGACTATTTTTATTAACCTAACCACTCTATGTTTCACTGTTAAGTATATTTTGCCTCATTTAGTAGAAAAATTATTGAAAATACACCGTGTACAGGTAGATTAATGTATGTTTTAAAAACATTTGTACTGTATTTGTATATTTTTACAGGTTTTTCATAATTTTTAACGTGCCCCAGAAGTTTATGTAATATCGAATATTCGCTTGAAGTTTTTTTCATTTTACTATTATTTTGGTTTTTAACTATAGATAACTTTTATTTATAATAGAAGATTATTAGATGATTGAAAATTTCTTTTAAATTTTGAAAAAATTTAATTATGTCGGAAAAAGTCGGTGAAACCGTTTATAATATTAAAGAAATGGAAGTTGAAATTGATAATTCTGCAATGGACACTGATTTCCATATGAATTATGTAGTGAACGATTCAAATTCTACAATAAATAATTCTATGAATGAAATCGTCGAATACACTCGAGCCGGAACTTCGAATTCCACAATAGATGATTCTAATAGGAAAGCCTTGGATAAATATAAAGCCAAGGTTTTGAAACCTAAACTCGGTAAAACATCTGATAGAGTTAGAGATTACTAAATAATAATCGTTTAATACAATAGATTAATTGTCAGTAAAGTTAGGGGAATGCCAGGGTGAAAAATTTCAGGGAGATTGAAGAAATTGAGCAAACATTTTTTGTGAAATTTCACTACTTAAAAAAAAAGATCTTTTTGTTAGAGAAATTAATGTTAGTGGCAGTAAAATGTCAGGGAAATTTCAGAAAATTGGTAACCTGAATTTTAGAGACTCTCTGATTTGTCCCATAATTATCGTACAATATTAATTATTATATTTTTTTTCAATTTTTTTTTTAATTATGTTTTTTTGATTTTTTAATCTTTGACCGAACGAAGTCGAATGGAAAAACTAGATTATTGATGATAAATTCTTTAGTGTCTTATCTTACAGTTTCTTTTAAAATTGCACTATAAATATTAAATTTATTCATTGTTTATATTTACTACTTTTATATATTTTATTTCCATACTACATAATTATTTCTCATTTTTTCAGATGATCTAGTCTTCGTGAAAAACGACTTATATTATTTCTTAGATTCGAAAATTGAAGGGAGAATTGTATTGGGGAAATATGAGAGAACAAGGTTTCTAGATTACCACAGATTAAAAGATTTATTAGTTTTTAGAGAATTAAATGAAGACCCGATAAATTTTAAGTAAGTTAAATTTACTTACTTCTTTATGGATTTACTTACATTAATTTTTCATTTTTTCTGTAGAATAAAAGCTAAAGTTTTCAAGGAGTTAAGGGATGAGATAGTCGAGCTATTTCCTACAGAGGATCCAGATTATTTTTTCGTATCCAGCAAGGAAAATAAACAGAAGGAAGTTGTTTCCGACAGAGGTTGCTTGTATAATCATTACAGAAACGTAAGAAAAGAATTGCGGGATGCAGGAATTTTGAAAGAAAAAAGTGATGATGAGGATGATGAAAGGAGTAAGTGTCAAATAATACATTTCTGTTTTTCATAAACTCACTATTTTTGACAATGTAAGATTCATTTCTAATTTTTTTTACAGGTGATATCAATTTCAGTAACATTCAGGATCCTCTTCCAGAATTAAGTTCTTTATTAGAAGTTACTAAACATTGGGAGGCTACTTTCTGTGAACGAAGAAAAAAGCTCCTGGAGACAGAAAAAAAAAAATTTGTTCTTTAGAGACTTATTTTCTAAGTTTCTCATATTTGAAATCTGCGCTGGCGTTATCATTGGTTAAAAAGATTTTTCATTACATACTTGCTAACTATTTTTTAAAATCATTTTAAAAATAATTGTTTTTACAGTTGGAACAAGATTTTCAAAAAATTACCAGCAAATTTCATTCAGGAGTCACAGAAGGAATACCTGACTATTCAACGATATTGTCTACACAGTGGCCCATATTGGCAACGAAGATTGTAGCTTACAGTAAAAAAGTAAAATCTGCTGATGTTAAAAAATTCCTTGCCAATCACAATGATTTAATCGCAAAAGGTGTGTATTATTCTTTTTTTACTTAATATATATATATATATATGTATGTATATGAATTTATTATTTATTTATTTATTTATATTTAATAATTTGTGGAAGAATTCATAAGTGATAAAAATTATTTCTTAGTTAATTATAATATTAATGATATATTGTTATTATTATTTATTAGTATAAGAAATAAATTTGTATTTCTTGAATTTATTTTAAATCGAATTTTTATTTAACAAAATTCTCATTGTGCATAATGTCTCTTTAACCAAATGTTTATTTAAGAAAATTTTAAAATTCATCTGAATTATTTTATTTGGCCATTTACTATTTCGGTTAACTGAAATTTGGCGTTTCAAGAATTTTATCAAGTATTAATTTGGAAAAAGCAGTTCTGACATTTGAAAATTCGAATCATCTAAAATTCTAATAAAGCCGAATTTTTTTATATTAAAATGTGGTTTAATTACAATTCTTTAAAATAATAATTTAAATGAAAAGAAATTGTAAAAAATTTAAATTCTATAAAATAGAAATTCTATTAAATAAAAATTTGGTAATAAAGAACCTGTTCAATAAAAATTTGGTTAATTTAACCTTCGTTAAAAAAAATCAAATAAAAAACTTCTTAGAGGTGAATAAATTGTAAAAAAAAATATAAATAATATCAATAATTTGTCAAATTAATAAGTACTTTCGAATTTATTATTTACATTTTAATTTACAAATAAGGTAAGGATGCCAAATTGAAAAATTTAAAGGAAATTCGTAGTCGTATGTATTTTTAAAGAAATAAATGGCTACAATGCTGAAGTCAGTGATGTTTAAGATTTTATAGAAACTTTACAAACAATGCATTTTTTGTAAACAAAGTTGATGGGAAATTTCTAGGTCTTTTTTTAGACTCTCATGCATGCTCACATTTTTTAATCTACTAATATTTGATTAAAACAAAATTGTTTTTCAGGTACCCATGATGCTGTATTGGCTTTGATGGTATTGCCGCTCATTATTAAAGCTATTAAAAAATTAAAGTTCATTCTGAATCAATTAATTTTACAAAAAAGCAAGTTTAAATATCCTTTATTCTGCACGTACAGGTAAAGCAAAATATTTTCAGCTTATGACCTGTAACTAAATCAATATTACTAGAAAATTAAAAAAATTATTTATTGAAATACTTTTTTTTAGAATTCTGATGATCTTAATACTGCGCAAAATGAATTTGAGACTTGGATGTGAAGTCACAATCAAGAAATTTCTCCTTACGAGAGTTTCCATACCAAAAAGATCAAAGTTGCAAGTCAAGTTTTTGATTTTGATCAAAGTTGGTCAATTTGTAGTATTTAGGGGTAGTAATAACTTAGTCAAGTATTTTTGAAAAATTTCCAAAATTTTAAGAATTACGTCACTTTGATTTTTTACCCTTTATTTTGTCAAATTCTTGTCATTTAAAGAGTTTTTAACCGATTTCAATGAAATTTATAGGGTGTTTGTAAAAAACTATAAGGTTTTAAATAAATTGGAAGTAGATTTAAAAACTTCAAAAATTCATGTAGAAAAACACAAAAAAAAATTTTAAACCTTTTTTTCTATGTGTGCTAATTCATATTTTTTTATTTTCGTAACAATATAATGAAAGCTTTTTATTTTACCTTCATTTAAAAAAAAAAAATTGATGGAGGGTCTCTTAGTTCTCGAGATATCGGCAAAAGAGTATTACGCTTCACGTCTTCTATCCTATGAGCATAACGATTTTGGAGTTTTATTTGTTTTTAAAAATATTGTAAATGAATAAACTACAATGATTTATTCCTGACTACTATCTATGAATATTATAAGAAATAAATAAATATTTATGAATTAATAACCAATGGTAGTGTTAAAAAGTTTAAAAGTAGATTTTATTCAATTAATTTTGCAGCAAGTAAGACAGAAATTTAAAAGCAATTAAAGGTGATAAATTTTCCGATCTGAATTAATAGTCTAACAATTGTGAAACAATGAAAAATGTATATTACAAATTTTTCTTTGTCGACAGTAACAGGTACGTAGCTAGGGAGGGCCCAGGGGGACCGGTCCTCCCCGAAAATTTTTTTACACGTTGAAATTTTTTTTTCTGAGAAAAACTTTTTTGCTGCGGGAGCTACGGGCATGGAATTTTGGCCCTCCCCCCGACAAAAATTTCTGGCTACGGGCCTGGACAGTAACTCAAAAAACTGTAAGGCATAAAAAAGCGTTGCAGATTAATTTAATCTTACTTTACTACTAAACTCCAACCATTGGTTTTTTGTGACTTACACTTTAAGCCTAGTAGTTATTCCTATTAATTTTATTTTTAAAAATTGAAAAAAGTGAAAAGAAAATACTGAAACAATTTTCTGGTTTCGCTATTGTTGAAGCTCATTAATACTACGTAAATTATTGTTAAAAATAGACCAAAACGTATTTACAACTATACATATATATACATATTTACAAGATTATTCGACTTCATGTGGTTGCCGGGACTATTTCATCGTTTTGCTTTTCGAGTAAACTTCTTTTATAGAGCAGATTTCTGTATATCTACAATGTTTGTGTCAATGAAAGCAGAAAATCGTTTGCAGAGAATCTTCAAAATCGTTTGCAGAGTATCTTGGTAAATTTTTTGTAATTAATTTTCTGCTTCCATTGATTCAAAAACTGTAGATATCCAGAAATCTGCTCTAAAAAAGAAGGTTGCTTGAAAAGCAAAACGTTAAAATGGTCCTGGTAACCACATTAAGTCGAATGATTTTGTAAATAAGTATATAGTTATAAATGTATAGTTGTAAAAATTTTCTGGTCTACTGTTAACAGTTATTTATGGGAAACTGCCCTATGTTGGATAGTCATTCCAACAGTAGATAACTATAAATATATTAAAAATTATTCATTTTACCGAAACCAATCTTAGAATTTAGAAGTAAATTTAGACTAAATTAATCTGCAACGCTTTTTCGTACCTCACTGACAGAAACAGATTTTCAAACTTACTATCCACGATATTAAAATATACTAATTTTAATATCTGGGTATTATGTTTAAATATCTAAATACTAAGTTTCAATATGTGGATGATACATTTAAATTGCCACGAATATCCATATTTTCATGCCTTACAGTTTATTGTGTTACTGTCGACAAAGAAAAATTTGTAATATACATTTTTCATTGTTTCACAATTGTTAGACTATTAATTCAGATCGGCAAATTTATCACCTTCAATTGCTTTTAAATTTCTGTCTTACTTGCTGCAAAATTAATTGAATAAAATCTACTTTTAAACTTTTTAACACTACAATTGGTTATTAATTCATAAATATTTATTTATTTCTTATAATATTCATAGATAGTAGTCAGGAATAAATCATTCTAGTTTATTCATTTAGGGGAAAGTCGGGTAGCACCGGCCATCGGGTAGCCGCGGCCACTGTTTATTTTATGTATAATGCCATATTTTTATCATTGAAACAAATTAGAAATGGTGTATCATTTAATTGAACTTATTTTTTTAGTATAGTGACTCCATTATTTCATTTCTTTTTTATAAAAAACTACTATTCTGTAAATATAACCTTAAAGTGTTCGGACAATTTAAGAAATGAGTGTCGCATTGAACGTCATATAAAAATGATATTATATTTGTAATTTCTGACACTATTGAATTTTTTTTTCAATTGATATCCATAAATGATTCTCTGACGATTATTTAAGACATAATTTGTTGTTACTTTACTGAGTTATATAATTAAAATAAAAAGTTTCTTTTACTGTGGCCGGACTTACCCGATGAACTTTTGAGGGTTAGTATTTTACTCCTCATATTTGTCCTTATGTATCTCTTAATTAATATGTTTATTTTATTATTGGAAGCATTTTAAGTGTTGACAAATAGTTTGTCTTCACCATGAAACAATTTAATTATTGTTCTTGAAATATTTACACAATTTATTGACCAAAAAGCTTAAGGGGCCGGGGCTGCCCGACTTTCCCCTACAATATTTTTAAAAACAAATAAAACTCCAAAATAGTTATGCTCATAGGATAGAAGATGTGAAGCGTAATACTCTTTTGCCGATATCTCGAGAACTAAGAGACCCTCCATCAATTTTTTTTTTTTAAATGAAGGTAAAATAAAAAGCTTTCATTATATTGAGACGAAAATAAAAAATATGAATTAGCACACATAGAAAAAAAGGTTTAAAATTTTTTTTTGTGTTTTTCTACCTGAATTTTTGAAGTTTTTAAATCTACTTCCAATTTATTTAAAACCTTATAGTTTTTTACAAACACCCTATAAATTTCATTGAAATCGGTTAAAAACTCTTTAAATGACAAGAATTTAAAAAAATAAGGGGTAAAAAATTCAAAGTGACGTAATTCCTAAAATTTTGGAAATTTTTCAAAAATACTTGACTAAGTTATTACTACCCCTAAATACTACAAATTGACCAACTTTGATCAAAATCAAAAACTTGACTTGCAACTTTGATCTTTTTGGTATGGAAACTCTCTTACGTAATTTTTGTGGGAAATATCGCAAATCTCCAAACTTCGTATCTAGTTATTAATGATGAAAGGTACTCCTTTAATGATCCCCTTAAGGCTGTAGACAGTTGCTACAAATGTTTGACTGCATTGGATGCTTTTCCATTTCTCTGTGACTTTGTATGGCTATTTAGTGATAAAGCAGTTTATAAACTGAATTGCACGAAAATTAATAACTGGGTCACCAAACTTTTAGTAGAATTAAATAAATTAGAAATTTATACCACTTAATGCAACGGAATTCTTAACAAAATCTCTTGTTTTTGTTGTTCTTGCTTCATTATTATTTTATCAATGTTGATTGTTCTTTAATTGTTCGCGTTTTTTAAAAGTAAGAAAATGGATTTAATTACAATAATAAATCACATTTTAACGTTTATTTTAGCTCTTTATGGCGACCCAAATTTGCCAAGAAAAATAGTAAATGATGTTATATATTTTATTCAAGAATTTCTTAGCACAATTTTTCTACCCTCGTTAAGAGAGGATATTTTGCAAACTTTATTAAAAGAAAAAATCGCCGATTCTACATTAGTAGAAATAAATCGATGTTTTAAAAGATATGATAGGATATTCGACAATGTAGATACGGAAACTAAACGTTTTCAACTTCTAAAAAAAAAGGACTTATTGATTTTCATGAATTCAAAGTTGGTATAACTTTAACAGAATCCATTGTCGATAATCAAATTGTGCTCGTGCCAGAAAATGTAAACGGGATATTTGTGCCGTTACGGGAAAGTTTAAAAATATATTTGCAAATTCCCGGAATATTTGCGGAAATAATGAATTACATGAAACAATTGTATGAAGATTCAACCATTATAACCAATATTATTCAAGCAGATCTTTGGAAAAAAATATTTTGAAAATTTTAAAAATGATATTGTCCTTCCTTGTACGTATTTTTTTGACGATTTAGAAGTGGGAAATCCACTTGGTAGTCATAAGGATCTAACAAATTTGCAGCTGTTTATGTTTCAATTGCTTGCCTTCCTCCTCGATTAACTTCACAATTAAACAGTATTCTTTTTTCCACTCTACTACATTCTACTGATAAAAAAACTTGTGGTAACGAAAAAACCTTTCAGCCTTTGATTGATGAATTAAACTTTTTAAATGAAAAAGGTATTTTTTTAAATATAAACAATGTCTTAACTCGGGTTAAATTTCAACTTGTATTGGTTCTGGGTGACAATCTAGGCCTAAACGGAGTTTTGGGTTTCACCGAGTCATTTAATAGTAACTTTTTCTGTAGGGTTTGCAAATCATCTTCAGAACTGTGTCATAAAATGTTTTCTGAAGACAAAGAAAAATTGAGAACTAGAGACACTTATGAAAATGATCTGTCGGAAGGCGTCGAGAAAAGTGGAATTAAAGAAAACTGCGTTTTTAATAAAGTCAAAGGTTTTCACGTAACGGAGAACATAACCGTAGACTTGATGCACGATTTTTTAGAAGGTGTGTGCACATACATTAACAGAGCTTTATTGTGTACATTTATTTTTGAAAAAAAATATTTTACTCTGCAGTTTCTTAACTTACGAATAAAAAATTTTGACTTTGGTCCTAAGGGAAATTCAAATAGACCACCACCTGTTGCTTTGAATTATGTTTTAAAAAATTTAACTTTGAAGATGTCGGCGGCAGAGATGTTAAATTTCGTAAAATTCTTGGGATTAATTATAGGAGATAAGGTTCCGGAAAATGATGCTCATTGGAAGCTATTTATTTATATGCGACAAATTTTTGACACTTTACTTTCTCTACGTTTTCTTCGTTCTGATGCAAAAATATTACAGCGGCTCATAGAAAAGCAAAATAGTCTTTATAATGAATTGTATGGGAATCTAAAACCAAAGTTCCACTTTTTAGTACACTATCCTAGAATTTTGTTACAAAATGGACCGATAATAAATTTCTGGGGCATGCGTTTTGAATCTTTCCACCAACCAATTAAAGGTACGACACAGTCCACCAATTGCAAAAAAAATTATTTAAAAACAGTAGCAATGAAGCAAACTTTAAAATTGTGTCAAACTTTACATTCCATTGAACACGAAAAGCCAATAACATTTGGCGCTGTCAACTATTCTAATGAAAGAAAACTGTACTTCGACGACAAGGAGCAAAACCTTTTATGTAAATATTACAATCAAGTACATATTCAAGGCGCACAGTATAATATTGGTTCTTTTCTTACTTTAAATGTGGAAGAATGTGAAGCAGAATTCGGGGAAATATTAGACATTATTTTATTGGAAAATGAAATTTATTTTTATTTAAAAATCCACGAAGAACTTATTTTTGATTCTCATGTGCACGCTTATATTGTAAAATTTACAGGTGAAAAGAAACTTGTGAAACACGAAGACTTACCCAATAAGATTCCCCAAGCTACGTCTGTAATTAAAAATGGAACAACCTTTGTTGTCACACAATACGGTCTGTGACGTACTTTCAATAGATTTAAAAAAAGCTGCTGGTATCATTCTCTTGTTTATTAATAATTAGATGTATATATATTTTATATATGTATTGTATGTGTCCATTTTATGTAAATAAATTTATATTTTTAACTATTCTCGTAAAAAAAGACAAATTCCTGCTGTTAATAAAAATAATTTGTCCAAATACAAATAAACTTTAATTAAAAAGCAAAACTGTTCAATATTCCAGCAATACTCCTTCTTGACTTTTAAATTAATCTGATATAAGTATCAAATAAAATACAAGAATATCAATAAAAATATATAAGAATATATTAACTTTATTATTTTAATAAGAAGCTAAAATTTTATTATTAAGTGAAAAATCTTAAAAGCATTTTTTAGATGAAACGACCTTTTAACATTTTATAATTAATTTTAATTAAATTTATTTATGTAGGTGGGGGTATTAAAGAATCTAACTGATTTTTTTTTTTTTTGAAATTGTAAAATTTATTAATATATTTTTTAAAACAATTAAAGATTTAAATAAAATTTCCTTAGGATAGCTTAATACCGGAAATATAAAAAAAAACTTAGTTCAATAAGTTTTATATTATTTATTATTATTATAATATTTATTATTATATTTTATTATTAAGGAGAATTACATTAAGAAGAAACCAGTTAAATAAAGGGCCGTACAATTTAAAAGAGTTTTTGTTAAAGAATTAATCATTTTATTTTTAATATTTTGGGTAAGTCAAAAATGCACAAAAATAAAAATTACAATTTTCTGTTTATTGGAAAGATTATTCAATTTTAGGTTATGTTATCTAGAATGTAACTTTAAACTGATTAAAATCTTATACATGAAATTGTTTACCTTTCCAACAAAAAGCTTTAAAAATTTAGATATTTTTAATTTAAATATTAACTTCTTTCCGATTGTTACATTCATAATTTTAGTTTACGTCTATGCATTTTATGTGATTTTATGAAGTTTACATGATTTTTTTATAATTTTTTTCTTTTTATAAATATAAAAATTATCACATCTAACAAATATAAAAGTTTTTAACAACTAAATATTGTTTTTGCATAAACTTTTAAACACAGATGTTTTTATATACCAATGCGGTAACTCTTAATTTATTCTTGGCACGGCTCACGTGCCACGGATTATGAATAAAGTCTGAGCCATTGCGTTTGCACTACTCAAGTCCCAAAATCGGCTTGACAGATAAACCTAACCTATAGTAAGTCGGATGTACTATAGGTAAAACGTCGAATGTGCTTAAATTTTTTCCGTGCAGTTTAACAAATGTATAGGTTTCCAAATTTAATTATTTATTTAACAAATTTTTAAGATAAATGTTTTTAATCGCATGAAACTAATTTTCGGGGAAAGTAGAAGTAAACCAAGGAAGTGGATTCGGTAGGAAAGAAATTTAAGCCGTTTATCAATTTTGATTAATATTCATTGCCACAAGTTCGGCAGACAAACAATTTATTCAATAAATTAAATTAAGTTAACAAATTGAACATTTCTAGGGGAGAGTCGCTAGTTGTGAGACGGGTTTTATTTTTGACTTATAAATTGGAAATAGGTAAACGAAATCGTAAATAAAATACACCGTTCAAAAAGTAACTTAAATACGCAATTTTTATTCATAGAAAGTGTAGTGTTCAGATGAACTCGAAAAATTTTATGATCCATTTTCCGAGCACATCTTTTTAGTAAAAAAAAGGGGTCCAGTTGTGAGACACTTATAAAAAAATGCTAAAATTTAAAAAATTTGGCATGAAACATTATGTTTTATATAAATAACTAAATATATTGATAATACATATTATTATATACTAAATAAAAAATATTTATTCTTTAAAATATGACTATCAGTTTTCTTCATCGAAATCGCTGTCGCAAATGTAGGCAAATAAACAACTGGTGACTTGCTGTGTCTCACAACCGGAAATTGGCGCTATTTTGAAAAAGGAAAAAAAAATTTTCAACTGTAGATTAAAACAATGCAATATTGCATTACAGAATATAAGGAAAAAACTAAATAAAAATGCATAACATTTAGCTTTTCCAAATAATTAACTTAAAAAAAAGTACTTTGCACATATTGAAAAAAAGGTTTTTAGTCGATTTCCACACACAGTGTTGGCATCTAACACAAACAATACATATATCCCCTTCGGTGTACACGCAAAAGTTGACTCGTATAAAAAGAAATGTTTTTATGTATACCAACCAGCCTTTTTATATTTCGTGTTAAAAAAAATGGACTATCTCACAACTGGAGCCGTCTCACAACTGGCGACTCTCCCCTAAGAATCTATATTTAGAAAAAAGTTCTAATAATCTGATGGTGTAAAACTCGTTGGCCGGAAGGAACGCTATGAGCACATTTCACGTTTCGATCTTATACATTTCAAAAAAAATTTAAATTTTGAGAAACAAATAATAATTTAATTTATATAAAGGATCTTTCACTAAAACAGAGATTTCCCTCGAAGTGTATTCCGAGCTTTACGAGAATCTTTTAATATTAAAATAAGAAGATTTTATTACGGAAGTCACACCTCAACGATTTTTCCCGAGCACATGTTTCTAGAGGACGACTTTAGTTTCAATTTTACACTTTTAAACACTTTAAAACCCGACACAATGATACAGGGGAGAATCGGAGAAAAATCTCTGAATTTTACACATTAATCCTAATCCCGAGCAAGAAAGAGCACTATTAAATATTTGACTTTAAGTTATTCCCGGGATCCTAACCTAAAAAGGTCAAATTTATTACACAAAGAAAATTTATTCTACACGGTCACTAATGAAAAGCCAAAAAGACTCACCTCTTCTTCCGGAATTGCCGAAAGGGCTTTTACCATTTTTAAATAATCTAATCTTTAAATATACGCCAAAAAAACTTTTTAATTAAGACACGCAATTTCGTGTCGAGCTTAGAGAAACTTCGGAACAAGAGTGAGGAAGAACCGCCAGTATTTCTTGACTTCGATTCTTTCATCCAATCACGTAATTTCAGCTTCAGTCACGTGACCGTACGTAAGCCGAGTCGAAAAACCATTGAAGAGACGAGTTGTTGAGGAACCCTGGCAGCTGCCATTCCGTGCACCGGAATAATACATTTCAGCTTGGAAAGAGATGCTCAAAACAACCAATTCTCATAAGAAAAACAATCTCTCCCAAATCCTGAGGTTAGAGTCCACAAATGGTGCCAAACAACAAAAAATCCAAAATTCTAGAACCATTGTGGCACTCTGAAAACCAAGCACCCACTGTCGATCTAGGTGCTCCGACAGCTATCTCCCTCTGGCGGTTGGCGCGAAGTTTAATTCAAAATACTGACCAAATTTTCCCTCTTTTCCATTAAATAATTTAGTCGCTCATAAAACAAAGAAATAAATCAAGAATATTAATAAAACAATTAGTCAATAGTTACAGTGCTCTTTCCCAGCTATTTAGACCCTTGTTTCAAAGTAAAAATCTTGCCAGTTAAAGACGAATCTTGGGACGTGAAAAATACCACGTCACAAATTTCAAAAAATATTTTAGACAATAGTTGTACTTCTGATAAAAATACTTAGGTTAGTGTCATAAGAAGTCTAATTCTTTTTAAAGGATGCAGGAGTTTAATGTGCTATAAAAATTGGAATCTGTTTTTAAATCCAATTACACAGGTAACAATTGTTTTAGTTTACCAGACTAACGTTTCATAATAATATAACTACAGACTATTTTCACGGTCGTTGACACATTTTGATAAAGAATGTATAAAACATGAAATATGTATAAATATCTTTCAGTAAACTCTACAACGAAAAAAATATTTTCACACGTAAAGAAAAATTCCACATATGGGGCAAAATTCCTGTACTGTCCAGGTCAAAAAATAAAATGTATTCAAACTTTGCTAAAATGTTTCCATTGTTAGTGGAAGTGTAAATACCAAATATTTTTAAATTCCATGAAATAGTTTTTGAGTTATACAGTTTTAAAATATTGAATTTTTTTAAAATGTAGTTTTTTAAATTTATTATATTTCTAAGTAGATTCCATAAAAATTTACATATATATAGTAATTTTTAAAGCTTTTTTTTACAGGCTATTCGATGATAATAAATGTTTTATTGTAAAAAAAAAATTTGACCTTAAATTCAAGGTCAAAGTGTTACTTTGATTGTATCTCGAAATCGGATTTTTTAAAAAATATTTAACCTATCTCAGTGGAAAGCTTGATTTTTTTCCTATAAAAAATGTAAAAATTAGAGTGGAACTCTAAATACTTTTGTCAAAAATACATCTCAAATACCCGCGAGCGCTCGAATAGCGCGACCTCGCGTGAGTAACCACTGGTTTCTCTAGCGTGCGCGCGGGTATTTGAGATGTATTTTTGACAAAAGTATTTAGAGTTCCACTCTAATTTTTACATGTCTTATAGGAAAAAAGTCAAGCTTTCCACTGAGATAGGTTAAATTTTTTTTTAAAAATACGATTTCGAGATACAATCAAAGTAACACTTTGACCTTGAATTTCAAGGTCAAAATTTCTTTTTACAAAAAAAAAATTATTATAATCGAATAGCCTGTAAAAAAAACTTTAAAAATCATAATATATATGTTAACTTTTATGCAATCTACTTAGAAATATAATAAATTTAAAAAACTACATTTTAAAAAAATTCAATATTTTAAAACTGTGTAACTCAAAAACTATTTCATGGAATTTAGAAATATTTGGTATTTACACTTCCACTAACAATGGAAACACTTTAGCAAAGTTTGAATGAATTTTATTTTTTGACCTGGACAGTTCAGAAATTTTGCCCCATATGTGACTTAACAAAATAAATAATAGAATTTTGTGTAAAAAGATTATTTTTATAATCACATGTTTACTCCTTTTTTAATTTCACCTAATTAAAACGGATAAAGGAGGAGTTAAGTTATAATAAGTTGAATTTTTTTAACGAATACAGGGGGGTTGAGGTGCTATAAGAAATGAAATTTTTTAAGCAGATGCAGGGTGATTGGGGTGTCATAAAAATTCAAACTATTTTTATATCAAAATACACAAAAAACATTTGTTTCAGTTTTCAGACGTATCAGACTATTGTTCATTGTTCAGAAATAATACAACTATAGACTCTTTTCATCTTCCTTCACAGTTTTTGTATTTTTTAAAAAATTATTTACTGTTAGTAAAAAATATATACAACTTAAAATATGTATTTAGATTTTAGAGTATTGTATCAAACAACATTTTCCACTTTAGGCAATATAAGCCCCAATTTTAATTTTAGACCAAAAAGTCAATTGTGACTTAATCTTTTACGTGTTTTTTGATTTGTTATAAAAAATTGTAGACAGAATTGTGCCTAATTGCTTTTTTTAATTAAAAGACAGATTCCCTTCCGAAATGTTTATTATGTGAGAAAGTAGGTTCGATCGAAGGATGGAAAATAAATAACATAAACAATGTTATTTTTTAACAGTCAGAACGACGTTTCGACGACATGGTTCGTCGTCATCATCAGGTTCTAAAATTTATTAACAACAAATAATGAATTGTCACAAACATAAATAGAAAAAACAAACAAAAAACACTAAATAATAAATAAATAAAATTTACCGAAATTAAAATGAAATTATTACATATTGTAATTTGTCGAACAGTTAAAATATAATCCAAATGCTACAAGCATTTTGTCAAGACTGAGTTGAAAATATTTGTAAAAATTTAAAGAGCAGTAGAAATTCGGAGTCAGTGAACTTAAAAGTAAACAAAACAGAGACGGATATAGAAAGAAAAGTACAATCACAATTTCAATCGATTGATTAATGTAAAATAGATTTTGTTCAGGTATAAAATATCTTCTTTTTTGTTAATAGTAAAACCGTCATTTTTAATATGCAACATTTTAGAAAAAACACGTTTTTTATAATTTGATTCTTGATCTATAATATGAGAGTTATTCCAATCGAATTCATGATTGTAATCCTACTGAAAATAGGATCATTGTAATTGCAATTTGACTTGTGTTCATTAGTACGTTTTTTTAATGTACGTTTTGTTTCGCCAATATAGCTTGCAGGGCAATCTTTACAATCAATTTTGTATACAATATTCGTGGTATTCCATTTATCTGTAGTATCTTTGCCCAGTTTTACGATATTTTTAAATTTTTTTTTTACAATTTGAATTGGTTTAATGTTGGCAGATTTAAAAATTTTTGATAATCTAGTGAAATCAACATAATTAAAAGGTATACCAACTTTCGGCATTTGTTTATACAAAAGTACACGTGGATTGTTAGAATTATTTGCATCAATGTTTTTATATCTAATATTTCTAAGACGTTTAGTTATATGTTTATTACTAAAATTCAAAGGATAGTCATTTTTCATTTAAATTTGTTTTACTTTCACTAGATTATTTTTATGAAAAGATTTATCAGATAGTAAGTTAGCTCTATCAACTAAATTATAAACAATGTTGATCTTTTGTTGTACAGGATGATTTGAAAAGTGATTGATAAGTCTGCCTGAAGAAATGGGTTTCTGGTACCAATTATTAATTATTTTATTATCTTTTATTTTCAGTGTGATGTCCAGAAAATTAATTTGTTTGTCCTTCTCAAGTTCATAAGTAAATTGTAAAGGTTGATCAAATGAGTTAAATATGTTAATAATCAAATCAACATGATCTTTATGTAAACTCAAAATTATGTCGTCAACATATCTGTGGTAAAGAAGAGGAGTGCAATTATACTTTGTTTTTAATATTTTCAAGCAATCACTTTCCAAATCATCCATGACAATATTGGCAAACAAAGGTGATATGAGTGAACCCATAGGAGTACCATCAATCGGTTGGTAGTATTTGTCATTAAACAAAAAACACGTATTTTCATAAAGAAAGGTCGAGCATTTCACAATGTCAGCGAACGGAATTTTACAATTCATAATACAATTTACTCGTCGTTCTAAACTTTGTATGACTAAATATAAAAGAACATTCGTAAAAAGCGAGGTGACGTCAAGAGACATCAATATATAATCGTCCGGAATAGTTTTATTATCCAATTTTTTAATAAGCTCAAAGCTATTATTTACATGAGATTTTGGTAACTGAATATTTTGTTTTAGATCATTATACAAAATTTTTGCTAGCAAATATGTTGGGCTATTGACTAATGAGATAATAGGTCGAAACGGAGTGTCTTTTTTGTGAATTTTTGGAAGTCCATAACACTTAGCTAAAACTGTGTCAGTTAAAGTTAATTCGTTGTGATGATATTTACGATCTAAAAAGTCATTGTCATTTAAGTCTTGTAGAATTTTGCTAGTATTAGTTCGAACTTTATTTAACGAATTTAATCTTAAAAGCTTATAAGTAGAAGAGTCACATAGCAGATGAGACATTTTTTGATAATAAACAGATTTATAATAGGCAAACGGTAGTGTTTCCCTTGTCAGAATTCGTAAACATTATATCCGGATTTTCTTTTAAAAAATCGTTTGTTGATTTTATTTTTTTAGAAAATTGTTTCTCGTCATGTGACGTTTTCACAACTTTTTTTAAATTAACGTTTAAATTGTGTGTAATATTTTCTATAATTTTATTTTTCGAATTATTATCAATATCTAATCTGCAAATCGACGATTCTGTGTTTTTTAAAATATTAACAATCTCTGGATTAGAAAACGAATTTGCAGAACTGTGATTGGGACCTGAGGCCACAACATCGATAACATTTTTTGGTAAATTGACGTTAGTTAAATTCACCACCCATTCTTTCTTATCAGAAGTTTGTTGTTTAGTTTCTAAGTTAGAAATGAGTGAGTTGAACTCATTAAAATATTTATTCTTCAAATTGTTGTGAATGGAATTGTACTTTTGATTAGTTAGTTCAAAAAATTTGAGTTTTACATTTTTTCCCAAAGGCGATTGTTCAATTTGCCTTTATTTATAGTTCAATTTTCCTTTTAAAAAATTGATATTAAAATGAGTGTCCATGATTTGTGTATTTAAAATTTTATATAAAAGTTGTTGTTTAAGATGGTTAAAATAATTATTACATGTTCTACTATAAAAATTAAGATGATTGAAACGCATACCCATATTGATTATGAACTGTGGCAATATGTTATGATTCCTGCAACTTAGTGAAAATTGGCGTCTTGACAAAGATTCAGCTAACTGTCGACGTGTAGAGCTGTAGTCCTTTAGAAGCTTAGAGAGATTAGGACCATGGTGTTCAGCAATAACGTTAACATCTTAACGGAGATGTAGCAGGCGTTGGTATTCCATAATTAGTTGGATTTATTTAACAGGGGTACCGGGTGGTTAGGGTGCTATAACAAACTGAATTGTTTTTAAACTAATACAGGGTGATTCGGGTGTCATAAAGAATAAAAACTGTTTTAAAATAAAATTTGATAGGTAGACTATTCATGTAGACTATTTTCATCGTCGTTGAAACGTTTTTGTATTTTTTTTTAAAAATTCTTAACTTTTGGTAAAAAATATATACAACACAAAACGTCTAATTTTATTCAATCTACAACTTTTGTCTAAAATATTTTTTTGAAATTTTGAATATTTTATGAGATAAAATAAAAAAATTATGAATTATTATGGTAGTTTTTTTATGGTTTTTATCATAATAATCAAATTTGCGCTGATTTTCATTATTATTTTTGTAATTAGCGCATTAAGATACATAAGATACATTTCACGTCAACTGTCCAGCCAAAAAAAATTTTTTGTTTAATCCTTTCCCAATTTTTGTTATAAGTTGTCTTATAAGTAAGTAATTTATCAGCCAAATATTTTTGGATTATATAAAAAATTGCTCGAGAGGGAGGGGGTTAAAGTTTTTAACTTTTTGTTAAGACGCTCTCATTTGTTTATTTATTGAGCTTAAAAAAAATGATAAAAAAATTTTTTGATAGATGATTTTTCTAGATTTTTTCATCAGCTTTCGATTGGCGTGGTCTATTTAAAATTTTTTTTTATTTTGACCAAAATTTTTAAAAATTTAAAATAAATTTTACTTTTTTTCGTCTTCGGGCTCGTTTTATTTTATTTTTTTTATTTTTAAAAGAAAGCTGAGATTTTTTCCTACAAAATATGTAATTTTCAAAAAACCCTTTTTTTTTTGTTTTTGAGAAATTTAATGTTGAAGTTAGCGCGTAACGTCAAGGCGAAGTCTCACTCTTCCGCCCCGCTTGTTGCTGTGCGCTGTTTGCATCATTACGTGGATATTTATTTATTCTAACCCTTAATTGAACTTTTCTCTGCATTTTACAGTGCTGAGACTGACATGAAAACAATTAAGTGCCTGCACTATAGTTCTTTTGTTTATTTTTTTATGTTTAAATTTTGTTGTTAATTTTTTGATATTGGTTTCTCATAGAGAAAGTATTGTTTTACCTCCACAGGATCGATTGAGATTTTCTGAAATATCTTGACATATTTTGAACTCAGGATGTCAAAAATGATGTTTTTAAAAAATGTCGTGCTTATGTGTGTATATAGTTATGTATGTTAAGATTATGTTAGGCTCTATATTTCGAAAACAATAATTTAAAACAATGTTTTTTTTGCGAAATTATAGGTCTTTGAGGGGGACAAGTTAGGTATACCAATCGATGTGGTTTTAAACTTTCCGCAAAGTAGGTGTATATATAATTTCTTATAAAATGTAAATAAGATTCCGTAAGTTACGAAACTTAATTTTTTTTTAAACAATGATAACTCTGAATAACATTACATTAGACCGTTCGCAAAGAGCTCATTTGATTAATTTTTAGTGACCTAAAAGTGGGCAGAAATATAATAAAAAAGCAATAAAATATAAAAATAAAATTGGTAAAGAACATAATTTTCAATATATTTTGTTTATAGAATATTAATTACTTTTTATCAATTTGCACTAAAAGGATCGCTAAGAGCTTAATCGATGCATTTTTTTTAACAAAATGTTTAAATTTCAAAAAAAAGTAGTTAGAAGTGATAGATCAGACTTAAAAGTAGGGCATAATTTGTCCCCCCTAAAGACCTATAATCTCTCAAAAAAAAAAAAATTGTTTAAAATTATTGTTTTCGAAACATAGAGCCTAACATAATCTTAACATACATAACTACATACACACATAAGCAAGACACTTTTTAAAAACATCATTTTTGACATCCTGAGTTCAAAATATGTCAAGATATTTCAGAAAATCTCAATCGATCCTGTGGAGGTAAAACAATACTTTCTCTATGAGAAACCAATATCAAAAAATTACCAACAAAATTTAAACATAAAATAATAAACAACAGAACTATAGTGCAGGCACTTAATTGTTTTCATGTCAATCTCAGCACTGTAAAATGCAGAGAAAAGTTCAATTAAGGGTTGGAATTAATAAATATCCACGTAATGATGCAAACAGCGCACAGCAACAAGCGGGGCGGAAGAGTGAGACTTCGCCTTGACGTGGCGCGCTAACTTCAACATTAAATTTCTCAAAAACAAAAAAAAAAGGGTTTTTTGAAAATTACATATTTTGTAGGAAAACATCTCAGCTTTCTTTTAAAAAAAAAATAAAAAAAATAAAACGAGCCCAAAGACGAAAAAAAGTGAAATTTATTTTTAATTTTCAAAAATTTTGGTCAAAATAAAAAAAAAATTAAAATAGACCACGCCAATCGAAAGCTGATGAAAAAATCTAGAAAAATCATGTACCAAAAAATTTTTTTATCATTTTTTTTAAGCTCAATAAATAAACAAATGAGAGCGTCTTAACAAAAAGTTAAAAACTTTAACCCCCTCCCTCTCGAGCAATTTTTTATATAATCCAAAAATATTTGGCTGATAAATTACTTACCTATAAGAAAACTCATAACAAAAATTGGGAAAGGATTAAACAAAATTTTTTTTTTGGCTGGACAGTTGACGTGAAATCCACCATAAGAGTATCAAGTTTCATTAAAATGCGTCATCGTTTTCGGAAGTACACCTTTCACTTCTTATCTAACATTTTCTAACTTTGAACATATAAGTGTGCAGAAATGAATTTTTTATTTTCCGCCCTATAATAACACATTTTTATTTAGAGACAAAAATGAACAATATGGCGGACGAAAATGCAAAATTTTTTCCGAAATTTATGAAACTTAGTACAAAGCTGTTTTCGGGGTCACTGATTCCGAATCCGTTCACAATTTTTTAAAATTCAAATTGGCGGATTCAATAGGGCAGACAAACTTTTAAAATTTCTTATATTTTAAAAAATTTTCATGCCTGAAGTGTACAAAACTACATTTTTTATTTTGGGTTTTATATGACCCAATCTTTATTTCACTTCTTAAAGTAATTTGATATACTATTATTTGCATATTTTATGATGTTGAAAAAAACTTTACACTTACAACACAGGAGAATTGTGTATTTTAAGTCCTATAAGGGCCATTTTGTATTTTATGGACAAAAATAAACAGCTCTGTTATTGGTTACAAAATTTCTTATGTTTTAAAAGATTTTCAGGTCAGAGGTGTACAAAACTACATTTTTTATTTTGAGCCCTATAAGGCCCAATTTTTATTTTGGGCCCAAAAATGAATTTCAATATTAATGAACTACAATAATACGGAAATAAACACATTTTTTGCAAAACTTCAAAAAATGCTTTTCTATGCATGTGTATGTGTACTTATGTGGCACTGGCATATCTCAGGTTCTAATTAATATTTTTGAAGTTTGTAAATTGGAGATCTGTAGTTGGGCTAATAGACATTTGCACACAAAATTTCACTTCATTCGGTCGAGTCGTTCTTGTGTGATGCCCGAAAAAAGTTTTGGTGCAGACAGACAAACAAAAATTTTTTTAATGTCATTTTTAGAATTTTTGCAACTTGAAATGAAAAATTATACATGAATTTTTAAATTCGAAGCAATGTACAGACAAAACTTGGATTTTATAGATATAGATTTTTATAAAATTAAATGGATGTTTTCCCATTCGGAAACATTGCAAATTAAAAAATTTGACTTCTGCACAATTCAGAATTTCTATGCAGTCAATATTGCGCATATTAAACTACGTTGTTAATGATCCCGATTTCCCACGTAGTTTACGTTGTCGAATACGACGTAGTTTACGATGTAGTTTAACTAGCATAAATCTCAACAGTTTCTTTTTCCCCAAGTTTACGTATCTCCTGCTCTTAAACTGCCCATAATTACTGCAGGTCCTATTGTTGCAAAGGTTCCCTTGAACAATAAGTAACCTATCAGGTGGTCTATAGTTTTACTAAGGTAAAAAATTAACATATTAATTTAAAGAAATACGTACATGTGCATATGCGCTGGACTCCAATCATCTTAAATGATTCTAAATTAGACCTCTGATTATTATTATTATTATTCATACATAAAAAAAAAAATTTGAAAACATTTTTTTTTTTTATAATAACTAATTGTTACCGAAAGTGCTAGTCAGGCTTTTACTCTCAAGATTCGAAAGTTTTCGGTGTTCTTGTGGATCTTTTGGGTGTCAATTGACTATCTATATTTCCTAACCTAAAAGAGCTGGTGTTATACATTGTTGTGATTCTGATAGAGTTCAACTATGAGTACTTTTGGAGTTACAGAAAAGTGTGGAAAGTGCAAAAGGGATATTTTGCGTGTTATTCCTACCCTGTGTCCTGGTTGTAAAACACCCTATCAACCAGGATGTACTTCGCAAACGGCCATACTTGAAAATGATTCTTTTGCTCGGTGCTGTGATCCACGCTTGGAATCGTTTTCAGCACCACCCTCTTCTACTGGTCCTGTTGATTTGGATTCCCTGATGGAGGCAATTAAGGAGATGAAAGTTTCTCTATCTAGCAGGATAGATGGCCTTTCTACGAAGATTGAAGATGCTCTGACTAAACTAGGTAATAACGAAGTTGAAATTAAAGCCCTGGATAATCGAATGACTGTGGTGGCGGATAAAATAAAGCTTAGCGATGCTAAACTTGATAATGCACAAACATAAAGCATCAATTCCAAAGAAAGGAGCAAGAGGGTGTACAAACGGTGAATATAGTGTTGTAGATGATTCACGCACATCGACTGCTCAAGGTATTGTCCCCTCTATTTGTACTCAGGGATTCTAATCGTAAAACTCAACGTATACCAAATCTAATATATCTCGATACTGAGGTTGGCGATAATCCAGTAAAAATTGCTAATTTATTTGCAAAAAGTTTTAGTTCTGTTTACACAACTCCAATGCAACCAGATTATATACCTGCACATAATGTTATGAATAAAATTGATTTTCATGACATTATCTTAACTGAGAATAGTATAATTACTAAATTAATAAATATTGACGTTAATAAAGGTCCAGGTCCAGATAAAATACCCCCTTCCTTTCTTCGATTTGTTTTGTTATTTCTTTGTTAAACCATTAAAAATTTTATTTAATCTATCTTTGAAAACTAATTTATTTCCGTTTAAATGGAAGAAGGGTATAATAGTGCCTGTTTATAAAAGTGGAAATAAGAATAACATCGCAAATTATCGTCTTATAACTATACTTAGCGTTATACCAAAAATTTTCGAAAGCTTATTGTATGACTCAATTTAGTCGGTTGTATCGACTCATATCATAGAGGAGCAGCACGGTTTTGTGCGAGGCAGATCAACTGTCACTAACCTTGGTAAATATACAAATGATCTAATGTTAAGTCTAGAATCAGGCGAACAAGTTGACGCAATCTATGTCGATTTTGCTAAGGCTTTTGACAAAATAGATCATAATGTAATTTTATGTAAACTGGAACTCATGGGCATGTCTACAAATTTGGTCACATTTTTTAGAAGTTTCTAGTAGATAGATTTCACTTGGTTAAAGTTCAGCATGATTATTCTGAACCGTTTCAATCTACATCGGGAGTCCCTCAGGGATCACATTTGGGACCACTTTTATTTACCTTATATATTAAGGGGACCCGCACCCGAATTTCCAACTATAACAGAATATAATTAAAATAATTTTTTATATTTTTTTTCAGACACTATTTTGGGTCAGAAATCATGTGAAAAGGGAAAAAAAAATTTCCAAAATTTTTTCTGCAATTTTAACATTGCAACTTTTGACAAAATTAAAATTTTACAAAATCCATACCCTTAATTATGAAATGAAGTCTAACAAACTCAATAAAACAAAAACCATAAAAAAATAATAGAATTTGTAAAAAGAGAAGCATTTTTTGGTTAATATAAAGTATAATGTCGAACATTTAGTACGCATAAAACTTTATTTTAATTAAATAACCTTTCATTTTTGTAAATCAAAACATGCCTGCTCCATACGTGGGACCTTCTGCCTCAAGTAGAGATTTGTCCCTTCGCGATTGAGCTAAGCTTATTATTCTGCGTGCCTGCTTGGATTTTGCTGAAGCTTGTTTGACGCTTTGTTTATAACGCTCACTGTCTCTCTTTGTACATATCTCTACTGCTCGGTCTCCAAGATCTAAGCCCAGTTCGCGTTGAATTTCAGCTACCGTTCTCATTACTCCAACATTGAACTCACAGATAGCTTCAGCAACAGCAATTTCAACTCTGACCTTAGAAACAAAAGTTTCTTTTGGACACTTATTCCATATTGTACTGTGCAAACTTTCATTGCTGTTCTGCGTTAGTCCTAAAGTACAACGAAGTAACAAATCTTCGTCAGTCAATCTTTCGTAAACAGGTAAAATTTTTTCATAACACAGAGAATTTAGTGGGGTACCAACATTGTCTGCATGAGAACCAGGGGATTTGTTTCTTGCAATAGCTGCTTGATAGAAACACCATGACGAAGAGCCAGATGGACACTTACTGTGATTTGGATTCACATCAGTAGAAGATGCATGTTCAATTGTTGCGAGAATTGCATTTTTCATATCCTATAAAGAAGAATAACTGACAAATAACTCGAGAAGTAATCCTAAAAATTGTGTACCATTATTTTTTACAGTTGTCAAAATGTCAAAGTGGTTTTATTTATTTATTTTTATTTACTTGAATATTTCCTTTATTCCTGTACAAAGCATTTTTATAGTATCCAGCTAACTTTTGAATGGTTGTTTCCTTCAAGGAACCGTGACTTCTTCCACCAAGTGTTACTTTACGAGCTTTCCATAATGTAACTGCGTTTTTGATTCCAGTGTATGCCCTTTAGAAAATCAAAATAATCCTCAAGATTAGTTTTTTGGCAAATTTATGCAAAAATTAAATAAATTCAAAATTGATTACACAGCTTCTCTGTTGTTTACTTACCTTTTGGATACATGATTGAAACATTCTTCTTTTTTCAATTTTATTGTGGTACCATACACATTCAATAAAGTCAAGTGGTTGAAAGTTTTCGAATCACCGTCTGATAACATTGTTGTGTATCGAAAACCAAATTTTTCAGATCGCAACCATATGGATGTTGCAGCTGCAATCTCCATCGATACAGAAGAGCCTTCGTGGTTAGCTTGACACTCATCAACATGTCCTTCCATCCATATTGCAAACTCAGGAGATTCTTCTCCCAAATCGGCTATTGCCACCTTACAAATCGGACAGTACTTAGACATGACATGTGAGTCAATCACGTAGCCAGTTACCATGTCAACAACACACCCTACACCATACTTTGACTTGTAACCACGTGTCAGCCAAGATCCATCATAACTCACTCCAATATCTACTAAATCATTTGGGTCAGAATCATCTTCAACAATTTCGTTACATTCTTTGACATGACCTCGACACTCTTTATAAATTGAGTCTAAAACTTTGTTGCACGCTGTATGTAAAGTGTCTGTACACGTATCAAAAGTTTTTCGTTGAAATGTAGTCATGTTCATGATCATAGCAAACTTCTCAATACCCGCGTATCCCTTGCCTAATTGCGAAAAAGCCATAACAATCCGCATGTTCAAATCAAATGGAGGTCTTGATGAAGAGGAGTTGGAAACACGTTTTGAAGTATAAATTTCTGATTTGACATGTTCAGAACCTCCGTCTTCGCAATCCTCACACACAGTACAAAGTTTGTGAACAAAACCTTGTTTTTCATTACTAACGACAATCTTCAAGTTCGTTCCACCACAATCCTGGCAATTTACTTTGGAAAGTAGACATGACAAAAGTCTTGTATCCACTAAAATGTATTCAAAATTACTTTGCACCTCTTGAGCATCACTAGAAGCGGAAGGTAGATTCTTTACTCGAACACTCAATTTTGGCGATTCTAATTGGTTAGTTTGCAATGTTTCGGGCTCATTGACGTTATCTGAATAATTTGATGCTACTTGTTGGTTTTCAGCAACTTCACATTCAACAGTATTGTTCATATTTTTCCATCTTTTTTGCACCTTATTGCTGTAATACTCGGAATTTCTTTTCTTTGGCATTTTGAAAACACTTTTTCACAAAACCGTCACCGCTTATTTTTGATTACCGATTTGACAAATTGTCCTTCTAATTGAAGTTATTCAAACAATTGAACAATACTGTTGAATGTGAAGTTGCTGAAAACCAACAAGTGCATTCAAATTATTCACATATTCATAACGTCAATGAGCCCGAAAGATTGTAAACTAACTAATTAGGATCGCCACAATTGAATGTTCGAGTAAAAAATCTATCTTCTGTTTCTAGTGCTGCTCAAAAAATAAAGAGTAATTTTGAATACCTTCTAGTGGGTACAAGACTTTTGTCACGTCTCCTTTCCAATGTAAATTGACATGATTGTGGTAGAACGAACCCGGAAATTGTTGTTGGTAATGAAAAACAAGGTTTTCTTCACAAACATTGTACTGTGTATGAGGATTGCAAAGACGAAGGTTCTGAACATGAGAAAACAGAAATTTATACTTCGAAACGAGTTTCTAACTTCTCTTCGTCAAGACCTACATTTTACTTCAACATGCGTACTGTCAGGGTTTTTTCGTAGTTAGGCCAAGGGTACACAGGTATTGAGAAGTTTGCCTTGATCATGAACATGACTATATTTCTACGAAAATGTATGTTGTGAACATGCTTACTGGCTAGGCTACGTAATTGACTCACATGTCATGTCTAAGTATTGTCCGGTTTTATTTGGTAGAAGAATCCCCCAAGTTTTCGATAAATAAAATCACTTTGACATTTCGACAAATGCAAAAATAATGGTACAAATTTTGCAGGATAACTTCTATACCGAAAAAAGTTTGGTTCACGGTACGTTCGAAATGACCTATATAAATAGGTGATTACAATTTGGTAATAAAGCTGTCCTAGTTTTGTGCGGGAGCCCTACCAAAGTTTAGAGCGTCAGCAGTCTTACGTCCTAGGGGACACGTTTGGTACAATATATATACCAAAATAATAACCAGGGGGAGGAGGAGGAGGAGAAAAATTATTAGGAGGTTATAATACTTTTGCTGTATTTATGTAAGTTATTTTCATTTGCAGGATATGAAAAATGAAACTCTCACAACCATTCAATATACATCAACCTATTGATGTCAAACCAAAATATAGAAAGTGTCCATCTGGCTCTTTGTCATGGTGTTTCTATCAATCTGCTATTGCAAAAAACGAATCCCCTCGTTCTCATGGCATAAATATTGGTACTTCATTACATTTACTGTATTACTAAAAAATTTTACCTATCTATGAAAGATTGAGCGATAAAATGAGAACAGTAACTGAAATTCAACGTGAAATTGGCTTAGAGCTTGGAGAATAAACAACAGAGATTTGCCGAAAAAGAAACAGTGAGCGTTATAAACATAACATTATTCAAACTATGGAAAAATCCAAGCAAGCACGTAAAATAATAAGCTTAGCTCAAACTCACAGGTAAAAAATCTACTTGAGGCAGAAGGTCCCACGTATGGAGTAGACATGCTTTCAGTTAAAAAAATAAATGTTTATTTAATGAAAATAAAAATTTATGCATACTAAATGTTCGACATTATACTATATATTTACCAAAAAATGCTTCTTCTTCTACAATTTTTATTATTTTTTTATGGTTTTTGTTTTATTAAGTTTCTTAGACTTCATTTCTTAATTAAGGGTATGGATTTTGTAAAATTTTAATTTTGTCAAAAGTTGCAATGTTAAAATTGCAGAAAAAATTTTGGAAAATTTTTTTTCCCTTTTCACATGATTTCTGACCCAAAATAGTGTCCGAAAAAAAATATAAAATTTTTTTTTAATTATATTCTGTTATAGTTGGAAATTCGGGTGCGGGTCCCCTTAAAACATTATACCTTACTTTAGTCCGATCAATCCTTGAATACGCGTCAGTTATTTGGGTGCCATATTATACTTTTAATTTATTGAGACTTGAAAGGGTTCAGAATAGGTTCCTTCGATTTGCTGCTTTCTAACTTAAGACTCATGTAGATACTCAGGCCCATGATTACAGTCATCTTCGCTCTCTGCTTAACATTCCAAAATTAACTTCAAGATTTTTGTACATTGATATTCTTTTTCTGCATAAATTAATTAATGGATATGTATCTTGTAAGCAATTACAATCTTTGATCAAGTTATATGAGTCACCAAGAGCAACCAGATACTCTCCATTGTTTTTTATATCTTTTCATAAGACGAATTATGGAGTTCATTCTCTAATTAGTAGATTAAGCAGAGAGGCTAATGGTGTAGCTGATAACGTTAATTTATTTGAGCCGAATATCGAAAGGTTTAAACTAATTTTGCGCAGAATCGTTTTTAATAGCAGTAGTTTCTAAGTCTACCTAGCACTTATTGTTACTGTGTTCACGATTTAAAAAATATAGTGCAATTTATTAGCCATTAAGAGTACTATGTACGAAAGGGTATATCCCGTTTATGATTAAATAAATAAATAAATAAATAAATAAACATAATATCTTATGTATTTGAATGTGCTTCGCCTATATATTCTACGTTGTAACCAAAGATTTGTTTAAAAATTAATATTCAATACTTTTATGCCCTTTTTTGCAAAAAAAAAAAAATCTTTAAATATTTTTTTAAATTCACAAACTTAATTCCATGTTCACACCTTTGTTTTAAAAAAACTGTGCAATTTTTTAAACGTATATTGTGAAAGTAATTAATAATTTTTGTGTAAGCAATTGTCCTGGCCAAATAGAATATTTGTCAAATCAGCGCGCTCTGTTTCCATCTACGGACGGCTGCAGAAAGTGCGTGAATTTGAAGTTACACGGGAGGGGTGACCAAAAGGCTGCGTTTCGCAGCCAACGCAACCAAGTCGGGTTTGTCGGGTTTGTCCATCGATCGTCTTTAATCCTCCTGCGCACAAAGCCAAGTATACTCGTCCAAAATACATGCATTTCGCGGAAACTCGTGCGCAGGAGGGTAGTAAACGAAACTTTTCCAGCAGCAAGAAAGGTACTTGTAGTGTGGTATTAACTTTGTATTTTCTTTCAGAATTTATATTCCACATTGTGTTGTCTTTCCTTTCAATTTTGATTGAGGCTCAATAGTTACCCAGCTATGACCTCTTAAAGTACACCGCAGTTTTTACGTTTTTTCACAGTTGCAAGTTTCTTAGTTTGAATAGATTGCTCATGTATTTTATTGTTGTTAAGTACATAATACAAGTTTGTTTCTATAAATTTGTGAATTATTAAAAACAAACTTATATCCCACGATTAGTTTTTTTGATATATTTATAATGTTTTAAAAATTCACTTTTTTAATAATATTTCGGTAATAACTTTTCTCAAATGGAATATATAAAATAAATGATTAAAAAAAGATATATACACATACACACACGCCCATACATACATCTGGACATTTACTTAAAAATAAAATTTTACGCTTTTTCTATGAAAATGAGTCGATTTAGACTATTTTTGGAAAATCGAAAATCTTAACGATTACAAACCTGCCTCTTTGGGAAGCTAAAAGTTATTTAATTTGTATGAAACTTAATATTTAAGAGTTTCTGAAGTTTCTGATTGAAATTCTAAAGGTCGTTTCGAAAATTAAGACAATGAAAATAATAATTGATTTTATACAAAACGGACAAAAACAGGTGTACTTTTTTTTGACTCTCCTTTCCGAAATATATATAGATTTTAATAGGAAATCCAAATAGATTCCTATTGGAATCTATGTAGGAACCTACATATAAAATACCTATAGGAATCCACGTGGATCCCTATGTATAGCATTCTATAGAAAAACATATGTTATCCTATAGGCCACCTATAGGGATCATATAGAATACATTCTACATAGGATCCTATATGGTATCCTACATAGGATCTCGATACAGGTTCCGGTACAAGATCCTATATAAATTCCCACATATTATGTTATGCAGCATCATCTCGGAATGTATTTCTCATATGGGTGATCCTATGCAGTATCCCATATGGGATTCTATGTGGGTCGGCATATAGTAATTTATGTAGGTTCCTAGGTAGGATCCTATATAGAGTTCCTGAAAATGTATTTTTCAAATGCATATACCTCCGCATTCAGACAATGTCAGAATTTAAACTTAACTGCTTGAAGCACATCAGAGCTTTTCCTTCTTATATCTTATCTATCTAGACTCGTTTGTGTGTTTAGGTAAAAGAACGCACCTAGCGACATTTCTATGAAACTCTCATATAGGAATCCATGCAGGTTCCTACATAGGATCCTATATGTCGACCCACAATAAGTGAGACCCTATTAGGAGAGAGAACGTACCTAACGGCATTTCTATAAAACTCTTACACATGGGAATCCATGTACAGTAGAACGTCTCTAGTTTCAACATTTCCTTGGTACTTGAAACGATAGACGTTAGGCCTATCAAGGGGAAATTAAGACGCAGTACGTCTTTTCTGGTCTCTGGGCATAGACGTGTAAGTCCGACATTGTAAAGTATCAGCTTATGTTTTTTAAGAAAGTCTAAGAAAAATTAATCTGAAGTATACTACTGTAAAGGAATGAACTAGCTTGAAAAAATTCGTAGTAGGTATCTGATTTTCAATTAGTTGAATAATAATGTATCATATAAGTTCAAAAATCAACCATGCCTTTTGTAGCAATTCAACAAATATTAAGGGATTTATCTTAAACTTGGTAACAAAATATTTCTAAGATCGATAAAAATTAAGTATAATACTTTCTTATTTTACGAGTTTTTTTTTTATTAATACTATGCACTACAAGTAAAAAAAAATAAAAATTTAATACAATTTGCACTCAATTTTCAATTTTCATTCAAAGTAGTAAAATTTCTTGCTTTAAAGGTAGGAGTAGGTCCTACTGCAAAGCGAGGGAAAAACTTCATGCTATAAAGGGTAGGTTTTTTCTTTCGTGTAGTTAATAATTAAATTTATATTTTTTAACTTTTAATATTAAAGCAAGTAGATTGATTGAGATTACGTGACCGAGACCGAGATTCAGGCAATATTTGTCGAGACCGAGAACTGAAATTTTAATACTCAACGAGATCGAGATCTGCAATTTTGATTTTTAACGAGACCGAGACGAGACTGTAAATCTCGTCTTTTCTCGTCTTTTGGGCAGCACTAAACATACACTAGATTATTTATAAAACTTAAATCTTTTTTCTATAGTTTGTGAGTATAATTAATAAACACACACAAAAGTAAAAGCATTATGAAGTTGTATCTATTTGCAGTAGGGGAGACCGGCTAAATCCGGTCACTAGCGATTTGACCCTATGAATTCAACTTAAGAAAGAGATATCGGTACTGTGAATAGTACGTATCATTTAACTTATGTTTACGAACTTTCGTTTAGTTTCAAAAATTCAACATAGAATCAGAGGTGGTTAAGTGTTTTTAGAGGTGCTAGCAAAAAAAAAAAACGTTCTTCAGATTTTTAAGTTTTTCGATCATTAATTTTAAGGCTTAATTTATTTCGGTAAGTTTTCTCGATGCTTTTGGATGTCCTTTTTCAAAGTACATGTATATTTTTGTTTTATTTCATAAAGATTTAATTAAATTTATTCTGAAATGTGAGAAATACATTCGGGGTAAAGTCGGTCACGTGACGTCGAGTTCACATTTCACGTATTAAATTTTACCAATCATAAAATTTATAACTTGTTAGATCTGAAGTTGTAACCTTCTTTCACTTTTTACTTTCTTTTAATAAAATATAACATTATTTAAATCCATAGTTGTAATTCATGAAATCTGTATTTATTCTTTATTAAACCAAATTTAAGAAGGCTGTTAAGAAGTATGACCAGTGACCCTGCGTAGCTCAATGTTAGATCACTCGAACGTCAATTAAAAGACCTGGGCTCGATCCCCAGTACAGTTGAGGTCCATACTTATTCACAGTTTTTCAATTTTCAAATATTTATAGAGTTATTTGTGTTAAAATTACCGTATTTTAGAATTTTTCAAACGCGTAGATCAAGTAGGTTTCTAGTTCACAAAATGTGAAGGGCGTACTTGTAGTCGGCAAATGTTCGAAGTTAAAAATTCTGGGAAAATTCGAATTTAATTTTGAAACTAATATAAAGTGACACCAAACGGTGTCTCCCTGACCCAGCTTCAGACTTCGCACCATCTCACGCAGATATTCGAATCTAAAAACAAACATAATCAATAAATAATTAAATCAATAAATTTAGTCTTGAACATTTCGAGGAGGCAGATAGCGTTTTAAGTCCGGTACATGAACTTTCGCGACTCTTCGCGTATTTTCCGCTCGAAGCATATATACCGATGGTGAGAGTTTTTCAATTATCTCAAAAGGACCCTCAAATTTCGGCGCTAACTTCGCTGAAAATTTCTGACTCGCGTTCGATAGCTTATGGGATTTCCATAAAACTAAATCGCCAACGCTAAAATTTGCCTCACGCTTGTTTTTATTATAACACCTCGTTTGTTTCTCACGCTCGTCATTGATAAATCCCGCAACTAAATCTCGTAACGCATCAAGTCTTTTTAGTCGATCCGCCCATACTTCCGGATTAATTTTTGTTACCGATGATTTGTTCTCCATCCCTCTGCGCAAACTCTTTACAGGCTTAGGGTGTCTACCATAGTTTAAAAATGCCAGAGACATTTTCGTGGTAGCCTGAGTTGCTATATTGACAGCGTGCCTAAACTCGTGCACATTTTTATCTCACTCTCTGTGGTCAGCGCCCACATAAGTCGCAATCATAGTCTTGAGAATCCGATTGCTTCTCTCGACCTTGCTTGCGGATGATACAGGCGAGTTGTCAGATGACGCACGCCATACTATTCCAGAGTCTTTTTAAGAAACTGATTGTCGAACTCCTTACCATTATCAGTGAGCAGGAAATTTGGAGTTTCCCACCTAAACAAAATCAATTCTTCGAAGGCTTGTGCAATTGATTTGCCGTCGGCATTCTGAGTGGTTTGACTTCGATCCATCTGGAGAACAAGTCCTGAAACACCACCAGATACTTACACTGACTCTTACTAGGCGGAAACTTCATACAATCCGCTGCCACTACTACCCACGGTCTCTCTACGATTTTCTGACCCATTAATCTTTGCGCGCCCTCTTGTGACACTTTGTGGAGCTGACAGTTTGGACACGTTCTCACGAAGTGGTGTACATCGTTCCAGACTCCTTGCCAATAATACTCTCTCGCAACTCGGTAGTAGGTCTTCTCGATCTCAAGATGTCCCGCTGATATCTCAGAATGAGCATCACTCATAATTCTCTCGCGATATTCGGCTGGTACCACAAATTTCCACCCATCTTCGTCTCCGATGAATGGCATTAACAATGGATCGCTTCGAAAATGGTACAGTCGGCCATCTTCCACTTTCCAGCCTGGAAATCGTTGAGAAAATTTCTCGACTAACTCACGCCTTACTATATACCATCCGTCAGTGATGTCCTCAAACGCTGCTACGTCATTAGTTGTGTCTTCGAACATCCTGGACAATGCATCAGGGACATGATGCTGTGCTCCAGCTTTGTGGATGATATCAAAGACCCACTGCTGCATTTCCAGGGCCCAACGCGCTAATCGACCTGAGGGTTCTTTCAAGTTCCTAAGCCACTTTAACGCACTGTGATCAGTGATCACTTTAAACTTGTATCCCTCTACATAAGGTCTTAGCTTTTTGATTTACCATATCAACGCTAAACATTTTTTCTCGGTCACGCTATAATTTTTCTCTGTCGCAGATAGTGCTTTGCTGATAAAGACAATAGGATGCTCTCCATCCTATGACTCTTGCGTTAGCACCGCGCCCATAGCAAACCCATTGGCATCACACTGAATGGTAAACGGCTTCGTAAAATCTGGTCGAGCCAACACTGAAGCTGAAGTAAGTTTCAATTTCGACGCTTGAAACGCTTCCTCTTGCTCCTTTCTCCATTTCCACGCTTTATCTTTTTTCAATAATTTTAACAAAGGTAATTTTAACTCACTTTCATTTTCAATGAAACGTGAGTACCACCCGACCATTTCCAGAAATCGTCTTAATTGTTTTAGATTTTAGGGTGCAGGATAATCTAGAACTGACGCTACTTTCTCTGGATCTGGTCTGAAACCTTCGCTATCGAGAACATACCCCAAATACGCTACTCTGGAACATCCGAATTCACACTTCTTGGGATTAACAACTAATCCGGCTGACGCTAATCTCCTAATACGAGTTTGAGCCACTTCTTGTGTTCCTCAAAATCGTCAGTGACAATAATGATATCATCAAGGTATCCGAACACTACAGGCTCAAATTCTAGACCAAACAGTGCATCTACCAAACGCTGAGACGTCATTAGAGCGTTTGTTAAACCAAATGGCATTCGCTTAAATTGACAAAGTCCTGACCCAGGAATGGCAAACGCTGTATACTTTTTACTCTGTTCGGCCATTAGTACTTGATGATACGCCTGCTTCAGGTCTATTTTTAAGATAAAACGCGCATTCCTGAGCTTGTCAAAAATTGAATCCATGCTCGGGATTGGATAAGCGTCCCGGACGGTCACTTTGTTAAGATCTCTATAACCTACGCAAAATCTTAATGATCCGTCCGCCTTTTTCACAATTACTGGAGCACTGCTCAAATCACTCGCTGACGCTCTATAATCCCTTTCTCGTGCATTATTTGGACTTCTTGTTTTGCCCAGTCTAGAATTGCAGGTGACATCCTTCTTGGTCGATGCTTAATCGGTCTGTGATCCGTAACGCAAATATTGTGTTCGGTCATAGATGTCAATCCATGCTCTTCTGTTTGTGGTAGAATTAACTGATCAGTCATACGCTAAATTTCGGAACGTTAATCTCCGGTCAACTCCGAAATTCCTGCACACTCGGCTAGGAGCTCCCCATCGTTGCTCTGATCAATGTCTGCAAACTTGTGCCATTCTTGTTCGATTATTCTCTACAACCCTCTTTTAGGCCACAGCTGGATATCCAGTTTGCGGAAGAAATCAATACCCAGAATAATGTCTTGTTTCGTTGTGTCGACCGCTTTTAGTTCCAAAGAACTCGAAATGCCATCAACATTGACCCACAAACGTAATTTCCCAAGTGCCCACTTATACCACCAAGTACACTATCAATGGCGGAGTTCGCTGGTTTCATTCGATTTTTATATAGTTCGAAAAGTTTTCGTCCGATAATTGAAACTGTGGCACCCGTATCCACCATCGCTAAATAAGAGCGACCGCCGATTGCTATTCTCATATAGCGTCTATTTTCATTGGTTTTCCCATCTAGCATCTCTCTCTCTACATTTAGTTCAACTGCATTAGATGCAGTTTCTCTCCTCCCCTGGACTTCACGTGCTGATGCACAATCAGCACTGACTGTCCAACACGCTTCAGGACTTAATGTCCCATTCACACGCTCCAAAAATTCATTATTTGACCTTGATGCAGGTAGCGTTTGATTGACTGACGTATTCAACGGCAGGCTCACGCTATCCTAAATGACCTATACAGGTGTCCCATCTGTCCCACCTGTCACTCTCCATGAAATCCTTTGAGTGGACTGTACATTCACGTTATCATTGACCAACTCGTTCGTTATCTCTTGATTCATCCTCTGGTCAAGATTTTGTCCACTTGTCCCACTCTCTGGCACAGTGGCCACACTCGCAGAAATTTGTCCCCGTTCATTACTAGAAGGTTCATCTTTATTATTTTCGCTATATTTCATAGCTACTAATGAAGTGAATGCTTCTCTCTCCCCGGTTGAGACATCAACTGTCCCGTCTGGGATTGGGAGGGAGGGCTTTTCTTTCTCCTCCTGTCTCGTTTCCCAGCATCTCACGAATCACCACACAATTGGGACAGTACTTGAAAACCGCGCCTTGTGTCCCACACACTTGGCAATAGCGGTTGCTTTGCTGTCGAGTTCTGGGACACTCAGTTGCATAATGTCCCTGCTGATTGCAGCTTCTGCAAGTTCGAGAAGTGCACTTAGCTGCACGGTGTCCCACTACGTTGCAATAGTAACAAGCGCCTAGAAATAGACGCTAACCTTGCACGTTAACACTAGGAACACTGACTCGTGGCATCTGCTGCCGTGGCTGAAACACACGCTGATATTGTCCCATCCTGGGAACAACTGGAGGGACACTCATCACCGCTTGGGCGTAGGTAACTGGCACGATAGGTGCTGGCTGGGAGGGTCCCGGCTGGGATGGCCCAGGTGTCTCCATTCTTGTCCCCGTTTGTCCCAAACGTGTACCACTTGTCTCCACGGTCCTGAAAGCGTCAACACTAGCCTGCTTCGGTGGACCAGACGCTTTGGCATTGTTTTCCTTCCCCTTCTTACTTTTGGACTGTGTCCCACTCGCTTGTCCCGACTCTCGCGGAGACTGGCTGGAATCTGAGGACGTCTCCTCGCTCAAAGCATCCAGCTTAATTACTCTCTCCGTTTTAGGAGCAGCGAACGAAACCTTTATCTTGTCCCTGGAGGGGGGTGGTGCGTAGCGTTTGTCTACCTGCTTGATTTTCTTAAGGCGTCTCAACACACGTTCAAATTCCCCAACTGTGGACACACTCTGGTACACGAACTGACGCCTGTATTCAGAAGTAAGCCCCTCAAATGCAATTTTTAAAAATTGCTCCTCAGATATGGGACACTTCATGAGTCCCATAAATGTGCGGAGTCCCAGCATATACCCAGCCACTTTTTCCCCCTTTGCTTGCATACGCTGTTTTAATTCAGCAAACAACTCTTCGTCTCTTATAGACGCTAAAAACTCACGCTTAAACACACGCTTAAAATTCCTTAATGACGAGATGTCCTTTTTTACAACGCGATACCACCTACTAGCGGTACCACGTAAAACACTGGGCAACGTCCCCAAAATTTCTCGATCCGATAGGCGATAACACTCCTGGCAGTTATTGACGTAACGGGCACATTACCAATATTGATTTGCTCACGCAACAAATCATTTAATTCCCCCTCTTGAGGTCCACTATTCGTCGATTCACCAACCGCATTTAGTTCACTCCCCGATTCCAAGTTCAGTTCCCCCTCTCCCTCTCCGTTCAATTCTTCTATAAGAAAAATCAATTTTGACTCCGTCGAATCGTACGTGTCATACCAAGGCACGTTTAACGATTCTGGAAAAATTAATTTTATTTCCAATCTCAAGAGTCTCTCGCGGAGGACCTGGAGTGAGCCTCTGGTGCTGCACTCTTGAGCTGTCAATTCCGCGATTACTTGGTCCGGTGACATTCGCCTAATCCCCGTACACACCTGACTTACTTGATCGGTTTTTAAACATTCTAATAATTTCCTTCGGCAACCCTCCATTGCGAACGATCGAAAATTTCGGAATAAATAACCAAAATGTCTGACACGGCACTATTATTTCTCCACGAAAAAGAAAAATCTTTAAAATCCTCGTAACATAAACACAAGTTCATAAGCAACCGTTTCCTGATTTTTAAAACCGTTACACACGCAGAAATCCTCGTATTGAAATCATACGGTCGACTGCACTGGAGGAGGTAATCCTGAATTCCGCCCCTCTTTAACAGAAATCTCAAATTTGATTTATTTTCGCGTCGGTTTAAAAATCAAATAAAATCGAAATATTACTGCGGAAAGAGAAAAGAGAGGAAAAAAAAGTTTAAAATTCAATTTTGGAAATAAAATCCGACCGGTCACAAAAAAGTCCAAACGAAAAATCAAAATTTCACTCTTGAAGAAAAACGAAAAATTACACGAGGTATCACTCGCGCCGAAATTCTTCCGTTGCTGTGACGAAATATCGCTAAAACTGGGGGAGGTAACTTTCGTTGGTTTCCACGATCACCTGTCACACGCTAATCTCGCAGAAAAAAAATTTGTAACACAAATTTCATTAATAATTTTAAAATCAGAAATCAAATTAAACATAATATAAACACTTTCCACAATTTTACACAAAATATATAATTTATAAAATATTTCTTGTAATTATAATTCTGCTTACAGAATTATTTAAATTTTCTTTGAGAAAAATGTCTCATAAGAAATCGACTAATTCGAGAATTTTCTGAGAAAAATGAAGAAAATCACTTCTCAGACCTCGGCGAAATTTTCTGAAATTACTCAAAATCAGAAACTCGATTCAGCATAAATCGAAAACTTTTCACTAATTCGCGAACACGTGGTTAACGGAAAAAAATGTTCACGTCAATTGAACGGAATTTCTAAATTTATTCTCACACGCTTCGGGAACTAAAAATCTCGAAAATTTTCCACCGACAAAATTAAAATTTAACACAATTTCTCTATTTTAACGTTTTTCATTTTGAAACCAATCCGACTAAAAATCTAACGATCTTTAACACTTTGAAATTTGCACTTGTTAAAATTCTTTGGCGATTTTCGATTACTTTCAATTTCTTTAATATCTCGGTACTTAATTTGACTTTAAACTCAATAATCACTTTTTCTAAGATCTCGGATTTTCATAGATTACTAAAAGTCTCAACAATTTAAAATAATTTTCTCACGCAGAAATTTCGAAAATTTAACGTCCATTTGACGTCATTTCTGAGCACATGTTCACGAAAAATTTATAAAAATCAGAATTTCGTGTATTTTTCCGATTCTAAAATAATAAAAAGTGCGCGGAAATCAAGAAAGCTTATTACAAAAAATTTATAAAAAAAATTTTTTTGTTTTATTTAACCAGAATTCACTATAATGGCAAACTGTCGTTTCGCGCACTTTTTTTCGAACACGTTTCCTGCGATTTCAATATTCCGAAAAAAAATTTAATTTTTACTAAAAGAATTTTTCACTTTTAATTTTTCAGAAAATTTTTATTTTCTGAATTTGTACCGGTTAATTTGACCAGTACGCTATCTCTCTCCTCACTATATGTATTTAATTTTAATTTCTCACTCAGAAAGTCGTGTCTCATGGATTTGGAGAATTTTCCCACAAGGGATGCCAATTGTAACGAGTTACTAATAGTTTAAATTTTACACTTAACTCGAAACGCGAAACTCTTATTCTGACTTTTCACCCCGAAATAAATACAAAAATCCAACGCTGGACCAAAGTGGAGATCCTCCAAATCTACGAATTAGTGTAGAATCCGACTGAGACACGAAATTTGAAAGATTTGAACTTACCAATGGCTTTCCGCTGCAAATAGCACCACTTGTTGCTAGCCTCGGCAACGCAGGAAAATAAATGTCGACAAAAACAAAGCAGGTTTAATATCTCAGAAAAACACACGTTTTCAGCAGTCTCTTTTCACTTTATTTCGCCACTCACCCCTTTTCAATACATTTAACAAGTTAATAAATCTAAAACTCAATTCGTAACTTCCCCGAGCGCGTGGTCTCAACTAACCATTAATTGATATCAACGATGGCCGTGACCCAGTCCCAAAATTGATCAGCCGGTCAATCCCCCTTCCTGCGATCTTCTTCTCATCTCCGTCCTTGTCCCTCGGCCCTGTGATTGGTCCCTTCATCCAAGAATCCGAAAACCTACGAAAAACGCTCAGAAAACGAAGCTGACCTCACGCAACTCATTATTCATTGGACACTCAAGCCAACGACCAAAACCACACGCAGAAACGAATAAGAGAAATAATAGAATTCAACAGCTAAAGAGAAAAGAAATACTCTTCGCAAAACTTAAATATCACAACTCTAAATTAAATTTAAAAATCATATAAGTAACGATCCACAACGTTACAAAACTTATCGGATTTGCTTAAAACTGTCTACTTACGGGTTTTCAGGGTTGCTGCAATTCCGAATCTAGTATAAGATTATTGAAATTCAAAATGGCGGACAAAAAAATATTAAAAACTTATCGGATTCGCTTAAAACTGGCTACTCGGGAATTTTCGGGGTCGCTGATTACGAATCTAGCAAATTGAAAATGGTGGAGAAAATTAAAATTTTTAACGGATTCGTTTAAAACTGGTTTTAATCGAATTCAATGAATTATGTAATCTGCAACTTCAAATAAGTTCCAATTATCGAGTTTCAAGCGAATCTGGCCAATTGTTAAAATCTTCATTGTTATTGACATTCGTATTCAGTTTCTTATATTTTATCCTTACACTTTAAAATTTTTCGCGTAAGTTGCTACTTTCGAATTACTAAACGAATAACAATAAATAAGTAAGTTTACAAATGTTATAATTGTTGCCGCGCTGGCCGTCTTCTGACGTGACAACGTTTTACTCCTAGTTTAAGAAATTGGAGTACCGTTGCGTACTAAATTCTCGAAAACTCTAATTCACATTATCAACATTTATGTGTCATTTGCTTATTTACGGTCTAATCTTGGGACAAATTATTTCTTTCCAAATTTGTGACTTTTCTTTTTATTCAGTTTTAATAAATATTTTAATAAATTATGACATTCTGGTTTTTAGCATGTGAAAGAGCGGCTCAATCTCTGTCGAAGTAAATATTGATACGTCTGCACGTTTATACAACTTGAAAATCGTTACATAGTAGTTTCTGGGGTTCACATTTTTAAAAGGCCGTAATATTGGATCCGCCATTTTGAATTCTAAAAATCTGATTCTGAATTCGTAATCAGCAACCGCGAAAACCCTCGAGTTGCCACCCTATTGAAAAAAATGGCCACATTTGTGCCCACATTTGAGGCCACATTTGAGGCTACATTTGAGGCCACATTTGTGCCCACATTTGAGGCCTCATTTGTGGGCGCATATGCTGTTTCAAATCCGCTGCCACATTTGAGGCCTCAAATGTGGGCACAAATGAGAGCACAAATGTGGCCTTTTTTTCAATAGGACAGTTTGAAGCGAATCAGATAAGTTTTTAATTTTTTGTCCGACATGTTCAATTTTCAAAAACTAACACCGGATTCGTAATCAGCGACCCCAAAAACCCCCGAGTATCCAGTTTTAAGCAAATCCGATTAGTTTTTAATTTTTTGTCCGCCATATTGGATCTACCATTTTGAATTATAAGAAACTGACATCGGATTCGTAATCACCGACCCCAAAAGCTTCCGAGCAAGGAGAGTTAAAACCAAGGAGGGTTAAAAACAAGGAGGGTTCCAAGTGATTTCAATAATTTTTTTTCCTTTTTCCAGATTTTTAAAAAACACATTTTTTTATCGCAAAAGTAGGTACTCTTCTTTAGCTTGAGTTTTAATAAACTTTTTAACAAGTTATGACTTTTTGGTTTGCACCACGTGAAAGAGCATTTTAAATCTATCAGAATCGGCAAAAAAGTAAAAAATGATTTTTTGACACGTAAGCCCCCTTTTTACAGTCCAGGTCACATATATTATTTATTTGTACAACTCATTGAGTTATCTGAGAAGTTATATAACTTTTTTAATTATTTCATTGTAAACATTTTTGTCACCTATACACTGTTAAAAAAGACTTGAAAATTCATGCATTTTTCAATTAAGTGAGTTATTGAATTCACATTAAATTCAGGCTTGAATTAAAATTCAACAACACGTAATTGAAAATTCAAGGACGTGTAATTGAAAATCAAAGAACATGTAATTGAACATACATATACTGTTACTTAAACATAACCTTTTTTTTTTTCTTGTCAGTTGTAGACAGAACAATTTAATAAAAAAAAATTTATGGACATCAAAATTACATTTAAAAAATTATTATTGTCAATAATGTATGTATTTTTTTTAATAACGGATAGTTCGCAGTCATTTCAAAGATATAATTTGTCATTGTCAAATAAGTACCCAATCAAAGTAATAAATTTCAACAGTCCAAGATGGCCGAGGTACGAAAGGCGTAGATAACGATTCGGAAAACCCGAGTTCGATTCCCGACTCGGGAATTTTTATTTTCTTTTAAAAAATTTTATATTTGAATTTTCAAAACCGTGTTATTGAAAATTCAATAGCACGTATTGTAAATAACTTCACTTACAAGTTATTGAAAATTCATATAGATATTTTTAACAGTGTATTGAAACCATGTTTTCCCAATAAACCAACAAATTTAATTCATTTTCTAAATCGTTTTTCATACAAATCATTTCAGTTCTGTCAGAAAAATTTCCATGGATAATACGTGATCGCGTAAGACAGAAAGACAAGTGTAAAAAAAATGTTTTTAGAACATTTTTAAATATTTTTTTTGATATTTGTTTTATGTTTCAGCCAATATGATTACTTGTACCTTAAGAGGGAAATTTTGTTTTCATTTAATATTTAGTCGATATAGCTTAGTTTTTTAGAAGCAGGCCCGTTTAACTCTCCATTAAAAATTGTTCCTTATTCTCTATTAATTTGACGATCGGTTGCCGTGTGTCGTACCATAAGTAAAAAGGGGTGGAAAGAAAGTGGTCATTCGCAGCGCATGGTCATATAGCAAAAATAAATGGTTTATAGAAATGAACGATTCATGTAACCTTTATTCTTATACCAATTCTCATAAAAATTCAAAATAATTTTAAATGTACTTTCGTGACATTGGATCTGACATTTTTAATTTGGAAAATTTAATTAACAATAAGTTATGCACAACGCGAAGAAGCACTCAATATAATATCTAAAGAATTTTTTATAATTATTAATATTATTACCTGTGAACCACTCCACGACTGTGGCAATAGTGAATTGCTTCAACTAATTGCTTAAACCATCTGCAACTACGTATTTCATCAATGTGTTTATCACGCCTTATAATATCAAGCAAACTACCATTTTCTGCAAACTCCATAATTATATATACCCTATAATAAATTTTAATGTATAATAGAAATAAGAAATTCGAAATAAATGTATGTGTAAATTTTATCTTAATCAGCGTCAAATCCAGAAATAGTTCATTCTTTTCTAAAGCATGAGAAATAAGAGACAACAGGAGGGAGGCAATCGCTTCTGCTTCGTACATGAATTTTACAATGCTTTAAATACAGTCAACCTTTCATTCCGCGGATGGCAATTTGACGTTTCCGCGAAAGAGAAGGTCCTTAAAATGCTATTTATAGCCCGATTTATCTTTTCAAATGTTGATTTTACCACCCGCAAATTGAACCGAATATAAACAAAAAATTTTGCAAAATCACAGAAAGACTGATAAATATTAACCCGTGCCAGTTATCAATGAAAATTAATCATTTAAAAAACATATAAGAAATTCACGTTTTTAAAAAAAAATTCATGATTTCTTAAAGTTTTTTAACTATTCCAGATCACAAACTTCTTCATTTTTATGGTTTTGTGGCCCAAGTCCGAAACCAATATAATGAAACTTTGGCGTCGTCTGTCTTTCAGAGCTAATAACAGCGCATTTGCGGTTTGTGGATTCCCCAGGGATGTACCTGGGAAATATGCTTAGGGATTCATGGAAAATTCTTGTGAAATTCCTTAAATTCCTAGAAATGCCTATGTAAATCCCAAAAAATACCTTGAAAATTCCTGGGAACCATATGTCGAATAGAAAATCGATATATCAATACGATAATCGATATTCCGAACCAATAATTGATATATATCGAAAACAAAACACAGCCCCACAAAAAAATAAAAGTGTCTTGCGTAGCGGACTAGACTAGTCATTTCCAATGTATTTTAACGCGCTGAACACGTATCCGTCATCAGAATTGGCCTAGCACGTCTAGGTTTGACCCTAACCTCAAAATCAATAAAATGACACTTTTTGTTAATTAGAATCTGAACACGACTTAACTTTAATACATGCCTAGAGCCAATATAAAGCTTGATTTATGACCTTTAAAACGCTTTTTTAGAAATTGTTCTACGATGATTTTTAACGAAGTTATGATGTTTTACTTAAAATATGACTTTTTTCAAATGTTAAAAACACATCAATTATTGATGTGTTATGGTGTAATGGAAAAAAATGATTTTAGTAAAACATCATAACTGCGTTAAAAACCATCGTGAAACAATTTTTAAAAAAGCGTTTTAAAGGTCATAAATGAAGCTTTCTATTGGCTCTAGGCATGTATCAAAGTTGAGTCGGGTTCAGATTCTAATTAACGAAAAGTGTCATTTTATTGATTTTGAGGTTAGGGTCAAACCTAGACGTGCTAGGCTAATTCTGATGACGGATTCGTGTTCAGCGCGTCAAAATACATTGGGAATGACTAGTTTATTTCGCCGCGCACAACACTTTTATTTTTTTGTTGGGCTGTGTAATCGACAAGTGAAACCAGGGACATTTAAATCCATGTAACAATCACGAAAGCCTCGATTGTAGGCGCTTCGAACTGACTTTTTAGATATAATTTTAAATATTACTGTTTGAAAAATTGAATATTCGAAAATTTAGAAATGTTTAGAGAAATTCAATGTGCAAGAATGTGATATTAGAAATCAAATTTTTAAAATTTTGTATGCAATATGATGGAGAAAAGTTTTTGAATTATCTTGTATGTTTATGTGATGATACATATTGCATATATTGTAATGAATTCTCATGACCAATTTTTAAACGCCCGCCATCTTTAAAAATTAAATTTTTCTAACAGTGCTATCATAAATTATAGCTTAAGATGAAAAAATTTGGGACCTATACTGCGACGCATGAGTTAGTACTCTGCACTATGGTCCTCTTGTTCTTTTTCAGTTCCAAAACATTGAATATTCCTTACGAAAGTTTAATTTAATTTAAATTAATGTACAGTATACGGGTATCATAACCCATTAAATGATAATAATAATAATTAATTAGCAACAACCTAGTAAGAGACAATAAGATATCACAAGTGATTTAGGCCACATCATTTTTACAAAAAATAATATTAAATTGTGACTGTGAAAAGCGAATAGAATGGTGTTCCGAAGGATTACAGTGAATATATTAATTCTTCCGTCAACGAAATAAATAATGTCGCTATAATAGTTTGCTTTTATAAGTTATTGAAAAGTAGACAAATAGTAATAATATTGGATTACATATTGGAATATTGTTAATATAAAATCAAGCTAAGTAAACAAACTCAAAATTAACCATGAAATTACCAAGTAATTTGAAAAATGAAAATAGAGCAAAAAAAAATTTTTTTTTGACCCCTTAAAATAAACGCTTAGTTTACTTCTTAGAATATTATACTAACAATATTGAAATGCAATATTATTACCATTTGTCTATTTGCCAATAATTTGCAATTGTCGCTTAAAAATAATAAACGCTATTTAGCGCAAGTACTAACTCAGTATACCGGCCCTAAAAATTTTTCGACTAAAGAGTTGAAAAAATTATCAAATTTGTTTAAATGTGATTCTATACCATGCATTTTTTATGCATAATTTGAATTGATTGCTTGCACGAGTTAATATTAATCAATCAATTTAGGATATTTTTGAAGCAAAAAAAAATATTACATTTCTGCGAACAGATGTTCAGAAATGAAAAACCTTGGACTATATCTCGCACCTGTTCTTGTATCATATCTTGTGCGTGATCAGAAGTCTGAACTTGGACAAGAACACGTATGGATTCAATCCAGAAATTCGGAACATGTTCTTAAACAGTATAAAAGAGCACCAATACGTGATCCAAGGAAGGTGTGTAAGAAATTTTTTAATTTAAAAAAAAAATTTGTTTTCTTACACACCTTCTTTGGATCACGTATTAATGCTCTTTTATACTATAATAATGGAAGGACATAACTCTTCTAATTTATGTTCTTAAACAGGTTCTTGCATGAGGTCTTGGACAGAATTTTTGGACAGGTAATTATTTCGAACAACAACAAAAATTTAACAATAATGAGCTTCAAACTCATCTAACCTAACTATCGAACGCCTTAAACTCCATGTTGTCCGTGGAGTTAAACTTTTCTTAAACTTTTGTAATTTTAATTTAAAGTTACAAAATTTTGTTTTCTTTTATTGTCATTACTAAAAACCAGGACATTTAAAATATAATTAACAAACCAGGACGATTCCAAGAATCGTTAAAAAACAGGACATGTCCTGAAAAACAAGAACATCTAGTCACCTTTAGTTCAGGTGAAATTTGATTTATCAAAATTTGTCAAGTTGACACTTTCTGGTACACTGAGAAAACTGGAGTGTTAAATTCTCATGGTTAAAAAGTTATTTCATTAATCAGGCATTGCATATAATAGCACTTACAATTTACTATGTTTTTTCTTTTGTAAACGTGACTCATAGTTCATAATTTCTCTTATACTCCGGAGAGTCAAGCTGACGAGTCACGGTTGGCCTGAACCAAATTTTAATCAACATTTCAGTAACTCTAAATATTTTTGTGGATTCTGAATCTATATTTGTTCAAATTTATTTTAAAATAAAAAAGAAAATCATCGGTGAAGGGCTTTTCGAAAAAAATCATTTTCTTTTCTTTAATTTATTAAAAATGGAGATTTACAGTTATGTACCCCTGACGAGGCTCATTTTCTTCCTGTTTTATGCACTTTCTTAACAATGGAATATAGTATTAGGGTTTTTTAAGGAGTCAGTAGGATTTAATAGCTGTAAAAGGTTTTTAATTTGACAAATAGTGTACCATTGATAAAAAATATTTTATCCAACTAAATATTTGACCTGTAATTTGTAATAAATCTGTAATAAATATTAAAATATTTTTTAAATAAAAAATTTAATTTTCGGATGATTAGGATTTTTTAGTGAAGAAGCCATGGAATCTGTTCACTTTGATTTCCAATCTACTTGGGCAATTAATAAGGTTTCTGCAAATCATCTGGATTATTCTAAAACACTTTTACGTGCAGTGTGTCAGTATAATAGTTTACATGTCTGAAGCTACATGTTTATATATTTTTCATAAACATTTTTATAATTTAAGGGCATGTGAAGGAGAATGACGTCACTGTCCTGGGTAAAATTTGTCCGTAACTTTTCTCTTAAAATATTGAATATTTTGTCCGAAACTTGGTAGAATTATTTAAAATGTCATTAGGAAGGTCTCTCTGACCCGAATTTTTTTTAATTTCGGATCAAAAGTAATTTTTAAAAAGTTTGCTATTTTTCGAAAATTTCCCAAAAATTAATTTTGAGCCAAAATTTAAACAAACTTGGGACAGAGAGACCTTCCTAATAATATTTTAAATAATTCTACCAAGTTTCATGACAAAATATTCAATATTTTAAGAGAAAGATTACGGACAAATTTTGCCTATACCAGTGACGTCATACTCCATCACATGCCCTTAACATAATTTATAAGTCATTCAAATTTATTTCAAAAATATTTTAATATTTATTACAGATGTATTACAAACTGGCTTTTAAGCTCGCCTTCGGAGGGTATCGAGATTTAGTGGCGTGCCATCAACAGTATTTTTGACCAAAAGTATTTTCTGACATAAAGTGTTTTTGACATGTATTCTTAATTTTAAAAAATCTTTTAGACAAACATTGTAGATCTGATAAAAATACGCATTTCATGCGCTATGAATTTTTGTATAAATAAATACTCTTCGAGAAAAATGGAAAAGGTTCTATAACACATATGCATGGACTACTATCAGCACAGCGCAGCGTATGTATAAACCAGAAGGTAAATTTTTCTTTAAAGTTGGGGTTGATTTTACAAAAAAAGGAAGTAGCGTAAACATAACTAGAAGTCAAGTTTTGTACATTGTTACATTGGGTCAGAGCGTTATAAAAAGTGGGGTTTTCTTAAACAGATAAGAAGAGGTTGGGGTCACATTATAATATATATATAAATATATACATATATTTATATATGTTACGGGCAATGTCCGAAATCGGGCATTGTCGACAATGCACAGGCATTGTTCACATTGCCCAAAATCACTGGGCATTGTTGACAATGCCTTAGAAAATCCACCAGTGTTCAAAAATCTTTAACAATGACCGGGCATTGTTGACAATGCCCGGGCAATGTTATTTACCATGTTATTAACTACCAGAAAATAATATGTGATTTTTTTAATTCAAATTTTCCCAGAATTTTGATGTAGAACCAAATTCGCCAATCATAAGTAAGGAAAATTTGAATTACTAAAATTAAATTCTCTAAAATATATATGTGTCTATATATATATCATGGCCGAATGAGGCGATAAATCTGTGAAATTTTATCTGACATGGGCCTCTGTAGCTAATAATAAACAGAGTAAGCTCCCAAATGAAACGATTAATTCTCATCACGATAATCAAATTGATAGAAATTACGAAAAACAAAGTGGTGCTCAACCTACTAAAGCGACACTCACTGATCAAACAATTGACATGATTCACAGCAATGAATCGAAAACAGAAAATGATAAATATGGACAAGGGTGCTCAACCGAGATACCTGAAGTTGTATTAAATAACATCAATTTAAATACAACAAACAACATCGTAGATACTCCAGAACCAATAAAAGTTACAATTTTGACGGAAGCCAAGCTGACAGAAATGGAGATAGAAATTGAAAATGAGCTACAAAAAATACGAATGGACAAGGATGAGAAACAAAAGACGATGCAGACGAAAGCAGTGGACGATCATCTACAAGGCGGTGAGAAAAATCATCGAGAAACAAATAGCAGGAGGACGAAAGGAGAAAAAAGAGCAGCGGATCCAGATATAAAACACCTACGAGGGGACGACAAAAAGAAGAAGGAGACAGACAACGAAGCAGAGACAACAAACGTCGATCCTAGTAAAAATGTAATGTTTGTAATTATGATAATTTTAAGCTAATAGCAAAAGTATTAAGAGAAAATAAAATAATGTTCCACTCTAAGACTCCTAAGCAGGACAGGGTTTTTTCTTGGATTTTAAGGGGAATTTCAATGGACTTTGACCAAGAAGAGGTTTTTAGTGAAATTAAAAATTTGAATTTAAAAAAGGTAAAATTAATAAGTGTGAAAAAAATAAACTTAAAAGAATTTTTTAAAGCTAATAGGGGGGGGGGGGGGTGCTTTCTTGGTCAAAATATCCGGCGATAGCATAAATGAAGAATTAACGTCAATTTCGAGACTTTGTAATCAGATAGTGTGGTGGGATAGAATAGTCCACAGAAGTGAAACGCAGTGTTTTAATTGTCAGAGGATAGGTCATATAGCCCTGTTTTGCAATAGAGAGTCTAGATGTGTGAAATGTGCGGAGGGTCACCCACCTGGTGAGTACCCAATTCAAAATAAAGAAGGGTTAGATAAAGACACGGTGTTTTGTGTAAATTGTGAACAAAGGGGCCATCCGGCGTCTTACAGAGGCTGCCCCAAATTATTGGAAAATTTAGCTAAAATTAATGAGAGACAAATAAATTTAAAAGTAGCAAAAGAAAAAAAAATTAAGTTTTATGAAAACCTTGTCAAAGCAGAAAACTCGTATGCAATGATAACAAAAAATCAAATTAAAAGTGTAAATCCAATCCAATTTCCAGCCAAAATATTAGCTGAAAGCAATAATAAATTGGGGACGGCTAATGTAATTGCTAATGTAATTGAAAAGCAAAATTGCAGCTGCGTGGCGAATGAATCGAATAAAAAAATAGTTGAAAACATTGAAGATTCGAATAAAAATAGGTATGAAAAAATAAGCGAAAGGGATGTTGATGGAGTGAGTGAAATGTCAATGACAACTAGAATTAATAAAGATAACAACCCAGTTGTGAACTTAAAAGCGAAAGAAAAAATTATCACAAGTTGCAGTGTTAATCCAGAATTAGAACAAATATTTGGCTCATTTATGGCACAAATTAAAGTTTATTTGGCTGACCAGCTGGGCGGAATCAAAGAGTCGATTAATAAAAATTCTGAAAAAATAGAGTCGTTATATGAAAAATTGAATATAAATAATGGGGAGAATAACTAAATTAAAAAATTTTAAAATAGCGTCAATAAATGTAAATTCGATGATAGCTAATGAAAGAAGATTCAATTTAATTGAGTTCGTGAAAGAGTTCCAAATTGACATAGCAATGATAAATGAAACTAAATTAAAGGATTGCCATAAGGTGCAATTTAAAAATTATAGTGTTGTCAGGAGCGATAGACCGGATGGCAAAGGGGGGGGACGGCAATAGTCCTTGATAAAAAAATATCGTTTGATCATGTTGTTCTCGATTGTCAATCAAAAATAAGAGCTTTAGAATTAACGGTGATAAAAATAACGTTTAATAAAAATAAATATTTGTACATAATAAGCGCGTATTCGCCGGGAGACATTAGAGAAAACTTTATTAAAGATTTCGAACTAGTGTTTGACGAATTGAAGTTACAGGAACCTAATAATTACTACATATTAGCGGGTGATTTAAACGCGAGGAATGAAGAGTGGGGTGATTCTAAATATAATACAAAAGGTAACAGTCTGGCAAATTGAATGAAAAATAATTCCTTCCAATACAGGGCTGTACTAACGGGGCCAGTATCTACTACGTTTCCTTCTAGTGGCTCGTTTTTGGATTTACTGATAAGAGATGTCAGAATAAAAATATTGAATAGTGTAAATAATAGATTAAAAGTAATAAAGTACGATAGCGATCATAATGCGATTTGTTTTAGAATCAAAATCGATAAATTTAAGGAAATTTTAATAGATGCGAATATTCAGAGAAATTTCTACAATTTTAAAAAAACGAATTGGAAGAGATTTAGCAAAAATATGCAAAGCATCAAATCCAGTTTACCGGAAGATAAAGTTGTAAAAAATGCCGATTTAGAAAAAATTTATAATTGATTTTAGCGACGAATTAGCAAAAAATCTATACGAGGCTACCCCCCAAATTAAACCTATAGATCTAATGGACAAATATGTAAATAAAAAAATAAAAATACTACAAAAAGAGAAAAGTAAGCTATTGTCAGAACTGCACAGAGAAAAAAAACGCGGTGGGGGAAATAGTAATAATTTGAAAACAATTAAAGAAGTGTTAAAAAAAAACAAAAAACGATTTAAAAACGGAATTTAACAACTCGGTAAATGATTATTGGAAAAAAACAATAGAGAAAATAAAACCTCATGATAGTGTAAATATGTTTCCTAAAGTGAATTCGATTTTCAGAAAAAAAGCGTATAATTGTATTCCTAACCTGCAAATTGCAGAAAATGACAATAGCGTGCTTAGTAATAAAAATATAAATTTTAGTAAATATGTGAAAACGGAAAACAAAATTTCAGTATTAGAAGGGAAGGATAAAGCGAATATATTCGCAAAATATTTTGCAGATATAAACAATAAAAGCCGTGAATCGAATAGTAGGGCATTAGAGCACATTATAGAACAAACAACAGGGGATTTTGTTTTGAAAAATAAGCTAGGAAGTAATCATGTGCCAGCACTGTTACAATTTGATACAACAAATTTGGCGTCGTGTCCAAAATTCGAAAAAGACCCGGAATTCTTTTGTACTATTGCCTCCCTAAAATTAATTTTACATAAACTAAATAAAAAAAAGTCATCCGGGCATGATAAAATCCCGAACATAGCGCTTAAAAAACTACCTGACTGCGCAGTGAAACAATTAGTAATTTTATTTAATAATCTATTGAATAATGCATCTTTCCCGGATAGCTGGAAACTGGCCAAAGTTATGCCGCTCCTGAAAGCAGAAAAAGATCCGAAGTTAGTGACAAGCTACAGGCCAATCAGTCTATTGCCGAATTTAGGAAAGCTGTTCGAGGTGCTAGTCAATGGAACTCTTACTAAGTTTGCGAAAAATAAAAAATTAATCCCAAATGAACAATTCGGGTTCAGAGCCAAAAGCTCAACAGTGCACGCAATCACGAATCTCACGTCGGATGTGAGCTCGGCCTTAAGCGAGAAAAAATTCGTGGCTGCGTGTTTTATTGATATAGAAAAGGCGTTTGATTCCGTCTGGCTGGACGGGCTGATATTCAAGCTTTTGAAAAAGGGGGCGCCTGACCATCTGGTCAGAATTGTTTACAGTATGATAACAAATAGAAAACTATTTGTAACGCTTCTGGATAAAAACAACAGCGAAACATATGTATTAAAAAACGGGCTCCAACAGGGGGCAGTAAATTCTCCACTCCTATTTAATATTTATACTTGCGACCTGCTAAGGGCGTATGATATGAACAGGTCAATTAATGTAAAAAGCATAGGCTTCGCCGATGACCTAGTGATATATATAATTTGTAAATGTTTATTTGAGGCTCAAAAAGAGTTGCAAAAACTATTTGAGAATGTATATGGATTCCTGGGGGCATGGAAACTTAATGTTAATATTGACAAATGTGAAACTATTCTCTTCAGGCCGCTAGTCGACAGTATAAATAAAAAATATAGGATTCAGTGGAGAAATTTCTCAATAGAAGGGGGAGGGAACAACATTAAGCACAAAAGGGAGGTAAAATATTTGGGAATAATAATAGACGACAGACTTAAATTTAATAGTCATATTAAATTAGCAGTCGAAAAAGCAAAAAAAGCCTTCTTTGGCAATAAAAAATTGTTCTTTTCCGCGAGATTGGATGCCAAAGTGAAAATTATTTGTTATCAACTGTTAGTTAGGCCTATTCTGTCTTACGGTTGCCAGGTGTGGTATGGGGTCGCGCCTGGGGAAATGGAAAAAATTAGAGTATTTGAAAGGTCATGTTTAAGAACGTGTTTAAGAATGTATAGAGACCCAGAAATGGGATTTGAAGGTTTCATCTCGAATCAAAGGGTATATGATGCGGCGTTGATCCCCCGTGTCGATGTTTTTATTGTTGACCTTATTTGAAACCATATTGAAAGGGCCCACAAAAATCATGACAATCCGCTAATTAATATGCCTTTTGAAAAAAGAGATGAGATTTTAAATAAGATCATTGAAAAAGGCTACTTGCCATTAGAAGCATTCACGTACTTGGACAAATTCAACTATATTCAGGACCCAAATAATGTGCCGATAATTTACCACATCTCGCGTGGATCGTCTGACAGAAAAATAAAATACAATGCAGAAGATATAGAGAGAGATCCGACGATAAAATTAGCGTATTCAATGAGTCTGCCTCGAAAAATTAAAAATTCTAACATTGAGTGGAGAAAGAGACGCTATTGGTGGCTCAAGGAAGCAATAACACTGTAATTTTTTTTCTATTTTAGTTTTCTAATTTTTTTAATAACATATTAATTATTGTAAACTATGTACGTCTGATGGCGATATATGGAGTTCTCATTTTTTGGTAGTAATAAAGTGAAACTAGTTTTTTTGATACATAAGTATTTGTTTTCTAGTTAACGTTAAATAAATTAATGTAATATCGATTATGGAAAGATATCTAGTGGAAAAATTGTCATTGACATGTGTGGATGTGTGATTCGACGAGATGACGTTTGTAAGTACGTTCGAAATTGTGTTATAAGGTAACTTTAATTGTTAAGTCTGGTTAAGGTGCTTCTTTCATTATTTATGCACCAATTGTTATAGTCTTTTATAAGATGTTGAAAATAAATAAATGAAAAAAAAAAAAAAATTAGAGCATTCAGGCGCCAATTGAAAGACCCGAGTTCGAATCCCGGTGGAGCTACATGTCCGATATTTTTTCACAGAATTTCTTAGTTTCATGTGATTTTTTTATTTTTCCACGACAGACTGTTGTCCCTATTGAAAAAAAATGGCCACATTTGTGCCCTCATTTGTGCCCACATTTGAGTCCACATTTGAGGCCACAAATGTGGTAGCGGATTTGAAACAGCATATGCGCCCACAAATGAGGCCTCAAATGTGGGCACAAATGTGGCCTCAAATGTGGGCACAAATGTGGGCGCAAATGTGGGCACAAATGAGTCAGAGAAATATCCACATTGAAAAAAATATAAAATAAAAAATATTATTAATCTTGATTTACACTATATTATTTACAAGTAGTTGCCTTAATTAACTTTAGAAACTTAGCATTACGAAGATAATATTGAAAATAAATTTGGGGGTATGGGGATTCGAACCCGGGTTCGACGCACGCAAACGAACTACATAGGCGACTGCCAATAGAAAGGATAATCTTTCTCTTGAGGTGCAAGTGATTTTATTGGCTGACAAAACGACGGGTTTATTTAAAAACGTTTTCACCACATTTTCAAGTATTGAAACATTTGTCATCAAACATTTGCTTTTATAACAGTTAATTCTTATTTAAAAATTTATTCCTAATTTATTACGTTATTATTTGAGGTTTCTTTGATTAATTCACTATTTTTTACCTATTCTGTTGTAAAATACACATATTAAGTCTGTTAGTGGGAAAAATTGGAACGAAGTTCCTTGATACTTTGTTATAAATTATAAACTTCTGTTATTTTATGATTTTAAATTTTTACCAATGATTATTTTGAAGCCAATTATGAAATATTTCGAAAATCCTTATAGCATTTTTTGAACCTGCGAAAATTACATTTTCTCTGGAAGAAAAAATGAAAATTAGAAATTTTATTAATTTTTGAGTTTAGATACTTGACAAAAATTTTAAAAAAACGTGAAAATTATTTTGAAAATTTAATTAATATTTTGTCATTTTTCAACTATTATTCAAAGTTTCGAACATTTAATACCAACTGTGACAGAAAAAATCAATTAAAGTTGCTTACAATTTTGTTAGTTAACGATTTTAAATACTTCTCAATTGCAGTAGGGACAATTTGGTTTTTGAATCTTTAAATAAGAGTAGGAGAATTACAAAGTATTAAAGAATTTATTTTTAAAGTCAATCCAATTTCATAATTAAAAAGTTCACAAGTATTTTAAATCACATACTGTAAAATGTCTATCTCATATTCAAAAATCATATTTATTTTATTAAGTCTCAGTCTGCTGCTATTTATTAATTATAGATTGCAGTATTGGTCATCATAGACTTTTAAACATGATTTAAGGATAAGGATAGCATTTTATTGAAATTATACAATACAAACTGGTTATTATTAAGAAAAGGAAAAAAGATAAGAGAGTAAAAGCCTATCACTAAGTCTCGACAGATCGCCGCAGCTCACCGTCGAGAATCGTAGAGTACCTGAAATTTAGAATTTAATATAATCGCAATTATATTATTTTATTGAAATATTTTCTGAGCTCGAGCAGAGGCGCACCTTAGCTCGATAGAAAGATATCTGATTTCTTGAGTCGCGACGCCTGCTTATATAGAGACGATCGGTTTGGTCGCGATGCGAGAGCGAAAAGCTTCGTCGCTGAATTCGACGTCACACGGTCTCTTGTATATTTGTTGCCTATCCTCAGGCTTGCTGGCTGCATGTATGGGAGTCTATCTGCAGGCGTCTTTAGTGTCTACATCAATCCCCCTTTTTAAAAAAAATTTGTTTCATACTCAAATGACCTTTAATGCGCTTTTTTAAGCGGATTTGTAAGTGAATGGTGTAAGGTACTTTCATCCCCTTTTAAAAAAAAAAGCGAAAAAAAAGCGCATTAATGTATAAACTTATTTTGGAATTGGGATCTGGTAATGAAAAAAAAATTTACTTATTTATTTATTTATTTTTTATTTTTTTTTTTTTTATCTGTTTGTTTGTTTTTTGTTTGTTTTTTGTTTTTGTTTTTTTGTTTTTTGTTTTATATATAAAGTAGAAATACGTATTATAATTATGGAATATGTTGTTGATATTTTTAAATTTTTGTTTACTATTTCTGTTAGTGATTTTACAATGTCGTCGAAGGTTTCATCGAATTGTTCTTTATTTTTAATTACTTTTTCTTTTGTTATATTATTGTTGTTGCTGTCTGGTCTAATGTTGTTAACAATTTGAGAGATAGGGATGAATTTTCGTTTCTTGTTGCTGGTTTTTTTGAAGGACTCTATCAACGAATGGGTAGTTTGGGTCTTTTTTTATTTGTGAAATTAGTTGTTTTTCCAATGTTGTGTAGTTAGAATAAGGTGTACCAATTTTTTGATTGACAGTGATAGTTTTTTTTGTGGGTTTTTTGGTGATGTATTGAATGACTTCGATATCGTTGTGATAACATTCATTCTGGTTACATTGTATTTTAACTTCTCTGACTGTGTTTTGCCATGCTTGTCCGAATTGTGAATTATTGTTCATCTAAATGTGTAAATAAAAATTTTGTTTTAGAGAAAAAAAATTTCTTGTGATTTTTCTAAGGTGTAATATATGTTTTTAGATTAGATTTCATTTTCAATGTATGGTTTCAAATCTTTTATGTTAAAGATCCCCCTTTCAATATTTGTGGTTGGGTTTCTGAGTACATATGTCGCTGGTCTAATTTGTTTGTCTATTAGGTACGGTCCTTCGTAAATTTCTAAGAACTTTTTTGTAAGTTTGTTTATCTTGTCTGGGTTTCTTATGGCTTTAATTAATACTTTGCTTCCGATTTTTAAAATGTTTTTGCTAATATTTTTATTACATAAATTTGCGCGATTTTCTCCTTTAGTTTTTATGCGTTTTTCTACTAGTTTGAGTTTTGTTTCATAAGGAATATTATTATGGTTTATTGGTAGGTTAATCCATTTTTCCCATGCTCTTTTGGGTTTTTTGTTTAAATGTATTTCTATGGGTGTAAAATTTGTTGTGTCGTGGTGTATTTCATTGAAACAGGTTTCGATTTTCTCAATCCACAAGTCCCAAGAGTTATGATTTTCTTTTAAGACTGATCTAAAAAATCTGGATAGTTCTCTGTGTACTCTTTCTACTATGTTACTTTGTGGGTGTCTAACTGCGGTTAAAACTGGTTTAATATTATTGTTTTTGAGGGATTCGGTCCAATCTTTTGAGGTAAATTGGGTTCCTTGATCTGAGATAATTTTTTCTGGTTTGCCATACTTTAGAAAATAGTCTTTCGTTAAACGGTTTAGTACCGCTTTTGTGGTACATTTCCTTAGTGGATATAATTTTACAAATTTACTAAATACATCAATTGTGGATAAAATATATCTGTATCCACCGCGTGTTGCTGGTAACGGCCCGTAAAAATCAATTGATAATGCTTCCTTAGGTTTTGAAACTGTTACAAATTGCATTTCTGTTTTTTGTGTTTTGTTTGTATATTTATTTCGCTGGCAGGAATCACAGCTGGCTAGTGTTTTTCTGGTGTATTTTGCTAATTTAGGATAATAAAAATGGTCTGAAAGCACTTTGTAACATTTTCTTGCTCCTATATGTGCATACATTTCGTGTACTTCGTTTATAAGTATATCAATTATATTTTTTGGAATACATATTTTAAATTTTTCGCCTATATTTATGACTAATTTGTCTTCATGTAATTTAAACCGATTCGAGTTCCGTTTTTGCTAGTTCGTATTTCACCTTAAAGAATGGATCTGTTTTTTGTTCTGCGCTTATGTTTTTTATAAAATTTCTCAGTTCTTTAGATGGGTTCTTTGCTAAAACGTGGATAAAAATGGATTTTTCTATATTGTAGTTTGTTTCGATTTGAGGATCTATGTTTGGTAATCTACTTAACGCGTCCGCCGCGGTGTTTATTTTTCCTTTGATATGTTGTAGCCCTATATTGTAATCTTGGATTGATAATGACCAACGAGCGATTCTTAAGTTTGCGAAATTACATGTTTTTAGAAATGTTAAAGCTTTATGGTCCGTTTGGATAATAATTCGAGCACCCATGATATAAGTTCTGAATTTATTTAATGCCCATACGATCGCGAGAAGTTCTTGTTCGGTTGTGAAGTAAGTTTTTTCCGCTCCTTTTAATGTACGACTTGCACATGTGATTATTTGTTCGTTTTCTTCATTATTTTTTTGTGCTAAAATTGCGCCTAAACCTATACCACTAGCGTCGGTGTATAAGTAAAATGGTTTTGTTATATCTGGGTATTTTATTATGATATGTTCGCAAAAAAGGTTTTTTGTTGTTAAGAATGCATCTTTTTGTTCTTTTTGCCAACACCAGGGAGTGTTTTTTTTTAGTAGGTTATATAATGGTCTAGTTACTGTAGCATGTTTGTCAGTAAATTTTGTGTAGAAATTAATAAAGCCTAAAAAACTTTGTAGTTGTTTTATATTTTTTGGTTCAGGATAGTCTTTTATTGTTTTTATTTTTTCTGGGTCCATTTTAATGACATCTTTGGAGATTATGTGGCCTAGAAATTTTAATTCTTCTTGGAAAAATTTACATTTTTTAAAGTTTAAGGTTAAACCGTGTTCTCGGAATTTTTGAAATAATAATTTTAAATGTTCAAAATGTTGTTTTATAGTTAGTGATTTGCAAACAAGGTCGTCGACAAAGTTAACTATGAATTCTTGTAGTTCATGAACCGCGCTATCTAAACCACGAATTAAAGCTGCCGTGCTTGTTTTTAATCCAAAGGGTGTGACGTTGAATTCATATACTTTGCCTTCGTGTATAAAAGCTGTGTATTGACGTGAATTTGGATGTAGTGGTATTTGCCAAAAACTTGAAGTCATGTCAAGGGCTGACATAACTTTTAAGTTTTCCATTTTTTGGAATATTATTTCTGCAGGTTCTACGCTTTCACGGTCTTCTACAAGATTTTCGTTTAATTTCCTCGCATCTAAACAAGTTTTAATTGATCCGTCTTTTTTTTTACAATGACTAATGGATCAATAAAATTACTTTTTGATCTTTTAATTATTCCCATATCTAACATTTTTTTTATTTCATCCTTAACTTGTTCTCTATATGACATTGGAATGGGGTAAGGTTTGCAAAAGTAGGGTTTCTCTGATTTCATGACTAATTCATGTTGATAGGTTGTTAATTTTCCTGGTTTTTTACAAAATATATCGCGATAATCTAATATTAAGTTATGAAATTCTAATTTTTCTTTTTCATTTAGTGTTTTACAGTTTGCTATTGAATCTGTTATTTCTGAGTTTAAAAGTTCGTAGTTATCAGTTTCTATTATATTAATGTATTTGTTGTTTTCTTCGTTATTAGTGTCTGGATATAGTTTTAGTGTTATTTTTTTGTTATTTATGTTAATTTGTATGTTATTGTCTTCAAAGTTAATTTTTGATTTTAAATCTTTTAACAAATCTATGCCTAGTATACAATCTTTGCTTAATTTTGGGACAACTAAGAAGGGGTGTTCTATTTCTATTCCTTCAATTTTTAGATCAGGAAGTATTTGCATCTTTAATCTAGTTCCTTGTTTGCTTGTTGCATTATATAATATGATACCACTGATAGGAAGTGTTGGTGTATTTTTAAAAAAATTTTTGTTTATTAAATAAAAATTTTCTGACATGCATGTTACTTTACTGCCTGTATCTAAGAGTGCATTTACTGGTATTGTATTTATGTTACATTTTATTTGTGAACATGTTTGTTTTTGTTTTTTTGAATTATTATTTGTTTCATTTTCAAGTAAGTCGTTTCGAATGTTAGCTATTGTTATCGATTTGGGAGTATTTTGGCCCTGGTCAGTTTCCCTAATTTCTTTTTCAGCTGGCAGGGCATCGATTAGTTTTCCGTCTGTATTTCGGTGTCTGATTCTAGTTCTAAAGATTCATTGTTGTCAATTTCGCATTCAAGTGTTTGTATGTGTCTGTTATTTAAATTTTTATTTTGTCTGTATGTGTTTGTTTTGTGCTTTTGTCTGTTTTGTGAATAAGTGTTTTGATAATTTTCTGGTTTTTGTCGTGTTTCATTGAAAGATAAGGGTTCATTAAGCGTTTGTGTGTGTGTTTTTTCATTTTTTTCTTGTATAAGTGGTTTATTTAATTGAGTGTTATTTTGATTTGTTGTTTCATTTTGTGTGTTGTTATAGTTTTGTGATCGTCTGTAGTATTCAGTTTTATTTAAATTGCTTGATTTTTCGAATGTTTCTAATACTTCTAACAGTCCCTCATATGTATTTATGTTTCGCACTAAAATCGCATTTTTTATTTCTAGAGAGAAATGTCTTGATAATTGCTCTACTACTGTCTTCCGACGGTGGAGGTAGTAGATCTTTAGCATTCGAAATAAGTTGCATTGCGTAGTCTACCTTATTTAGTTTGAAATCGTTATGGAAACCATATTCTAAAGTATGTGAAATTTTTTTTTTGAATGTTTTTGTTCCAGAATCGTTTTATAAATTTTATTTTGAAAGCTTCAAATGTTGCCTCTTTTTCTTCTAAGAGTTGCCACCATTGAAGTGGTGTACCTGATAAACTATCGTGAATTAAGTAAGAAAAATCTTCGTGTATTCCCGAAATATCTAAATATCTTTCTAAGTCGCGTAAATATTGCATTGGTATTTCGAAATGTCTGCCTGTAAATTTTGGAAGTGATAATTTACGTATCCAGTCAGGAGTTTGACCTAATGAAGTTATATTACGCGAGATTCTTTGATTTAATCTAATTTGTTCTTGGGATAAAATTGATATTTTTCTTTCGTGATCCATTTTAGCCGCAATTAAGGATGCTTGGTTTACTAATATGTCTGTTTGTTGTGCTGAGGTTTGTTCGAAACGTGTTTCAATATCTTCTAGCTGTTCTCCTATCTGGGTTAATTCATTATCGTGTTCTTTTTCCCTTTCGCGCATTATGTCTCTTATTCTGTCATCTAAATCCGCGATCGCGTTGTTTATCCGTGTGTTTGTTCCTGATTCAAGTTTTTTTAAGCGTTTTGTTAAATATTCAGGGGTTTCTAATATTTGTTCTAGTGATTTCTTAATTCTTTTTATTTCTTCTAAGTCTGGAAGTTGTGTATCATTTTGATTTAAATTTATTAAGTTTTTTAATGATTGGGCTTTAGTTTCATGTGTTTCTATAGATAAGTTGATTGTGCTTTTAGCTTTAGATTCTGTTTCATGTTCGTTTATGGAGTTGTTAATTAAAGATATTTCAGATTTTGTTAACTCATTTTTATTTTCATTTTGAGGTATTTCGTCTCTATTTCCAGCATTTTTTCGGGTGTTATACCGTGTCATTTTTTAAAGGTTTAAAAAATCACAAATATATGAAAATAGTAAAAAAAAATGTTAATTCTCACCTTGATTAATTAATATTATAATCCGTAAAAAATTCACTTTTCCAATCGAAAAACTCTGTACAAAAAAAATTTTTTGGTTAGATGTGAAATTCTCTTATGAAGGTTTGTTTTCAACTGATTTATGTTATTGAGGAAACTTAATTAGATATATTTAGTCATAGAAGAGATTTTGACTTCAAAATTCGTTTATTTGTTTATTTGTTTATTTGTAAGGAAACCTAGTTTGTATTCAATCAGATCTCTCTGGGGGCACCATGATGTAAAATGTCTATCTCATATTCAAAAATCATATTTATTTTATTAAGTCTCAGTCTACTGCTATTTATTAATTATAGATTGCAGTATTGGTCATCATAGACTTTTAAACATGATTTAAGGATAAGGATATCATTTTATTGAAATTATACAATACAAACTGGTTATTATTAAGAAAAGGAAAAATGATAAGAGAGTAAAAGCCTATCACTAAGTCTCGACGGATCGCCGCAGCTCACCGTCGAGAATCGTAGAGTACCTGAAATTTAGAATTTAATATAATCGCAATTATATTATTTTATTGAAATATTTTCTGAGCTCGAGCAGAGGCGCACCTTAGTTCAATAGAAAGATATCTGATTTCTTGAGTCGCGACGCCTGCTTATATAGAGACGATCGGTTTGGTCGCGATGCGAGAGCGAAAAGCTTCGTCGCTGAATTCGACGTCACACGGTCTCTTGTATATTTGTTGCCTATCCTCAGGCTTGCTGGCTGCATGTATGGGAGTCTATCTGCAGGCGTCTTTAGTGTCTACAATACAAACAAAGCTTTTGATTTACATAATATGTAATTGATTTTTTTTGGTTAGAAGGAGGATATGAATTTTAAAACTTGATAAAGTTTTAGGAAGTTTAAAAATGTTTAATTATTTTTAATCATAAATTAACAAACTTGTAAACTTTAAAATTCTTATTTTAAATTTTAATACATTTATAAAAATCACAAGTTTTGTTCTTTCGTGATTTTAAATGTTTAAAAAAAGCTTAAGGAAAATGGATTTTATGGATTTTAAAAACAGATTTTCGAATAAATAAATTATTGGAAATTTCAGTTTGCTAGTGCTGGTAAAAATCAGGATTTTTTTTTAAGAAATCAAAAAAATCAGATTTTTTTATTTAAATCAAAAATGGTTGTTTTAATTGCAATCAGTATATAAAATCTCTCCAAATGTTTATTTTCAGTAGTTTATTTTTAAAACTGAAAACATTTAATAAGAAATAATAAATAATAAAACGTTTAATCAAAATCAAATAAATTATGTCAAATAAATAAGAAAATTTCAAAAAAAAATTTCTTCAAATTCATATGATCATAAAATTAAGAAAATTAGGTAAAAGCAACGAAAAAATAATAAATTAAAGAAAAAGCAAGAACGTAAAAAGATAAGAAAACAATCTATTAAAATAATGATAAAATTCTTTTAAATAAAAAATGTCATGCTTATTATTAAAGAAATGAAGAAAAATTAAAAAAAACAACTCAGTAATGAAACAGTAACATAAAAATATGTGTATAAAAAAGTAGGAACACTTTTCAAAATTTTAAACTATTTGCGGACGTTTTTTTAATTAAAAAAATAAATAAGAAGATAGTTTAAAAAATATTAAAATACATTAGTAAAGAGGAAAAAAATTTTAAATTTGAGAAATTGGTTCACAAAATAAAATTAATAAAATTTTGTTAATTGGAAAAAATTTAAGAAGTAGAAAATTCTATAAAATAGAAGAACGATGTTAATATGAAAATATTTAGTCTAAGCTTAAATTTACAATATATAAAATAAAAGATTACAAGGCTGCCAAAAAGAAAAAAATTTTTAAATTTTTAAAATGATAAATGAATTGAACAAATATTTTCAATAATGTTTAATTACAAAATAAAACTGAAAAATTTAAATAAATGATCAATATTTTTATAAGAAAAATGATGGCAAAAAGTCTAAAGAATTAATTAAAACGCAAGAAAGGACTAAAAAAATAATATTACATCAATAGTAGGTGTAAATTATGTCCATTTTATGGACATTTCACTTCCAAGTAAGCAAAATAATTCACAAAAAAATATAAACATAAATTATTTTACAAACTTTTGATTAATTATAAAACTTATATAGGTCAATCGATTTGTTTTGAGGTAAGGAATATGATTTTTGTATTGCTTAAGTTGTATTTTGAGCATAAAAAAATTTTGTCAAAAAACAAAATTTTTTAATAGAAAAAGGTGCTAAAGAAAATTTGAATAGGTACATATTTTAAAAAATCCCAGTGACTAAATTTAGATATTCAAAAGCTTAATAAGTCATCCAAATTTTATTGAAATCCGTTGAAGGTTTCTCAAGATATCCTTGCGACAAAAAACGCTATGACATTTGCTTAAAAATGAAAATTTACGCTTTTTAGATGAAAAAGAGTCGATTTAGAGTATTTTTGGAAAACCGTAAATCTTAACGACCACAAAGCTTCCTCTATAAGAAAGCAAAATTAAATAAATAGGAAGAAAATGGACAAATGATTATTTTCCTAATTTAACAGACTGTAAAAAATATAGAAAGTAAAAAAAAGTAATAAAATTTGGGAATAATCTACTGAAGAATTAGAATTAATAAAAATAGAATACAAAATGGAAAGATAAATAAAAAGGGCAAAAAAGAAATTTAATAATCTTTTAAAAATAAAAAAGTTTAGGTAAATTAAACCCAAATTTTTTTTATAATATTACATTTAAATCAAGTTCAATAATAAATATAAAGAATAAAAAAATCTAAAAATTTTAAGAAAGAATAAATAAGTTCACATAAAAGCTGGCAAAAAAATCGGCAAATCACAAGATGTAAAAACAAATTAAACAAATTTACAAACAGATGATCGTATTTATTTTTAAAAATATAGAAATACATAATTATGAAAATCAACGGAATATAAAGATTAGTGAATATTATAATAACAAAATTGTGTAAAATAATATTAAATAATTTACATATAAGAAGAAGATAATTAAAAAAAATCCAAAAATAAAAAGACACATGTAGGTACAAAAAAAATCAAAAGTAAACAGAGACAAAATCTTAGAATTTTGTAAAAATAAAAAATTAAACAGTTTTAAAAAAGTGAAATTTCTTAGAAAAATTGTAAGAATTAAAAATAAGATTATTGTGAATATGAAAAATAATTAATATTATTGAATTATTTTGCATTAATTAATGTGAATTTAAGTTTCAATTAATTCAAATTTAAAAGTTTAATCAAATTGAAATATAAGTTAATTGACGTTTGGAATTTATTTAATTTATAAGAACTTAAGGATATACAAATGTAATACTATTTTTGGCTATCTTAATACCAAAAATTTTTATATCTAAGTTATTCTAATAATCGGTATTAGCACAATTTTTAAAATTTTATATTGAATAAAATATTAAATTAAAAGGTTTATATATCTAAAAGCTTGTCGCTTTTTTATAGCTTGCGATTATTTACATAAGGAATTAGACAACCGGAGAAGAATCATATATTTATAAATTTATTTCCTCTTTAGTAATGTATTTTAATAATTTTTAAATTATCTTCTTATTTATTTTTTTAATTAAAAAAACGTCCGCAAATAGTTTAAAATTTTGAAAAGTGTTCCTACTTTTTTATACACATATTTTTATGTTACTGTTTCATTACTGAGTTGTTTTTTTTAATTTTTCTTCATTTCTTTAATAATAAGCATGACATTTTTTATTTAAAAGAATTTTATCATTATTTTAATAGATTGTTTTCTTATCTTTTTACGTTCTTGCTTTTTTTTTAATTTATTATTTTTTCGTTGCTTTTACCTAATTTTCTTAATTTTGTGATCATATGAATTAAAATAAATTTTTTTTGAAATTTTCTTATTTATTTGACATAATTTATTTGATTTTGATAAAATGTTTTATTATTCATTACTTCTTATTAAATGTATTCAGTTTTAAAAATAAACTACTAAAAATAAACATTTGCAGAGATTTTATATACTGATTGCAATTAAAACAACCATTTTTGATTTAAATAAAAAAATCTGATTTCTTTGATTTCTTTTAAAAAAATCCTGATTTTTACCAGCACTAGCAAACTGAAATTTCCAATAATTTATTTATTTGAAAATCTGTTTTTAAAATCCATAAAATCCATTTTCCTTAAGCTTTTTTTAAACATTTAAAATCACGAAAGAACAAAACTTGTGATTTTTATAAATGTATTAAAATTTAAAATAAGAATTTTAAAGTTTACAAGTTTGTTAATTTATGATTAAAAATAATAATTAACTTGTGAACTTTTTAATTATGAAATTGGATTGACTTTAAAAATAAATTCTTTAATACTTTCTAATTCTCCTACTCTTATTTAAAGATTCAAAAACCAAATTGTCCCTACTGCAATTGAGAAGTATTTAAAATCGTTAACTAACAAAATTGTAAGCAACTTTAAATGATTTTTTCTGTCACAGTAGGTATTAAATGTTCGAAACTTTGAATAATAGTTGAAAAATGACAAAATATTAATTAAATTTTCAAAATAATTTTCACGTTTTTTTAAAAATTTTGTCAAGTATCTAAACTCAAAAATTAATAAAATTTCTAATTTTCATTTTTTCTTCCAGAGAAAATGTAATTTTCGCAAGTTCAAAAAATGCTATAAGGATTTTTGAAATATTTCATAATTGGCTTCAAAATAATCATTGGTAAAAATTTAAAATCATAAAATAACAGAAGTTTATAATTTATAACAAAGTATCAAGGAACTTCGTTCCAATTTTTCCCACTAACAGACTTAATATGTGTATTTTACAACAGAATAGGTAAAAAAATAGTGAATTAATCAAAGAAACCTCAAATAATAACGTAATAAATTAGGAATAAATTTTTAAATAAGAATTAACTGTTATAAAAGCAAATGTTTGATGACAAATGTTTCAATACTTGAAAATGTGGTGAAAACGTTTTTAAATAAACCCGCCGTTATGTCAGCCAATAAAATCACTTGCACCTCAAGAGAAAGATTATCCTTTCTATTGGCAGTCGCCTATGTAGCTCAGTGGTTCGATAGTTAGTTTGCGTGCGTCGAACCCGGGTTCGAATCCCCATACCCCCAAATTTATTTTTAAAATTATCTTCGTAATGCTAAGTTTCTAAAGTTAATTAAGGCAACTACTTGTAAATAATATAGTGTAAATCAAGATTAATAATATTTTTTTTATTTTATATTTTTTTCAATGTGGATATTTCTCTGCCATATTTGTGCCCAGATTTGCGCCCACATTTGTGCCCACATTTGAGGCCACATTTGTGCCCACATTTGAGGCCTCATTTGTGGGCGCATATGCTGTTTCAAATCCGCTACCACATTTGTGGCCTCAAATGTGGCTTCAAATGTGGGCACAAATGAGGGCACAAATGTGGCCATTTTTTTCAATAGGGGTGACATTTCGAGGTACATTTTTTGTTGTTCTTAAAACTTTTGCACTTATGATGTGGTGGTCGCATCCTGTTTTTCAATTGTTTTTCTCGTAACCTTGTGCCCCAGAAACGCTTTTTTTTAATGCACCTGTTCTAAGTGATATGAGATTGTCAGAAACGTCTTCTGCGTTTATCAGATTTTCGCTGCAGTTGTGAAATTTACTCACCACATATTTTTTGTTTAGTGTACCGTGATATTCAGTCTCTATTTATGAACACTTGTTTGCAAACTAAACTTTTTTTACACTGATATTAGTCTAATCAATACATTTATAAAGTCGATTACAAAGTAAATGATATTAACTTTGTTTATAATATCTTTTTATCAACTTTCGACGACTATTATTGCGTTTCTACAATTTTTAAAAATTATTTTCAATTACAATATTCTTTCGAATTTTATGTGACAAATAAGGAAATACGTGTTTTTTATTTAATATAAATTTCAGAACTAATAATTATATACTATAATGATTTGTTGCGTACCTCACATTTTTCTTAATTTTCAAGACTAATAAACTACGTTATAAGTCATTAACCTGAGACCAAGCTGCCCGAAAGGTTTCACAAGCCGGTATTTGACACTCCGCGATTTTGCCGATTTGCAATTGAGGCTAGAGTGAGAAACACAATACGCAAGACCAACTTCCAAATTCGGCGAAAGAATTTTATCAGAAATGAGTTTAAGTTCACTAAATTGATTATTTTATTAAATTATTATTTAAATGGAAAATTCAGAAACTTAGCTTTTCCGTTTTTTCTTTTAAACTATAAAAGGAAAGGGTTTAGCGCGCGTTCAACCCAAGGAGTTGCTTTCGTTGCGCGAGTACATTTTGTCATGCAAGCCATTTCCTAAATTCCTTGCTTTCCGTATTTCCAAAATTCAGCTGTTGAATCAAAAGTAAAGCTTTTCAAAATAGTACATTGAGAATAGAAGTTGTGATAATACAAAGCAGAATAAATTAAAGGTTCATGTTGGACTTGGTTTCCATTACATTTTTACAATTAATAAGTGCTTAAAAAGCAACAAGTTGTGAAACATTTAAGAATGTTTTCGCAAGAACCTATAGTTGAAAGACAAACTGTCTTTAGCAACAAGAACGCTGAGTAAGAAGCTCTCTTTACAAAAGTGAGGTTCAGTGAACGATGGTTCCAAATTCTTGCGTTATTTCTTAATCCTTTTCTCAATACTTTCGCAACTCCGAGTAGAGTTTTGCAAAATTTGCATTTTGAAACACATCACCTCATTAATCCAAGCCAATCAAAAATCTCCAACCAATTGACTCCCCACTTACCAAACTTGATCAGTTTTGATAAAATCGATGCACTTGCAACGAAAATCGCTTCTTCGTGACAACAACTCGAGCACGGATAGTGAGGGAGTCCGTTCTATACTTGACGGTGCTACTATCCGTCGATTTGGTCGCGGGGTTGTCCGTCCGCGTCATAACCGATTCGAAAATGTTCGCGGAAGCCAACTAGTTCCGGGTGGACGTTAAATTAAGTTCTAGTTCTAAACGAAGGCGAAGTAGTCCGATCTATACTTGACGGTGTTCGCCATTCATGGAAAAGTGAAAAGGTTGACATTCTGAATTCTCCATGAAATTCGGGTTTCATTTATAGTGTGTTCGTGTTTCATGTTGTCTCCTGTTGACTAACAATAAAGTTTTCTCTTAAAACAAAAGATTATTATCTTGTTTTAAGACCGGTGACGTGGTCTTTAGAAAGAAGCAAAAAGTCGGTGAGGCGTAAGTTAACTAAGGGGTGCGATTAATCGGTAAATCCTACACTTATATCACAAAACCCGATACGGACATAACGGACAAGTGTTTGTGCTTTGTGTTAACATGAAAACTTCGCTTGTGAACTTATTGGAAATCATTACAGCATTAAATTACGCACAATATAAAAACTAGTCGAACTACGAACCTATAAAAACAATCTAGAAATTATTCACCAAGTTGAAAATTTCAAACAATTAACCCAGGCCCACATTGTATGGAAGGACAACGTCATTTGTAAGAGCGTTTCTCACTCTGTCTAATGTGGTAGTGTGTAAGGACCTAATGCGTAAGTAAGAAAAAGCAACATGTATCGTTCCAATAATACAATTTGACTATGATTTTGTATATGATTAAGAGAAGAAATTGGTTGTAGTGGTTTTGCTCCGGTTTCATTTTTGGTAATGAAAATAAATATCCTAAATTTGAATTTACTCTAATATTATTTTCTTTAAATCACCTTTCTCAGTTATTCATTAAGGATGTCCTGCCTATTTGATTTTGTTCAAGATTGTTATTAACTTTAGATTTGCAAATAGAAAAAGTAGGCGCGCAATTCAGACAGCACTTTTAAAAGAAAACACGATCGCCCACATAAAAATAAAACTTGATTTATAGAGTTAGTTCTGTGTGAATCTTGGCAGCTTGGAGCCTCCGACGACTCTCGAAAGGAAAATAAATCTTAATTGTTGATAACATAATATCTAAATTAATTAATAATTAATGATTAATTTGTTTAGTAACGGTTAATTTATTATTGTTATTATTGCTATTTTTATTTCGGGTCGTAACAAGCTGATGGTGGCAGCGGTGGCGATAGTTTTCGCGTGCCGTCTGCTGCGCTACTTTTACTTTTTCTAGTTTTCTATTTTTCTATTTTTCTACTTTAATTTTCTACTTTATTTTTTCTACTTTTACCTGTAAAATCACATAATGCGATCATTTTTTTTTCTATTCTGACAACATAAAATTGTGATAATCGTTTTGCTATCATAACAATTACTATTTTTAACATGCAATTCAACTGAAGTAGATTTAATTGATTGGATTTAATATTTAACCTTTTATATTTAATATTTAATATTTTATTTTGCACGTTCTGTCTGAAAAATGAAAATTTGACACGTCTCAATTTTGTGTCTAAACATTTAGTTCTTAATTCATAAATGTTTTCATCCTTTAGATACATACGAAATCCAAAAGCTTAAGTTTAATTTCAGTTTAAATTCATTGAATTTACTATTGTTAAAAAGTGAACCATACTTATTTTGTATTTCTTTTATATCATAAAGTTATGTTAGAATTAAATCAAAAATAGTAAAAGTTGGTAATTTAAAAGAAATTTAGTACAATAGCCCTATCAGTTTCAGTGGTATACGTAACCAGTACTGCATGTGTACTATGCCAGTACTCGTTCTTCCACTGATTGCTCTTTATTATTCTCAATTGAAGTTCGCGTTATCAAATTCTGCTATTCTGTGATTTCAAAAGACTCTCCTGAGGTGAACGACAATATTTACATTTTTGCCCTTGACCGTCATTTACAACGGTGCACACGGCAAGTAGAGACAGAAATTCGAAACCATCTCGAGTTTCAATACCGGGTGTTTTATCACAACTTATAAAAGAATATTACATTTAGTGCTAATTTCCATTAAATACTTTCTCTATTAATGATTGATTATTAGATCCCTAATCAATCACTAATCGACTATTAATTTTCTTAGTAAACCCCCACTTGGAAGGTTTTTGTTTCTTTCAAACTATTGCAATTTTACTCAGACTCAGTGCAAATGTAAAGGTTTTCCAGGACGTTAAAGTTGTTTAAAATCATAAATTTCTAAATTTGTTTTACCTGAAATTGTTTCATTTTACTCAGAATAAATTAGTTAACTAAAAAGAAATCTAAAATGATTTGTCAAAATTGCATTTGTCAATCAGGTCCCACGGAACCATCCAGAATAAAGTTCCGCCCTGGCCCTACAGATCCAGTGGAATATTATAATTGCCCCACATGTAGAAAAGAGCTGAAGTTGTTTATGGATTTCGTGGAAGTTTTTAGAGCTTCCATGTATAGATGTTCAAGAAAGATTCAACAACTACAAGATCTTTTAAGCTCAAGAGAAAAATGGGAATGGAATCGTTCTCATGCACGTAGTTTCGAGGGCCTCAGGAAGGCCCTTGTTTCCAGACCTATCCTGAGAGAACCTAATTTTCGTAAACCTTATCGATTGTTCACAAGCGTGTCTCCCTACGGAATTGGTTCAATTTTAACGCAAACTTATAAGGAAAAACAAAGACCTGTGGCCTATTTTTCTAAATATTTAAATTATGATGAAAGATGGTATAGTCGAACGGAGAGAGAGTTCTTAGCAGTGTATTATTCTATTCTACAATTTAAATCCTATTTGATTCAAGGAAAATTATTGATAGCTAATAACTACCTTTATAAGAGACGTCAGATTGTTAGACCCAAGAAAATTCCGTTTTGGGATCAAATCTGCGAAGGAATTGAGGTCAGCATTATTCGCAGCGAAGAAGGGTTAGCCTGTTGTGCAAAGGCGCTTTCCAAAATTCCATTGACTACTACTTACAAATTAGAAAGCTAAATCTTGGAAAAAAAAATTTCGCAGGTGATTAGCAATAAAATTTTGGGTATATTTTTACCCATAATTTTTTTACACGAAAAATCTAGTGTGGCGAAGCAGCGAATTTGGAAGTAGAGCTTTGGTAGAGAGGTGTACTGATGATTTATATAATTGATTCTGCTATTTTCAGTAAACTATTTTTATAAATTGGAATTTCTTTTGTTATTATTGAAATTCAAAATTTTTATATTTTATTAAATTACTAGCAAACTAGAAAGCGATTAATTTTTCACGTTATTTAGAAATTAAAAATATAATAATAAATTTAGCAAATCGATACAAAAGACCCCTATCAAATAATTTTTATTTTTACAATTTTTAAATACTTTATTTTTATTAATTGGAATATTTTTATGACTTGTTTGTTTTATTAATAGTACCATTATTTTGTTATTTAAAATATTACCTTTCTGGGATTATTTTTTTTTCTGTTTCACAGTTCGGGGTTTTTGACTTCTGGGAGCTGTTTTTCAAAATATTGAAAATTCCGAAATATGTCAATTATCCACCAATTCACCTTTACTTTAAATTTTTAAGATTGAAATTTCATTGAATTTACTATACAGTACCGACAAAGAATAAATAAAATTTTTATAAAAGAAAATTATGTTCAAGATCTTAGTTCAAAAAAATTTATAAAAATGAGTCTTAAGATTATTAAAACTATTCAATACTAGTTTTTGTTATTGTGCTATTGAAATATTTCAAAATTCTCGTATTATTCAGATATTTAGTTATATTTAAGTTAAAATAATTAAGTACTTTTGAAATTAAATTATTAAATTTTTTGTTATTATTTTTGACCTAATTTATTATTTAATTCTTGGAAAATTGTTGAGAATCAGATAATTAAAAGAATTATAAATTGAAAGATTCTTAACATTTAAACTAATAAAATTTTAAAAGATTTTTCTTGACAATAAAATTGTAAAAGTTGTTCAAACCAAAATTTTTGTGTAAATGGATGACTCCTAAAATTAGAGCGTTTGGATTTTATTAAATTCGACTATTCGATACTTTAAGTCAGTTTAAATTATTAGTAAAATTAATATATTTATGTAATATGTAAATTAGTTTAAATCAAAATCAACATCTTTTTTTTTGGCTATCTTGTCTGCGTATTTCGTCTTTAAATTTAAACAAGTTTAAATTTCAATGTTTGAAGAGGAGATTTCAAGGGTTTAAAGGCTTCAGTTGCTAAATTATAAACAAAATTACCTCAATGAGAGAAAAAGAAAAATGCAAAACTAATTTTTTTTATTTTAAATGTAATAAGTTTAATCATTGTTAATATAAATTTAATAATATTTTTGATTCTAAAGTATGTTTGTTTTTGATGCTCGAAGAAAATAATATTGAACTTATCTTTCTTGTTTTGTAAAAAAAAAAAATAAACATTCCATACTTTTGTTTTTAACAAAAGTTTCAAAGGATTAATTAATTAAAAAAAACCTACGTACAATTGTACTTAACATTTAAATATCCTTATTTTAATGTAATAAATATATAAATTGACAGTACATTTTTCCTTATATATAGAGATATTTAGCAATGATTTTCAATTTGAACAAACCAGCGAACTTGTCAATATCGCTCGTTTATTTTTATTTAAATGCTTAGCCATTATAGAGAAAATTTTCACTGTTATAGTTCCTTTTATGACATAGTGTAATTACTGCGAACGAAAAGAAATTAGAGTTATTGATAGTTTGTTCATTGCTACTATTTTGAAAGATAGAATTCCATTGGTGGCGTTGGTATCTTCACTTCGCGTCCCCAATGAGTAGTGAAATTCGTTAATTACATGGCAGTGTGAAATTTTATTATAAATTATATTCTTCGCGCCTTTTGAAATGATTCATGCTGTTCCGTTGGTGGCGTTAATACCTTGTTTCACCCACTTCATCAGTTATTTAGGATATTTTAAATCAAATTAATTAAATATTATTTCCCCCGTCTTTGAACATTGCATTGTTTCCTTAAATTTACATTAGCGAATTACCAGATTGAAAAAGGGGACAAAACCACTTAATCATTGAAGGAACTGAAACAGATTGTAAATAGAAGACCATTTCTGTTTCCAACTGTCTCAGTATCGCGTAAGGCAAAATATGACGCTCGCACATTCCACAAGAGTGTCGCGCTTCGTCAGCAAGGTCGAGTTGAAGGCTGTACTTGACCACAGGTAAGTATGAATTTTATTTTTCATTAAGCATCTAGATACACTCAGAAAAAAAATTTATTTTCGACAACCAAATTTTGTTTGAATCAAAAAAAAAATGCATTGATATACAGTTAAACAAGCGTTTGGTTTGTATGGCCAAATAATTTGATTATACACATTTGTTTGAATTGGCCAGGTGGTTTATTACAGTTGACTAAATGTTTTGTTTGATACAACCAAAAGGTTTGTTTCATGCAAACAAATTAATTGTATTAGATTTATTTGTTTCGTTCAAGTAAAGATTTTGATATACACAATCAAATGTTATTTATTTTTCTTTAATGTTTGAATTTCCTAATTAAATGTTTTAATTGTATGTCATCAATTAATTTCCAATTTTATATTTATGATTTGAAAGTAATAATAATAATCATCATAATGAACTGGAAGTTGACTGATAAATATGCAACTAACATGTATTGAGAAATTCGGATGTTATATAGAGAAGTGCATAACTGTTAAGCATTTTTAGAAACAACATTTTCTTCTCTTTAAAGTTGTTTTCTTACGGAGCGTTTCTCCGTAGAAGAATCTTTTACTTCCAAATTTATTAAAGAATTAAAAAGTCACAATAAGTGACTTGAATGGTACAAGCACAGTCAAACACACGATGTGTTAAACATAACCTGCAGGCAATCAAAATCTCTTTAATACACTAATAACATAAAACACATTATAGCTCACTTTGTAGGAAGTTTCCACGTAATCCATAATTTCTGAAATAAGAAAACAACACTCACTAAATTTATAAAACACAAGTTATGATAATAGAAAAGCACTTTATACGCAACGACACGATTGACATGACGCTTGTTTAAACGCATCTCGAGTTTGACTGTATATTGTACCTATTTGAATCAACCAAACTTTGATTGAACGGATCAAAACATTTGGTTAAATAAACCAAATTTTTTTTTTGTTGACTGAAATAAATGGTGTTTTATTAAACACTTATTTTAGTCCAAATAAAGAGTTTGGTCGAACGAAACAAATACATTTGAATAATAATTTTGTTTCTGGAAACCAAGGCATTTGTTGCAGGGAACCAAATGCTTATTTCATCTGATAAAACTTTTTTTTGTTGTACCAAATAAAATAAGTTAACTAAACGGTTTGTTTAATTGAACTGAACTTTTTTTTCTGAATGTAATTCATACTATATTCTATATTACGTTTTATTTCATGCATCATTTTCTCGATTGCAGAGAATCGCCAAGAAAGTTTATATTAACATTTTAAAATGTTACTTCAAAGTACAAACTAACAATATGTGGAATATAACTTCTATTTGTAAACGAAATTTTTTTTAGCCTACAGCAGATAATTTCTTGCATATTTATACTTATACTCCAGTCAGTAACCGTTGAGTGTAGTCTTGAGTATTCATGGCAGGTTTAATAGCATTCCAAGTGCGAAACATGACAAGGCTCAGTATTGGCAACATGGTTGCCGAATGTTCGGCCGCCGGTATCGAGGCATTGTCATTTTGTTAACCACGGGCTTCAATTGGAGGCTTAAGTTTTGCCAAGACTTAACATCCAGTGTTGGCCATGACTTGGCTCAAACTTGTCTTTTAACTGTAAGGTTACTCTCTAGTTCGAATATTCAGATCTAATTAAAAAGTTTGTTTTCAAATAAAAGTAAGAATACAAAAAAAAAAAATCTTCTAACTTTGTGAAGAAGATTGTTTATAGGTAGTGAATCATTTTTAAATTTGTTTAAAATCTTTTTCTTCATTTATTATTGTTATTATTAAGATTATAACCATTATTAATTATTATTATTATTTATTTGAATGCAGAAATAAAAAAAAAAGAGTTTATAGTTTTCAAATTCAATTAATACAACATATTTTTATTGGCAAAATACAACTTTGTTTTTAAATTTTATTTATACATTTTTATTGTTTAGCTACATTGACTATTTATAACATTTTAATTGTTTTCTTTTTGTTTTTCTCTACACATGTTTCATTATATTCGCATAATGTTTACAAGACTTAAAAAATTATAATTACTTACAAAAATTAAAATCGCATGGGCGTAAGGATCGAACCTGGGACGCTTGGGGTATGGTTTCAGCGCTCTAACCCCGCATATGTGCTAGACTTGGTATGGAAATTGTAAAATCTAGTATATGAATATCAGTACTTTCAGGAATGGATTAAACTTTAGATTTTAAAAGTACCTGTTGAACCATTTAAAAATTTATGTAATAAAAGTAAAAATTAAAAAAAAAAAAAACGTTTTTAGATATTATTTATAAAAAAAAAATAAACGTTGAATATTAAAAAAAAAAAAAATGGAAATTTATATTAACTATTGTCAAATTATTTTCTTATTTAATTCATAATTATACTACGTACCATTTCTGAATGCACATTCTTAAATAATAGGAAATTTAGGATTGATAATTTATGAAAGTCTATTTTAAGTCTTTATGCATTTAAGAGTATTTGTTTCTGTTATGTCTTTGAATAAAAAAATTAAATATTTAAGAAATCATAGAAAAAAATTGAGTATTTTCAACGCTAAAAAATCACTATTTTATTTATAAAAAAAAAATTATTTTTTATTTTCTTCAACTTTGTCTTTCTTGACTTTTTGTATTATTTAAAAGCTCTTTAAAATAATCAAATTTTATAATTACTTATTGAAAAAGAGTTGAACATTTTACTTTTAAATTGAATAAGTAATCAACTTATGATTAATTTATTATTATTGTTAATTGTTTATATCCATTAAACATAAAATAATCTACTGCACAATAATAATAATATTAACAAATATTATTATAATTGTCATCATTATTATTATTGTTTGTTATTATTATTATTATTATTACTATTGTTTTTATTATTAATTGACTGTTTTATTAAATAAGTATACTTTGTTAAATTTAAAAAAAAAAAAATTAAAATTTTAAGAAGCCTTTTAATTTGTAACAATTTAGTGATTTACAACAATAAATACAAGTAAGTTATATAACTAGAAATTTATCACTGATTTTCTTAGTTAGTTTAGAAATTAAAACTTGAATTATACACTGGGAAAACTAGAGTATTGAATTTTCATGAAAAAAAAATTGTTTAATTAATCAGACATTACACATAATAGCAATTACACTTTACTATATTTTTCCTTTAGTAAATATCACCCATAGATAATAATTTATTTTACACTTCAGAATGTCACATTAATGAGTCAGATAGTTAATTGTATAATATGCAAGTGTATCCGAATTTTCAGTGATAAATAAATAACGATAAACACAATTCGTTAGTTTAATAGATATACAATTTCTTTTCTTAATTTGGTTATTAACAAATAAGTATGTAAATTCATTAATCAAATTTTGTTTTGTCCTTAAGGAGTTAATATTAAAATATTTTAATAAGTAATTAAGCCTTTTTCATTAAAAAAAAAAAAATTTGTAAATTTACTTAAAAGCCTTCAAAGAGTTTTAATTTGATTAGTAATTTTATATATACAATTCAAAAATTATAAATAAGACTTTTTATGATTTTAAAGATTTTATTGTTTTTAATTATTTCTAAAGTCATTTAAAATTTGTGATATTCTCATATGCTTTTTTTAAATTTATAAAAACACTATTGTTTAAATTTTCATATTTTTAGTAGTTCAAATTAACTATACGAAAAGAATTTCTTTCTGTGAATTTTATCTTATTAGAATACATTTTTAAAAAAAGTTATTTTAAGGTGCTTAAATACTTATGCAGCTATACAACATCTACGGAATCTACAAGGGTTACGTCTTTCTTAAAAATTAATTCAATTTATTATTAGACTATCGTTATTAAAACTGAGTATCATTGCATCATATAAGTTAAATATTTTTGAATATTCAAATTATTTTCTGTCCAAAAAGCACTTTATTTTAATAATTTATGCAAAGATAGTAGAAATTTCTTAAATTTTTAATAGTTTGGAGTTTTGATACACAAATTTAAACATTCACGAATTAATTATTAAAAAAAAAAACATAAAATTACTGGCGATTAATTATTTTCACTACTTAAATTAAATATTCTGAAATGTTTTAATTCATTTTTTCTAAAAATAAGCATCCTATTTCAACAAAAAAAATTAAGTCTAACCTGTAAAACATACTCTATACCCTTCTGGAATGTAAAGTTGATCCTTCTTGAAATTTTTAAGTTTTTCATTTAAAAGTGTAAAGCTAAGCCTCTAGAATTGTCGAAAATAGCTTGATTTGACGCCCTGTAAATAATAACCAACACACAGAAGAGGGTTGTCCTATAGTCATTACTGAAATATTATTATATTCTACACTCCTCAAGGTAAATCTAATTTCCCTTTTTCTCAGTGTATGATTTAAAATAAGTTAGCAGCTTTTACAACTCCTATGCAATAAAATTTTTCACTTAGTAATTTGATGAATATATTTTGAGAAATGCGGGTTTTTATTATATAAAATTACGTCATTAGTTCACATGATTAATATCATTGAATATAATCTGAAATATTATTATTGTTGATAATATATAATGGCTATCATAGCTACGTACGCTAGTGGTTTTTGTAGTTATCAAAGTATTACAAATTATTTATAAGAAAAAGAAAAATTTATTCATGGTCGTTAAAAAAGAATGTAGTTCGTTATTTTTTTATTGAAAATATCCTATTACAAGACTGCTGTTTGGGCCAAGAAGGTGCCGTCATTAGCCCAAGATTCGGTCGAAGGTTGGCCCTAGTGTTGGTTCTGGTATTTCGCACTTGGGATAACTGAAAAATACATTGTTATGGGACATATATGTATGCATGTGTGTTCATGTGCGTATGTATATAGTCACATTTGTTTATATGTATGTGTGCATAGGCATATTTCTATAAAGTTTAGCAAATGAACGAACAATTAAGGAAGCTAGTAAGTTTCTCTCTTGTTGCAAATAACTTCGTACTTATGTTAATATTATTTCGCGATTTAAAAGCATAACAGATAATAATTGTGATAAGTTGATTAAAATATAAGTTCTGAAGTTAACACACTATATGACCTAGTAATTGACACCCCATTCAAATAAAATTCTTGGCAATTATCCGCAATAGGCATTTTATCACAACCTTATTCATTAATGTAATTTTATTCTATGTACAGGTTCTCAAGATGACCTGACGTGGAATGTTACAAATTTTACGTCTACTCTAATAACGGATATTTGAGTCATTCGTCAAAGGAAAGTCACCAAGTTCCCATTAACTGGTGTTAAAATCCTTCCTCCTGGTTTTAGCCTAAATTGGAAACCAGTTAAAATTTCAACCTTAAATACAGGAGTTCCATCAAAATTTAAATGGTTTAGGAAACCGTTACAATTCAAAAGCCACAGAACAAAAGGAAAAGGCGAAAGAAAAAGCTGTCATCACTTTTTATCATCATCCAACCTAACGTTTTTTATGTTACGGAAAATCATTAAAAATCATGTAAAAGACAAAAGGGAAGAGCAATACCACTAAAACCAAATACTTTTAACTTGAAAAAAGAATGAATGTTTACAATATAGTATAGGTCGAAGGTTGAAATTAAAAAGAAATGTAGTCCAGACCACGAAATTCGATGTTAAAAAAAAAAAATATTGTCCCTTCTAAGCTAAATTATTTAAAATTAGTTCAAAATTATGACGCAACATTCCTAATTCATCCTAGAAATCGGAATTAGAAATGTAGAATAAACCAAAATGGAACTAAAATTCGAGTGAATGCGTTATCGATGCTTACTACCAACTTTAGAAATTTTTGTTGCAAAACATTCAATTTGCTACTCAGTATAATTCCGTTTTCCCATCATTGATCTTTGCACTTCCTTGTAAAAACTGATATATTATAAAAATGTAGGATTGAAATGTCTGAAATTTTAAGAAAATAAATTACAAATGTAGGCGTTAAGGAATCTCAAAAACCAATTAAATAAATTAAAGTAGTTACTAAAAAAAAAAAGGACAATGTTTTGAATAAGAGAGCCTTTTTAATGTTGATATTAGTTCCAAATGCTTTAATCCGTTTTAATCCTGTTTAATTGAAATGAATTAAATTGTTGCCTGTTTCACGTTCTAAAACGAACGTCAATTGACTCCACATCTTTAGACAAAACATAAGTAAATTCAATTCAATCCAAACCATAAAATCTGAACTTCAGCATGCACTGTTTTTGTCGGAAATGGAAATGAATATACTTGTGTCCAGATGAATGTTATCAAAAAGAACTAAACGTCATGTCAAAGAAAACAACGCTAGGTTAAATCGAAAAGGTTCATAAAAACCTACGATATTTGAAAAGTACACCGCCATGTCATCTTTCGGGCCACAGGCGCTCTCGGGGACGAGAGCAAGCTATTCCATTGGTGGGTTGTTGCGTACCTCACATTTTTCTTAATTTTCAAGACTAATAAACTACGTTATAAGTCATTAACCTGAGACCAAGCTGCCCGAAAGGTTTCACAAGCCGGTATTTGACACTCCGCGATTTTGCCGATTTGCAATTGAGGCTAGAGTGAGAAACACAATACGCAAGACCAACTTCCGAATTCGGCGAAAGAATTTTATCAGAAATGAGTTTAAGTTCACTAAATTGATTATTTTATTAAATTATTATTTAAATGGAAAATTCAGAAACTTAGCTTTTCCGTTTTTTCTTTTAAACTTTAAAAGGAAAGGGTTTAGCGCGCGTTCAACCCAAGGAGTTGCTTTCGTTGCGCGAGTACATTTTGTCATGCAAGCCATTTCCTAAATTCCTTGCTTTCCGTATTTCCAAAATTCAGCTGTTGAATCAAAAGTAAAGCTTTTCAAAATAGTACATTGAGAATAGGAGTTGTGATAATACAAAGCAGAATAAATTAAAGGTTCATGTTGGACTTGGTTTCCATTACATTTTTACAATTAATAAGTGCTTAAAAAGCAACAAGTTGTGAAACATTTAAGAATGTTTTCGCAAGAACCTATAGTTGAAAGACAAACTGTCTTTAGCAACAAGAACGCTGAGTAAGAAGCTCTCTTTACAAAAGTGAGGTTCAGTGAACGATGGTTCCAAATTCTTGCGTTATTTCTTAATCCTTTTCTCAATACTTTCGCAACTCCGAGTAGAGTTTTGCAAAATTTGCATTTTGAAACACATCACCTCATTAATCCAAGCCAATCAAAAATCTCCAACCAATTGACTCCCCACTTACCAAACTTGATCAGTTTTGATAAAATCGATGCACTTGCAACGAAAATCGCTTCTTCGTGACAACAACTCGAGCACGGATAGTGAGGGAGTCCGTTCTATACTTGACGGTGCTACTATCCGTCGATTTGGTCGCGGGGTTGTCCGTCCGCGTCATAACCGATTCGAAAATGTTCGCGGAAGCCAACTAGTTCCGGGTGGACGTTAAATTAAGTTCTAGTTCTAAACGAAGGCGAAGTAGTCCGATCTATACTTGACGGTGTTCGCCATTCATGGAAAAGTGAAAAGGTTGACATTCTGAATTCTCCATGAAATTCGGGTTTCATTTATAGTGTGTTCGTGTTTCATGTTGTCTCCTGTTGACTAACAATAAAGTTTTCTCTTAAAACAAAAGATTATTATCTTGTTTTAAGACCGGTGACGTGGTCTTTAGAAAGAAGCAAAAAGTCGGTGAGGCGTAAGTTAACTAAGGGGTGCGATTAATCGGTAAATCCTACACTTATATCACAAAACCCGATACGGACATAACGGACAAGTGTTTGTGCTTTGTGTTAACATGAAAACTTCGCTTGTGAACTTATTGGAAATCATTACAGCATTAAATTACGCACAATATAAAAACTAGTCGAACTACGAACCTATAAAAACAATCTAGAAATTATTCACCAAGTTGAAAATTTCAAACAATTAACCCAGGCCCACATTGTATGGAAGGACAACGTCATTTGTAAGAGCGTTTCTCACTCTGTCTAATGTGGTAGTGTGTAAGGACCTAATGCGTAAGTAAGAAAAAGCAACATGTATCGTTCCAATAATACAATTTGACTATGATTTTGTATATGATTAAGAGAAGAAATTGGTTGTAGTGGTTTTGCTCCGGTTTCATTTTTGGTAATGAAAATAAATATTCTAAATTTGAATTTACTCTAATATTATTTTCTTTAAATCACCTTTCTCAGTTATTCATTAAGGATGTCCTGCCTATTTGATTTTGTTCAAGATTGTTATTAACTTTAGATTTGCAAATAGAAAAAGTAGGCGCGCAATTCAGACAGCACTTTTAAAAGAAAACACGATCGCCCACATAAAAATAAAACTTGATTCATAGAGTTAGTTCTGTGTGAATCTTGGCAGCTTGGAGCCTCCGACGACTCTCGAAAGGAAAATAAATCTTAATTGTTGATAACATAATATCTAAATTAATTAATAATTAATGATTAATTTGTTTAGTAACGGTTAATTTATTATTGTTATTATTGCTATTTTTATTTCGGGTCGTAACAGATTAATTAAATTTTATTATTCATTATCAACATTCCCAACTTAGCCTGGGCATTGTCGACAATGCCCGGAAAAGCCGTATAAAATGAATAATTTTGGACTTTGCCCGAAATCTGCGGTCATTGTCGACAATGCCCAATGACTGTGGACATTGCCCGTAACATATATATATATATATATATATATATATATATAAAAATATTTATACGTCAAAAGGGATGGGCTGTTTTAAAAAGAGTAGTTATTAAATAGATACAGGGCGGTTGGGGTGATATATAAAGTGGAACCCCAATTTTTATATAATCTAGAATATATTTTACCAAACTTCACACCCCATACACAAAAAACAAAGTCTTGAAGTCATGATTAGCTACTTTTAAGAGTTGCCTGAAATTAAGTCGATAACTGAATTAAAGTGCTAAAATTTCTTCATAACATACATCTTGAGTCTTAAAATGAAAATTAGTTATTGAATGTCCTGGTTTCTAATTGTCGATGCTTAAAACCAGCAGTCGCGGATCCGCGGGGGTGGTCATGGGGGTCATGACCCCCCCCCCTGGAGCTAACTTAGATTTGCATGAGAGAGAGAGAGAGACAACACTATAGTGTTGTCTCTTTCTCTCTCATGTATAACCCCGAAAACCCCCGAGTAACCATTTTCAAAAAAATCCGCTAAATTTTTTAAAAAAATTTCAAACATATCCGCCATATTGGATCCGCCATTTTGAATTTTTAAAAAGTGACATTAAATTCATTACACAGGCACACAAAAAAAAAAAAAGGTCAAATACCAGAGGGCAGACCAACATATTCCTAGGTTTTTGGGGTCGCTGAAACCGAATATGACCATGAAAATATTATCTGCTTGCCCATTTTCCCCCTAGCCCCCCCCCCCTTACACCTCTCGGGGGGTAACATTTCAGTTTTTCCAAAAACGTCGAAAAGGCAGTCTATTCCTATGTTTTTTGGGGCGCTGAATCCGAAAAAGACCACCAAAAGCCAATCCCCCCCCTCCTGCACCCCCTAACACCCCCTGGGAGGGGGTTGGAATTTCGAATTTCACGAAAAGTCGAGTTCGGTGGCTATTTCTATGTTTTTTGGGGCGCTGAATCCGAAAAAGACCACGAAAAGAAAATTCCCCCTCTCCTTCACCCCCTATCACCCCCTGGGAGGGGGTTGGAATTTCGAAATTCACGAAAAGTTGAGTTCGGTGTCTATTTCTATGTTTTTTGGGGCGCTGAATCCGAAAAAGACCACCAAAAGCCAATTCCCCCTCTCCTTCACCCCCTATCACCCCCTAGGAGGGGGGTTGGAATTTCGAATTTCACAAAAAATCGAGTTCGGTGTCTATTTCTACGTTTTTTGGGGCGCTGAATCCGAAAAAGACCACCAAAAGCTAATTCCCGCCCGCTTTCTTCCCTTTTTCAAAAAAGAAGAAAGTCTTGTCTACTGCACAAATATTCGGGAGCTTATAAATTCTTTGAAACCAAACATTTACAAGAGTGAAGAATGGAGGCTTTTCATCGACTCTTCCACCCGCAGTCTAAAAGCAGTACTCTTGCACAACACCAATGAATTAGCCTCGATCCCAATAGCGCATTCCGTTAATATGTCAGAAGACTATAATTCTTTGAAGCTGGTACTCGAAAAAATAAAGTACACGGAACATAACTGGCAAATTTGCGGGGATCTGAAAATAATAACAATTCTTTTGGGTCAACAAAGTGGGTTCACAAGTCATCCGTGCTTCTTATGCCTTTGGAATAGTCGAGATCGAAAGAACCATTATAATAACTTCCAATGGCCTGCTAGAACCTCTTTTGTTCCTGGCTTGGCAAATGTCCTCAAAAATCCTCTTGTATCACCGGAAAAGGTTCTTCTTCCTTCATTGCATATAAAGCTTGGGTTGATGAAGCAATTTGTAAAAGCCTTAAACAAAGAGGGAAAAGCTTTTTTATACCTCCAGGAGAAATTTCCGAAAAAGTCGGAACAGAAACTCAAAGAAGGGATTTTTGATGGGCCAGAGATTCGGAAGTTGTTGCGCGACGCTGAGTTTAAAAAATCAATGACAGTTGTGGAAAGAAATGCTTGGGTTAGCTTTGTAAATGTAGCAGAAAATTTTTTTGGCAATAAGAAAAGTCCAAATTACAAAAAGGAAATAAAAAAGCTGCTGCAGAACTACAAAAAACTTGGATGCTTGATGAATCTGAAACTGCATTTCCTGGAGTCCCATGTAGACTATTTTCCGTCGAATTTAGGGGACTATAGCGAAAAGCAAGGTGAAAGGTTTCACCAGGATCTAAAAGAAATGGAACGTCGTTACCAAGGGAAGTGGGATGTGAATATGCTGGCCGATTACTGTTGGACACTAAAAAGGGATTCACCAGAAACAAAAAGGGCTCAGAAAAGAAAACCTCTCAGAAGGTCATTCGAATCCAAGCGAGTACGGTACCATAGGCAGAAATGAATGCCAAAAAACTAGTGATGCATTTCGAGAATCTGTCCTTTCATAAAAGATAAAAGAGACGAAAACAGTACATTCATTTGTTTCCAATGTAATTTTCACGAGATTCTCATTTTTTCGAGACTTTTTGAGAAGAGATCTCGCTCAAATGCATCACTATAAAAAAACTAAATGAGCGAAATTCGTTCTAAGGAAAAACACATTAAAGCAGCGCCACCAATCGTGAGAGGCAAGGGGACTCACGTTAAAAAAGCACCCCAAAGGGAACAAAAACTACCACGTCCACGCCGTTGTTCCTGGGTCGCGCTAAGTGTAGTAAAATCAAGATCCATCAAATTGTGCTGGTACATACTTGTGTAATCATCGGTGCCTACCTAGTTATTATTTATTCAAATGCGTAAAAAAAACATTGCTTATTCTTCTTAATTACACATAAAAGAGAACATATCAACCCCCCTCCCAGTGTTAGTAACTAGATGCTAAGAGGTGAATAACGGAACGAATTTACCTTTGGTGTCCTTTTCCAATTTCACCGCCCCCAAAAACATAGAAATGGACACCGAACTCGACTTTTCGTGAAATTCGAAATTCCAACCCCCTACCAGGGGGTGATAGGGGGTGAAGGGGAGGGCCAATTGGCTTTTGGTGGACTTTTTCGGATTCAGCGCCCCAAAAAACGTAGAAATAGATACCGAACTCGACTTTTCGTGAAATTCGAAATTCCAACCCCCTCCCAGGGGGTGAAGGAGAGGGGGAATTTTCTTTTCGTGGTCTTTTTCGGATTCAGCGCCCCAAAAAACATAGAAATAGCCACCGAACTCGACTTTTCGTGAAATTCGAAATTCCAACCCCCTCCCAGGGGGTGTTAGGGGGTGCAGGAGGGGGGGGATTGGCTTTTGGTGGTCTTTTTCGGATTCAGCGCCCCAAAAAACATAGGAATAGACTGCCTTTTTGACGTTTTTGGAAAAACTGAAATGTCACCCCCCGAGGGGTGTAAGGGGGGGGCTAGGGGGAAAATGGGCAAGCAGATAATATTTTCATGGCCATATTCGGTTTCAGCGACCCCAAAAACCTAGGAATATGTTGGTCTGCCCTCTGGTATTTGACCTTTTTTTTTTTTTGTGTGCCTGTGTTATCAGCGACCCCAAAAACCCCCGAGTAATAATTTTCAATCAAATCCATTCTGGATCATGCAAATCCGTTGGTTTTTTGACAAGATATAAAGTATTTAGTTACCCCGAGTTATCTCGGGGTTAACCGTTTTGGCACAGTTTTTTTACCCCGAGATATCTCGGGTCTAACCGTAGGAGGGTTAAATGGATAAAAGAAAAATAATTCAGGAACAAAATCGATTGCGGGCTAAAAAACGCAGACTTGTGAAGCGAGTGGAAAATCAGTTATTAGATGAATCTGATTCTGATTCTGAGCATTCGGATTCTCAATTTTCAGGTATAGTGACACACAGTTAAAAACAATTATTATGTTATTTATAAAACATTGTGCTGCAATTATTCACATAATAATTTATAAATGTGATTTTAGATTTACAAAATAATGACGATGATGAGGAAATACGGACAATTGAGGAAGATGTAAATCGTAAGTAGAAAAATGTAAAAATTTAACATTTTATTATAGAAGTTCAGTTTCAAATATGAAATTTTAAATATGTGTTTTAATATTATAATAACTTACTCGTTATTAAATTTGACGTAGATATTTTGCTTTATTTGGTAAATATTAAATTTTTTAATTTTGTTTTGAAAAAGGTTAAAATTTAAGTTAAATGAGCAATGTCAACTTGCTTTATTTACTACTTTAATCCCAATCTTAACCTTTTTAAATACTAAATTTAAAAATTTAATAGTTTCCAATTAAAGCAAAATGTCTCTTAGATGAAAATCAATGGTTCGACCCTAATATATTTTGCTTCTAAATAGGATCTCATAATAATGACGCAGAATCCTATACTTTGGAGGAAGTGGGTGAAACTACGATGGAAGCTACTGAAGATTTTTTTGAAAATACTGATGTGAATGCTGTGCAAGGTGATGATGATCAAGAAGAAATTTATTTTTTTTTAAATTGTCTCATATTGGCAATTGTTTCCGAAGGGGGTTGGTCAGAAATAGATACAAATACAAGAAATCGAAAATAATGAAGGTGGAAGTGGAAGTTTTGTTTATTTTGAGATAGCAAACTCCTTACGACGTTGTGTAAATGAAAACTTGCACAAAAATGGTAAAATAGAATTGCAAATTCACTGTGACGAAGCTCCTGTGTCTAACTCAGGAATGGAGCACTTGTGGACGCTGACAGGAAAAATTCACTTTGAACCAGATGTATATAAACCCTTTGTAATAGCTCTTTATGAGGGAGAGGGAAAGCCAAAAATTGTTGAAATATTTTTAAGAAAATTTGTTATGGAATTCAATCGTCTACAAACAAGTAAAATAAATATAAATGGTAAGCATTTTGAAGTTATTTTAAAATGTGTTATTGCTGACACACCTGCTCCAGCCTTTTTAAAACAAACTTTAGGGCATACTGGCATTTTTGCTTGCGAAAGATGTACTGTCCAAGGTGAAAAAGTAGAAGGAACTACTGTATATTCTTCTACTAACGCAGAGGAAAGAACATATGAATCTTTTCAAACTTTTAAGCAACATGAACATCACCACGGACCTTCTCCTTTCTTATTCATAAATCCATTGATAAATGTGGTATTAATATTCGTGTTAGACTTCATGCATCTTTGTTACCAAGGATCAATGAAATTATTAATTAATTTATGGATGTCGGGTGATCTGAATTTTAAATTAAGTTTTAAAAATAAATCTACTCTCACAGATCGTCTTCTTCATTTAAAAAAGCAGATCCCTAGCGAGTTTCAAAGAAAAACAAGAAAAATTTAATCACATTTGAAGTGGAAAGCCACAGAATTTAGATTATTTTTATTATATTATGGTCCAATTGTAATAAAAGGGCTACTTAGTGATAAAATATACTATCATTTCTTGTTACTGCATGTAGCCTGCAGAATTTTATATAGCAAGGATATCTGCTTCAAGTATTGCCAACAAGCAAAGCAGTATTTGATTACTTTTTTTATAGCATCAAAAGATTTATATGGTGCCAAGATTCAAGTTCTCAATTCCCCTCACCTTATTCATTTAGCTGACGATGTAGAATTCATGAAATGCCATTTAAGTCTTATGACGGCTTTTCCCTTTGTAAACTTACTTGGTAAGATTCAAAAATTTCTGCGTACGCCTCATAGGCGTTTAGCTCAATTATGTAGAAGATTATACGAGAAAAGTTTCGTGAATGATGAAAAAATGAATCTGCCACCTACTGTTGAAGGAACAAATTTATCGCGACTCAATTCAATTCTAGAAATTAGATATAAAGAATTTGTTATAAGTAAATCTTCACCTAACAATTTATTGATTCTAAATGGAGATTCAATTGTAGTAGTAAAAAAAATGTTTGGCAATTTAGAAAATCCTAACTCGTTACGAGTGAAAGGATATGTTTGGGAAAAAAATGGTGCCCTCTTCAACTATCCTTGTGATTCATCAAAATTGCAAATTTGAGAGCTACAGCCTACACCTTCCGAAACTACTATAATTGCTCCAGTAGTTGAAATAAAAAATAAAATGCTTAAGTTATCTGTCAAAAAAGAAAATACAGAAAAATTTTACGCCGTAGGAATGCTCCATTAAAAATAAATTAATTTGGATCATGTCCTTTGTATTTTATTTTTAAATAAAATTGTATTTATTTTTAAGTTTTATTAATAAATAATTTTTTCTTAAAATCAATGTTTATGAAAAATTAATCAACAATAAGAATTATTGACAATTTTCGAAGAAGTTTGACATTTTAATTAAATAATTAAACAAAAATTAATTTAAAATTAATTGTTTACTATTTGACTAAATTTTTGGTGTTAAGTTACAATAAATTTTTAGAAATGTTTAATAAATTGAATTAGTGACAGGCTTTTTACTAATTTGGATTTAGAAAATTAAATGTGCTCAATTCTATAAGGGGCCTTGTCATTTATTGCTTGGGCTCATGAATAAAAAAAGGCCCGACCAGAATCCGACATAATCCCGGTTAAGCTTTAACCTAACGAAATTAGCCCAACCAGTACCCCGCCAGAAACCTTGTTGTATTGGGGCCAACCTGGTCTTTTTCCACACGGGTAAAGCTTTTGAGAAGAAATTTATTAAAATATGGCTTTTATTCCTAACCTGCAGTCGTCATATATAATTAGATATTTTATAAGTTTTAATAACTATTTTCTAATTCAAATGTAGGCTCAATTTCAGATTTCTTAATAATTTACAATAGAATAATACAGTGTGATGTTTAAAATTCAGCCCATTTATTGGCTTCAGGATAAATTTTAGTTTTTAGTATGGCTTTTTTCAGCCCACTGTGTGTATTGCTTTCATATTTTTTTTTTTTTGCTGAATTTCAGCTGATAGTGGCTTCTTTCGTTTACACCTTAAAAGAAGTGCAAAATTAAGACTCGTTTTAATACTTTGTTTTTTGTGTGCAGATAGCACCCGACTGAAATTTCTTTGAACTTTTCTGGAAGTTTCCCACTGTAAGGTTGAAAGTTACCAACCGTCAAGAAACTTCCGGGACATAGTGAAATGTCCCCCTCCCTAGGATGTTTCTCTTAGAAACATTCCCGAAACCTCACACAAAAAACAAAGTCTTAAAGTCATGATTAACTACTTTTAAGATTTGCATGAAATTAAGTCGATAACTGAATTAAAGTGCTAAAATTTCTTCATAACATATATCTTGAGTCTTAAAATGAAGATTAGTCATTGAATGTCCTGGTTTCTAGTTGTCGATGCTTAAAATCAGACACAATTGAGCTGTTCTATTAGTATATCTTAGAATGCTTGAAAGTAATGCTTACGAAGATACTTTTCAGCTTTTCCGGAGGCTGAAAAGTAGACCTTATCGCCTGACGTTACCAGAAAGGATTTGCGCATGAGCAAACATCATATGTTAATGGCGATGCATCCAGTAGATATTTCGCGACGCAATAATTTTGAACAATTTGGTAGTGAATTTTTGTGTTTGTGTGAAACATGTAGAAAATTTTCTTGCTAACAATTAATTTTAGTGATTTGTGATTATGTGTATAAACAAACTTTTAGTGCACTTCAGAAAATCTTGTGAAATTGTCAACATATCCCGGCTAAACTAAACTCTTAAATTTCGTATTATTTCATAAGATATTTTGGATTATATAAAAATTGAGGCTAATTTACAGGTTTGGAATAGAATACCAAATCACACTGAAGTTTTTGAGAAGAAATTTGTTAAAATATGGCTTTTATTCCTAACCTGTAGCCGTCATAAAATTAGATATTTCAAATGTTTTGATAACTATTTTCTAATTCAATTGTAGGCTTAATTTCAGATTTCTTAATAATTAACAATAGAATAATACAGTGTGAGGTTTGATATTCAGCCTTTTTATTGGCTTCAGGAAAAATTTTAGTTTTTAGTTTGGCTTTTTTTCAGCCCACTCACAGTGGGGCAAAACCTAACAAGAGGCGTCAAAATTCTGTAACCACGCTAATTGTTTATAAAAATGAATGCAACTTGGTGACATGAAGCCTCAAGCATCACAGAATTTGAAACCCTTGCCGCATTTCCAAAATTCAAAATGGCGTCTGAGCTGTAAGAGCCTTAATTTGGTTATTTTCGTATTTTTTGAAACTTATGTACATTGAAACTGCAAAATTTTACATAAATAAATTGGGGAAAGATTGACAACGGTATATTTTGGGACTTAGGCATTACTCGTTACGAATTTTCATTGGAACTTTCAAAATTCAAAATGGCAGATCCAAGATGGACGATCAAAGGACAAAAATGTTTATAACTGTATACTAAAAGGAATTATTTTTATGAAAGTCAATACCCCAAGGTTATTTTGGCCGCTGATTACGAAACTGAGGTCAGATTTTCAAAATTCAAAATGGCCGATCCAATATGGCGGTCGAAATTCTGAAAAATGAGGTTATAATTCTGAAACTCAGTATCCCGACATTTTTTAAGTCGCTGATTACGAATCTGAAGTCAGCTTTTCAAAATTCAAAATGGCCGATCCAATATGGCGGTCGAAATTCTGAAAAATGAGGTTATAATTCTGAAACTCAGTATCCCGACATTTTTTAAGTCGCTGATTACGAATCTGAAGTCAGCTTTTCAAAATTCAAAATGGCCGATCCAATATGGCGGTCTAAATTCTGAAAAATGAGGTTATAATTCTGAAACTCAGTATCCCGACATTTTTTAAGTCACTGATTACGAATCTGAAGTCAGCTTTTCAAAATTCAAAATGGCCGATCCAATATGGCGGTCTAAATTCTGAAAAATGAGGTTATAATTCTGAAACTCAGTATCCCGACATTTTTTAAGTCACTGATTACGAATCTGAAGTCAGATTTTCAAAATTCAAAATGGCCGATCTAATATGGCGGTCAAAATTCTGAAAAATGAGGTTATAATTCTGAAACTCAGTATCCTGACATTTTTTAAGTCGCTGATTACGAATCTGAAGTCAGATTTTTAAAATTCAAAATGACCGATCCAATATGGCGGTCATAATTCTGAAAAAATAGGTTATAATTCTGAAACTCAGTGTTCCGACGTTTTTAAGTCGTTGATTACGAATCTGAAGTCAGACTTTCAAAATTCAAAATGGCCTATTCAATATTTCTGTCGAGATTCTGAAAAATTATGTAAATATTTTTGAAGCTCAGTATTCCAAAATTTTTCGAGTTGCTAATTAGGAATCTAGGGTCAGAATTTCAAAATTAAAAATGGTGGATAGAACATGGAGGTTGGACTTATTGAGTATTTGATATTTATTTTTAAGAATTAGTTTCTCTACTAACTGAAATTGTTGAGCTGGTCGTTATAACATTCTTTGAGTATATAATTTGCATTCGTTAAGTAAAGAACTAAAAATAAGGAGATTATGCTTACAAAATCCTCAGATTTTTATTCAGATGTACTTATAATCTATTTTTCCAATCAGAATAACTTTTGATATTTTTTAATTTAAACCTTAAAATGAAAATAGAAACAATCAAGAGTATCCATTAAACATTGAAAACATTCACTTTAAAAGTGAAATTATTTCGGACATAATGTAACGAAAAGGAACAATGCAATAAATATTAACGTAAAATAATCGAAAGTAGGTTGCAATTAAGAAATAGTAGAAATGAAAAAGAAAGAAATAAAATTTAAAAAAGTAAACAGCATCAACGAAGTCTACTCTAGTTTAAGAAAAAAGACTGCCTGAATACTTGAAGTTTCCTACAAATGAAAAAATAGTTATCCAGACATTCTTTTTTTATTACACTTATTTTGTTACCATGGTGAAGAGCTAAATATCTTTGTCAATCGTCAGTTGGCAATTTACGTATAATAAATTATATTTATTATTCTAACTTTGAGTTGTTGGAGAACGAGGTTCTTTACTTCAAAATGTCGGTCTTCTCAATACAAGTGAAAGAATTATGTGAATGGATATGGAATGATGCAAACAAGAGTAAAACAGTGATAGATGTAATAATGAGTAGAATTGAAAAAACGTTTAATTATGATCCTCGTGATGCACATCAATTACGTACCTACTTAAATACACATTTTATCAGACGATATAAAAGATGCTGGGTTAATGTTCATCGAATGCGTGGAAGATTTGAAAGTAAGTACAAAGATTTTATGGATGAAAAATTGGAGTATAAATTTCAGAGTCCATCTGAACAAAAATTTGACAATTTATTATCAGAAAGTTCTACATCTCTTGCTGGTCGTCCACGCGTAAGTGATGAAGATTGTAGCCGAAGAACAGAACAAAGGCGAGCTCAACAACTTCGCACTGACTATGACCCAAAAATTTTATTAAAAGCAGTATCACCTTTATTAGAAAAAGAGGCTGAAGTTAAACTTCCTGCTGTTGAAAAATATGATTCTGATTATCTAAATAAATCTTTGGCTATGTATATGGATGTTGGTTTGACAAAGTCAAAATATGAAACTCTTCGAACCCATAATAACTTTTTATCAGGAAATAAACAGTTACCTCCTTATAAAACTCTTTCATCTGCAAAATTAGCATGTTTTCCAGATAATATTGAAATTAACGAAAGTGGTGCTAAAATTAAACTACAGTCCTTGCTTGATCACACCTCAAGTAGAATTTTTTCTTTGTTATCAACCGAACAATTGAAGAAAATAAATCACAATGCAGCTGAGTTATGTGGAAAATGGGGTTTAGATGGTGCTTCAGGTCAACAAGCTTTCAAACAGAAGTGGTCAGAAGCAGAAATTAATTCAAAAAATAGCGATTCTTCAATATTTATGGTATCGTATGTACCTCTCAAACTTACCTCTTCGGATGGACAGGTATTGTGGAGGAATGAGCGACCATCTTCCGTAAGATTATGTAGGCCTGTTGAATTTCAATTCACGAAGGAAACCGTGGAAAAAACTAAAGAAGTTTATGGTTATTATTCGTCGGAAATATCTCGCTTGAAGAATACGTCTATTGAAATTAAAAAGAAAAAGTATGATATTTCTCATCAGCTGTATCCTACTATGATTGATGGAAAAGTTTGTAACGTTCTGACTGAGCAAGCATCTTCTGCTTCATGTAATATATGTCGTGCAACACCAAACCAAATGAATGATTTAAATGGCTTAAAAAATTTGACTATTCAGGAAAAAAATTATTACTATGGTTTGTCAACCCTTCATTGCCGAATCAGATTTATGGAGTGCATTCTACATGTTTCGTATAACTTGGATTTTAAAAAAGCGTATGCTTCAGGTAGTGATAAGGCGTTAAAACAATCTCGGAAGAAATCTATTCAAGAAGGTCTTCAGTCAAAATTAGCAATTCTCGTAGATGTAGTAAAACAGGGTCATGGAACTACGAATGACGGAAATACTGCTAGACGTTTTTTCGAAAATCCGGAAGTGGTAGCTGAAGTTACTGGAATTAACCTTGAACTAATTCAACGGTTTGCAGATATTTTGCAAATATTGACTTGTGGACGTGAAATCGATTGTGATAAATTCGAGGAATATGCATTCAGTACAGCTCAAATGTTTGTTGAATTGTATGGTTGGTACAAGATGCCTCCATCAGTTCACAAAGTCTTGATCCACGGCAGTAGCATCATTCGAGTTTTTGGATTACCCATTGGCTGTCTATCAGAAGAAGCTCAAGAAGCAAATAACAAAGTTTTTAAAGGAGCTCGAGCAAATTTTAGTCGAAAAATTTCAAGATCAACATCAAATGAAGACACAATTCACTTTATGCTTATCTCGTCTGACCCAGTAATAAGTGCATTGCGTGTTCAAAAAGAAAAAAAAATTAAAGAATTAAGTAACGGTGCAAAAAGCTTATTAAAATTTGATGACACAAGTGATGAGGAAGACTCAGAAAGTGAATAAACTGATTAAACTGGTTAAAAACAATTGTCGAAGCATTCTAACAGGGATGGTTCTTTTCCGTTTCTTCTTTCGATTTTAAAAGAAATCCATTTTAAATTACTGTAAGTTGCACCTCAGATTCGAAATCATTTAAAGAAACATTAGACAATTTTTTTTTAATATTAAATTTTGGAGTATGACGACCATCATATTGGATCGGCCATTTTGAATTTTGAAAATCTGACCTCAGAATTGTAATCAACGACTTAAAAAATGTCGGAATATACTGAGTTTCAGAATAATAGCCTATTTTTCAGAATTTCGAAGGCCGTGTTGGATTGGCCATTTTGAATTTTGAAAATCTGACTTCAGATTCGTAATCAGTGACTTAAAAAATGTCGGGATACTGAGTTTCAGAATTATAACCTCATTTTTCAGAATTTAGACCGCCATATTGGATCGGCCATTTTGAATTTTGAAAATCTGACTTCAGATTCGTAATCAGTGACTTAAAAAATGTCGGGATACTGAGTTTCAGAATTATAACCTCATTTTTCAGAATTTAGACCGCCATATTGGATCGGCCATTTTGAATTTTGAAAAGCTGACTTCAGATTCGTAATCAGCGGCTTAAAAAATGTCGGGATACTGAGTTTCAGAATTATAACCTCATTTTTCAGAATTTTGACCGCCATATTAGATCGGCCATTTTGAATTTTGAAAATCTGACTTCAGATTCGTAATCAGTGACTTAAAAAATGTCGGGATACTGAGTTTCAGAATTATAACCTCATTTTTCAGAATTTAGACCGCCATATTGGATCGGCCATTTTGAATTTTGAAAAGCTGACTTCAGATTCGTAATCAGCGGCTTAAAAAATGTCGGGATACTGAGTTTCAGAATTATAACCTCATTTTTCAGAATTTTGACCGCCATATTAGATCGGCCATTTTGAATTTTGAAAATCTGACTTCAGATTCGTAATCAGTGACTTAAAAAATGTCGGGATACTGAGTTTCAGAATTATAACCTCATTTTTCAGAATTTCGACCGCCATATTGGATCGGCCATTTTGAATTTTGAAAAGCTGACTTCAGATTCGTAATCAGCGACTTAAAAAATGTCGGGATACTGAGTTTCAGAATTATAACCTCATTTTTCAGAATTTCGACCGCCATATTGGATCGGCCATTTTGAATTTTGAAAATCTGACCTCAGTTTCGTAATCAGCGGCCAAAATAACCTTGGGGTATTGACTTTCATAAAAATAATTCCTTTTAGTATACAGTTATAAACATTTTTGTCCTTTGATCGTCCATCTTGGATCTGCCATTTTGAATTTTGAAAGTTCCAATGAAAATTCGTAACGAGTAATGCCTAAGTCCCAAAATATACCGTTGTCAATCTTTCCCCAATTTATTTATGTAAAATTTTGCAGTTTCAATGTACATAAGTTTCAAAAAATACGAAAATAACCAAATTAAGGCTCTTACAGCTCAGACGCCATTTTGAATTTTGGAAATGCGGCAAGGGTTTCAAATTCTGTGATGCTTGAGGCTTCATGTCACCAAGTTGCATTCATTTTTATAAACAATTAGCGTGGTTACAGAATTTTGACGCCTCTTGTTAGGTTTTGCCCCACTGTGCCACTGTGTATTGCTTTCATATTATTTTCTTTTGCTGAGTTTTAGCTGATAGTGGCTTCTTTTGTTTACATCTTAAAAGAAGTCCAAAATTTAAACTCGTTTTAATACTTTGTTTGTTGTGTACTCTCTTGGAAACATCCCGGAAACCTCCCTTGGAAACTTCCTGGAAACATCCTTGGAAAACTTCCTTTGAAAAGTTCCCTAAACCTTTTCTTACCTCTTTTTGAAACTTACCTGAAACATCCTCTGAAAACTTTCCGGAAACATTCTTTGGGAACTTCCTGGGAACTTCTCTGAAAGTTCCCTTGGAAACTTTATGGGAACATTCCTTGGGAACTTATTGGAAACTTTCTGGGAATCTTCCCCGAAAATTCCTGGGAACTTTCCAGAAACCTCCTTCAATCATCCCTTGGGAACTTCCTGGAAACTTCTCGGAAACATCCCTTGGGAACTTCTCTTAGAAACTTCCCGGAAATATCTCTTGGGAACTTGCTGGAAACTTCTCGAAAACTTCCTATGGAAACTTTCAGGAAACATCATTTGGAAACTTCCCTGAAACATCCTTGGAAACTTCCTAGAAACTTCCTGGAATTTTCTCGAAAAGTTCCCTTGAAACTTCCTGGAAACATCCCTTGGTACCTTTCTTTTATTTTTTTAACTCAAATGATAAATAATTTTTTAAGATAGAGATGCTACTTTTTCTTTTAAAAGCTGTCAATTTAACAATGAGGTATAATATTAAATAATTAACCATTAATCTCATTTAAAGAAATTTACTATGATTGATTTCAAAAATTAAAATTTGTGTATTATGGAATAATTTATTATTTAAATTAAAAAACATTAACTGAAAAGTTTAAACGAAAGTTTCAACAGAAGTTTCCAAGGGAAGTACTCTACGGATTTTTTCGGAAAGCTTCCAGGAAGTTTCCAAGAAAATTTTTTAAGGGAATCTTCCGCGAAGTTTTTGACAAGGTTCCAAGTGCAGTTTTTGGGAAGTTCCCAAGGGAGGCTTTCTGGAAATTCCCAATGCAAGCTTCCCTTATAATCCCTTTGTGCCTTATAAAGACCAATATTTATTTCTGATAAAATCCGAGTTACCAACCTATAATACACACCTTTACCAAGTTTAAATGCAATTTTTTTTAATACCTGATTTTTAATTTTTTTACCTAAAAAAAATTCATATTCAACCAAAGTGTTATCATATTTGATTTGGTTTCTCCGAAATAATGTAAAAAGACGGCAAAATCGCTCAAATGTTAATTTAACAAGATAATTAAAAGTTTAAGAAACGAGTGTTAAGTCTATTAGTAAATAAAAGTAAATAAAGTTTCCGAAAGTTGCTTATAAATTTAAAATATTTATTAAATGTTAAAAAAAATTAGAAAACGATTAAAACAGATAGATAAAGAATAATGTTTTAATATATTTAAACAAAAAAATTTTAATTACTTTTCCATTTCTGTTTAGTTTGCTGAAATTTTTAATTTTTGAATGTCTTAAAAATATCTGTCAGTGGTAGAAATATTCATGTTCTTTTTTTCTTTTAATTATTAAAATATTAACTTCAAAATAAAATTCTTAATCAATTTTTAGTTACTCAGAATTTTTAGTTATTATATTATTATTTTGTTTATTTTTAGTTATTTATTGTAATATTTCGTAAACTTTTTAAAAGTTAAATTGAGCGTCCGGGAAGAAGAACTCGATCTACGCTCGAAGGCTTTGTCTGTCCCTTTTTTCGTGAGATAAAATGATGGAAAAATTATCTGGAAAAAAAAATTCGAGAAAATAAAAAATGAAAAATTGTAATCGATAGAGCATTTGCATAAGCACATTTTTTCTTAATACAATTTTTTTGTCTGACTTTTACTTGTTATGATAAAAATTATAAATTTAATTTATTTCTTGAGTTGAAAATAATAAAATTTTAATAATCAACTCGTGATATCTCAGAAACCAATGGATGAAAAAAGGTCCAATTCCACTTATCTACTCTAGAAACAATGCAGATTACACTAAGTTTGTTGAAATGATAAAAAAAGTTTAATTTGTTGGTGATTTTTAACAATAAAGTAGTCGCTGTCGTTACTTGGTTTTTACTGACTTTGAGTAAAAAGTCATAGTGAGGAAGTATTGAATTTTGTAAACTTTAATCATACAAGTTATTCAATAGGGTATTAGAAAGTTTTACCAAAAAGAATTTTTTAAATCCCTTAATTATTTCAGCTTTTATGAACAATTTAGTTTGTCACTTATTTTATGTCACGCGTGAACTAAAATCAGCTGACTGACTGAGCTCCAAGCTGTGAGCGGAAGAAGGACGCACGCAAGCGTAAGAGAGAGAAAGCGCCAATGAATGTTTTTAAGGCCGTTGGAGACACAGAGTCCGCAGAGAACCTGTAGGGGGGATCAGTGGTTCACAAAGACTGTCCCCATGCGTTTTGAAGACTTAGGAATTTTTCGCGACAAAGTCCAACACCTTTCCCACAAAAGAACATCGTACTGCAAATTCTATTGAAATAAAGATTCAGAAAAATACTTACTTTTGATAAATCAAGTGTTTCCTGAGCTTTAGTGTCTCGAGGAAATTCGTGTGATGAAAACAACCTCCAATGATGTTCCAAGTTTGGCAATTTTTTCCAATAAAACCCGACATTTTTTCCGAAAATGAAAATCGTACTTCACATTTAAATTTAATTAGCACTTTTTCACTTATTTTGTTTTTGGCATATGAGTTTTTAAATTGCGTCAGTCTCTCGAGGAAATACAAAATCACTTGACACTTCACTCACTGATTCGGACTTTGACAATTTTTTTCGTCAAAACCCGACACTTTTTCCGCAAATGGTCATCGTAGTGTAAATTTAAATTTAACTAGCTCTTTTTCACTTATTTTGTTTTTGGTATTTGAGTTTTTAAATCGCATCAGTTTCTCGATGAAAGTAAATTTTTTTTCAATTTCATCAAAGAAAATGTCAAACAATATAGCAGAATATAGTTTGTCGTGCGCTGTTCAGATACGGCATTTTCGGGTACTAATTCACACGGCGCCGCCTTTGAAATTATACATATTATGATTCGGACTTTGACAATTTTTTCCGTCAAAACCCGACACTTTTTCCGAAAATGAAAATCGTACTGCACATTTAATTTTAACTAGCACTTTTCACTTATTTTGTTTTTGGCATTTGAGTTTTTAAATCGCGTCAGTCTCTCGAGAAAAGTAAATTTTTTTTCAATTTCATCAAAGAAAATGTCAAACAATATAGCAGAATATAGTTTGTCGTGCGCTGTTCAGATACGGCATTTTCGGGTACTAATTCACACGGCGCCGCCTTTGAAATTATAGACACGCGTACTTTATATTCATTATATTAATCAACCTATTCATAAAATTCAATGTTTAGATATTAATTGTAAAAATTTAATATAAAGAATTAATGTCAAGTTCCAAACATAATTTTACTAACTTTTTACAAAAAATAAAAGTTGTTTGTTATTTCAAGTGAAATTAGTTCTATTGAAAAGACGCATTTAAAATACTTTAAACCATTCAAATGCAACCAGTTTATAATTTATTGTAAATCATGCATTAATAATTTCTAAACAATTTAAATATTTTTTAAAATCTAAGAGTTGAAGGAAAAACAGTAGGGCTTATTTAGTTTATCAGAAGAATGCAACCCGACTTACAGAGGAGATCGGAAATAGATATTGTATAGGGACTGAAATAAGTGTTTCGTTTAATTTTTTAAAATTAAATACACAGAGCATTTGATAAATATTTTATACATAACGTAAAAATTAAAGAAATAATTAAAACGCAAGAAAGAACTAAAAAAATAATGTAATATCAAGAAAATTAAATAAACAGGAAGAAAATGGAAAAATGTTTTTTTCTTAACCTAACAAACTGTAAAAAATGTAAAAAGTAAAAAAGAATAAGTAAGTAAGTTTGTAAAAAATCTCTCAAGAAATAGACAAGATGTGAAAAGAAATTGAATAAATTTACAAAAAAATAAGTGTATTTACTTTTAAAAGTATAGAAATAATTATTAAAATTAACGTAATAAAAAGTTTATTGAATGTATAAATAAGAAAACTGTGTAATATAATATTAAATAATTTTTATAATAAGAAGAAAATTAAAGAAAATTCTAAAAAGAAAAGAGACAAATACCAAAAAAAATATCAAAAATACCTAAACGGAGAAAAAATCTTAAAATGTTGTAATTCATGATTTACAATAAATTATGTACTTGTTGCATTTGAATGGTTTAAAGTAATTTAAATGAGTCTTTTCAATAGAGCTAATTTCACTTGAAATAACAAACAACTTTTATTTTTTATAAAAAGTTAGCAAAAATATGTTTGGAACTTGACATTAATTCTTTATATTAAATTTTTACAATTAATATCTAAACATTGAATTTTATAAATAGGTTGATTAATATAATGAATATAATGTACGCCTGTCTATAATTTCAAAGGCGGCGCCGTGTGAATTAGTACCCGAAAATGCCGTATCAGAACAGCGCACAACAAACTATATTCTGCTATATTGTTTGACATTTTCTTTGATGAAATTGAAAAAAAAATTACTTTTCTCGAGAAACTGACGCGATTTAAAAACTCAAATACCAAAAACAAAATAAGTGAAAAAGTGCTAGTTAAATTTAAATTTACACTACGATGACCATTTGCGGAAAAAGTGTCGGGTTTTGACGAAAAAAATTGTCAAAGTCCGAATCAGTGAGTGAAGTGTCAAGTGGTTTTGTATTTCCCCGAGAGACTGACACAATTTAAAAACTCATATGCCAAAAACAAAATAAGTGAAAAAGTGCTAATTAAATTTAAATGTGCAGTACGATTTTCATTTTCGGAAAAAGTGTCGGGTTTTATTGGAAAAAATTGCCAAACTTGGAACATCATTGGAGGTTGTTTTCATCACACGAATTTCCTCGAGACACTAAAGCTCAGGAAACACTTGATTTATCAAAAGTAAGTATTTTTCTGAATCTTTATTTCAATAGAATTTGCAGTACGATGTTCTTTTGTGGGAAAAGTGTTGGACTTTGTCGCGAAAAATTCCTAAGTCTTCAAAACGCATGGGGACAGTCTTTGAGAACCACTGATCCCCCCTACAGGTTCTCTGCGGACTCTGTGTCTCCAACGGCCTTAATTTATAAAATATATTAGGAATGAAAAAGTATTACTAGTTTAAAATTTAATTAAAATAAAAACATTAATATGTAATAAATGATGAATTAGAAAAATTTTTCATAAACATTAATAAATTAAATAAATTTATGAATTTCAAAATAATATTACAAATTTTTATAATATTTTTAATGAGCTACAGGATATGCAACAATTTTTTAAAATTACATATTGTTAAAATGTCAGCTCCTTTTAAAGAAAAATTTATTTTAACTTATTACATTTCGTTAACGTGTTTAATAAGATTTTAGATGTACAATAATTATTTTATTAAAAATAACTTTTTTCAATACAGCTCTAAACATTGTTAAAGAAAAGAATTTTTTAACAATAATTTTTTAAGAAAATTGTCAACATTGTAAAAGTGATCATTTTAAATGATATTCTTTTGTCTTAAATAATATTTTTTTTAAATAAAATATTACAAATAAAATTTCTATATTTTTTTAACATTCCTTTAGGTAACCAATTTTGAGAACAACTTCTTATAAAACTTTTATAAAAGTTTAACTAGACTGGTGTAATATTTTTTCATTCCTGGTATATTTTAAAATTTAAAAACATTCATTTATGAAACAAACACTGCTTGTAAGTCTTTTTTGGTGCTTTCTCTCTCTTACGCTTGCATGCGTCCTTCTTACGCTTGCATGCGTCCTTGTTACGCTTGCATGCGTCCTTCTTACGCTTGCATGCGTCCTTCTTACGCTTGCATGCGTCCTTCTTACGCTTGCATGCGTCCTTCTTCCGCTCACAGCTTGGAGCTTAGTCAATCAGCTGATTTTAGTTCACGCGTGACATAAAATAAGTGACAAACTAAATTGTTCATAAAAGCTGAAATAATTAAGGGATCGAAAAAATTCTTTTTGGTTAAACTTTCTAATACCCTATTGAATAACTTGTATGATTAAAGTTTACAAAATTCAATACTTCCTCACTATGACTTTTTGCTCAAAGTCAGTACCCGTGGAGAATTTTCAGTAGGATTTTGGTAGGGACCTTGTAAGACTTCCCTATTACTAATATGAATCTGATGGGGAAAAATAATGAGGCCCTGGTGAATTTTGTGACGCTCAAATCTTGTCAGAAGTGCCTTGTGGGGAAACACAGTGAGGGCTCTACAAGAGCCCTATGAGAGCCTATCGAAAATTCTCATTTTACTACAATTGTCACATAACCATGATCTTAAGTTATTTTGTTTATAAATAACAATTTTTGTAAGAAAATAATAATATTTTATAATATCAACAAACATTTGTTGAGGAAATTTATTGCCTAAACTCTGAAATGAATTTTTTATCTTTTCCCACATGTATAAGTTGAAGAAAAATTCCCGGGAATCTTCCAAAATATGAGCAAGTAAAGATTTTCAATAATAACTTCAGGTATGTTAAAATTATTAAACTATTGTTATTTATTTCTTTATTTGATAATAATTTTTCATCACGTTATTATTATATTTAAAAATAATTCATTTTAAAGTGAAATATTAAAATATTGAATTAAAATAATTAATTAAACTTTTTACAATCAAGTTATGGTGTTGTAAACATCAATTTTCTAAGTTTTCTGGAGTTTCTTAAAAATATTTTAAAAAATTTAATACACTGTTTTGATAATTATGTAATTTTTGTAATTTTAATCTTAAATTTCTATTAATTATTTAATGTTATTTAAAAGATAAAAAACTTTTTTTCTTTTAAATTAAATAAATATAATTTGAATGTTTGTATAAAATCTTGTTCTAAGTACCTATTATGAGACAAAAATCATGTGAAATATCTTCTTAAATCATAAAAGATCTTTAAAATTTAACAAAACGATTCTTATTTTTAAAAATTTAAAAGATTTTAACTTTCTATTCATTTTTTAATTTTATTCTTTATAATAAATAAAATTTTAACAAAGTAACCCAAAATCATGCTTAAATGACAATTGTAGTAAAATGGAAGTTTTCGATAGGCCATCGTAGGGTTCTTGTAGGGCCCTTGCTATATTTCCCAACAAGGAACTTCTGACAAGATTAGAGCGTCACAAAATATACCAGGGCCAAACCATTTCCCAATATTTTCCCATACTAAACTAATTAGATTTCAGCATAAGGCAAGGAAACTTAGGGAAATTTCTTCACGGGTAAAGACCAAGTAACGACAGCGACTACTTTATTGTTAAAAATCACCAACAAATTAAACTTTTTTTATCATTTTAACAAACTTAGTAGAATCTGCATTGTGTTTAGAGTAGATAAGTGGAATTGGACCTTTTTCCATCCATTGGTTTCTGAGATATCACGAGTTGATTATTAAAATTTTATTATTTTCAACTCAAGAAATAAATTAAATTTATAATTTTTATCATAATAAATAAAAGTCAGACAAAAAAATTGTATTAAGAAAAAATGTGCTTATGCAAATGCTCTATCGATTACAATTTCTCATTTTTTATTTTCTCGAATTTTTTTTTCCAGATAATTTTTCCATCATTTTATCTCACGAAAAAAGGGACAGACAAAGCCTTCAAGCGTAGATCGAGTTCTTCTTCCCGGCCGCTCAATTATTAGTTTTATGAGTATTTACTTTCTTTTTTAGTTTTCACTAATTTGATGAAAAAAATAAAATGTGTCATAAATAAAAATATCGCAAATATTCAGCAAGGCATATGAGACAGCTTGTAAATTCTGCAGTAGCTCAAAATGTGCAAGATTTATTAGTTTGTCAAAAAAAAAAAAAAAAAAATCATTAACGAATTTATCATCTCCTAAAAAAGAAAACGTTGATATTCAAAAATGCAATAGCAGTAAAATATTGGAAAAACAATCTACTTTCGACTACTTGTCAACGGATAGTGAACTGGACGACGTTGCTTTAAGTGTAGCAGAAGAATTTTTTCTCGACAATTCGTTCAGGTTTAATGGACCAGATGACGTTTCAACTATAACAGAAAATAATTTGAAAATAGAACTGCAAAGGAAGGAGCAACATTTTTGTAACTTAGATAGACCAAAATCAACCGTTGATTGATAGATTCCGATGATGATACCAACAGTGACTTATCCAATTTCGAAGCATCGAAATTAGGAGATTTCTCATGTTCCAATGGAACATTTTCAAGAGAAGGCTTTGAAAACGAAGAAATCGTTACAAATTAATATTTGTAATATTAATAAAACAGAAGAAAAAATACTCTGATTGTTTCTTTACGTGTCTGGCTCATTAAATTTAAAAAAACGTTGGTTGCTATAACGGCTCTGCTTTTGATTTTAAGGTTATTTACTGATAGTGAACTGCCAATGGATGCTTGAACTGTATTAAAAACAGAAAGATTCACAGAAACTGTAGCAATGGGTGAAGGTGAATATCACCACTTTGGATTAAAAAGAGCTGTATTGTCAATGCTTGAAAAAAACCGTCGAAAAAGAAAAGACTCGCAACATTTGAAATTAATGATCAATATTGATGGTTTGCCTATCTTAAAAGCATCAAAAGAGGGATTTTGGCTTATCTTATATTCACAAGTTAACTCAAAAAAATTAAATCCTATTGGAGTTTATTTTGGTAGAGATAAACCACAAGACGCCAATGAATTTCTGAATCAATTTTTTGAAGAAGCTATTTCAATGGCAAACTTTAGAGTGAATAATAAAAATGTTACAATATCACTGGATTGTTTGACTTGTGATACTCCTGCAGAAGCTTTCGTCTTATATTTGAATGGTCTCACTGGTTACCACAGCAAAACAAACTGCCATATACAAGGAAAACACTTAAAACCTAAAAATAAAAAGAATAGAAAAAATCCGAAACGAAAAGGGCGAATTTGCTTCCCAGGAAATGAAATGGTCATTTTTTCGAATTGTCTTCCAAAAATCGTACTTCTTGGCTAGTAAACACTATGAAGACCGCCTTTTCAAAAGTTCTCTATAATTTTCCTGTAATCTACACGTAAATTCGCTTATGTGTACCAATTTGCAGCATTCTTAGTCAAATAGTTTGAAAGATTAGCGGGGGATATCGTCATTTTTTCGAATTTTTTTTAAAATTCGTACTTTTTGGAAAGTAAACATTATGAAGACCGCCTTTTCTAAATTTTCTCTATAATTGTTCTGCAATATTTACGAAAATCTGGCTATGTATACCAAATTTCTGCATTTAAAGTCAAAAAGTTTGGAAGATTAGGGGGGGGGGGAACATTGTCAGTTTTTCGAATTTTTTTAAAAAAATCGTACTTTTTGTCTAGTTATCACTGTAAAGACCGCCTTTACAAAAGTTCTCTATAATTTTTCTGTAATCTACACATAAATCTGCATACGTGTAACGAATTGCAGCATTTTATGTCAAATACTTTGAATGAAAAGGGGGGGGGACGTGGTAATTTTTTTACTAAAAATCGTACTTTTTGTCTAGTAAACACTATGAAGACCTCCTTTTCAAAAGTTCTCCATAATTTCCCTGTAATCTACACGTAAATATACATTCGCGTACTAAATTGCAGCATTCTAAGTCAAATAGTTTGGTAGATAAGGGGGGGGACGTGGTAATTTTTTTACAAAAAATCTCACTTTTTGGCTAGTAAACACTATGAAGACCTCCTTTTCGAAATTTCTTTATAATTCTCCGGTATTCTACAAGGAAATCTACATACGTGTACTAAATTGCAGCGTCCTAAGTCAAAAAGTTTGGAAGTTTAGGGTGGGGGGCATAATAATTTTTTCGCATTTCTTTCAAAAACTTGTACTTTTAGCTAGTAAACACTATCTACATAGTAGATTAATCTACACGTAAATCTGCATATGTGTACCAATTTGCAGCATTCTAAGTCAAATAGTTTGAAAGATTAGGGGGTAAATCGACATTTTTTCGAATTTTTTTCAAAATTTTTACTTTTTGGAAAGTAAACATTATGAAGACCGCCTTTTCTAAATTTTCTCTATGATTGTTCTGCAATATTTACAAAAATCTGGCTATGTGTACCAAATTTCTGCATTTAAAGTGAAATAGTTTGGAAGATAAGGGGGTGGGGGCATGGTCATTTTTTCGATTTTTTTCAAAAACTCGTACTTTTTGGCTAGTAAACACTATGAAGACCGCCTTTTCGAAAGTTCTCTATAATTTTTCTGTAATCTACACGTAAATCTGCATACGTGTAACAAATTGCAGCATTTTATGTCAAATACTTTGAAAGAAAAGGGGGGGGGGCGTGGTAATTTTTTTACTAAAAATCGTAATTTTTGGCTAGTAAACACTATGAAGACCGCCTTTTCGAAAGTTCTCTATAATTTCCCTGTAATCTACACGTAAATATACATTCCTGTACTAAATTGCAGCATTCTAAGTCAAATAGTTTGGTAGATAAGGGGGGGGGGGACTTGGTAATTTTTTTACAAAAAATCGTACTTTTTGGCTAGTAAACACTATGAAGACCTCCTTTACGAAATTTCTTTATAATTTTTCGGTAATCTACAAGTAAATCTACATACGTGTACTAAATTGCAGCGTCCTAAGTCAAAAAGTTTGGAAGTTTAGGGGGCGGGGGCACGGTCATTTTTTCGCATTTCTTTCAAAAACTCGTACTTTTAGCTAGTAAACACTATGAAGACCGCCGTTTCAAATGTGCTCTATAATTTTCCTGTAATCTACACGTAAATCTGCATATGTGTAACAAATTGCGGCATTTTAAGTCAAATAGTTTGAAAGATAAGGGGGGGGGGGGGGCATGGTCATTTTTTTGATTTTTTTCAAAAACTCGTGTTTTTTGGCTAGTAAACACTATGAAGACCTCCTGTTCGAAATTTCTTTATAATTTTCCGGTAATCTACAAGTAAATCTACATACGTGTTCTAAATTGCAGCGTCCTAAGTCAAAAAGTTTGAAAGTTTAGGGGCGGGGGGCATGGTCATTTTTTCGATTTTTTTCAAAAACTCGTACTTTTTGGCTAGTAAACACTATAAAGACCGCCTTTTCGAAAGTTCTCCATAATTTCCCTGTAATCTACACGTAAATATACATTCGTGTACTAAATTGCAGCATTCTAAGTCAAATAGTTTGGTAGATAAGGGGGGGGGGGACGTGGTAATTTTTTTAAAAAAAATCCTAGTTTTTAGCTAGTAAACACTATGAAGACCGCCGTTTCGAAAGTGCTCCATAATTTTCCTGTAATCTACACGTACATCTGCATACGTGTAACAAATTGCAGCATTTTAAGTCAAATAGTTTGAAAGATAAGGGGGGGGGCATGGTCATTTTTTCAATTTTTTTCAAAAACTCGTACTTTTTGGCTAGTAAACACTATGAAGACCTCCTGTTCGAAATTTCTTTATAATTTTCCGGTAATCTACAAGTAAATCTACATACGTGTTCTAAATTGCAGCGTCCTAAGTCAAAAAGTTTAAAAGTTTAGGGGCGGGGGGCATGATCATTTTTTCGATTTTTTTCAAAAACTCGTACTTTTTGGCTAGTAAACACTATAAAGACCGCCTTTTCGAGAGTTCTCCATAATTTCCCTGTAATCTACACGTAAATATACATTCGTGTACTAAATTGCAGCATTCTAAGTCAAATAGTTTGGTAGATAAGGGGGGGGGGGTCGTGGTAATTTTTTTACAAAAAATCCTAGTTTTTAGCTAGTAAACACTATGAAGACCGCCTTTTCGAAAGTGCTCCATAATTTTCCTGTAATCTACACGTAAATCTGCATACGTGTAACGAATTGCAGCATTTTAAGTTAAATCGTTTGGAAGATTAGGGTATGAAGGGACATGGTTATTTTTTCCAACTTTTTTTAAGGAAATCGTACTTTTTGGCAAGTAAATGCTACGAAGACCTTCTTTAGGAAAGCTTTCTATAAATTTCCTGTAATCTACACGTAAATTTGCATATGTGTACCAAGTTGCAGCATTCTAAGTTAAATAGGGGGGAGGTGGTAATTTTTTTACAAAAAATCGTACTTTTTGGCTAGTAAAAACTATAAAGACCGCCTTTTCGAAAGTTCACCATAATTGCCCTGTAATATACACGTAAATCTACATACGTGAACTAAATTGCAGAATTCTAAGTCAAATATTTTGGAAGATTAGGGGGGGGGGACGTGGTAATTTTTTTTACAAAAAATCGTACATTTGGCAAGTAAACACTATGAAGACCTCCTGTTCGAAATTTCTTTATAATTTTCCGGTAATCTACAAGTAAATCTACATACGTGTACTAAATTGCAGCGTCCTAAGTCAAAAAGTTTGGAAGTTTAGGGGGGGGGGGGCATGGAGATTTTTTCGATTTTTTTCAAAAACTCGTACTTTTTGGGTAGTAAACACTATGAAGACCGCCTTTTCAAAAGTTCTCCATAATTTCCCTGTAATCTACACTTAAATATACATTCGCGTACTAAATTGCAGCATTCTAAGTCAAATAGTTTGGTAGATAAGGTGGGGGGACGTGGTAATTTTTTTTCAAAAACTCGTACTTTTTGGCTAGTAAACACTATGATGACCGACTTTTCAAAAGTTCACCATAATTTCCCTGTAATCTACACGTAAATATACATTCGTGTACCAAACTGCAGCGTCCTAAGTCAAATAGTTTCGAAGATTGGGGAGAAGCATGGTAATTTTTTTCAAAAATTCGTACTTTTTAGATAGGAAACACTATGATGACCGACTTTTCAAAAGTTCTCCATAATTTTCCTATAATCTACTCGTAAATTTACATTCGTGTACTAAATTAAAGCATCCTTAGTCAAATAGTTTGGTTGATAAAGGGGAGGGGGGGACGTGGTAATTTTTTTACAAAAAATCGTACTTTTTGGTTAGTAAACACTATAATGACCGCCTTTAAGAAAGTTCTTTTTAATTTTTCTGTATTCCACAAGTAAATCTGCATATGTGTACCAAATTGCTGCATTCACAGTCAAACAGTTTAATAGATTAAGTGGGGGGACATGGTCATTTTCTTGAATTTTTTTCAAAAAATCGTACTATATGGCTCGTAAACACTATGAAGACCGCCTTTTCAAAAGTTCTTTATAATTTTCCTGTAATCTACACGTAAATCTACATACGTGAACAAAATTGCAGCATCCTAATTCAAATAGTTTTGAAGATTGTGGGAGGGGGAAAGTTATTTTTTCGATTTTTTTTTAAAAACTCGTACTTTTTGGCTAGTAAACACTATGAAGACCTCCTTTTGTAAATTTCTTTATAATTTTCCGGTAACCTACACGTAAATCTACATACGTAAACAAAATTGCAGCATCATAAGTCAAATAGTTTTGAAGATATGGGGGGGGAGCATGGCCATTTTTTCGATTTTTTTTCAAAACCTCGAAATTTTTGGGTAGTAAACACTATGATGACCGACTTTTCAAAAGTTCTCCATAATTTTCCTGTAATCTACACGTAAATTTTCATTCGTGTACTAAATTGCAGCATCCTAAGTCAAATAGTTTAGTAGATAAAAGTGGGGGACATGGTAATTTTTTTTACAAAAAATCGTATTTTTTGGCTAGTAAACACTATGAAGACGTCCTTTTAAAAATTTCTTTTTAATTTTCCGGTAATCTACACGTAAATCTACATACGTGTACTAAATTGCAGCATCCTAAGTCAAATAGTTTCGAAGATTGGGGGGGTGCATGGTAATTTTTTCGATTTTTTTTCAAAAACTCGTTCTTCTTGGCTAGTAAACACTATGATGACCGAGTTTTCAAAATTTCTCTATAATTTTTCTGTATTTTACACGTAAATTTATATTCGTGTACTAAATTGCAGCATCCTAAGTCAAATAGTTTGGTAGATAAAAGGAGGGGGGACGTGGTAATTTTTTTTACAAAAAAACGTACTTTTTGGCTAGTAAACACTGTGAAGAGCGCCTTTTTTAAAAGTTCTCTATAATTTTCCTGTAATCTACTCGTAAATCTACATACGTGAACTAAATTGCAGAATCATAAGTCAAATATTTTGGAAGATTAGGGGAGGGGAGGTCGTGGGCATTTTTTTGTTTTTCGTTTACAAAAAATCGTACTTTTTGGCTAGTAAACACTATAAAGACCTTCTTTTCGAAATATCTTTAAAATTTTCCTGTAATCTACACGTAAATCTACATACGTGTACTAAATTGCAGCATCCTAAGTCAAATAGTTTTGAAGATTGGGGGGGGGCATGGTCAGTATTTCGATTTTTTTTCAAAAACTCGTACTTTTTGGCTAGTAAACACAATGAAGACCTCCTTTTACGTGTACTAAATTGCAGCATCCTAAGTCAAATAGTTTGGAAGATTAGATGGGGGAACAAGGTCATCTTTTTCGAATTTCTTTTAAAAAATCGTACTTTTTGGCTAGTAAACACTATGATGACCGGCTTTTCAAAATTTCTACATAATTTTCCTGTAATTTACACGTAAATCTACATACGTGTACTAAATTGCAGCGTCCTAAGTCAAATAGTTTTGAAGATATAGGGGGGGGGGAGCATGGCCATTTTTTCGATTTTTTTTCAAAAACTCGTACTTTTTGGTTGGTAAACACTATGATGACCGCCTTTTCAAAAGTTCTCTATAATTTTCCTGTAATCTACACGTAAATCTACATACGTATACTAAATTGCAGCACCCTAAGTCAAATAGTTTGGTAGATAAAAGGGGGGGGACGTCGTAATTTTTTTTACTAAAAATCGTACTTTTTAGCTAGTAAACAGTATGAAGACCGCCTTTTCAAAAGTTCTTGATAATTTTCCTGTAATCTACACGTAAATCTACATACGTGTACTAAATTGCAGCATTCTAAGTCAAATAGTTTCGAAGATTGTGGGGGGGGGGGCATGGTCATTTTTTCGATTTTTTTTACAAAAAATCGTACTTTTTGGCTAGTAAACACTATGAAGACGTCCTTTTAAAAATTTCTTTATAATTTTCCGGTAATCTACACGTAAATCTACATACGTGAACAAAATTGCAGCATCATAAGTCAAATAGTTTTGAAGATATGGGGGGGGAGCATGGCCATTTTTTCGATTTTTTTTCAAAACCTCGAAATTTTTGGGTAGTAAACACTATGATGACCGACTTTTCAAAAGTTCTCCATAATTTTCCTGTAATCTACACGTAAATATACATTCGTGTACTAAACTGCAGCGTCCTAAGTCAAATAGTTTCGAAGATTGGGGAGGGGCATGGTAATTTTTTCGATTTTTTTTCAAAAATTCGTACTTTTTAGATAGGAAACACTATGATGACCGACTTTTCAAAAGTTCTCCATAATTTTCCTGTAATCTACTCGTAAATTTACATTCGTGTACTAAATTAAAGCATCCTAAGTCAAATAGTTTGGTTGATAAGGGGGAGGGGGGGACGTGGTAATTTTTTTACAAAAAATCGTACTTTTTGGCTAGTAAACACTATGAAGACCTCCTTTTGGAAATTTCTTTATAATTTTCCGGTAACCTACACGTAAATCTACATACGTAAACAAAATTGCAGCATCATAAGTCAAATAGTTTTGAAGATATGGGGGGGGAGCATGGCCATTTTTTCGATTTTTTTTCAAAACCTCGAAATTTTTGGGTAGTAAACACTATGATGACCGACTTTTCAAAAGTTCTCCATAATTTTCCTGTAATCTACACGTAAATTTTCATTCGTGTACTAAATTGCAGCATCCTAAGTCAAATAGTTTAGTAGATAAATGTGGGGGACGTGGTAATTTTTTTTACAAAAAATCGTACTTTTTGGCTAGTAAACACTATGAAGACCTCCTTTTGGAAATTTCTTTATAATTTTCCGGTAACCTACACGTAAATCTACATACGTAAACAAAATTGCAGCATCATAAGTCAAATAGTTTTGAAGATATGGGGGGGGAGCATGGCCATTTTTTCGATTTTTTTTCAAAACCTCGAAATTTTTGGGTAGTAAACACTATGATGACCGACTTTTCAAAAGTTCTCCATAATTTTCCTGTAATCTACACGTAAATTTTCATTCGTGTACTAAATTGCAGCATCCTAAGTCAAATAGTTTCGAAGATTGGGGGGGTGCATGGTAATTTTTTCGATTTTTTTTCAAAAACTCGTTCTTCTTGGCTAGTAAACACTATGATGACCGAGTTTTCAAAATTTCTCTATAATTTTTCTGTATTTTACACGTAAATTTATATTCGTGTACTAAATTGCAGCATCCTAAGTCAAATAGTTTGGTAGATAAAAGGAGGGGGGACGTGGTAATTTTTTTTACAAAAAAACGTACTTTTTGGCTAGTAAACACTGTGAAGAGCGCCTTTTTTAAAAGTTCTCTATAATTTTCCTGTAATCTACTCGTAAATCTACATACGTGAACTAAATTGCAGAATCATAAGTCAAATATTTTGGAAGATTAGGGGAGGGGAGGTCGTGGGCATTTTTTTGTTTTTCGTTTACAAAAAATCGTACTTTTTGGCTAGTAAACACTATAAAGACCTTCTTTTCGAAATATCTTTAAAATTTTCCTGTAATCTACACGTAAATCTACATACGTGTACTAAATTGCAGCATCCTAAGTCAAATAGTTTTGAAGATTGGGGGGGGGGCATGGTCAGTATTTCGATTTTTTTTCAAAAACTCGTACTTTTTGGCTAGTAAACACAATGAAGACCTCCTTTTACGTGTACTAAATTGCAGCATCCTAAGTCAAATAGTTTGGAAGATTAGATGGGGGAACAAGGTCATCTTTTTCGAATTTCTTTTAAAAAATCGTACTTTTTGGCTAGTAAACACTATGATGACCGGCTTTTCAAAATTTCTACATAATTTTCCTGTAATTTACACGTAAATCTACATACGTGTACTAAATTGCAGCGTCCTAAGTCAAATAGTTTTGAAGATATAGGGGGGGGGGGGAGCATGGCCATTTTTTCGATTTTTTTTCAAAAACTCGTACTTTTTGGTTGGTAAACACTATGATGACCGCCTTTTCAAAAGTTCTCTATAATTTTCCTGTAATCTACACGTAAATCTACATACGTATACTAAATTGCAGCACCCTAAGTCAAATAGTTTGGTAGATAAAAGGGGGGGGACGTCGTAATTTTTTTTACTAAAAATCGTACTTTTTAGCTAGTAAACAGTATGAAGACCGCCTTTTCAAAAGTTCTTGATAATTTTCCTGTAATCTACACGTAAATCTACATACGTGTACTAAATTGCAGCATTCTAAGTCAAATAGTTTCGAAGATTGTGGGGGGGGGGCATGGTCATTTTTTCGATTTTTTTTACAAAAAATCGTACTTTTTGGCTAGTAAACACTATGAAGACGTCCTTTTAAAAATTTCTTTATAATTTTCCGGTAATCTACACGTAAATCTACATACGTGAACAAAATTGCAGCATCATAAGTCAAATAGTTTTGAAGATATGGGGGGGGAGCATGGCCATTTTTTCGATTTTTTTTCAAAACCTCGAAATTTTTGGGTAGTAAACACTATGATGACCGACTTTTCAAAAGTTCTCCATAATTTTCCTGTAATCTACACGTAAATATACATTCGTGTACTAAACTGCAGCGTCCTAAGTCAAATAGTTTCGAAGATTGGGGAGGGGCATGGTAATTTTTTCGATTTTTTTTCAAAAATTCGTACTTTTTAGATAGGAAACACTATGATGACCGACTTTTCAAAAGTTCTCCATAATTTTCCTGTAATCTACTCGTAAATTTACATTCGTGTACTAAATTAAAGCATCCTAAGTCAAATAGTTTGGTTGATAAGGGGGAGGGGGGGACGTGGTAATTTTTTTACAAAAAATCGTACTTTTTGGCTAGTAAACACTATGAAGACCTCCTTTTGGAAATTTCTTTATAATTTTCCGGTAACCTACACGTAAATCTACATACGTAAACAAAATTGCAGCATCATAAGTCAAATAGTTTTGAAGATATGGGGGGGGAGCATGGCCATTTTTTCGATTTTTTTTCAAAACCTCGAAATTTTTGGGTAGTAAACACTATGATGACCGACTTTTCAAAAGTTCTCCATAATTTTCCTGTAATCTACACGTAAATTTTCATTCGTGTACTAAATTGCAGCATCCTAAGTCAAATAGTTTAGTAGATAAATGTGGGGGACGTGGTAATTTTTTTTACAAAAAATCGTACTTTTTGGCTAGTAAACACTATGAAGACGTCCTTTAAAAATTTCTTTATAATTTTCCGGTAATCTACACGTAAATCTACATACGTGTACTAAATTGCAGCATCCTAAGTCAAATAGTTTCGAAGATTGGGGGGGTGCATGGTAATTTTTTCGATTTTTTTTCAAAAACTCGTACTTTTTGGCTAGTAAACACTATGAAGACCTCCTTTTACGTGTACTAAATTGCAGCATCCTAAGTCAAATAGTTTGGAAGATTAGATGGGGGAACAAGGTCATCTTTTTCGAATTTCTTTTAAAAAATCGTACTTTTTGGCTAGTAAACACTATGATGACCGGCTTTTTAAAATTTCTCCATAATTTTCCTGTAATTTACACGTAAATTTACATTCGTGTACTAAATTGCAGCATCCTAAGTTAAATAGTTTGGTAGATAAAAGGGGGGGGTGGGCGTGGTGATTTTTTTTACAAAAAATCGTACTTTTTGGCTAGTAAACACTATAAAGACCTTCTTTTCGAAATATCTTTATAATTTTTCGGTAATCTACACGTAAATCTACATACGTGTACTAAATTGCAGCGTCCTAAGTCAAATAGTTTGGTAGATAAAAGGGGGGGGGACGTCGTAATTTTTTTTACTAAAAATCGTATTTTTTGGCTAGTAAACACTATGAAGACCTCCTTTTACGTGTACTAAATTGCAGCATCCTAAGTCAAATAGTTTGGAAGATTAGATGGGGGAACAAGGTCATCTTTTTCGAATTTCTTTTAAAAAATCGTACTTTTTGGCTTTTTTGATTAGGTGGGGGAACATGGTCATTTTTTCGATTTTTTTTTTAAAATCGTACATTTTGGCTAGTAAACACTACGATGCCCGCCTTTTCAAAAGTTCTTTATAATTTTCCGGTAATCTACACGTTAATCTACATACGTGTACCAAATTGCAGCATTCCAAGTCAAACAGTTTGGTAGTTAAGGGGGGGGGGGGGGGGAGGTGGTACTTTTTTTACAAAAAATCGTACTTTTTGGCTAGTAAACACTATGAAGACCTCCTTTTCGAAATTTCTCTATAATTTTCCGGTAATCTACACGTAAATCTACATACGTGTACTAAATTGCAGCGTCCTAAGTCAAGTAGTTTTGAAGATATGGGGGGGGGGGAGCATGGCCATTTTTTCGATTTTTTTTCAAAAACTCGTACTTTTTGGTTGGTAAACACTATGATGACCGCCTTTTCGAAAGTTCTCAAAAATTTTCCTGTAATCTAAATGTAAATCTACATACGTGAACTAAATTGCAGAATCCTAAGTCAAATATTTTGGAAGATTAGGGGAGGGGAGGTCGTGGGCATTTTTTTTTTTTTTTTTTTTTACAAAAAATCGTACTTTTAGGCTAGTAAAAACTTTAAAGACCTTCTTTTCGAAATATCTTTATAATTTTCCTGTAATTTACACGTAAATCTGCATATGTGTACCAAATTGCAGCATTCAAAGTCAAACAGTTTAAAAGATTAAGTGGGGGGACATGGTCATTTTCTTGAATTTTTTTCAAAAAGTAGTACTTTATGGCTAGTAAACACTATGAAGACCGCCTTTAAGAAAGTTCTTTTTAATTTTTCTGTAATCCACACGTTAATCTGCATATGTGTACCAAATTGCAGCATTCTAAGTCAAATATTTTGGAAGATTAGGGGGGGGAGGTGGTAATTTTTTTACAAAAAATCGTACTTTTTGGCTAGTAAAAACTATAAAGACCGCCTTTTCGAAAGTTTTCCATAATTGCCCTGTAATATACACGTAAATCTACATACGTGTACTAAATTGCAGAATTCTAAGTCAAATATTTTGGAAGATTAGGGGGGGGGGAAGGTCGTGGGAAGGTCGTGGGAATTTATTTGTTTTTTTTTTAAAAAAGCGTACTTTTTGGCTAGAAAACACTATGAAGACCTCCTTTTCCAAATTTCTTCTTAATTTTCCGGTAATCTACACGTAAATCTACATACGTGAACTAAATTGCAGAATCCTAAGTCAAATATTTAGGAAGATTAGGGGAGGGGAGTGTATGGGCAATTTTTTGTTTTTTCTTTCAAAAAATCGTACGTTTAGGCTAGTGAAAACTATGAAGACCGCCTTTTCAAAAGTTCTCTATAATTTTCCTGTAATCTACACGTAAACCTACATACGTGTACTAAATTTTTAGCGTCCTAAGTCAAATAGTTTCAAAGATTTTTGGGGGGGGGGGGCAAGGTAATTTTTTCGATTTTTTTTCAAAAACTCGTACTTTTTGGCTAGTAAACACTATGATGACCGACTTTTCAAAATTTCTCAATAATTTTCCTGTAATCTACACGTAAATCTACATAGGTGTACTAAATTGCAGCATCCTAAGTCAAATAGTTTGGTAGATAAGGGGGGGTGCGTTGTAATTTTTTTACAAAAAATCGTACATTTTGGCTAGTAAACACTATGATAACCGCCTTTTCGAAAGTTCTCTATAATTTTTCTGTAATCTACACATAAATCTACATACGTGTACTAATTTGCAGCATCCTAAGTCAAATAGTTTAAAAGAGTAAGGGATTGACATGGTCACTTTGTCGAATTTTTTTCAAAAACTCGTACTTTTGGCTAGTAAACACTACAAAGACTACCTTTAGGAATTTTTTCTATAATTTTTCTGTAATCTACACGTAAATTTGCATTCATGTACCAAATTGCAGCATTCGAAGTTAAATAGTTTGGAAGATTAAGGGTGGGGACATGTTCATTTGTTCGAATTTTTATAAGAAAATCGTACTTTTTGGCTAGTTAACAATATAAAAACCGCCTTTTCGAAAGTGCTCTATAATTTGCCTGTAATCTACTCGTAAATCTGCATCTGTAAAACAAATTGCATCATTCTAAGTTAAATCGTTTGGAAGATTATGGTATGAAGGGAAATGGTCATTTTTTCGAATTTTTTTTTAAAAAATCGTACTTTTTAGCTAGTAAATTCTACGAAGACCACCTTTACGAAAGTTCTCTTTAATTTTTCTGTAATATACACGTAAATCTGCATTTGTGATACAAATTGCAACATTCTAAGTCAAATAGTTTGGAATATTAGGGTAGAAAGGAACATAGTCATTTTATCGAATTTTTTTTAAGAAAATCGTAATGCTTGGCTAGTAAATACTACAAAGACCACCTTTACGAAAGTTCTTTATAATTTTTCTGTAAATTACACGTAAATTTGCATATGTGTACCATATTGCAGCATTGTAAGTTAAATAGTTTGGAAGATTAGGGGGGGGGGGGGGGGACATGGTCATTTTTTCGAATTTTTATCAAAAACTCGTAATGTTCGGGTAGTAAACACTATGAACACGGACTTTACGAAAGTTCTCTATAATTTTCCTGTAATCTAGACCTAAATTTTCATATGTGTACCAAATTGCAACAATTCTAAGTCAAATAGTTTGGAAAACTAGGGGGGGCATAGTCATGTTTTCAAATTTTTTTTTTAAAAATCGTTCTTTTTGGCTAGTAAACAATATAAAAACCGCCTTTACGAAAGTTTTCTATAATTTTTCTGTAATCTACACGTAAATTTGCATATGTGTACCAATTTGCAGCATTGTAAGTTAAATAGTTTGAAAGATTAGTGCGGGAGGGGGACATGGTCATTTTTTCAAAATTTTTCTAAAAAATCGTATTTTTGGCTAGTAAGCATTATAAAGACCGCCTTTTCGAAAGTTCTCTATAATTTTACGGCAATTTACACGTAAATCGACATACGTGTACCAAATTGCAGCATTCTAAGTCGAATAGTTTGGAAGATTAGGGTAGAAGGAATTAAAAAATCGTACTTTTTGGCTAGTAAATACTACGAAAACCACCTTTTCGAAAGTTCTCCATAATTTTTCTGTAATATTCACGTAAATCAGCATTTGTGATACAATTTGCAACATTCTAAGTTAAATAGTTTGAAAGATTAAGGGTAGAAGGGAACATGGTCATTTTTTCGAATTTTTTTCAAAAAATCGTCATTTTCGGCTAGTAAAAACTATGAAGACCGCCTTTACAAAAGTTCTCTATAATTTTCCTGTAATCTACACGTACATCTGCATTTGTAAAACAAATTTCAAGTATCTACGTGAAATAGTTTAGAAGATTAGGGGGGGGGGGGGTGGAAATGGTCACTTTTTCAAATATTTTTCAAAAACTCGTAATGTTTGGCTAGTAAACACTATGAAGACCGCCTTGTCGAAAGTTCTCTATAATTTTTCTGTAATCTACACGTAAATCTACATACGTGTACCAAATTACAGCATCCTAAGTCAAATAGTTTAAAAGATTAGGGGGCGGGGACATGGTCACTTTTCCGAATTTTTTTTAAAAACTCGTACTTTTGGCAAGTAAACACTATTAAGACCGCCTTTTTAAATGTTATCCATAATTTTCCTGTAATCTACAAGTAAATCTACATACGTGTACTAAATTGCAGCATCCTAAGTCAAATATTTTAGAAGATTAGGGGGGGGGGACCTTGTCATTTTTTCGATTTTTTTTAAGAAAATCGTACATTTTGGCTAGTAAATACTACGAAGACGACCTTTACGAAAGTTCTTTATAATGTTTCTGTAATCTACATGTAAATTTGCATATGTGTACCAAATTGCATTCTAAGTTAAATATTTTGGAAGATTAAGTGGGGGGGCATGGTCATTTTTTCGGAGTTTTTTCAAAAAAATCGTACTTTTTGGCTAGTAAGCATTATAAAGACCGCCTTTTCGAAAGTTCTCTATAATTTTACTGTAATTTACACGTAAATCGACATACGTGTACCAAATTGCAGCATTCTAAGTCGAATAGTTTGGAAGATTAGGGGGGTGGGGGACATGCTCATTTTTTCGAATTTTTTTAAAAAAATAGTAAACAGTATTAAGACGACCTTTACGAAAGTTCTCTATAATTTTCCTGTAATCTACACGTAAATTTACATGCCCCTTACCTTAAGGTAATGGAATTCTAAGAATTTGGGGATTTGAAACACTTAGGCCCAGTTGAACTTCTTGATTTCTTTCGTCACCGTGGCTAATTTACTAAGAAAGTCCTTATCGAAAAAAATATTTAGTAATAATACGGTTATAATCCTACTCTCAAACGTGGCCGGTGGTGATGGTGAAGGTTCAAGTAATTCAGGGGGGTCAACCTTTACGGTGAACCCTGACGCTACTGCAGCTATGGCCTCTGTTGTAGAATGCATGATCTTGCAGCAAAGCACCTATCATATCCCGCATTTTGATTCAAAGAATCCTTCATTTAAAGAATTTCTGCAGGATGTGAATAACGGCGCTCTTTTTGTGAGCGAAGCTAGTGAACGAGGCTTTATTAAATCAGTTCTTAGCAAATTGAAGGGGGCCGCGCCGCCTAACTCTTTTATCGTGTTCGATTAGTGTATCAGAATAAATGATGATGTCATCCAAATACACGAGAGCTTCCGTATCAAGCATATTGCTCAATACATTATTTAATAAGCGCTGGAATGTAGGGGGGTCATTCTTTATTCCCATTGGCATGCGATTGTACTCAAAATGCCCATTGCCTGCGGAAAAGGCTGTTTTATGTATATCATCAGGGTGTGTTTCCACCTGATGAAAACCGCTAGCAAGGTCGAACACTGTAAAATACCGTGCAGATCCGAGTTTCTCTAATAACGAGGTTATGTGAGGCAAAGGAAATAAGTCAGCTATTACTTGTTCATTTAATTTTCTATAATCGACAACTACTTTCCATTTCCTTTGCCCTGAAGCATCTAAGTTTTTAGGGACGATAAGGAGCGGAGAATTATATGGTGAATTTGATGGACCAAAAATTCCACTATTTAATTGTTTAAGACGCTGGAGATCCATTTGCTCTCGAGCATCATAGGGACATCTATATTGCTTTTTATTGATCACTTTGTTGTCTACGGTTGGAATTCTATGCTGTATCAAATGGGTGCATGTTAATGTTTCCCCATTTAAGTGAAAAATATCAGCATAGTCTTCCACCCATCCGAAAACAATTTTTCTCTCTTCTGGACTTAGTTCAAGGTCAATATCCTCCTTAGCTGTGTTAATAGCTACTGCATGGCATACGCCATTATTATTTGTAACTACTGCTTCACCGAGATAAAGTCCTTGGGGCGTGGATATTCTAGGTAAATATCCTTCCTTGATATTATTGTTGGAATTATCGATGGCTATAGGCTGTCTTGTTCTAGCCTTAATCCTTAGGATTCGAGCAAACGGTTTTATATCTGGTTTTAAAATTTGTTTAGACTCCTGGGATTCTAAATCTATGAAGGGTATAGGGGTAATAGGGTCAGAAATGGTAACCAAAGCATTAAGCCTAAACGAAATTTGTGCCTGTTCCTGGCGAAGATAAGTTCTCCCTGATATCTCGGAAGTGGATATTGGAAAATTATTTTTAACGACATGGAATTAAACAAGATTTTTTTTAATCGTAAGTTTGACTGTTCCTAAGGTTTTTACCGAATGATTCGTTATTCCTGCTATTTCCGCACAATTATCAATAGATTCAATAGAAAGCAAAAAATCAGGATCAAGTGCATTTAATTTTATCAAGTTGGTATCGGAACCAGGATCAACTAAAAACTTTATTTTAGGGTACCTGAACTCTGGGGCAGTCAATTCAACTACTGGGGAGTCTTCATTCCTGTTTCCAATCTTAAGGACTTTACCGAATTCTCGTTAAAGTGTACTGTTTTGAAACGCTGGGGGACTGAACTCACCACCGTGTCTGAGTGGCGAGTCTGCTTGTAGTTTAAATTTCCGGGTCCCGGCAAAGTTGATCTAGGAGGGGTAGTATTACCTCTATAAGGTGGTATTGTTTGCTGGATGTACCGTGTTCACACCATGTACCGTGTTCACACCCAATAGGGCAGTACCAAAGGGCTGATGGAGGGCATTTGGATCATTTAATTTATCTCTGACAGACCAACAACAGCCAAGGAAAAATGAAACTCCCGTTAATAGATGGGATTTTTGACGTCACAAATTACATCTTCATAGGGTTCAAGGCCCTACTAGTCCTACTGCTCCTGTTCCTAGTTTGACAGGGATATCTGCTCTACAAAAGAATAACAAACAGACGCAGGACGCACAACAACTTCCCACCTCCACCACCGCCTATAAATCTCCAAGACAGGGTGGTCATTAACGACTTACATCTGTAGATGAAACTGTGTTTCATCATGACTCTTACACCAAAAATGAAAAGAGCAAGTTTTGCCAGCTCAGCTGATTGACACATGACGATAACAGTGTGCATCTTCAAGTTTTCCCTGATGGAAATATTTCAAAATTTTCCAATTTGCTCAAAAGGAGGCTGCTCATTTTCCTCGTCATCATTGTTGAACTTGGAAGTCAAGGACCACATGGATGATCCATGTCCAGGAAATCAACCCTTTTCGCAGTTGAAGGGATATGGGACAGGCGAATCCTACTCCAGCAGCTGAAATAAAAGTTATTGTTATAAAATTTTTAAAGGAACATCTAACCAGTGTTAAGTGAATTATACCAACCAATTTGATTAAAGAATCCAAATTCTGCGGCCATAAGTTCATTTTGAAGATCCAGAAGGATATCAACAGTCTTATGAAATTATGGATTTACGAGGGATTTTTGGATTAAAATTGCTAATCATGAATTTCGAATTACGAGCAAAAACATTTACTCTACTACGAAGATCATCCGGAAGATTTGGTGACTTTAAAGAACAAGTGAAAATAGATTCAGTGGAATTGATTAAAAATACCGCAAGATTGTGGTTAGTGAAAAGAATCATCTCAAAATATTATTTTTAAGGTGAAAAAGACAAAATTTTAATGACTCAATAAGTTCCGTATCAAAGTATCACATTTGTTATTAATTTTTATGGATAACAAATGTGTTGCATGAATTAAATATTCACAAAACTACATACATATAGTACTAGTTAGTGACGAGTTTTTTTTCTGAATGAACTTTATTTTAACAAAACAAAAAAAATATAACAATAATAAAATCAATAAATAAATAAAATGTATTAAAAAAGGAAATGGAAGCTAAAAATGGACGCGTCAGTGGAAAGACTAGTCACAACAAATTTTCAAGAATTGTTGAAAAATTTTATGTTGGAACAAAGTAATCTTTTATCACAAAAGAATTAATTGAATTGGAGAATGATGATTTAAGATTGCTATTGGTCTAAAATGAAGTTTAAGTATATAAAAAATATATGTATATATATTAGGGTGGTCCAAAAAAACATAATTTCTGAAATTTCAAAATCCTAAATCAGTTTCATATTCTTCATACATTTTTGAAGCATAACCTTTTTTTTATAAATTTTTAACTTAATATTTAGAGGTCGCAGTCAAAGTTTTCAGTCTTCGATTCAAGATTTCAACAATTTTTTTCTACGTTTCGTTTAACGGCAATAAGTATAATCCTGTCCTTCAAAAGCCGTGTGGTTGAAAGTAGCCAACCCTTGAATTAGCCAGTAGCAAAGCGCTTTCAAATATCACTTTCACTTTTATAATGGTCATAAAAATCCTACGAGGGGTCGAAATTTCAAAAAACGAACTTTCTTTTCAATAATTTTACCTTTAAATATTTTTCAATCAACTGAATTTTATTATTATTTATTCATTGAATAATGAAGTTTCGTTGGGTGTAAATTGCAACTTTAAAAACTAATATTTAATACTCAAAAAGCATTCTGAAAAGTACCGAAATTACGATTTTCAGCACTGAATTACAATTACAAATATTAAGATAATAATTTTTTTTTAATTTAACTTGTTCTTTTACTCTATGTAAAGCTCTACTTTAGTGGGCAAGAATATTTATGATTAACAAATATGTTAAAATAACCATTGAAAACAGAATGTCTATTTTACATGCTAAATTCGTGATTTTTCCATTAGAGAGAAAAAGTTGATGTGCGACCTCTAAATATTAAGTTAAAATTTTTTTAAAAAATGGTTATGCTTTAAAAAATTGTGAAGAATAAGAAACTGATTTAGGATTTTGAAATTTCTAAATTTGGGGTTTTTTAGACCATCCTTATATATATATTTATATATATAGATGAACTGAATCTTCAACACCGTATACACAACGAAAGTCAATCCGCCGGATTCCAAACTCGGTGATCTGAACCTTCACAACACAACTTATTAGGTGATACTCCGTATTGCACGGAGCACCATACCAATCTAAAAAAAAAGAAACATGAATATACTCTAACATCCTTTTTCAAGAAATAAAAAAAAAATATATATAAATAAATAAAATAAAATAAAATATATATATATATATACATAGATTCTCAACTTACAAGGTGGATGATGTTCTTCCTTTGATTCATAGTGAACCCAGCGACACTCAGTCGTAGAGTTGTCTCCGTCGTCTATTATTCTGAACTTAAGCATTATACCGACCACTCGTTCCTCATATGGAGGTAGTCGCATGTCCGGATCTAAAAACAAGTACATGCGTGTATCCTATGATTTAGAAATTTCTTTTTAAGTATTTCAAAATCTTATTTAGTTCTTAATGCACACGCCCTGACAATTGAAGTTGGAATATAGCAAGTGACAAAAAGCAGCATGTAAATTCTTGTAAACAATTTTTAATTTTTTTACACAAGGTCCAAATTAAAAATAAACTATTTAATAACTAAAAAGTTTTCGAATAGAAATCTCGAGATAAGGCGAGAACTTTAAATTTTCCGTCAACTTTTTTTTAAAATTTTGATGAAATATCTCACGAGACCAAAATTATTGTAATTTTTATATCACTCGGGATTCTCACAATTTTTGTTTTTTAAAAATTAATTTATAGTGTGACCGGATTCTACAGAAAGTTTTAATACATCTTGGCATGAAAGAAAAAATTAAAATAAAATAAAGTAAATAAATAAATAAAATTAAGCCACAAACTAGTTTAAATAAATAAATATTTATTATTTGTTGATAAAATAATTACTAATGAAAAATTTAAATGAAAAGAAAAAAAAACCAATGGCCCCAGTATGGCGCCAGTACTGGCAGTATCGGCGTAATACAGAGTATCAATACTAGTACAACGTCTGCATTTATAGACGTGTTTCTGTTAAATATAAGACTTATCAAAATTGATACACTGCAATCTAGAAAAAGTCCGATTCATTTACAATTTATTTATTGAAATGATTAATTTTTTACATAATCCATGACATATTTAAATATCAATAGGCTGTCATAGGAAAGTACTCCTGAATGTCCTGTACTGTTAAGGAAAGGTTTCTTACCAAAATATTAGAAAAGCATATAAATGAAAAGTTGGAACAACTTGGAATGTGAGTTAATTGACGTCTAAAATTTATTTAAATTTATAATAACTTGTTAATTTTTGGAAGCCGTAGGAGTGACTGGGGCTTGCTCCGGCTCTGCCACGTATGTCTCTGCATTGCAGTAATGGCAGTGTAAGGACCAATTTTTTTGGGGATATCAGATTTGATACTATCATTGCTATTTTTATACCAAAATTTGTAAATCATGGTTATTTCAATCATCTGTATTAGCATAGTTTCAAAACTTATAAAAACTAAAATATTTTTGCAAGTTTTGAGGTTTACCGTTAAATTTATGGGTTTGTGATGTTTTACATACAGTATTAGACATTCGGAGAATTGTAAAGTCTTTTGTTTAAATCAAGACCTTAATGCAAGTTTTGCAAATGATTTAAATCAATAATAGCCCTGATCTGTATCGTGCCGATACTGTTTTAACACTATTTAATAAGAAGTTGACTACGTTTCTATAAGATTCATTTATGAAGTTAAAAATAAACATCTGATTCTACAATTTATATTACTAGCAATTCTTTAAAATAAATAAAAGTTAAATAAATTAAATAAATTATCATGCATTTTCGAGCACTTTTAAAGTTATTTAAAATTATTCTATATTCATCTTTATTCTATTTATAAATTAAATTAAAAGAAATTACATCCCATTAATCTGACTGATATATATATATATATATATACATATGTACATATATAATTAAAGCATACTAGACCTAAACAATTAAATTATCTTAAATAAAAATTTTGTTTTAAATAAATAGATAAAAAATTAATAATAATAATAAAAGATGAAAAAAAAATTGGAGCCCATTGGGATCGAACTCGGGATCCTTCGAACGCGAGTAGGGCGCTCTAACCCTCTGTACCCGGTTGCTCGGTTCGAGATTTACAGAAACGACTTTTGGTATATTATTTCATTTACTTTAGAAAAACCTTTTCAAAACTTCTCTAAGTAATAAAAGTAAGTTAACTAAAAATACAAATCTAGTAATATTCCATTATTCAAACAAAATAATATATTATTTCTGAAAAATAAATCATAATTTACAGAATAAATTTAAAATTGCCATTAAAATTCTGTCAAATTTAACAATAAAAATTTAAATCGTACATATTTTTAATTTTTTTTAAATTTGTAAATTTTAAACAAATATGATACGTAAATATATAAAAATTTAAACATAAATAAATAAATCTTTTATAAAATAAAAATAATGCGATTATAATCAATACAAATTATTTTTAAAAAAATACGTTTTACTACTAACTAATTACGGTTTCAAATACAAAAAAATATGTGTTAACCAAAAATATATAATACACATTAACTTACATTCACTGGACGACTCGCTCATTGAGGAACTCGTGGTCGTTTCCTCTTCACTACTTATTCCCTCCGCAAATTCCATTTCCTCAGAATTATCTAAGAATAAAATTAAATAAGTGTTAAATCTATTATATCAGTTTAATATTTGGAAATAAACAATTTTATTTTGGAAACAAAATAAGAAAACAAAGAACGAGTAAATTTAATCATTTTCTTTATCCGTTCATTAATAGTGTGAAATAAATCTTAATATCAAGCTAACTACTATTAATAAATTTGATTACATTTACCCTTTTTCCATAAAATAAATTCATGACCACGGTAGTTATATTGTCAGTAAAGAATAAAAACTATTTAATTGAAAAGATAACAGCAGAATGATAAAGGAATAAAATATTGACTAAATACGTACTACTGAAGTTTTCAACAGCGACATCATTTCCATTACTTTCCATCTTTATCCTTTTTATTTTTTTACACTAATTTATACAACTAAACTTTTCTTCACTAAGTGTTCCCGAGACCGTTTAGAACGACACTGACTGTATCCCGTCAAAAATTGATACATAATATTATATTGTATAAACCTCTTCGAGAAATGCTTAGAAGAAGTCGCAAGTAGACATAATATTTACATTAAAAGAATTGATACATTAAGCTAAAGTATGCTGCGGTCAGGACCGTGAGCTTTCGGGGACGAAAACAAAAATTCCGCGGTGGATTGTTACGTACGTAACATAATTTTATTAAAATTAATTATTTTATTAAACAACAGGAAAAAAATTTTAATTAAAGGCAGCGATACATTGTATTGCATATATGATATATATATATATATATGTAATTCGAGTCCCCCGATAACCACGTGCGTTGACTGACAGGCAACAGCCAAGCCACATGCTTACGTCTTCCTTAAAGGTACAATTCCAGTACTATATAGTGACTATGTAATGAAAAACTTATTCTTACTATTACTATTTTTGGGTAATGACCGCTAATGTTAATAATAATGATAAGCGGTACTACCGGTATTACAATTATTATTACTATGGTTATTATTACGGTCATTATTATTATTATTATTGTTATTACGGTCATTATTATTATTATTATTATTATTATTTTTTACAAAACAAGTTTAGGAGAGGAAAAAATGCATTTACGCACTTGTTCGTGTGGGACTCGACCACGTGCTGTAGTAATACCTCACTAAAACAACCTCTTCCATTCTTGCTTTACTTACTCTAATCCGCTATTGCTCCATCCGTCCTGTAGAGTAAGCAAAAGCGTGATTCTTTTGCTAGAGACGCCTACTTCTTGCACTGTTGTTCTCACCTATAGCCGCCGATGTTCTTAAGCGGTGGTCGAGAACGTTGTTGGATGCTTTTTTAGAGCTACCAAATAAGATCTTACAATGAACAGTGCTGCCGAACCAGATTGTGAGAGTTCAGAAGAACAGCCTTTTGCATGCGAACCGCCAATGCATCGGCTCGATGCTCGCAGCTAGGTATCTTCCTTAGTTTGCTCACAAATAAAGCCCGCATCCCTCCCAAACAAACGAGTACAAGAACAATTAGTCGGACCCTGAAGCCTGCATACATTCTACTCAATTCAAACAGAAGGTCCTGATATTTCGTCCGTTTCTCATCCTCCTTTTGAATGGTGTTGCTCTCAGCGAGAGCCGAAAACTCTATCACACAGATGATCTGACTTTTATGATCCTGGAATACAATATCAGGCTTTGTAGCACTGATACGATGAGTGATGGAAAAAGAAAAATTCCAGTAGATCTTACACTGATCATTTTCCACAACGGACTCCTGATCCTCTTGGGCATACGGCAAGATGGATTCCTTATCTATACCATATTGGTGTCAAAGGTGATAATACAACACCTTAAGCGCAGCATTGTGTCCTTCTATATATCTGCAACATGCATACTTCGGGCACGCACTTAGAATATGACTAAGTGTTTCCGAATATTTTTTGCACGCACGACAGTTGGTATTGTCGACAGATATATGCATCACTCGACTGCGGTACACCAAAGTATTTATTACTCCATCCTGACAAGCAAACAAAAATCCTTCAGTCTCCGAAATCAAACCAGCAGATTTGAGGAAAGCAAATGAGAAACCCACAGACAATCCCATTTCTTTTATGAGACTAAAGAATTGTCCATGCACAGGTTTGCCAATATGTTTATGTAAGAGAAGCGAATGTTCTGCTTCCTTGACACGCTTTTTAATCATCACAGGTGTTAACGATGCTATGCCATGTTCTATATCACTGGTTTCAAATGGGAGACTAAGTTCATTTGCAGCTGTTTCTGCCGCTCGATATAAAAACGCCCCAACATTTGCAATTTCATGCTGGTGTACAAATTGCATAAGCGGATCTCTACTGTTCATGACTGAGCATGCCGCAGACAAAAGAATTCTACAATGAAGACACTCTAAATTTAATAGACCTCTTCCTCCTCGATCTCGTGAAAAGTAAATTCTTTGTACAGAAGACCTTGAATGATGACTTCGATGTACTGTCATTATCCTCCGAGTTTCTCTATCGAGATCCTTCAACTCATTCACATTCCACTTAACTGCTCCAAATGTATAGAGTAGTAAAGAAATGGATAATGTATTTGTGGCCTGAATCTTATTCTTCCCAGATAATTCAGATGACCAAATTTTTCTGAGAAGACCACGGTATTTTATATGGAGATGATTTTTAATTCCACACACATCTTGACTTTCTGATTGTGGAATTCCAAGATATGTGTAAGTCTCCCCAACACCAAGATGATGAATAATGTTGCCACCAATGAGTTAAATATTCTCCGATTCGCTCATCATTTCACCTGTTTCTCGTCTTCCTTTAATCATATGGATAACATCACATTTGTCCAATCCAAAATCCATTCCTATAGCTCTGGAATACTCGGCCATTGCAAACACCAGAATTTTTAGTGATTCCTTACTGGATCCATAGAGCTTAAGATCGTCCATGTAAAATAGATGGTTGATCTTCTAGACTTTATTTCTGGGTTTGCCACACATGCATCTAGAGTGTTTTTCACGGAGTACTACAGATAGAGGCAAGAGGGAGATACAAAAAAGTAAAAGAACTGAGAGAGTCTCCTTGGAAGACGCCTCTTTTGAATAAGATGATGTTAGTCATCACCTGTTGTTTGTTGGATGTTATAACAAACCTTGCCCTCCACATGAGCATTAGCTCCTTTAAGCATCTCACGATGTTCGGATGTACCTCTAAACATTCAAGGAGCTTGATGATCAGCTCATGACTCATGATCGTTATTATTATTATTATTATCATTATTATTGTCATTATGATTATTATTTATTTACAATAATTATTTTATTATTGTTATTGATACAATTATTATTTGTAAAATAATAATTAATGTACCTTATACTATGCAAATGTAATAGCCAGAGGAAAGGAGGATATCTTGCCCTTATTATCGCGTTTTCTTTTTTGTCTCTCTTTCGTCTCATTCTTACACGGTCAGGTACATACATCGAGACTTTGGTGCGAGCGCAATATACCGACTGACTGAGTAAGACGTGTTAATACTAGCTCTCTTGTTTTTTTCTGTTTTTTCGAAACTTTTCAATATTTGAGTTGTAAGTGCGGAGTTCATTTGTTATCAGAACCCTTAATTTGCTAGATTGCTGTTCGTTGGACTTGCTTTCTGTGTATTAGGTACTATTTGCTGTGTTTTAACTGTGTTTGACCGGTTCCACGTGGTTTAGCCATGGCTCTTTGCTCGGAGTGTAAACAGCAAATTTCGAGAGCCCCTAGAGAATCAGTGATTTGTGAAAAATGTGGAACACTTATGCATTTGAAATGTGCTTTTGCACATTTCAAAAATGTGTCTTTACCAGTAAAAAACAACTTGAAAACCCTAAAAAGCCTTCTCCTAGTTATATTTGTAAGAAGTGTAATAGTTCGGTAAATAGTGACATCTCTTATAGGGACGAAGTAGCTGTTACCAGTAATTCTTATATTTGGTCTCAATTACCAAGTGACAAGACTGAGAGGACTCAACGCACGGAGACAATGCGGTATACCATTGAACAGGGGCAACACGATGTACTCTCACAATACATAGAGCAGATGACAGCTTTGTTTAAGGGGATGGAAGAAAAACAGGCCAACTTCAAGGCTAAACTTAATGCTACAGTCAACTCAATGAAGGTGGATATTGCTGATAATTCTAGAAGAATCGGTTTACTTAAGGTTGACTCTGACGTACACTCCAAGACCCAAAATAACATTAAAGCGGAGAATGCTGAACTCCGGCTTAAAGTCGACCACCTCGAACGTAACCTCAACATCCAGGAACAATCTTCTCTTCTTACTTGTCCGAAGATTCATGGACTTCCTGTTAAACCAGACGAGGACCTGACTAAGAGTTTTCTTAGTATTGCTCTTAGTTTGAAAGTGGATATTGCCCAGGGTGACATCTTAAAAATGTTTCGTATACGTAGACCTGCCAACTCTTCGTCACCCCAATTCCCACCCACTGTTTTTGTGAAATTATCTCGTCAAGATGTCAGAGATAAACTTATTAAACATAGGAAGGAAGATAGCAACTTTTCTACGATTAATCTTAGATGGAGTGATAGAGAAAAATCCTCACAATACTTGAGGGAATCACTGACACCTTTCAATCGTCGAATCTATGCCGCTGCTCTAGCCCTAAGAAAAGGTAACAAAATAAAATACCTCTGGATATCCGGAGGAAAAATTTTCTGCCGAAAGAACGATGGCGAACGCAGGATCCAGCTTACGGTACTCGAGGATGTCAATAAATTCAACTAGCTTTTGTTAACTGTTCTTGATTATACTTTTGTTCATGTTCTCGAAATTTTCCTTTCTTCTCTTGGATTTTTTCTTTATGAAATTTAATATTCATTGCTTGTTGATTTATAAATTTCTTATATTATGATTTACAATTCTCATACATTCTTTTATATTGAAAATTTTGTTAATTCCAGCATATATTTCAGTATTGTTGTAAAATATTATCTTTCCATATATTTGAAATTTTGTATTTCGTATCTCCTTTTTTATATAGTTTTTTATATTTTTTTTACTGTTTACTTGTAATTTGTATTATAATTGTAATCTTAGAGTCTATCATGCTTTGACTTATGGGTTTTATTTCAGCCATTTTTTCTTTCCTACCTTTTTTATATTTTTATTTTCTACTCTATTTTACAGGATCAGTCATTTTTTCTTTCCTACCTTTTTTATATTTTTATTTCCTATTCTATTTTACAGGATTAATGTTTTATTTCTATTTATATTTTTTTTTTCTGTTTACTGCTGATTCTTGTATTCTCTCTGCAATGGAACCTCTCTCTGCTTATCTACCTTTTTCTTTATTCCAATAGAGTTTTTAAATATATGCCACGTTAATGCTCAGTCTCTCTTCGCTCATTACAACGAGTTTAAAGATTTTTTTAATTCTAATTTCTATCATATTATTGCAGTTTCAGAGACTTGGCTTTCAGCGGACTTCACATCTAATTTGATCGAACTAAACGATTACATGCTCTTTCGAAGAGACAGAGACTTGCGTAGAGGTGGGGGTGTTTGTCTCTATGTCCAGAAGAGATTTAGATGTTCTGTGGTCGCAGTCAGTACAGAAAAAAATTATCCTACGGCTGAGTTCTTGTTTCTCGAGGACTCATCCCAACGAGATAAAGTATTGATAGGTGTTATCTATAAGCCTCCTTCTGCTTTATTTGGTAATGATCTAGAGCACCAAATTTTTTCTCTAGTACCTGTATTTAATAATATCGTTATTTTAGGAGATTTTAACTCTAACTTAAATACCTGTAATCCTCAATCCAAATACTTATCATCCTGGATGTATTTGTCTGGTTTATCACTGGTTCCCCACTTCTCGACGCATCACACAAGTACATCTAGTACTAGAATAGATATGATGTATGTCGATGATCTAGATAAGGTTATATCTTCCGGGCAACATCCTATTCCCTTTTTATCGAATCATGATCTCATTAATATCCAATTCGAATTTATAGGAGTTCAAGTGGATGATTAATCTCTGCTTTTGATCAGTATGCACCTTTGCAATTCCAAAGACCTCGGAAAAAATACTCACCCTGGATGACCCCTGACATAAAGTTGCTTATTAGGGAAAGGAACAAACTTCGTAGGTTAGCTAAAAGATCTGGAAGTAGCGAAATTTTTGCTGAATTCAAAAGGATTCGTAACCTAGTACAAACTAAGATTAGAGATAGGTACAATAAGTATAATTACAATCTTATCAAAAGTAAAAACAGACCCGATGACATTTGGCGTAAACTGAAAAAACTTAATTTATTAGCAAAAAAACAGGAATCCGCAGATCATAATTTTTCCATTCAAGAGTTTTTAAGTGTGTACACACATACCCCACTGCTATCCTCAACATCAGATGCATCAGATGTTGATGACTCCCTGATGTTTGATGAAACTAAATTTTTTTTTAATGACATTTCTCCAGAAGTACTTCTTTAAACCATCTCTGAAATTAAAACAAATTCTGTGGGTCCTGATGGTATTTCGATTAAGATGATCCAACTGTCCTTACCTGTCCTTTTCTCGCCTCTCCTCCATATTTATAATTTCTCCCTACAACAGGGAATTATTCCTACATCTTGGAAACATGCCCTTGTACGTTCAATCCCTAAAATTTCTAAACCTGTTAATTCCTCTGACTTTAGACCCATCTCTATTCTTTGTGCACTTGAGCGGATAGTTTGCAAACAAACCACACAATATCTAACTAAAAATAACTTGTTTAAACCATTCCAATCTGGCTTTCGTGAGAGACATAGCACATGTACGGCCTCTTTAAAATTTACATCCGACATTAAACTCGCAATGGATGTAAAGAATGTTACTGTGGCTGTCTTCTTCGATTTCTCAAAAGCGTTTGATTTGGTTGATCATCATCTCTTAATCAGCAAACTCAAATCCTTTTTTTTCTTTTCCAATTCTGCTTGCTCCTAATATAAGTCTTTCTTAAGTAATCGGTAGCAGAGAGTAATTAACAGTAAAGGCGAGGCCTCGAACTGGAAATCGGTTGAATGTGGTGTGCCACAAGGATCTTTCCTTGCTCCATTGCTTTTTAATCTATTTATCTCCGATCTTGGAAGTAACCTTGGGCACAGCAAATTTCATAAATTTAAACGACTTTAAAGTTTACCGGTCTGGGCCTTCATCTGCCCTGCCTGATTTACTTATTCGACTTCAAGATGATATTAATCTTATCTCGTCATGGGCTCTAGAAAATGGACTTCGTCTTAATCCAGACAAAACACGTGCAATGATTTTTGGTCCGTCTAGTGGATCTTCGATCAATGCATTACTATCTTTACCCCCCTTACAGATCTTTGGGTCCTCTATTGTCTTCCAGGAGTCTATTAAGGATCTTGGCTTGATATTAGACTATAATCTGTCCTGGAAGGAGCATGTCTGTAATATTTCGCGGAAGGTATTTATGGTATTACAACAGCTGAATAGATGTAGGAATTCTCTTCCTACTTCTACCCGCTTGCTGCTGGTTAGGTCTCTGATTCTTCCGTTTTTTTATTACTGTTGTGTTGTCTATAATGACATTACTGTAGAACTTAATAATAAATTGGAAAGATCCCTAAACTCTTGCATAAGATTCGTCTATGATTTACCTACGTTTGAGCATATTTCTCAATACAGAATTAGATCGGGCATGTTGAACGTGGCATCTAGACGTCAATTTTTAATGGGTAATATATTATACTCCATCTTTCAGAGTGAGGTTCCTCAATATCTTTTCAATTGTTTTGATATTATAAATCCCAATGACTCAATCCATGGTAGGCTCCAAGAAAGAAATTCTTTATTAAAGATACCTATACATCGTACTTGTATAGTTCAAAGATCGTTTTCTGTCAGAGGTTCTCGGCTTTGGAACAAATTACCTCCAACTATCAGAAATGCTTTTACACGAGTTCTTTTTAAAAAATTATTCTTTAATTTTCTATTAAAAAACAACAGTAATTTATTTGACATTACTTATTGGTAATTATTAGTTTTTAATGTGAAATCTCCTTTTTTTTTTTTGTTTTTTTTTCTCCTTTATTTTACTCTTGTTAACATCATATGTATATAATCAATCATTTCTGTTAACAACTCTGACATTAAATGTTCTTTGTATGACTCTTCGACAACTTCAGAAGTTGTGTCTTCGTATTGCAAAGGTTATCGAATGCTTTTTTTTGTGCACCTTGCACTATTCAGGTTTTTTTTACTGCTGTTTAAAAGAATTGCTTACTCAGTCAGATTTTTCTGATATTATTATTACTATTATCATTAATATAGTCGGTTAACTTCGATTTTTTTTCTGCGTTTTTTCTCATAAAAATATTTCTTATTAAAATATTTTTATTTTCTTTAGTTATTATCTTTAATTATGTATATATTTCTGTTTCTCGTGAGCTGTCTAGCTCTAGGAACTTGTACTTCAATAAATTAATAAATAAATGTATTTATCTTCTGCATTATGGAGTGCATCACTATGCATATATTCCTTTCTTTCTTCTATGATTCCTTCCCCCTTCTACAGATCAACGATCGCTCTGAAACCTAAGAAGGGCACAAGTCAAAATTATTCAAACTTGTATGGGATATACTATTCTAATAATGCCAACAAAGAAAAGAGATATAGAAATCTCAGATATCGAGGTTTAATTATAACCTAATGAGTCAATCATCCTGTACCCACACCAACTACCCTTAAACCCCTGATTTCATCCCATCATAATGCATCTTAGACACTTTATAAAAGCAGAAGCTCGCAACGTCGGTAAGCTCGATCAGGATAAGGCAAGAAAGTACCTGGAAGAAGTCAAGCTGATCTCCGAACTTGGCTGGATAAGGGAACCGGAAACGGTTGAGGAGAGGGTGCGTGTCGCGAGACGTGAGGTGACTGCAGCTTGCAACCACTCCATACCCCGACGTAGACGCGATTACTCCAGGAAGAGCTCAAATTACTGGTGGAACGACGAATTGGCAAAGCTAAAAACAGAGTGCAATAAAGCGAGACGGAGATATACCCGCTCAAAGGGGGATTCCTCGCTAGAGCAGGAATGGCACAAAGCCAGAAAGGCTTTTAAACAGGGAATAAGACGTAGCCAACGGAAGTGCTGGAAAGACCTAATCAGTGACGTTGAAAACGACCCATGGGGACTGGCGTTTAAGATTGTGACCAAGAAATTGGTTATTAAACAACAGACCCCTGGTCTAGACAAACCTGATTGGGTCCGACAGATTATCAGAGCCTTATTCCCGTACGTGGAACCATGGTCTCGAGAGGACTATTCTTTTTGCCTAGTACGGAGCGAAGATCTTTTCACTCTTGAGGAGTTAAGAGCCGCGGGAAAGGGGTTGAAGACTGGCAAGGCGCCAGGAAGGGACGGAATACCCAACGAGATCCTGAAATTGGTGATCGATGTGTACCCTGAACTTCTTCTTAACTCTTTGAACGATTGCCTCAGGGCTGGAAGGTTCTTTATGGACTGGAAAAAGCAAAAGTTAGTTCTTCTCAGAAAAGGAGACAAGCCTCTAGAAAAGACGTCATCCTATAGACCCATATGTCTTCTGGACACAATGGGTAAACTTCTACAGGGTATGGTTTTGCAGAGACTTCAGGGTCTTCTGACTGGTGAAAATGACCTATCAGAAAACCAGTACGGTTTTCGCAAAGGCCGATCCACCGTCGACGCTATTTCGGCGGTGGTAGAAGAGGCAAAGAAGGCCAGAGAAGGCAAGGGGAGAAAGAAAGGATTTTGCGCATTAATAGCAATAGACGTACGTAATGCGTTTAATTCCGCGCGATGGAACATCTGCATCGAGTCGATGAAGAGGAAAGGGATACCGACCTACCTGTTGCGAATGATGGATAACTATCTTAGCGATCGGTGGGTCGAGTATGAGGGCAAAACATTTCAGATTCGCGAGGAGATGACTTGTGGAGCCCCCCCAAGTCTCAAAGGTAGGGCCATTCGTGTGGAACGTCATGTATGATGCTTCCCTGCGGATGAAACTACCTACGGACACCAAATCATTCGGCTTCGCGGACGACAAAATTATAGTATGCGGTGCGCAAACTACAGAAATCCTTGGCATAAGGGTCAATGAAACTCTGCGTCGCATTGGTGGTCCCAGGGAAGCAAAAAGGAGATTAGTAGTGAGCGTGGTACACTCGAGATTGCTTTACGCAGCTCCAGTGTGGGCATCAGCCCTAGAAAAACACACCATCTCTATGAGACTACTTTCAGCCCAAAGAATAGTATTGTTGAGAATAGTCTCAGCCTACCGGACTATACCTACTAGCGCTGTGCAAGTCCTAGCAAGCGTTCCGCCGATAGATCTATTGGCTAAGGAAAGACAATATGTCTATTTCCTCGCCAAAGATCGGGCAAGATTGCTTCCAGAAGAGGACAGACAGCGTCTAAAGGCCCAGATTCGTAGAATTGCGAGGAGCAGATTAGTCGAGGAGTGGCAGGTGAGATGGAATGGGGAATCTACCGGAAGGTGGACTTACCGCCTTATTCCCCATCTCCCTAAATGGATACAAAGAAGGCACGGAGAAGTTAGCTACTACTTAACACAGGCGCTAACAGGTCATGGTTGTTTCAACGAGTATTTGAAACGTTTTAAATTAAGAAGAGAGGGATCGTGCTCTTATTGCGACGCCCCCGTGGACACCGCGGAACACACCCTCTTTGTTTGTAGATATTGGGAGGAGAAAAGGCAATACATGTTTCGGGTGGTGGGTACTGAAGTCACCCCCGACAACATGATTGACCTTATGTTAAGGAATGTGGACTCGTGGCAGCACGTTGAATCCTTCATTACCCAGGTAATGAAAACCAAAGACATCAATGGTCGCAGGGGAAGAAACTAGGGTTAAGCTGGAGACAAAGGAAAGTAAGAAGATAGGGAAGAAATCCGTATAGAATCCTCCACCTGTCATCAGTTCGAAGCCCGCCGTTGATCGATGGGGGTTCTTACCCCCAACGGTTTGTCGGCTGATCGAGACCTGATGCTACGCTGAGGGATCTATGGGTATGGGTGGAGTTAGCACTCGGTGATGTTGGTTGCTTAGTTCAATCGTTCCGCTGAGTGTTAAGTACTCCTATAAAGCGAGGAAAGTTTAGTGGGTATTACCCAGAGATAAACTTGCCGGAGAATATTTATTTTCCCTGATAAACTATACTCTGGGCTCGAGCCCCACACACGGAGAGCACCCTCCTTAAATGATGCGTGCATCATTCATTGTAAGGTGTTCTTTATGGTGCGTAAATGCATTTTACAAACCTCGTAATAAAAAAAATAAAAAAAAGCAGAAGCTCGCGAGGTGTCAATGCCTATTCAATCACGGGTGATCGTTAATATCAAGACGGGACTTTTAAAAAAAAAAATTTACACTACAATTAACATGAAATTTTCTAATAGCATGTTGATTAATTTTCAACCCATCCCCCCGCGTACCCCAAGAAAAAGGTTTTTAAAAGTATGAAAAGACCGGTGGGTTATCATAGATTTTATGTCAAGTATATTAAGAAAATACGCCTTTAAATGTAAAAACTTTTTACTTTTTAATTGACATGATAATATTCTGATAGTATGTTGATAAATTTTAACCCCTCCCCCATTTAAATATAAGAAAAACGTAAAGAATCAGCATTTTAAAATAGTTGTGTTCAATTTTCTTAGATTTTATAGGTGTTCGGCGAAAAAAAATTTATATTTTACAAATTTTTAAATGTTTTTAAATTTAATTAAACTAATATAAAATTATATATAAATATATATTGCGCATGTGTTATTGTCATAGAGCATTACTGCCATGTGTAATTGCTATAGAGAATTACTGCGTATGTGTAATTGCCATAAACATCTAGTGCGCATGCGTCATGAACATAATGATCAAGTGCGCATAAAAATTAATGATATTGTTTTACTGCGCATACAAATGGACTATTCTGATCAACTGCGCATGCGTCACTATCATGTCACACTACTGCACTTAATTGTATAAGTGCCTAAGTTATATTAATGTTACTAGTTCAAAAAGATTATTGGTGAATTGATTTTAAAAGTTGCTTAAAAAGAAAGTAGTGAACCAAGTGGAAGGGGAAGAACGACTGAACGACGATTTTCTGTTGACGACAAAGGTTTCGTTTTAATATAATAAGAAATTTTTAATGATTTATTTCAATAATTCCTTAGTTACTTATGATATAAATTATTTGAGTAATAATAAATTACAACCATTTTTTTTACTTTTATTAAAATTTGTAAACATAAAAATAAACATTTTGTACAAAAAATAATCTGAAACTATGAAATATTGTAGCTGTTTAGAAGGAAAAATTTTAGTTTTTTGGAAAAAATGTTATGATAATAAATTTAAACCACAATTTTTATGGTTTCATAAAAATTTCTACATAAAGTTACACATTTCTACCAATTCCCAATTTTTCATGGTAATTAGGCTGAGCTCTAGCATAGTGGTTTTTTTGTCATTTTTCAATTTTTCATTTAAAACTTTTGAAAATTAAGTCCAGCAACGTTCGCTATATTTTTCCTGTAATCTACACGCAAAAATACCCAGGTATACCAAATTTCAAACCTTTAGGTTTTTCTTTTTGGGCAAAATTTATTTAAACTTCTATAATTCATACGAACTTAAATCGTTTCAAACTTCTATTAAGGAAAATTTCTATACTTCAAAAGTTTACAACTCAAGCTTTAATTTTTTTTAATTTAAAATAGTTCAAAACTTAAAACAGTTTCAACGAAATGTTTACTCACATTTATTTAACTTTGATTAATTAAAATTTTTATTTATTAAAGTCTTAAGATTTATGTTTAAGTTTTTTTTAAATACCTAATTATTTCAATTTACTACATTTACAAACTAACATATATAAACTTAATTTTTTTTATACGGTTTTAAATTGATTTAAACTTTAATTAGTATATGAATTACAAAGTTACTCATATTTTAATATTAATAAACTTCAGTTATTTTAAACTTTCAATTCTTTAAATTTAAATTAATTAAAATTTTAATTAATTCAAATTTGAACTACACAACAGTACCAGCCAAATTTATCAGTCCACCCATTTTTAAGAATTGAAAAACTTCTCAAAGCGGACAAAGTATAATTATGAAAAAAATTTTTTTGCCTAAAAGTAGATGAAATTCTGAAGAAAATAACCCCTGCATGATGTGATTTAATTCATTTTTCATTGAAATATTTTTAAAAAAGTGAAATTTTTACTGTTTTACAAAAATGATAATTTCTGACGAAATAACCATGGTTTTTTTAAATGCCTATGCTTGTTTTCAAGGTAATTTTCTAAGAAATAAAACTGTTTTATAAGCATTAAAGTGCAATTTTTATCTTAGACTATGCAGGGCTTAAAATTTGGACTAAAAAAGATAGGAAAATTATAATTAACGTCTTGATGTCAAATACAGCTATATAAAATATAACAAAGTTGTAATTGTCAACAAATTTCGGGGAAAAAAAAATTATTTATTAAAATTTTTAAAATTATTTTCATGTCATAATGCGTTCAAATTTTTATAAATTGTTTTGTCCACATTCAGAGCCCTGTATATTCTAAGATAAAAATTGTACTTTAATGCTTATAAAACAGTTTTATTCCTTAGAAAATTACCTTGAAAACAAGCATAGAAATTTCAGAAAACCATGGCCACAGAAAGAATTTCGTGAGAATCACGTTCTTTTGCATGTTTCTGGGAACCGAAAAAACCCAGGAATTTTTGTTCATTTGAAACATTTGTTTATTTATAATGATTCCATTATCAACAAATTACCAATTTATAATTTTTTTATCTTTGCTAATGTCTAAACACCCCTATAAAAACAAAAAACCTTGTACGAACCCGATATTAGCAGATTAACTCATAAGTTACTACAATCAAGTTATACACCATGTGTTAACTTTAAACTCGTTTCCCCGAAAGTAGTGTTTTTTAAGCTGCTGAGTCACGCTTTTTATAGTAAAAATGGTCTGATTTTAATTTTTTTTTTAAATTACTCAGAAATGATGCAGCTATTTTTCTCTTTTTGAATTTTTTTCCGTTTTTTTTAAATGGCCCCTTAAAGTAAAAAAAAAGAAAAAAAATATTAATTTTTGCGAATTTTCGCATAACTTTGACAAATCAAAAAATAAAAAAAAGCTGCCACGGGAAAAAATAGTCAACGCAACTATACACATGAAAAAAATTCATTTTTTGAATCTAGATTGTCCCAGTGCCAAAACCGTGACTCAAGCGGGACCTCTGCATTTCTGAAACGCGTTTACGCAAGGGCGTTTCAAGATCACCACCATTTTTTTTCATCACGAATAGGAAAATTTCAAAGTTAAAGGATGTATCTTGAAAATAAAAAAAAATTTGTCAAAAAATATTCAGTAGTTTCTTTACAATTAATTCCCAAAAAACCACTGAATTTCGGGCCTGGAGAGTAGAAGACCCCCTTAAAGAAGTTTTTCAATTTTTAAAAAATGGGTGAATTGACAAATTCGGCCGGTACTGTATAAACTTATAATATTTTTAAAATTTAATAATGTATATTTAAATTATTTTAAACATTAACCATTACATAAAAACTTCTAATTATACAAAAAAATTTTGAGGTATATTAAAGCTTCAATCAGCCCAAATTTTTAAAATAATAATTTAGACTACAATAATTTGAATCAATGAAAATTGAGTCTAATGGAATTTGAAATTAAGTGATATTTACGACAAACATTAAAATTGTGAAAAGTTTTAATGTTTAGTTCTTAATATTCAGAATAATAAAAACGCAAGGATTGATTAAAATTTAGATAATTTAAAACCTTATAACTAATAGAAATTTAGATGATTTCGAAATCTACGCATTTTTGTAGAATGATGGTTCAAGAGTTCGGCTATTTTTGTAAGCTTATTTTTTGTTTGATCGTTTACTATTACATCGGCACTTAATTATAATATTATGCATCTTATTTAAATTATTTTTAACATTATTAGTACTTACTGTACGAAAGAGCGCTTTTTTGTGTTTTTTTGCCAGTCTATGTATAATTAAATAAATAAATAAATAAATTCTTTCTAACTTTAATAAATTAGAACTTAAATATATATTGATTCTTCCTTTAATTTAGATTCATTAAAAATAATTATTTCTAAATTTTACTGATCTCAATTTTCAATGATCTAAATATCAACTAATTTAATCACAAGAACATTTGAAGCTAATTTATATTAATAGAATTAAATTTTAAATATTCTTAATTAACTAAAAATTTTAAAATATGAAAATTTTAGTTCAATATTTTAGGGTAAACTATATTTTAATTTATTTATTTTCTGTCAATGCAGTTAAATTGATTCTTATCAAAGTAGACTCTAATTTTAATTTAAAGATAAATTTTATTCAAACGTAACTGAATTGAAATAAAAATATTTCTAAGTGACAAACTTTAAATGCGGACAGACTGAAAGAATGAATGAAAGAATAAATTAATCTTGCGAATTATTATTATAGATAGCTAAAAAAAGGGGGTGGACCCTCCCCTTAATAATTACTTATTATTTACTTACTTTTTTACTGTAACACTCAATATTTACTCACATTTTTCACTTTAAAACTCACTATTTACTCATGTTTTTAAATTAAAATGACACTTTTCTAACTATTTACAATCTACAAGTATGTTGGCAGCCCTGGAGCTAGGCATTAAATTTTTTCTTCCATCTTTAAATTTTCTGATTTATTTTTGAATTTATTTATCTCATTAAAGATTTTCTCCAATTTTTTAAATTTTTATTTTCTTGTTTATTGAATTTCTAGTACTTCTGAATTTTTAAAAAATTTAAGAATTTAGGATTTGTACTAAATTCTTCTTTTCTTTAAATTGTTTTTTCTTAAATAGAAAATGAGTTTTCAAATATCGTTTTATTAGAAATCCTATATAAGAAACGAGTACTGAAGGTAAGCGTTAATTTAAATTTTATTTCTTAATACAAACAATAGACTACCTGTCGGGTGTCATTATCCTTCGATCAAACCCTTGTTTAATGAGGGTCAATGGCTTTAGGAAAAGAGAGAAAATTTTCGAGTTTGAATGAAAAGAGAGAAATTAAATTAAATTCTGAAATTTTACCTCATTATTCAAATATTCTTCAAATTTAAATTTTTCTTTCTAAATACAAACAATAGACTAAATAAGCCAATCGTTTTTCAATCCAACCCTTGCATAATGAGTGTTATAATTGGTTTTGGAAAAGAGAAAAAATTTTCGAGCTTCAACGAAAAGAGAGATAAATACATTAGTGCGTGGTATAGAAGTACATGGTACTGAAAATTATCAATGAATAGAACTTGAGTGTGCATAATGTGAAAGTGAATAATGCTCCTTAAGGTGTATTTTTTATTAAGTGTTAATAATAGAAATATGTTTAATGTGAAAGTGTATAGTATTAATATGCTTATTATTTATTAAGAGTTTGTGTTAAATAGTTCTTAATACTGTGAACAAAAAGTGTTTTTTAAAGAAATGAACTGTAAGCAAGGCCGTAGCCAGAAAAAATTTTCGGGGGGGGGGGGGTTTTGTCAACAAACAGTCAAAGTGATGACCTTTTTTTTTGAAAACTTGAACAGCTGTCAAAAAAATTGGACAGCTGTGGCTTAGGATAGAGATTAAACACCCCTATCACCCCCCCCCCCCGGCTACGGCCTTGACTGTAAGTGATAAATAATAAATAATAAAGTGACTCTAATAGTAAATATACAGTAAAAATTAAATATAAAAAGTGACAGTGATTGAAATAAAAAAATGCAAAATGTGTTGACTAAAGTAAAAATATTTAGAAAGTGTTTAAATTTTTTATTTCCTTCTTATTTTCAATAAAGTTAGTGTTATGAAATGCTAAAAGTGTCCAAAAAATGCGATTGTGGATTCATTAAACAAGTGATTGATAACTGTTTAATAAATAATAAAGTGATCATAATGTTTCTAAAGAGTCATTACAGTGTAAAAGAAGTGTTAATAATATAATTATATAATAGAGGTATGATAAAGATATAAGACAATAACATGAGACAAAAATATGAAATAAACAGATGAGACAATGAAAGAAATAAGGTAAAAATATGAGATAATAGCATGAGACAATCTTATGAGATAAACATGTGAAACAATGAGGGAGATCAGGTAAAGAGATGAGATAATGGGATGAGATAAACATATGAGATACAGAAACAAAACAACATTAAGACTTTAAATATAAAGATACTTTGATGACATGTAGGATAAAGAAGTTATTATGGAGTTACATCGTGAGTCATAAAAAATTCCTTTTCTTGTTAATTTTTTTTTTGAAAGTTGTTTCTGAAAAATGAGTTCTCAGTTAAAGAAAAGATATTTTAATTTAAACAATAAAGATTAGGATATTATTCGTAATTGGTAAATGCTAAATGACAATCGCATGTATAAGTTTCAGGAATTATTGGAACTTGCATCAGGTTGTAGTTTCCAAAAACAAATTCCAGGATATTTAGAAATGTTAGATGAAATAAATAAAAGCAAATAATAAGAATAAGTCACATATTCAAATATTGTTTAGTGGAAATCGACTTTTAGGTCACTAGATTTGCACTTACTATGATGGAAATGGACTTTTTGTTTATGATAGTCTTAATGAAGGTTGTTTAAATGATGATCAAAGATAATATTTATGCAAGTTATATCCATTTAAACCTAATGTAGTTTTTTAAGAGTACAATAACCAAATTTTGTTGATTGTGGAGTATACGCCATTGCGTTTGCTGTTTCTTTATATTTTAATATTAATCCTAAAAATGTTGTATATAATCATGCTTTAATGAGAACTCATTTGGATATAATGTTTGAAAAAAATGTGTCATCTCATTTTCAGATAATTTTACAAAATTGTATAAACTTGGAATTGGCAATATCGAATAAATAAAAAAAAATTTACATGTGAGGAATGTAAAAGAAGATGCGACACAGAGGAGAAAATTAGATTATCAAACTAATGACGGCTTTACAGAAATGAAAAGAGATAGTAGTAGTCCTTTATTACATACAAAAATAGGACAGAAAAAAGTTGTTAATATTCCTGACTAAGAAACTAAAAAAAGCAGTACCAAATATGAAAAAATGTATTGTAAAAGACCTAAGTTAAAAGGAGAGATGAGAAAGAGAGACCAATAACAAATATGGAAAAATGCAAATAGTGACAGAATATAAATGTTTGAAAAAAAAAAAAATGTGGAAAATGCGTCAAATTCTATTGAAGTAGTAAAAGAAGGTAATAATTATAAAATATTAGAAACAATAGTAGTAAGAAGATATTTTTTTGCAATGCTAATGAGAAAAGTAAAAAAACTAGAGCAGAATATCAGAAAGAATATAGTGAAATGATGAAATTAAAACCAAAAAGGAATTGATAACAAAGAAACAGAAATATCAGTTATGGAAGATGTATGTTTTAGTAATGAAACAGATTTTAATTTTTCTAAAAAAAAACACATAGATAGTGCTGTTAAAAAAGGAAAGAGAGATAATGATTCTGACCACGGTGCTCTTGAAGCTAAGATAGGTCTTACAAAAATGATGATAAAAACGGCTTCTTTACCAAGTTTTGTACTTATTTGTAGATTAAAAATCCGTTTTGACTGAAATCGTACCTGTTCCCGTTTTCGAGAAATTTGAAATTTCGTATTATTTAATAGATTTTTAAGATTTTAAAGATATTTTGTTTTAATTTTATTTATTTTTTTTATTTTGAATAAAATATAATCTTAAACTGCATCTAACATTAAAAATTAATTTTAGTATTAGTTAAGGTAACTGTCCAGTGTGTGGGAGTCAAAAAGTCTATTCTTTTTTTATTACATTTTCTTATAGAAAAACTTCATCAAAATATGTCCTCAAAATCCCAAACCTAAATTCGTAATACTTTTAATTTTGTCGCGAAAAGAAGAGAGCGCACCGTGGCATGTATAGACGTGTTTTGACGCGCTGACAGCTTATTAACAAATTAACGTACATTATTTAAAAAAAAATTTTTTATAGTTTAAGACGTCAATTCAAACATCAAAATTTTACATCCCCAGCAAAAACTATTTAATCGATTGAGAGATTTTATGATGAAAAAAAGACGGATCTCCAAAACTTTTTTTCATAAGTTCGCTATTTTTTTGTTGTTGTTTAAAACAGTGAATTTTATTGGTATCGCAGACTTAGATTGATGTCTATAAAATAATAATATCTTTGATTTTTTTATTTCCATTGACTGCAAAAGGCCCCGGAATGTACCAAAAAATTAATGTTTTTTTCGAGAAATATAATATTCAATATTCAAGGTTTCAGAGAAATATCAAGGCTGATTTACGGTTTTTTCAAGGTTTGACAAAATTCTCGTCTTTTTTCCGGTTTTCAAGATTTCAAGGTTTGGTAGCCAATCCAACATGGTTTGTCTAACCATGTTTGTATTAAATATTGTTAACAGTTTCTTACTTGTTTTAAGTCTGCTAAAAGTTATATATCTTATAATATAAAACAATTTAAACACAACATACATTTAACAAACTTTTCACAGTTTTTTCATTGTTATTAAGATAACGGTTACATAAAAATATTGCAATAGCAATTATTTATCTAAAATAAAAGTTTAATATACGAGGCCCTACAATTTCATGAAATAAAATACTGTTCATGAAACAAAGTTCTCTAAGGATTTTTAAAAAACTATAAAAGATAAGATTTCATTTAAGAGCAGATTTTTAACTAATAACAATATTAATTTTTATTGAGGGTTTCAATTAAAGATTATATTTTTTATCCCACAGGCACAAAAATGACGCTTTTAGATGCCTGTAGGCAGGGTCTAAACGCATTCATTTGTTCGGCCGTGTGAAAATGATCCATGCATTTTTTTCACCTTAGGGAAAAAATGGACGCTATTTTCATACGGTCAAACAAATGAACGCATTTCGACCCTAACCTACAAGCATTAAAAAGCACCACTTTTGTGCCTTTGGAATAAAAAGTATCGTAAGCAAAACGGGTTTAAAGTCAGTCCAATTTGTTTACGATGATGTTTGTGTACTCGTTTTGTCTCGGGCTTCGCCCTCGACTGTCACTCGTACACAAACATCAGCGTAAACAAATGGCTGCCTTTGACCGCTTGTTGCTTAATATACTATTTTTTAAAATAAATAAAAAATAAAGCAAATCAAAAAACAAAATATCTATAAAATCTTAAAAATCTATTAAATAATACCAAATTTCAAGTTTCTCGAAAACGGGAAGAGGTACGATTTCGGTCAAAACGGATTCTTAACCTACAAATAAGTACAAAACTTGGTAAAGAAGCTGTTTTCATCATCATTTTTGTAAGACCTATTTTAGCTTCAAGAGCACCGTGTGACAAATCAAAAATTTCTAGCGTTTGTAATGAGACAAGTAAAAAAAGTCGTGCAGTATATCAAAAAATGTTGAAAGTCAGTTAAAGTATCTTAAAGAAGTAGGAGGAGATGATAAGAATGAGAAATTACAAAGAATAGTGAGCCAGACAAAAATTGTTAACACCTCTAATCAGAAAATTAAAAAAAAGTAGAGCAGAATATAAAAAAAGCTATCGTCAAAGATTGTAATTGAAACAGAAGATGTGCCATGATAAGGATGAAAATAATGAAATACTATATTCAAAAGATATGCAGGAGAAAGATATAAGAACTTGTGATGAGAAAATCAAAAAAGTCTTACAAAATAACAAAAACAATAACGTAAAAGATTAAAATTAAAAAGAAACGTAATCGATGAGGAAGAAATAGATGTTTCGGAACATACAGGTAAAAAAATTAAGTCATTTATGCGAAGTCTAGGTTATTTCCGGACAACTTACGCAGAGAAGTTAATCTCCCAATGAGAAAATCTACTTTTCTGAAGTACTTAAGGGGGGAACACCAGTTGTAAGTAAAAAAAAAAGTGCTTTTTTCAAGAATTTTTTTCTAGAAAACCATGAAACTTTTTGAAGAATACTATTTATTAATTAAAAGTACATATTAAAAGCTGTAATTAAAAAAAAAAAGTGTCTTTCAACCAAAACTTTTGAAGATATGAGTTATTGAAGCGACGCCTTCCAAAAAAAGGTGATTTGCAGTGATCAGGATTCCGCAAGTATGCTTCGTCTGAAATGCAAAAATGAAATTGATTTACATTTATTACAAGATTATCCTGTTAGTGATCGAAGGATTTAAAGAAAAAAAAAAATTTGACAAAATGGCGACCTGTCAAAGTCAAAAGTCTGATTTTCGTAAAGAAAAACGGTCGATTTTCAGCTACATAAAAAAAATTTTTGCACAAAAAAAATCCTTCGATCACTAACTCGGCTTAGATGTGTAAATTAAGCATACCAAATTTTAAGTAAATCGGTTTAATGGTTTTCGAGTAATCGTGATCACCGACTTTGAAAATGTCATTTTGAGAAAAACGCATTTAAAGTTTCAACGTACTTTTTTGTCAAATATTTAAAATGACCTTTGCTTGTCATATTACTCTATCTTTCCTCAAAATTATAAAGGGTAGGTACAAAAACTGTAAATTTAAGCGTAAAACAAAAGAAGAATAGCCATTGAGCACCAGGTGTAAGAGTTGGCAGATCTGGAGCGACCTGACGCGCCGCCGTATTGTGCTGTATATCTCATTTATTTTTCATCGCATCAACTTAGAAATTTCCAGATACATTTCTAAATATGTATACTTTAAAAAAATGCAAAAAAAAAGAAAAAAGATTTTTCGAAAATTACAACTGGTGTTCCCCCCTTAAGTACTAGAGATCCTACAAAGAGAGTTTAGACACAGTTGGTTTCTGCGCATCGTGATTAAACCGGAACCAGAAGTTCGGTTAAAAGGTGCGAAATATTTACATGGAAAAATTTGAATCGATTTAAATGAACGCTATATGAGGTTATGTTGCAACATTACAAAATCACTTTTGGTTCCGGTGTAATCGCAACCAATCATGAATCATCACACTTGTGTCTGAACACTCTTGATAGGATCTCTACTTAAGCACCAGTCTAATATCTAGATCATTTCCAGTTGAATTGTACAGGAAAGATAACCTCAAAATGTATAAATTGACTTCTCAGAATTACCCTAGCACCTAACCGATGTTAATTTATTTCCGGTTATCTTGCTCAAGGAAGTTTATCTTATAGTGTGAAAATATACAACGCTGAATAAACTAACATACTGACACTGCAAAACCAAATGCCTTGTTCTTAGACGTTTTGAAATCTATATGATTTCCTCTTTTGGGAGTCTAACAAAAAAATAAAATAACAAAAATTATAATTATTTCATCTAAGAGACAAAAAATAATAATAATAACAAAAATACAAAAATTCTAGAGTTAACCATTGTATGGAGTCAGAGAAGCTAAAAAAAAAATTAAAAATAAATAATATGAGAATTTTTAAAATAAGATAAGAAAACCAAAATTTATACCTTTACCGCATTAACAATAACATAAATTAAACAGACTAGAGGATATTAACAATAACAGTTAAAAGAGAAAACAGAGAAATGAGCAATATGAATATTGTCTATTTTAAATTAACAAAAATAAACTTCAACAATATTTCATAACATTTATAAGAATTATTTAAATCCCTGTTTTAAACAATTGTTTCCTTCTTTCTTAATAAAAAAACATGTGAAATCATTTACATTTTAAAACGTTGGAGAACAAATTTTAAAGATTAAAAAACTTTGTCTGAATGAATTCGTTTATTCTTGCTCCTGTTTATGAAATTTATTATTATTAATTAGTTAATTAATACATTATTTGTTGTGAAAAAAAATTTCTTTTTAATTTAATTATAACAAAACATACCTTACAAACCACAACAAAACAAACGTTTCGAGCTTACGCACATACACATATAAACGTTTAACTCAGACACTGGAAAATACGCAGTTTTTAATTTTTCCGCTAGGGCTGACACTTCTGCGAGATTCTACTTTCACAGTCGTTTGTTCCTTAAAGTGGGGACATATTTTTAAGAGAATCCCTATAGAGTAAATTCTCCTTATTATTACTTCGTGGTTGGGAACTTAGCTACTTTAGAGAAGTCGATTGACACAATTTGAAGTTAACTTTCCTAAAGAAGTTGACCGGAAGAGACCTGGACATTGGCTGAGTACTGGAGTACTTCTAAGAAGGAAATTTTTTCATTTAGAGGGTTATCTTCCCTGAGAAAGTTGTCCGGAAATGACCTGGACATCGGGTGGGTACTTAGGTACTTCAGAGAAGTGGATTATCACATTTTGAGGTTAACTTTCCTGAAGAAGTTGACCAGAAATAACCTGGACATCTGTTGGGTACATGGGTACTTTAGAGTAGTCGATCTTAACTTCTTTGAAGATATTGACCGAAAAAATCCAGTTATGCTTTAGATACACTAAGCCCAGCCAGTTCCTTACTATTTTTTATGTTCTCATTTTGAAAAAAATTAGCCCTTACAGACCCTGACCAGAAAGCATTTTCTATTTTGGCTAACTAGAGCTATTTCTACACGGGAAATTGTCAAAGTAATAAATTTGTAAATTGAGAAATTGGAGATTCGGTTATTGGAAAATTGACAAATTAAAAAATTGAAAAAGTAGTTATTGGAAAATTAAAAAATTTTAAATTGGTAAATTGAAAAATTAACAAAATAGAAAAATTCGCCAATTGGTAAATAGAGAAATTGGAGATTTTTCTATTAGGAAATTGACAAATTAGCGAAATTGGTAAGTATAAATGTGGACAATTAGAAAAGAAAAAAACAAGAGCACAATTTTGCTCGCGTAGCGCGCTTTAGAAGTTCTAGTATCATTAAAAATAAATTATCTTTTAGATGGAACAATTTTGCTCAAAGGAAAAAACTTAGGTATAAAGAAGGAGTATTGTTGATTGAAGTAGCAAATGCAAGATTTTGTTCATTAGAAGACAAAACACTTGACAAATGAAACAATCCTAGCAGTATACCAATTTTCAACAGAGTGAAAATATTGAAAAATTATAACGTTCCTAAAAACGTAACTAAAAATTAGCACAATCTTTTTTTTTTAGTACTAATCTTTTCTGAATTTTAATAAATTTTATAAAGTAAAAAAAAATAGTTTCCACATTGTTCTCGTGAAATGATGATTGTTTCCAAGGTCAATAAAAAGGGGACGTTTAATAATTATTCGCGATTCTGTAGTACTTAAAATTATTTAAATTAATTTCAATATTTTCTCTTTTCTTACAGCACTTTGTGAAGCGTATGAAGTTTACTTCTTTTATTTAACTACAATTTTTTTTTTATTTCGTAATCAATAAACATTACATTAAAAACAATTCAGATATACCGAATATATTCTGAATGCTTAATTGATTACAATTTTTGTGTTATTAAATTTTAAAAATATGAATTTTTCATACAAAAAATGTAAAATTTTTTAATTCTTGACAACGTTACACATAGGGCATCTAACCTGAAGCGGACCACTCAAATTTTTTTTCTTTTTAAGTTAAATTTGAAGAACTGATAGTTGTTTTAAAAATTCACAAAAATTATGTGTTCGACTTGAATTATAAAATTATATTGTTCTTTGTTAAATAAAAATTTAAATTAAAATAATATATCTACTTTTCATGCACTTCAATCATTTTTAAAATGTTAAAAATTATGTTAAAATGTATTTTAAATCGTACAAAATATGCATCCAAAATTTTACAACGGAATCTTTATTGGTTTAAAAACTATTTATTTTAAAGTTTTATAATTTTTCTGACCTAAAAGGGAACGTATGCCAATTATAAGGTTGTCACAGAATTCAGGGAAAAGTCAGGAAAACTGAAATGGGTCAGGGAAAAGTCAGGGATTTTCATCAAATGTACTGGAAAATTGGAAAGAATCTTTAAATTTGATGCCAAATTCTATTTTTCTGAAATTTACTGAGTATAAAAATTTACTAAATTAATTTTTAGAAGTCATATTTTAAAAATTTGTAAAAATAATTAATGTTTGCAGTCTGAAAAATATTTATTGTTCTCAATTCTAAAGTAAATATACAAAAAATTAGTTTTAAGAACACAAAAAGGTCAGAGAAAAATAAAAAAATTTATCTAGAAATCAGGGCAAATTGTAATAAAATATTTGTGTCAACCCTGAATTAATGGGTTGTATTTGTCACTAACGCTGCTCGCAACAGCGTTAACGACAATGTAAAACAACGTACGTGATTAATTCAATTCAGTAATGGGCACGAATTTCAAATAATTAATAGTATCTAAACCATTAAAGGATGCCTTAAAATACACTAAAATTTTAGGTGATGAACTTTAAGTAGAATGCCCCAAATTTTTTGTATGAAAAGAAATGGGTGATTCTCCTGAAAGGGATCACTTCACGTGTCCATATAATATTGAAAATGTTGTTTAAATTATTAATTAAAATTGTATTATCAGTGCGAGTAAAAATTCAGATTCATCTCCGAAGCCTCATTTTCTCGTTAATGAAAACATATTTTTAAACGTTTGAAACGTTATATGGAAGCTACTTCAAAATGAACGAAAATGTAACCCGAAAATATTATTTCATGTCTTAATTTATATTTTTAAATATTAAAAAATGTGCATTTTTCTTTTACGAAGTTTTTCATCTCCGAAGCCTTTTTTAAATTTATGAGACGATCTTATTTTGTTTTTGATTTAGGATTAATTGTTTTGAAAAATCTAACCTTTAGTAAAATGTGATATTTGTTTATAAAATATTGAAAAGAGGATTTTTGATACTCAATTTCGGGAAAAATAAAATTGTATAAGATTCATAATTTATAAATCTAGAAAATTAAAATAAAAAATTTATGACTTGACTCGGAGTTAGTCTTTTTTAACCTCAAAGCTATGGGACAATAAAATGCTTTTGTAGGCCGTAGATTTGCAAATTAATTTTGCGCAACTTATGTTTTTCTTTCTGAATCTCTTTGGAACTTATATAACAAAAAATAATTCAGAAAATTTAAAAATTTTATTTTTCACTTTTTCAAACAAAAACAGGTCCCTTTCAGAAGAATCACCCAAATAAAATTTTTTTTAAATACGTTAATATGTTTAAATATGATTTTTCTTTAATTACCAAAAAAATGTAATTCTTGTGTTTTTAAAGTGTGATTTACGTCATTTTTTCAAATGTGAATTTTAAAAATAAAAAAATGTTAGCCTATGTTTTTTTTGTGTAAGCTTACTATGAGCATACCTCAACTTTACGAGGTAAGATTTCCGTGAACTTCATCCGCCCTAGCGAGACAGCCAGTATTAGTGGGTATTAGTTAATAACCTCTTAGTACCACTTAGTACCCTCCTAGTACCATCCTAATTTATTTTATGTTTTATGTTAAAATAAGCATAAGTTTCAAAGTTTAATGTTATAATTAGGAATCGGCATTTAATTTTGCATCGATAAATGGTATAAAAACGGAAAATAGAGCAAAAATTAATGTGAAAACAGAAAAAGAAAAACTTGTCATTAATTTGATTCACTGCGCCGGCGCGCGGAATCCATGCTGACCACAAGCAGAGTTACTAGCCAACCATAGCAACAAAAGTCACCACATCCAAGCGAGTCGATAAAGACGCATATTGCTGCACACCGCACCCAACAGATGGCGCAACTAGTAGATCATTTCGAAGAAATCCTGACATACAAATAAAAATCTGATACAAGACGGTCAACGTATGTACAAATATTGACAAATTTTAACATAGAAAAAAGGAAAATTGGATTATGATGTATATATTTTAAATCAGATAACGAAACTGTGTGAAAATTATAAATTGTAATCACACTATTCAACAAATTTATTATTTATTAATATATCTATCTTAAATAAAAAAAGACAAAAATACGCAAATTTGCCTAAATAAGAAAAATATAATAAGAAATATAACTTTTAAAATATACAATAATAGGTAAAAAAAAAATTAAATATTATTTTATAAAAATAAAAAAAATTTTAATTTTTTGTGTCAAAGTAGCAAAAAATACATTTAAGATCCAAATCTCTAAAAAACATATCTTTTTCCTCTTAAAATATAAAATGGTACTAAGTGGTATTAAGAGGGTACTAAGAGGTACTAAGGCGGTACGAATAATTCAGATCGTCTATGACCTTTTAAGTACCAGATATAATTTTTAAACATTTTTGAACAAAGATAAAAACATTTTACGTTTCTACAAATGTGAAAAAATATTAAATTTATTTGTTTTTCGATTTTTCAAATATTTTTGTTTTCAAACAAATTACTCGTTCTAAATGGTCAAACCAATTTTTCTAATACATTTTATAAATGTTTTTTATTATCTCTAAGTAGCAAAAAATCCAATTAAGATCCAAATCTCTAAAAAACATATCTTTTTCCTTTTAAAATATAAAATGGTACTAAGTCGTATTAAGAGTGTACTAAGAGGTACTAAGGCGGTACGAATAATTCAGATCGTCTATGACGTTTTAAGTAATAGAAATAATATTTAAACTTTTTTCAACAATGATTAAAACATTTTACGTTTCTACAAATGTGAAAAAATATTAATTTTATTTTTTATTCGAGTTTCAAAATTTTTCTTTCCAAACATATTTCTCATTCTAAATGGTCAAACCAATTTTTTTGATACATTATATAAGTCTTTTTTATCATCTCTAAGTAGCAAAAAATCCAATTAAGATCCAAATCTCTAAAAAACATATCTTTTTCCTCTTAAAATATAAAATGGTACTAAGTGGTATTAAGAGGGTACTAAGTGGTACTAAGGCGGTACGAATAATTTAGATCGTCTATGGTCTTTATAATAATAAAAAACATTTTTAAACATTTTTCAACGAAGATTAAAACATTTTACGTTTCTACAAATTTGAAAAAATATTAATTTTTTTTTTTTCGATTTTTCAAAATTTTGGTTTCCAAACAAAATTCTTATTCTAAATAGTCAAACCAATTTTTTTGATACATTATATAAGTCTTTTTTATTATCTCTAAGTAGCAAAAAATGCATTTAAGATCTAAATCTCTGAAAAACATATCCTTTACCTCTTAAAATATAAAATGGTACTAAGTGGTATTAAGACAGTACTAAGAGTTACTAAGGCGGTACGAATAATTCAGATCGTCTATGACCTTTTAAGTAACAGAAATAATTTTTAAACATTTTTGAACAAAGATAAAACATTTTACGTTTCTACAAATGTGAAAAAATATTAATTTTATTTTTTATTCGATTTTTCAAAATTTTTGTTTCCCAACATATTTCTCATTCTAAATAGTCAAACCAATTTATTTGATACATTATATAAGTCTTTTTTATTATCTCTAAGTAGCAAAAAATCCAATTAAGATCAAAATCTCTAAAAAACATATCTTTTTCCTCTTAAAATATAAAATGGTACTAAGTGGTCCTAAGAGGGTACTAAGAGGTACTAAGGCGGTATGAATAATTTAGATCGTCTATGACCTTTTAAGTAACAGAAATAATTTTTAAACATTTTTGAACAAAGATAAAAACATTTTACGTTTCTACAAATGTAAAAAAATATTAAATTTTTTTGTTTTTTGATTTTTCAAAATTTTTGTTTTCAAACAAATTACTCGTTCTAAATGGTCAATCCAATTTTTCTAATACATTTTATAAATGTTTTTTATTATCTCTAAATAGCAAAAAATCCAATTAAGATCCAAATCTCTAAAAAACATATCTTTTTCCTCTTAAAATATAAAATGGTACTAAGTGGTATTAAGAGGGTACTAAGAGGTACTAAGGCGGTACGAATAATTCAGATCGTCTATGACCTTTTAAGTAACAGAAATAATTTTTAAACATTTTTGAACAAAGATAAAAACATTTTACGTTTCTACAAATGTGAAAAAATATTAAATTTATTTGTTTTTCGATTTTTCAAAATTTTTGTTTTCAAACAAATTACTCGTTCTAAATGGTCAAACCAATTTTTTTGATACATTATATAAGTCTTTTTTATCATCTCTAAGTAGCAAAAAAGCCAATTAAGATCCAAATCTCTAAAAAACATATCTTTTTCCTCTTAAAATATAAAATGGTACTAAGTGGTATTAAGAGGGTACTAAGTGGTACTAAGGCGGTACGAATAATTCAGGTCGTCTATGACCTTTTAAGTAACAGAAATAATTTTTAAACATTTTTTAACGAATATTAAATGATTTTACGTTTCTACAAATTTGAAAGAATATTAATTTTATTTTTTTTTTCGATTTTTCAAAATTTTTGTTTTCAAACAAATTACTCGTTCTAAATAGTCAAACCAATTTTTCTAATACATTTTATAAATGTTTTTTATTATCTCTAAGTAGCAAAAAATCCAATTAAGATCCAAATCTCTAAAAAACATATCTTTTTTCTCTTAAAATATAAAATGGTACTAAGTGGTATTAAGAGGGTACTAAGAGGTACTAAGAGGTACTAAGGCGGTACGAAAAATTCAGGTCGTCTATGACCTTTTAAGTAAGAAAAGCATTTTTAAACATTTTTGAACAAAGATAAAAACAATTTCTGTTTCTACAAATGTGAAAAAATATTAATTTTATTTTTTTATCGATTTTTTAAAATTTTGGTTTTCAAACAAATTTCTCGTTCTAAATGGTCATGAAAATTTTTCTGATACATTTTATAAGTCTTTTTCATGACAGGATGTCTAGCAAACTGGCAATTTTAAATTCGCGGCAAAATTCCGGATTTCCCGGATCTTAGAGCACAATTTTCCCGAATTTTTAAAAATGAAAATTATAGATCCGAATTTTAAAACAATATATTATAATGTAGTTGGGTAGCTTCTTTCTTGTTTTTATTACAGGTCTGATCAAAATCATGATTTAGAAAAAAAGATTTTTTTTATTTAAATCGGACTTTTTTTTATTTAAATAATTTTTTTTTTTAATTTTATTAGTATATAAAAGCTCAAAATGCTTATTTGTATTAGTTTATTTTTTTACAGGGAAAAAAATTATTATAAATAATAATGAAGTATCAAATATTTAATTAAAATTAAATAAATTATGTCGAATAAATGAGAAAATTTCAAAAAAATATTTCTAAATCCATATGATCGCAAAATTAAGACAATTAGGTAAGAGCAGCTAAAGAATAACAAATTATCAAAAAGAACAAAAGCGTTGAAGATGAGAAAACAGTCTATTTAAAAAAATGTCATGGACATTATTAAAGAAATGAAGAAAAAATTAAGAAAACAACACAAGAATAAAATAATAGCATAAAAATATATAAAAAGTAGAAACTCTTTTAAAAAAATTAAACTATTTACAGACATTTTTTTAAAATTAAAATAAAAAAAGGAGATAATTAAAAAAACTTTAAAATACTATATTACTAAAAAAAAAAAAAAATTTAAAAGAAAAGAAATTTTATGAAATAGAAGAACGATGTTAAAATGAGAATATTTTAGTACAAGATTAAATTTACATAACATAAAATAAAAGAATCAAAGTTTTCAAAAAAGTTGAAAATTGAGAAATTTGAAAAATGTAGATAAAAGCATTGAATAAATGTGTTTAAAAATGTTTAATTATGAGATCAAAACTAAACAATTTAAAAGAAGAAAAAATGTTTCTAAGAAGTGGAAAAATGATGACAAAAATTAAAGAATTAATTAAAAAGCAAGCAAGGACAGAAAATAGTGAAAAATCAAGAAAATTAAATAAATAGCAAGAAAATGGAGAAATGTTTTTTCTTTAATCCAACCGACTGTAAAAAAATGTAAAAAGTACAAAAAATAATAAATTTTGTTTTAGAATCTACTAAAAAATTAGAATTAATAAAAATAAAATAAAAAGAAATTTACAAATCTTTTAAAAATAAAAAAGTTTAGGCAAATTAAACCAAAAACATTTTTATAATATTACACAAAACCTAAAATTTTTATGAAAGAATTAGTAAATTTGAATGAAATCTTGCAAAAAATAGACAAGATGTGAAAAAAAATTGAATAAATTTTTAAAACAATGGGCGTATTTACTTTTAAAAATATGAAAATAATTATGAAAATCATCGAAATAATAAGTTTAGTGAATATTATAATAACAAAATTGTGTAGGGGAAACTGCCCTATGGTGGGTAGCCGTTCCAACAGTGGATAGCTATAATGATCCTACTAAAAAAAAGCATGAAGGCATGGGCAAGATCGAATATCGAAATAATCGAAGTGCGATTATTAGGATTAAGCAATAGAGAAAGGCATACTCGCAAGGGTAAAATGGGCACGTTGTAGATGGCGCTGTCCATCTATTTGGCGCTAACTTTTAAACAAGAATGACTGTTTTTTTAGAAATTGATTTAATTGTAAAATTTTTGGTACAAAATAGGTATTATCTTTTCCTTAAACATTGTTTTTCGAATTGATTTTATTACTAGCAACATTATCGCTCGCCCAAGCGCGCGGCAAACTTTGCAATAATTTTATGCAAATTAAACAAAATAGTTGAAAAATTACAGGAATAACAGTTGGAAATAATTGCAAATTGAACATCTAAATTGAAAATCAGAAAAGATAATTGAAATTGAAGAAAATAAAAATTAGGGATATGAATTGAAAATTAAAGAATTAAGTTAAAACTTAAAAAAATAATTGATAATTGAACAAAAATTACAAAATGACGAAAATAATTGACAATTAAAAACAAAATTAAAAAAAAAAGGCTAGAATAATGTACAAGCGAACAAAATAATTAAAAAAATTAAAGAATAATTATAAAAATATAAGATAATAATTGAACATTAAAAAAAATGTAGACAACAATTAAAAATTGCGGAAAACAATTAATAATTGAAATAGTTGAGAAATGACGAAAATAAATGAAAAATTGAAGAAAATATGTGAAAAATGACAAAAATAATTGTCAATTGAAAACAAAATTCGCAAAATGACTAGAATAATAGGGAACTAAAAAAATTATTGAAAAAATTAAACAAAAAATATTAAATTTAAAGATATTTATTGCAAATTGAAAAATTATAGGAATAATTGTTGGAAATAATCGCACATTTAACAATTGGTTTAAAAATTGAAGAAAGCAATTAGAAATTGAAGAAGGGAATTAAAATTTAAAGTATATATCTCAAAATTGAAAAACTGTTACTGAAAAAAGCCGAGAAATAATTAATATAGTAAAAACTAACTACAACTAACTCACAAAACTATGTTGACTTTGTATCAATTGATAGTTTTATCAGTGTTTGCGGAGGGTATAATATATGTGTCTGACTTTAATTATGTGATCTGTATGGAGCCTGAAGTTTAAATTTTAAATAGAAAATAATATTGTTGATTAAATTGCAGATTATATTATATTGTATTTTGATATTGAATATTTCATATTAATTTCAGCGCCTACGCGCGAAAGGGCATTTTTTTGTAGCCAGTACACTGCATTAAATAAAATAAATAAAATAAAAAACAATTGAAATCTGAAGAAAGGAAATAAAAATTGAAGAATAATTATGGAATTAAAAATTAAAGAAAATAATTGAATAATTGAAAATTAAAGAAACTTAATGATAATCGAAAAAAATAATTGAAAAGAGCGATAATTTTTCAATATTGAAGAAAATAATTTGAAATTGACAAGTGGAATTTATATTTAAAGAAAATAACTGAGAATTGAAGAGAATACTTTTTGAATTGAATAATTGATTTACAATTTTTAAAACAATTTTTATGAATGAGAAGAATAATTGAAAAATCTGAGAATTATTGAATACTCAGGAATTAATTGAAAATCGATAAACATAATTGAAAATTAAAGAAAATGTTTGAGAATTGAAGAATGTAATAAAAAATTGAAGAAATAAATTGTAATTTAGAAAAATAAATAATGGAAATTTCAAGAAAATAATTGATAATTAAAAGAGAAATTAAAATATGACGAAAATAATGAAATATTGACGAAAATAATTAATTATTAAAAAAAAGAATTAACAATTGAAAATTGATGAAAATTATTGAAAAAATTGTAGAAAATAAATAATAAAATTGAAGAATTGTATTGCAATTTTAAGAAAAAGAATTGATAATTGAGAAAATACGGGAATTATTAAATATTAAATAAAATAATTGAAAAACGTAAAATGTAATTGAAATTTGAAGAAAAAACTGAAGAAAAAATTACGAATTGAAGAAAATAACTAAAAATTAAATAAATAAATTAAAGATTAAAGAATTGAATTGAAATTTTAAGAGAATAGTTGATAATTGAAAGAAAAATTAGAAAATGACTATATAATTAAATATTATGAAAATTTTCCCGGTTTCCCCGTGAAGTGGCAACCCTGATTATTATATTACTTATTATTCTACTTTTTTTATAATAAAAGGCAATTAACAATTAGATACATAAAATAAAAACTCATATAATTTTTAATTAATTTGAAAATATACATTTCTTCCATGTAATCTTGTGGATTATTATTACCTGTAGATTTCTATTGGAAAAATACAATATTTAATCAATTTTAAAATGTGGACTGTAAATTGTAAATAACGAACAATTTTATAAAATTGAATAATTAAATTGAAAGCAATAAGAGAAATGACTCCTTCATCTAATGGACCTAATTATTTTGGTCTTCTATCTTTTTCTATCTTTTTTTTAGCGCACGTAGTGACGTATGAATTAGAAAAAGACGGAAAAACAAAATGCAAAGATCTATTATATAGAAGAGTATTTTACTGAAAATTTGAACAAGAATTGACTAAAGATTAAAGGTGATCCCAGAATGCAAGTATTTTGAACGTCGACGCATCGATAGCGACGCGTTGATCCATTGTTGAACAATAGACCGACGCGTCGCTATCAACGCGTCGACGTTTAAAATACTTGCATTCTGGGATCACCTTTAAAATAAAATTTTAGTAAGAAAATTACTTGCTTTACTTTTTAAGAAAATAAAGGTAGAAAAATGGACAGAAAAATAGCAGAAAATTTGAAAAAGAAAATAAAATTAAGAAAAGGCAAAGAACAGCAAAAGAGACGTCTGCGCTAGTTTTACAAATTATTCATTATACCGAAACAAATCTTAGAAAACTATAATGAATATTAATTGCTTAATGTTTCAATCATTATTATCCCGGTAAACGGGGAGGAATAGAAGAAAATTAGAAAGTTGGAAATTTTGCTAGAAATACGGGAATACTCAATTATTTGGAATGCGCGATTTTTCCATTTTTAAAATATCACTTCCCAGCAATAGAATTTTTGAAAAATGAATTTTTTTCTATTAGTAGGAAGATACGAGACATTGAAAGTAATTCAGAATCTGAATTATTTTTAATGCGCGAATGTGTCACCGATACAAGTAACTGCAAAGAGTTCGAAATGAAACTTTAAAAAGTAGAAAATTGTATAGCTTTCAATTGACTACAGAAATTATGAAGAAGCGAATTGGAGGCCATTGAAAAAATGGAGAATGTGAATAGGAGATTTTAGTGACTATCAGTAGAGACTACAAGAAATCGACAATTTCTATTGCTTTCAATTGTCTATAGAAATTTTCAAGAAGCGAATTGAAGGCAATTAAAAAGTTAGAGAATATGAAAATAATAAATGTTTGAATTTCTATTGCTTTCAATACGCGCGTGAAATTTCCTGAAAATTTACAATAAGTTTAATTAATAAATAATAATTATTAATAATAATAATAAACAATTTAATTCATTCATTTCTTCAATTTGTCTACACTTAAAGTTCGGCACTATAGATGTTGTAAAGTACAACATAATAAAAATAAAAAATTTAATTAAATTAAAAAAAGCGAGCACGTTTTCCAACATTTTTTAAGGTTTATGAATGCTTTCTTTATAATTTGTTCCTATTTTTAAAATAATTAAAAAATAACTAGAAGAATTGAAAAAAATTATTCGAAAAATGATGAAAATTGAAAACAAAATGAGAAAAATGACTAGATTAATAAACAGCTGTAAAAAATTATTAAAAAAAATTAAACAAGAAATATTAAAATATAGGAAAATAATTGGAAATTAAAAAATTAAGAAAATTATAGAAATAATTCTTGGAAATAATTGCAAAATGAACAATTGAATTGAAAATCAAAAAAGATTACTTGAAATTGAAGAAAATAATAATATAATTAAAAGCAGAGAAATATTGAATATGGAAGGAAATAATTGAAAATTGAAGAATGGAATTGAAATTGAAAGAGAATTATAATAAAATGAAGAAACAAATTAAAAATTTAAGAATTAAATTCAAATTTTAGAAAATAATTGATAAGTGTAAAAAGGCGAGAATTATTGAATATGAATGAAATAATTAAAAATTAAAGAATGGAATTTTAACTTGAAAAAAATAATCCAAAAGTGAAAAATTAAAAACTAATATTACATTTTAAGGAAATAATTTCAAATTAAAAATTTAAGAAAATTATAGAAAGAATTGTTGGAAATAATTGTACATTGAACGACTTTTGAAAATAAAAAAAAATCATTGAAATTGAAGAAAATAATTAAAAACTTGAAAAATTTAATTAAAATTTGAAAAAAATTTATTTTTGACGAAAGTAAGTAACCAATTGAATTTAAAATTAAAGAAACTTATTGTGAATCGAAAAAAGTAATTGGAAAAAGAATGGAATTGAAATTAGTAGAAAATAATTGAGAATTGAAGAAATAAAGTAAAGATTAAAGAATTAAATTAAAGTTGTAGGAAAATAATAGATAATTACAAAAAAATTTTTAAAATGACTAAAATAATTAAATATTACAGAAAATAATTTACAATTGAAAATAAATTTCGAAAACTGTCGAGAATATTTGACAATAGAACAAAATAATTCAAAAGGTTAATAATAATAATTATAAAATCGTCGGCTAAGAATTATACTGCGTCGTGGCCATTTTTTGAAAATTTATTGTATAGTATTGCATATTTCACAGGTGTTGAACTTGATTTTTTATAAAGAGATATACTCAAAAACTGCTTTTAATTCATCATAATTATAAATTAAAAATTTTGTGGAATCAAAAGATTAGAATTATATGTCTACGATTTCGTGTGTTTTACGTGATAATGAAAACTTTAAGCAACAAAATTTATATGTAATTAACTTTTATTATAAACGTTGTGGTAATTTACGTGAATTTAATTAAAAAAGAAGCATCTTTTATAATCAATAAATACTTTTTAATTTTAAGAAAGCTTATAAATGAGTATGAAGTGAGTAAACTTTGAACCTCTTTTTCTCGATTTAACAGAAAGTGGACATGGCACACTATAATTCTAAGCCGATGAAATGTTAAAAGAATAAACGAAAATTCAAAAAATTGTAGTAAATAATTAAAAATTAAAGAAAATGATTAAGAATTGAAAGACATAATTGGAAAATAATCTAAATAATTGCAACATTGTAGAAAATATCTGAAAAGTAACATAATTAATTGACAATGGAAAACAAAAATGGCTATATTAATACACAATTCGTTAAAATAATTTTAAAACAGTACTTCTTCTATGGGGAAGCAAAATTAAACAATAAATATTAAATTTAAACTGAATAATTGCAAAATGAAAATTTTAGGAAATTATAGCAATAATTTCTGGAAAAAATTGCAAATTGAAGAAAAGAATTGAACAATTCAATTTAAAATTAAGGGTGACTTATTAATAATCGAGATAATAAACAATTGAAAAAAGGTAAGAATTTTTTAATATTAGGTAAAGGAAATAATTGGAAGTTGGAAAATGGAATTGAAATTTGTAGAAAATGATTAAGACTTAGAGAGAATAATTAAAAATTAAATAAATAAATTGAAGATTAAAGAATTAAATTGAAATCATAACAAAACAATTGATAATTAAAATAAAAATTATTAATAATGACGAAAATAATTAAATGGTAAAGAAAATAATTCAATTGAGTTTAAAATTAAAGAAACTTATTGATAATCTAAAAAAATTATTGTAAAAGGTCAAAAATGTTTGAAAACTAAGTAAGTAATTGAAAATTGAAAAATGGAATTGAAATTTGAAGAAAATAATTTAGTTGTAGAATTGAAGAAATGAATTAGAATTTTAAAACAATTATGTTTGCGAACAAAATAATTGAAAATTGGAGAAAATAATTAAAAATTGGAGAATTAAATTTAAGATTTACGAATTAAATTGTGGTTTTAAGATAATAATTGATAATTGAAGGAAAAATTACATAATGATGAAAATAACTGAATATTAAAGAAAATAATTAAGAAATGAAAAAAAAATTGACAAATGACAATAAATTTGACAAATGTCGAGAACAATCCTGCCGTCCTTTTTAAAAAAGGCACTATCTCACTAATGTAGATAGTGCCTTTTTTAAAAAGGACGGCAGAATCAACAACAGAACAAACAAATTAAAGAATACTTATAAAATTTAAGGAAAACAATTTTATTTTAAAAATCGCTCCCTATTCATAACTTCAATCAATGAAATTTTGTTGAAAATCAGTTGGAAATGAATAAATTGTCAGAAAAATTACTGACAATTAAGTCACTGATAAAAATTTTTATTTTTTTGTTTATTTATTTTATAAATTGTTTTTTCAATTTTTCACTGATTGATATAGATGGAAATAATTTTCAATTTCAGTAACAGCACTGAAAATTTTAGTTATTTTCTATTGATCAATCAGGTAAAAGTCATTTATTTCAAATGAAAAGTCACTAATTGAAATCATAAAAAGACAAATTAATGTAATTAATTTTTTAAAACAATATTTTATAAAATTCCCTGATTTTTTAGGGTTTTTCAGGTTTTCCCTGACTACAAAAAATTCAATCAATACAAAAAAATTCTGATAACAATTAATTTAATCTAAATAAATTCGTAATTTATTTTTTGTATTTAAACTATATACTGGCCAATGAAAAAATGCAAGGGAGCATATATTTTGTTAGTAAATAAATAAAGGACAGGTTAGAAAACTGAATTTTAGCATTTTAAATTGAAAATGCAATTTCAAATATACAATTTTTTATAGGATCTTTAGGAAAAACGATATTCTTGAATATGAAATATGAAGGAAAATTTTCATAAATTATTAAATAATTGTGAGACGTTGTGATGGTTCCTATTCAATATTTGTTTCTTCGAATTAGTATTTATAAAAACGCGTAGTTAGACGAAAAGTTTTAAAAATGAATTATCACTTATTATAATTTTTGTTAAAATTAATTTGCAAATACTAGAAATTGAAGGTTAGAATTTTTTTATTAATATGACTTTTTATTAAAATGAAGTTTGTTTAAAGAGAAATCTTTTGTTCACGAATTTGCTTTTAACAGAATTAACGTTTAATGTAAACGTCAGATAACCTGACTTTCGTGTGCCAGAATTTTTACATAACCTTATTTACGTATTTTGTAATTTTTATTCCAATTAATTATAATTTGTTAGATTCTAGACACCACAGACATTTAATTTGATAAAATATCCACTTAGCCGAATTTAAATATGACAGAATTACAATTTAACAGAAATACTAATAGGCGGGATTTTTATTTAACACAATATCTATTTAATAGACAGTTTAATTATTCGAATCTTTTTTCGGAATCATTTCTATATTTTAGAAATGTTATTTAATAGAATTTACAATTGTTAGAAATTGTGTACTGCAAACTTTATATTTAAGCAAATTTCCATTTATCTTGACTTTTATGTAGTAGAATCTCTATTTAGCAGAACTTTTATTTAACAGAATTAAAATATAACCTATAATTCATGCAACCAAATTTGCATGTGACAGACTGTTTACGAACCCGAATTTTAATGTGATAGAATCTCTATGTATCCAAATATTTATTATGTACAGTCCTGGCAAGGTATGCTTTAACATTTTTCAATACAAATTGCATAGAAAAATGTTAAAGCATACATTGACAGGAGTATACAATCTCCAAGTGATAGAACTTTCAACTGTCTGGCAATTCATTTGGTCGAACTTTTGTTTGGCAGAACTTTAATACAACAGAACTTTTAAATAACCGACTTTTCTTGCAAGGGAATTTAAATGTGACAGACTCTATATTAAACAGAATTTTTATGCAGCTGAATCTCTACATAACCGAATATTCTTCATACAGACTGCCCACCCAACATATCTCTTAATTAACCACAATTCATATCGCCGGACTTTCGTTTGGCAGAATCGCCTAATGACAGAACTTCCAATTGGCCGAATCGTTAGCCAATCAGATACAACTATGTACTTGAACTTAAATCTGATTGGCTAACGATTCGGCCAATTAGAATTTCTGTCATATAGCGATTCTGCCAAACGAAAGTTCGGCGATATAAAGTGTGGTTAATTAAGAGTTGGGTAAGAATTCCTGAAGTGGGCCCCTAAATTTTTTTGGGTCTGTGAATTTTTTTCATTCTTATATGTTTCGATAGCCAATGATGGTATAATAAAAACCTGTAAATAGTTTTCCGAAATTCGAATATTTGCAAAAGTTATTAAAGGTCAAAGTTTTTTGCAGCGTTTTAGTAAATAACCAATTACTCGCGAGTGGATGAACCGATTTTAATAAAAATTGGAAGGAAGCTTAATGAGGAATTGTACTTACGATAAATGATCAAAATTTCAATTAGAAATAATAATTTGTTTAAATAAATTAAGTTTTTAATTTTTTAGGTTAAAAAACTATGTGTTCTCCCTCTTTTTTTTAATTTGTTTTTTAAGAATCAAATAGAGAATACTTTTAAGATTTTATTTAAACAATAAAAAAGTAGGATTCTCAATAACTTAATAAAATACAATATTTTATAATAAAGTTTCCACAGCCTTTTTATGTAGGTTTTTAACTATCGCTCGCCTTTTGTTTTCTTGTGTATTGTAACATCCTCCTTAAGCTTCCTTCCAATTTTTATTAAAATCGGTTTATCCACTCGCGAGTAATTGGTTATTTACTAAAACGCTGCAAAAAACTTTTACCTTTAATAACTTTTGCAAATATTCGAATTTCGGAAAACTATTTACAGGTTTTTATTATACCATCATTAGCTATCGAAACATATAAGAATGAAAAAAATTCACAGATACAAAAAAATTTAGGGGCCCACTTCAGGAATTCTTACCCTAATATTTTTTCAAATTTATAGAAACGTAAAATCTTTTAATTTTCGTTAAAAAATTTTTAAAAATTATTTCTGTTACCTAAAAGGTCATAGACAATCTGAATTATTCGTACCCCCTTAGGACCTCTTAGTACCCTCGTAATACCACTTAGTACCATTTTATATTTTAAGAGGAAAAAGATATGTTTTTTAGAGATCTGGATCCTAATTGGATTTTTTGCTACTTAGAGATAATAAAAAAGACTTATATAATGTATCAAAAAAATTGGTTTGACCATTTAGAACGAGTAATTTGTTTAAAAACAAAAATTTTGAAAAATCGAACAAAAAAATAAAAATAATATTTTTTCAAATTTGTAGAAACGTAAAATCTTTTCATCTTCGATAAAAAATGTTTTAACATTATTTCTGTTACTTAAAAGGTCATAGACGATCTGAGTTATTCGTACCGCCTTAGTACCACTTAGTACCCTATTAATACCACTTAGTACCCTTTTATATTTTAAGAGGAAAAGGATATGTTTTTCAGAGATTTAGATCTTAAATGCATTTTTTGCTACTTAAAGATAATAAAAAAGACTTATATAATGTATCAAAAAAATTGGTTAAACCATTTAGAATGAAAATTTTGTTTGGAAACCAAAATTTTGAAAACTCGAAAAAAAAAATAAAATTAATATTTTTTCAAATTTGTAGAAACGTAAAATCTTTTAATCTTCGTTGAAAAATATTTAAAAATTATTTCTGTTACTTAAAAGGTCATAGGCGACCTAAATTATTCCTACCGCCTTAGTACCACTTAGTACTCTCTTATTACCACTTAGTAGCATTTTATATTTTAAGAGGAAAAAGATATGTTTTTTAGAGATTTTGATCTTAATTGGATTTTTTGCTACTTAGAGATAATAAAAAACATTTATAAAATGTATTAGAAAAATTGGTTTAACCATTTAGAACGAGTAATTTGTTTGAAGAGAGAAATTTTGAAAAATCGAAAAAAAAAATAAAATTAATATTTTTTCAAATTTGTAGAAACGTAAAATCTTTAAATTTTCGTTGAAAAATGTTTAAAAATTATTTCTGTTACTTAAAAGGTCATAGGCGACCTAAATTATTCCTACCGCCTTAGTACCACTTAGTACTCTCTTAATACCACTTAGTACCATTTTATATTTTAAAAGGAAAAAGATATGTTTTTTAGAGATTTGGATCTTAATTGGATTTTTTGCTATTTAGAAATAATAGAAAATACTTATATAATGTATCAAAAAAAGTGGTTTGACAATTTAGAATGAGAATTTTGTTTGGAAACCAAAATTTTAAAAAATCGAAAAACAAATAAATTTAATATTTTTTCATATTTGTAGAAACGTAAAATGTTTTTATCTTTGTTCAAAAATGTTTAAAAATTATTTCTGTTACTTAAAAGGTTATAGACGACCTGTATTATTCGTACCGCCTTAGTACCTCTTAGTACCCTCTTAATACCACTTAGTACCCTTTTATATTTTAAGAGGAAAAGGATATGTTTTTCAGAGATTTTGATCTTAATTGGATTTTTTGCTATTTAGAAATAATAGAAAAGACTTATATAATGTATCAAAAAAAGTGGTTTGACAATTTAGAATGAGAATTTTGTTTGGAAACCAAAATTTTGAAAAATCGAAAAACAAATAAATTTAATATTTTTTCACATTTGTAGAAACCTAAAATCTTTTCATCTTCGTTAAAAAATGTTTAAAAATTATTTCTGTTATTTCAAAGGTCATAGACGACCCGAAATATTCGTACCGCCTTAGTAACACTTAGTACCCTCTTATTACCACTTAGTACCATTTTATATTTTAAAAGGAAAAAAATATGTTTTTTAGAGATTTGGATCTTAATTGGATTTTTTGCTACTTAGAGATAATAAAAAACATATATAAAATGTATTAGAAAAATTGGTTTGACCACTTAGAAAGAGTAATTTGTTTGAAAACAAAAAGTTTGAAAAATCGAAAAAAAAAAAAAAATTAATATTTTTTCAAATTTGTAGAAACGTAAAATCTTTTCATCTTCCATAAAAAATGTTTTAAAATTATTTCTGTTACTTAAAAGGTCATAGACGATCTGAGTTATTCGTACCGCCTTAGTACCACTTAGTACCCTCTTAATACCACTTAGTACCCTTTTATATTTTAAGAGGAAAAGGATATGTTTTTCAGAGATTTGGATCTTAATTGGACTTTTTGCTACTTAGAGATAATAAAAAACATTTATAAAATGTATTAGAAAAATTGGTTTGATCATTTAGAACGAGTAATTTGTTTGAAAACAAAAATTTTGAAGAATCGAAAAACAAATAAATTTAATATTTTTTCAAATTTGTAGAAACGTAAAATCTTTAAATTTTCGTTGAAAAATGTTTAAAAATTATTTCTGTTACCTAAAAGGTCATAGACGACCTGAATTATTCGTACCGCCTTAGTACCACTTAGTACCCTCTTAATACCACTTAGTACCATTTTATACTTTAAAAGGAAAAAGATATGTTTTTTAGAAATTTGGATCTTAATTGGATTTTTTGCTACTTAGAGATAATAAAAAACATTTATAAAATGTATTAGAAAAATTAGTTTGACCATTTAGAACGAGTAATTTGTTTGAAAACAAAAATTTTGAAAAATCGAAAAAAAAAATAAAATTAATATTTTTTCAAATTTGTAGAAACGTAAAGCTTTTAATTTTCGTTGAAAAATGTTTAAAAATTATTTCTGTTACTTAAAAGGTCATAGACGACCTGAATTATTCGTACCGCCTTAGTAACACTTAGTACCCTCTTATTACCACTTAGTACCATTTTATATTTCAAAAGGAAAAAAATATGTTTTTTAGAGATTTGGATCTTAATTGGATTTTTTGCTACTTAGAGATAATAAAAAACATTTATAAAATGTATTAGAAAAATTGGTTTGACCATTTAGAACGAGTAATTTGTTAGAAAACAAAAAGTTTGAAAAATCGAAAAAAAAAAATCTAATATTTTTTACCATTTGTAGAAACGTAAAATGTATTTATCTTCGTTCAAAAATGTTTAAAAATTATTTCTGTTACTTAAAAGGTTATAAACGACCTGTATTATTCGTACCGCCTTAGTACCTCTTAGTACCCCCTTTATACCACTTAGTACCCTTTTATATTTTAAGAGGAAAAGGATATGTTTTTCAGAGATACAGATCTTAAATGCATTTTTTGCTACTTAGAGATAATAAAAAAGACTTATATAATGTATCAAAAAAATTGGTTTGACCATTTAGAACGAGTAATTTGTTTGAAAACAAAAAGTTTGAAAAATCGAAAAAAAAAAATTTAATATTTTTTAACATTTGTAGAAACGTAAAATGTATTCATCTTCGTTAAAAAATGTTTAAAAATTATTTCTGTTATTTCAAAGGTCATAGACGACCCGAAATATTCGTACCGCCTTAGTAACACTTAGTACCCTCTTAATACCACTTAGTACCCTTTTATATTTTAAGAGGAAAAGGATATGTTTTTCAGAGATTTATATCTTAAATGCATTTTTTGCTACTTAAAGATAATAAAAAAGACTTATATAATGTATCAAAAAAATTGGATAGACCATTTAGAATGAGAATTTTGTTTGGAAACCAAAATTTTGAAAACTCGAAAAAAAAAATAAAATTAATATTCTTTCAAATTTGTAGAAACGTAAAATCTTTTAATCTTCGTTGAAAAATGTTTAAAACTTATTTCTGTTACTTAAAAGGTCATAGGCGACCTAAATTATTCCTACCGCCTTAGTACCACTTAGTACTCTCTTAATACCACTTAGTAGCATATAATATTTTAAGAGGAAAAAGATATGTTTTTTAGAGATTTGGATCTTAATTGGATTTTTTGCTACTTAGAGATAATAAAAAACATTTATAAAATGTATTAGAAAAATTGGTTTAACCATTTAGAACGAGTAATTTGTTTGAAAAGAAAAATTTTGAAAAATCGAAAAAAAAAATAAAATTAATATTTTTTCAAATTTGTAGAAACGTAAAATCTTTAAATTTTCGTTGAAAAATGTTTAAAAATTATTTCTGTTACTTAAAAGGTCATAGACGACCTGAATTATTCGTACCGCCTTAGTAACACTTAGTACCCTCTTATTACCACTTAGTACCATTTTATATTTTAAAAGGAAAAAAATAAGTTTTTTAGAGATTTGGATCTTAATTGGATTTTTTGCTACTTAGAGATAATAAAAAACATTTATAAAATGTATTAGAAAAATTGGTTTGATCATTTAGAACGAGTAATTTGTTTGAAAACAAAAATTTTGAAAAATCGAAAAAAAAAATAAAATTAATATTTTTTCACATTTGTAGAATCGTAAAATGTTTTTATCTTTGTTCAAAAATGTTTAAAAATTATTTCTTTTACTTAAAAGGTCATAGACTACCTGAATTATTCGTACCGCCTTAGTAACACTTAGTACCCTCTTATTACCACTTAGTACCATTTTATATTTCAAAAGGAAAAAAATATGTTTTTTAGAGATTTGGATCTTAATTGGATTTTTTGCTACTTAGAGATAATAAAAAACATTTATAAAATGTATTAGAAAAATTGGTTTGACCATTTAGAACGAGTAATTTGTTTGAAAACAAAAAGTTTGAAAAATCGAAAAAAAAAATTTAATATTTTTTAACATTTGTAGAAACGTAAAATGTATTTATCTTCGTTAAAAAATGTTTAAAAATTATTTCTGTTACTTAAAAGGTCATAGACGACCTGAATTATTCGTACCGCCTTAGTAACACTTAGTACCCTCTTAATACCACTTAGTACCATTTTATATTTTAAGAGGAAAAAGATATGTTTTATTGAGATTTGGATCTTAATTAGATTTTTTGCTACTTAGAGATAATAAAAAAGACTTATATAATGTATCAAAAAAATTGGTTTGACCATTCAGAATGAGAATCTTGTTTGGAAACCAAAATTTTGAAAAATCGAACAAAAAAATAAAATTAATATTTTTTTAGATTTGTAGAAACGTAAAATCTTTTCATCTTCGTTGAAAAATGTTTAAAAATTATTTCTGTTACTTGAAAGGTCATAGACGACCCGAATTATTCGTACCGCCTTAGTAACACTTAGTACCCTCTTAATACCACTTAGTACCATTTTATATTTTAAGATAAAAAAGATAAGTTTTTTAGAGATTTAGATCTTAAATGGATTTTTTGCTACTTAGAGATAATAAAAAACATTTATAAAATGTATTAGAAAAATTGGTTTAACCATTTAGAACGAGTAATTTGTTTGAAAACAAAAATTTTGAAAAATCGAAAAACAAATAAAATTAATATTTTCTCACATTTGTAGAAACGTAAAATGTTTTAATCTTTGTTGAAAAAAGTTTAAAAATTATTTCTGTTATTTAAAACGTCTTAGACAATCTGAATTATTCGTACCGCCTTAGTACCTCTTAGTACCCTCTTAATACCACTTAGTACCATTTTATATTTTAAATGGAAAAAGATATGTTTTTAGAGATTTGGATCTTAATTGGATTTGTTGCTACTTAGATATAATAAAAACCTTTATAAAATGTATTAGAAAAATTAGTTTGACCATTTAGAACGAGTAATTTGTTTGAAAACAAAAATTTTGAAAAATCGAAAAAAAAAATAAAATTAATATTTTTTCAAATTTGTAGAAACGTAAAATCTTTAAATTTTCGTTGAAAAATGTTTAAAAATTATTTCTGTTACTTAAAAGGTCATAGACGACCTGAATTATTCGTACCGCCTTAGTAACACTTAGTACCCTCTTATTACCACTTAGTACCATTTTATATTTCAAAAGGAAAAAAATATGTTTTTTAGAGATTTGGATCTTAATTGGATTTTTTGCTACTTAGAGATAATAAAAAACATATATAAAATGTATTAGAAAAATTGGTTTGACCATTTAGAACGAGTAATTTGTTTGAAAACAAAAAGTTTGAAAAATCGAAAAAAAAAATTTAATATTTTTTAACATTTGTAGAAACGTAAAATGTATTTATCTTCGTTAAAAAATGTTTAAAAATTATTTCTGTTACTTAAAAGGTCATAGACGACCTGAATTATTCGTACCGCCTTAGTAACACTTAGTACCCTCTTAATACCACTTAGTACCATTTTATATTTTAAGAGGAAAAAGATATGTTTTATTGAGATTTGGATCTTAATTAGATTTTTTGCTACTTAGAGATAATAAAAAAGACTTATATAATGTATCAAAAAAATTGGTTTGACCATTCAGAATGAGAATCTTGTTTGGAAACCAAAATTTTGAAAAATCGAACAAAAAAATAAAATTAATATTTTTTTAGATTTGTAGAAACGTAAAATCTTTTCATCTTCGTTGAAAAATGTTTAAAAATTATTTCTGTTACTTGAAAGGTCATAGACGACCCGAATTATTCGTACCGCCTTAGTAACACTTAGTACCCTCTTAATACCACTTAGTACCATTTTATATTTTAAGATGAAAAAGATAAGTTTTTTAGAGATTTAGATCTTAAATGGATTTTTTGCTACTTAGAGATAATAAAAAACATTTATAAAATGTATTAGAAAAATTGGTTTAACCATTTAGAACGAGTAATTTGTTTGAAAACAAAAATTTTGAAAAATCGAAAAACAAATAAAATTAATATTTTCTCACATTTGTAGAAACGTAAAATGTTTTAATCTTTGTTGAAAAAAGTTTAAAAATTATTTCTGTTATTTAAAACGTCTTAGACAATCTGAATTATTCGTACCGCCTTAGTACCTCTTAGTACCCTCTTAATACCACTTAGTACCATTTTATATTTTAAATGGAAAAAGATATGTTTTTAGAGATTTGGATCTTAATTGGATTTGTTGCTACTTAGATATAATAAAAAACATTTATAAAATGTATTAGAAAAATTAGTTTGACCATTTAGAACGAGTAATTTGTTTGAAAACAAAAATTTTGAAAAATCGAAAAAAAAAATAAAATTAATATTTTTTCAAATTTGTAGAAACGTAAAATCTTTAAATTTTCGTTAAAAAATGTTTAAAAATTATTTCTGTTACTTAAAAGGTCATAGACGACCTGAATTATTCGTACCGCCTTAGTAACACTTAGTACCCTCTTATTACCACTTAGTACCATTTTATATTTCAAAAGGAAAAAAATATGTTTTTTAGAGATTTGGATCTTAATTGGATTTTTTGCTACTTAGAGATAATAAAAAACATTTATAAAATGTATTAGAAAAATTGGTTTGACCATTTAGAACGAGTAATTTGTTAGAAAACAAAAAGTTTGAAAAATCGAAAAAAAAAAAATCTAATATTTTTTAACATTTGTAGAAACGTAAAATGTATTTATCTTCGTTCAAAAATGTTTAAAAATTATTTCTGTTACTTAAAAGGTTATAAACGACCTGTATTATTCGTACCGCCTTAGTACCTCTTAGTACATCCTTTATACCACTTATTACCCTTTTATATTTTAAGAGGAAAAGGATATGTTTTTCAGAGATACAGATCTTAAATGCATTTTTTGCTACTTAGAGATAATAAAAAAGACTTATATAATATATCAAAAAAATTGGTTTGACCATTTAGAACGAGTAATTTGTTTGAAAACAAAAAGTTTGAAAAATCGAAAAAAAAAAATTTAATATTTTTTAACATTTGTAGAAACGTAAAATGTATTTATCTTCGTTCAAAAATGTTTTAAAATTATTTCTGTTACTTAAAAGGTCATAGACGATCTGAATTATTCGTACTGCCTTAGTACGACTTAGTAACCTCTTAATACCACTTAGTACCCTTTTATATTTTGAGAGGAAAAGGATATGTTTTTCAGAGGTTTATATCTTAAATGCATTTTTTGCTACTTAAAGATAATAAAAAAGACTTATATAATGTATCAAAAAAATTGGTTAGACCATTTAGAATGAGAATTTTGTTTGGAAACCAAAATTTTGAAAACTCGAAAAAAAAAATAAAATTAATATTCTTTCAAATTTGTAGAAACGTAAAATCTTTTAATCTTCGTTGAAAAATGTTTAAAAATTATTTCTGTTACTTAAAAGGTCATAGGCGACCTAAATTATTCCTACCGCCTTAGTACCACTTAGTACTCTCTTAATACCACTTAGTAGCATTTTATATTTTAAGAGGAAATAGATATGTTTTTTAGAGATTTGGATCTTAATTGGATTTTTTGCTACTTAGAGATAATAAAAAACATTTATAAAATGTATTAGAAAAATTGGTTTAACCATTTAGAACGAGTAATTTGTTTGAAAAGAAAAATTTTGAAAAATCGAAAAAAAAAATAAAATTAATATTTTTTCAAATTTGTAGAAACGTAAAATCTTTAAATTTTCGTTGAAAAATGTTTAAAAATTATTTCTGTTACTTAAAAGGTCATCGACGACCTGAATTATTCGTACCGCCTTAGTAACACTTAGTACCATTTTATATTTTAAAAGGAAAAAAATATGTTTTTTAGAGATTTGGATCTTAATTGGATTTTTTGCTACTTAGAGATAATAAAAAACATTTATAAAATGTATTAGAAAAATTGGTTTGATCATTTAGAACGAGTAATTTGTTTGAAAACAAAAATTTTGAAAAATCGAAAAAAAAAATAAAATTAATATTTTTTCACATTTGTAGAATCGTAAAATGTTTTTATCTTTGTTCAAAAATGTTTAAAAATTATTTCTTTTACTTAAAAGGTCATAGACTACCTGAATTATTCGTACCGCCTTAGTAACACTTAGTACCCTCTTATTACCACTTAGTACCATTTTATATTTCAAAAGGAAAAAAATATGTTTTTTAGAGATTTGGATCTTAATTGGATTTTTTGCTACTTAGAGATAATAAAAAACATTTATAAAATGTATTAGAAAAATTGGTTTGACCATTTAGAACGAGTAATTTGTTTGAAAACAAAAAGTTTGAAAAATCGAAAAAAAAAATTTAATATTTTTTAACATTTGTAGAAACGTAAAATGTATTTATCTTCGTTAAAAAATGTTTAAAAATTATTTCTGTTACTTAAAAGGTCATAGACGACCTGAATTATTCGTACCGCCTTAGTAACACTTAGTACCCTCTTAATACCACTTAGTACCATTTTATATTTTAAGAGGAAAAAGATATGTTTTATTGAGATTTGGATCTTAATTAGATTTTTTGCTACTTAGAGATAATAAAAAAGACTTATATAATGTATCAAAAAAATTGGTTTGACCATTCAGAATGAGAATCTTGTTTGGAAACCAAAATTTTGAAAAATCGAACAAAAAAATAAAATTAATATTTTTTTAGATTTGTAGAAACGTAAAATCTTTTCATCTTCGTTGAAAAATGTTTAAAAATTATTTCTGTTACTTGAAAGGTCATAGACGACCCGAATTATTCGTACCGCCTTAGTAACACTTAGTACCCTCTTAATACCACTTAGTACCATTTTATATTTTAAGATAAAAAAGATAAGTTTTTTAGAGATTTAGATCTTAAATGGATTTTTTGCTACTTAGAGATAATAAAAAACATTTATAAAATGTATTAGAAAAATTGGTTTAACCATTTAGAACGAGTAATTTGTTTGAAAACAAAAATTTTGAAAAATCGAAAAACAAATAAAATTAATATTTTCTCACATTTGTAGAAACGTAAAATGTTTTAATCTTTGTTGAAAAAAGTTTAAAAATTATTTCTGTTATTTAAAACGTCTTAGACAATCTGAATTATTCGTACCGCCTTAGTACCTCTTAGTACCCTCTTAATACCACTTAGTACCATTTTATATTTTAAATGGAAAAAGATATGTTTTTAGAGATTTGGATCTTAATTGGATTTGTTGCTACTTAGATATAATAAAAACCTTTATAAAATGTATTAGAAAAATTAGTTTGACCATTTAGAACGAGTAATTTGTTTGAAAACAAAAATTTTGAAAAATCGAAAAAAAAAATAAAATTAATATTTTTTCAAATTTGTAGAAACGTAAAATCTTTAAATTTTCGTTGAAAAATGTTTAAAAATTATTTCTGTTACTTAAAAGGTCATAGACGACCTGAATTATTCGTACCGCCTTAGTAACACTTAGTACCCTCTTATTACCACTTAGTACCATTTTATATTTCAAAAGGAAAAAAATATGTTTTTTAGAGATTTGGATCTTAATTGGATTTTTTGCTACTTAGAGATAATAAAAAACATATATAAAATGTATTAGAAAAATTGGTTTGACCATTTAGAACGAGTAATTTGTTTGAAAACAAAAAGTTTGAAAAATCGAAAAAAAAAATTTAATATTTTTTAACATTTGTAGAAACGTAAAATGTATTTATCTTCGTTAAAAAATGTTTAAAAATTATTTCTGTTACTTAAAAGGTCATAGACGACCTGAATTATTCGTACCGCCTTAGTAACACTTAGTACCCTCTTAATACCACTTAGTACCATTTTATATTTTAAGAGGAAAAAGATATGTTTTATTGAGATTTGGATCTTAATTAGATTTTTTGCTACTTAGAGATAATAAAAAAGACTTATATAATGTATCAAAAAAATTGGTTTGACCATTCAGAATGAGAATCTTGTTTGGAAACCAAAATTTTGAAAAATCGAACAAAAAAATAAAATTAATATTTTTTTAGATTTGTAGAAACGTAAAATCTTTTCATCTTCGTTGAAAAATGTTTAAAAATTATTTCTGTTACTTGAAAGGTCATAGACGACCCGAATTATTCGTACCGCCTTAGTAACACTTAGTACCCTCTTAATACCACTTAGTACCATTTTATATTTTAAGATGAAAAAGATAAGTTTTTTAGAGATTTAGATCTTAAATGGATTTTTTGCTACTTAGAGATAATAAAAAACATTTATAAAATGTATTAGAAAAATTGGTTTAACCATTTAGAACGAGTAATTTGTTTGAAAACAAAAATTTTGAAAAATCGAAAAACAAATAAAATTAATATTTTCTCACATTTGTAGAAACGTAAAATGTTTTAATCTTTGTTGAAAAAAGTTTAAAAATTATTTCTGTTATTTAAAACGTCTTAGACAATCTGAATTATTCGTACCGCCTTAGTACCTCTTAGTACCCTCTTAATACCACTTAGTACCATTTTATATTTTAAATGGAAAAAGATATGTTTTTAGAGATTTGGATCTTAATTGGATTTGTTGCTACTTAGATATAATAAAAAACATTTATAAAATGTATTAGAAAAATTAGTTTGACCATTTAGAACGAGTAATTTGTTTGAAAACAAAAATTTTGAAAAATCGAAAAAAAAAATAAAATTAATATTTTTTCAAATTTGTAGAAACGTAAAATCTTTAAATTTTCGTTAAAAAATGTTTAAAAATTATTTCTGTTACTTAAAAGGTCATAGACGACCTGAATTATTCGTACCGCCTTAGTAACACTTAGTACCCTCTTATTACCACTTAGTACCATTTTATATTTCAAAAGGAAAAAAATATGTTTTTTAGAGATTTGGATCTTAATTGGATTTTTTGCTACTTAGAGATAATAAAAAACATTTATAAAATGTATTAGAAAAATTGGTTTGACCATTTAGAACGAGTAATTTGATAGAAAACAAAAAGTTTGAAAAATCGAAAAAAAAAAAATCTAATATTTTTTAACATTTGTAGAAACGTAAAATGTATTTATCTTCGTTCAAAAATGTTTAAAAATTATTTCTGTTACTTAAAAGGTTATAAACGACCTGTATTATTCGTACCGCCTTAGTACCTCTTAGTACATCCTTTATACCACTTATTACCCTTTTATATTTTAAGAGGAAAAGGATATGTTTTTCAGAGATACAGATCTTAAATGCATTTTTTGCTACTTAGAGATAATAAAAAAGACTTATATAATATATCAAAAAAATTGGTTTGACCATTTAGAACGAGTAATTTGTTTGAAAACAAAAAGTTTGAAAAATCGAAAAAAAAAAATTTAATATTTTTTAACATTTGTAGAAACGTAAAATGTATTTATCTTCGTTCAAAAATGTTTTAAAATTATTTCTGTTACTTAAAAGGTCATAGACGATCTGAATTATTCGTACTGCCTTAGTACGACTTAGTAACCTCTTAATACCACTTAGTACCCTTTTATATTTTGAGAGGAAAAGGATATGTTTTTCAGAGGTTTATATCTTAAATGCATTTTTTGCTACTTAAAGATAATAAAAAAGACTTATATAATGTATCAAAAAAATTGGTTAGACCATTTAGAATGAGAATTTTGTTTGGAAACCAAAATTTTGAAAACTCGAAAAAAAAAATAAAATTAATATTCTTTCAAATTTGTAGAAACGTAAAATCTTTTAATCTTCGTTGAAAAATGTTTAAAAATTATTTCTGTTACTTAAAAGGTCATAGGCGACCTAAATTATTCCTACCGCCTTAGTACCACTTAGTACTCTCTTAATACCACTTAGTAGCATTTTATATTTTAAGAGGAAATAGATATGTTTTTTAGAGATTTGGATCTTAATTGGATTTTTTGCTACTTAGAGATAATAAAAAACATTTATAAAATGTATTAGAAAAATTGGTTTAACCATTTAGAACGAGTAATTTGTTTGAAAAGAAAAATTTTGAAAAATCGAAAAAAAAAATAAAATTAATATTTTTTCAAATTTGTAGAAACGTAAAATCTTTAAATTTTCGTTGAAAAATGTTTAAAAATTATTTCTGTTACTTAAAAGGTCATCGACGACCTGAATTATTCGTACCGCCTTAGTAACACTTAGTACCATTTTATATTTTAAAAGGAAAAAAATATGTTTTTTAGAGATTTGGATCTTAATTGGATTTTTTGCTACTTAGAGATAATAAAAAACATTTATAAAATGTATTAGAAAAATTGGTTTGATCATTTAGAACGAGTAATTTGTTTGAAAACAAAAATTTTGAAAAATCGAAAAAAAAAATAAAATTAATATTTTTTCACATTTGTAGAATCGTAAAATGTTTTTATCTTTGTTCAAAAATGTTTAAAAATTATTTCTTTTACTTAAAAGGTCATAGACTACCTGAATTATTCGTACCGCCTTAGTAACACTTAGTACCCTCTTATTACCACTTAGTACCATTTTATATTTCAAAAGGAAAAAAATATGTTTTTTAGAGATTTGGATCTTAATTGGATTTTTTGCTACTTAGAGATAATAAAAAACATTTATAAAATGTATTAGAAAAATTTGTTTGACCATTTAGAACGAGTAATTTGTTTGAAAACAAAAAGTTTGAAAAATCGAAAAAAAAAATTTAATATTTTTTAACATTTGTAGAAACGTAAAATGTATTTATCTTCGTTAAAAAATGTTTAAAAATTATTTCTGTTACCTAAAAGGTCATAGACGACCTGAATTATTCGTACCGCCTTAGTAACACTTAGTACCCTCTTAATACCACTTAGTACCATTTTATATTTCAAGAGGATAAAGATATGTTTTATTGAGATTTGGATCTTAATTAGATTTTTTGCTACTTAGAGATAATAAAAAAGACTTATATAATGTATCAAAAAAATTGGTTTGACCATTCAGAATGAGAATCTTGTTTGGAAACCAAAATTTTGAAAAATCGAACAAAAAAATAAAATTAATATTTTTTTAGATTTGTAGAAACGTAAAATCTTTAAATTTTTGTTGAAAAATGTTTAAAAATTATTTCTGTTACTTAAAAGGTCATAGACGACCTGAATTATTCGTACCGCCTTAGTACGTCTTAGTACCCTCTTAATACCACTTAGTACCATTTTATGTTTTAAGATGAAAAAGATAAGTTTTTTAGAGATTTAGATCTTCAATGGATTATTTGCTACTTCGAGATAATAAAAAACATTTATAAAATGTATTACAAAAATTGGTTTGACTATTTAGAACGAGTAATTTGTTTGAAAACAAAAATTTTGAAAAATCGAAAAACAAATAAATTTAATATTTTTTCACATTTGTAGAAACGTAAAATGTTTTTATCTTTGTTCAAAAATGTTTAAAAATTATTTCTGTTATTTAAAAGGTCATAGACGATCTGAATTATTCGTACCGCCTTAGTACCTCTTAGTACCCTCTTAATACCACTTAGTACCATTTTATATTTTAAAATGAAAAAGATAAGTTTTTTAGAGATTTAGATCTTAAATCGATTTTTTGCTACTTAGAGATAATAAAAAACATTTATAAAATGTATTTGAAAAATTGGTTTGACCATTTAGAACGAGTAATTTGTTTGAAAACAAAAATTTTGAAAAATCGAAAAAAAAAATAAAATTAATATTTTTTTAAATTTGTAGAAACGTAAAATGTTTTTATCTTTGTTCAAAAATGTTTAAAAATTATTTCTGTTACTTAAAAGGTTATAGACGACCTGAATTATTCGTACCGCCTTAGTAACACTTAGTACCCTCTTAATACCACTTAGTACCATTTTATATTTTAAGAGGTAAAGGATATGTTTTTCAGACATTTAGATCTTAAATGCATTTTTTGCTACTTAGAGATAATAAAAAAGACTTATATAATGTATCAAAAAAATTGGTTTGACTATTTAGAATAAGAATTTTGTTTGAAAACAAAAATTTTGAAAAATCGAAAAAAAAAATAAAATTAATATTTTTTCAAATTTGTAGAAACGTAAAATCTTTAAATTTTTGTTGGAAAATGTTTAAAAATTATTTCTGTTACTCAAAAGGTCATAGACGACCTGAATTATTCGTACCGCCTTAGTACCACTTAGTACCCTCTTAATACCAGTTAGTACCATTTTATATTTTAAGATGAAAAAGATAAGTTTTTTAGAGATTTAGATCTTAAATGGATTTTTTGCTACTTAGAGATAATAAAAAATATTTATAAAATGTATTTGAAAAATTGGTTAGACCATTAAGAACGAGTAATTTTTTGAAAACAAAAATTTTGAAAAATCGAAAAACAAATAAATTTAATATTTTTTCACATATGTAGAAACGTAAAATGTTTTTATCTTTGTTCAAAAATGTTTAAAAATTATTTCTGTTACTTAAAAGGTCATAGACGATCTGAATTACTCGTACCGCCTTAGTACCTCTTAGTACCCTCTTAATACCACTTAGTACCATTTTATGTTTTAAGATGAAAAAGATAAGTTTTTTAGAGATTTAGATCTTCAATGGATTATTTGCTACTTCGAGATAATAAAAAACATTTATAAAATGTATTAGAAAAATGGGTTTGACTATTTAGAACGAGTAATTTGTTTGAAAACAAAAATTTTGAAAAATCGAAAAACAAATAAATTTAATATTTTTTCACATTTGTAGAAACGTAAAATGTTTTTATCTTTGTTCAAAAATGTTTAAAAATTATTTCTGTTATTTAAAAGGTCATAGACGATCTGAATTATTCGTACCGCCTTAGTACCTCTTAGTACCCTCTTAATACCACTTAGTACCATTTTATATTTTAAAATGAAAAAGATAAGTTTTTTAGAGATTTAGATCTTAAATCGATTTTTTGCTACTTAGAGATAATAAAAAACATTTATAAAATGTATTTGAAAAATTGGTTTGACCATTTAGAACGAGTAATTTGTTTGAAAACAAAAATTTTGAAAAATCGAAAAAAAAAATAAAATTAATATTTTTTTAAATTTGTAGAAACGTAAAATGTTTTTATCTTTGTTCAAAAATGTTTAAAAATTATTTCTGTTACTTAAAAGGTTATAGACGACCTGAATTATTCGTACCGCCTTAGTAACACTTAGTACCCTCTTAATACCACTTAGTACCATTTTATATTTTAAGAGGTAAAGGATATGTTTTTCAGACATTTAGATCTTAAATGCATTTTTTGCTACTTAGAGATAATAAAAAAGACTTATATAATGTATCAAAAAAATTGGTTTGACTATTTAGAATAAGAATTTTGTTTGAAAACAAAAATTTTGAAAAATCGAAAAAAAAAATAAAATTAATATTTTTTCAAATTTGTAGAAACGTAAAATCTTTAAATTTTTGTTGGAAAATGTTTAAAAATTATTTCTGTTACTCAAAAGGTCATAGACGACCTGAATTATTCGTACCGCCTTAGTACCACTTAGTACCCTCTTAATACCAGTTAGTACCATTTTATATTTTAAGATGAAAAAGATAAGTTTTTTAGAGATTTAGATCTTAAATGGATTTTTTGCTACTTAGAGATAATAAAAAATATTTATAAAATGTATTTGAAAAATTGGTTAGACCATTAAGAACGAGTAATTTTTTGAAAACAAAAATTTTGGAAAATCGAAAAAAAAAATAAAATTAATATTTTTTCAAATTTGTAGAAACGTAAAATCTTTTCATCTTCGTTGAAAAATGTTTAAAAATTATTTCTGTTACTTGAAAGGTCATAGACGACCCGAATTATTTGTACCGCCTTAGTAACACTTAGTACCCTCTTAATACCACTTAGTACCATTTTATATTTTAAGAGGTAAAGGATATGTTTTTCAGAGATTTAGATCTTAAATGCATTTTTTGCTACTTAGAGATAATAAAAAAGACTTATATAATGTATCAAAAAAATTGGTTTGACTATTTAGAATAAGAATTTTGTTTGGAAACCAAAATTTTGAAAAATCGAAAAAAAAAATTAATATTTTTTCAAATTTGTAGAAACGTAAAATGTTTTAATCTTCGTTGAAAAATTTTGAAAAATGTTTTTTATTATTATTAAGACCATAGACGATCTAAATTATTCGTACCGCCTTAGTACCTCTTAGTACCCTCTTAATACCACTTAGTACCATTTTATATTTTAAGAGGAAAAAGATATGTTTTATTGAGATTTGGATCTTAATTAGATTTTTTGCTACTTAGAGATAATAAAAAAGACTTATATAATGCATCAAAAAAATTGGTTTGACCATTTAGAATGAGAAATATGATTGGAAAGAAAAATTTTGAAAAAACGAATAAAAAATAAAAATAAAATTTTTTCTCATTTTTAGAAACGTAAAATGTTTTAATCTTTGTTGAAAAAAGTTTAAAAATTATTTCTGTTACTAAAAACGTCATAGACGTTTTAATTCAGAGATTTAGATCTTAAATGCATTTTTTGCTACATAGAGATAATAAAAAAGACTTATATAATGTATCAAAAAAATTGGTTTGACCATTCAGAATGAGAATCTTGTTTGGAATTCAAAATTTTGAAAAATTGAAAAAAAAAAAAAAAAATTAATATTTTTTCAAATTTGTAGAAACGTAAAATCTTTAAATTTTTGTTGAAAAATGTTTAAAAATTATTTCTGTTACGTAAAAGGTCATAGACGACCTGAATTATTCGTACCGCCTTAGTACCACTTAGTACCCTCTTAATACCACTTAGTACCATTTTATATTTTAAGATGAAAAAGATAAGTTTTTTAGAGATTTAGATCTTAAATGGATTTTTTGCTACTTAGAGATAATAAAAAATATTTATAAAATGTATTTGAAAAATTGGTTAGACCATTAAGAACGAGTAATTTTTTGAAAACAAAAATTTTGAAAAATCGAAAAACAAATAAATTTAATATTTTTTCACATTTGTAGAATCGTAAAATGTTTTTATCTTTGTTCAAAAAGGTTTAAAAATTATTTCTGTTACTTAAAAGGTCATAGACGATCTGAATTATTCGTACCGCCTTAGTACCTCTTAGTACCCTCTTAATACCACTTAGTACCATTTTATATTTTAAGATGAAAAAGATAAGTTTTTTAGAGATTTAGATCTTCAATGGATTATTTGCTATTTAGAGATAATAAAAAACATTTATAAAATGTATTAGAAAAATTGGTTTGACTATTTAGAATGAGAAATATGTTTGGAAAGAAAAATTTTGAAAAATCGAATAAAAAATAAAATTAATATTTTTTCACATTTGTAGAAACGTAAAATGTTTTAATCTTTATTGAAAAAAGTTTAAAAATTATTTCTGTTACTTAAACGTCATAGACGATCTGAATTATTCGTACCGCCTTAGTACCTCTTAGTACCCTCTTAATACCACTTAGTACCATTTTATATTTTAAAAGGAAGAAGATATGTTTTTTAGAGATTTGGATCTTAATTGGATTTTTTGCTACTTAGATATAATAAAAAACATTTATAAAATGTATTAGAAAAATTGGTTTGACCATTTAGAACGAGTAATTTGTTTGAAAACAAAAATTTTGAAAAATCGAAAAACATATAAATTCAATATTTTTTCACATTTGTAGAAACGTAAAATGTTTTTATCTTTGTTCAAAAATGTTTAAAAATTATTTCTGTTACTTAAAAGGTCATAGACGACCTGAATTATTCGTACCGCCTTAGTAACACTTAGTACCCTCTTAATACCACTTAGTACCATTTTATATTTTAAATGGAAAAAGATATGTTTTTTAGAGATTTGGATCTTAATTTGATTTTTTGCTACTTAGAGATAATAAAAAACATTTATAAAATGTATTAGAAAAATTGGTTTTACTATTTAGAACGAGTAATTAGTTTGAAAACAAAAATTTTGAAAAATCGAAAAACAAATAAAATTAATATTTTCTCACCTTTGTAGAAACGTAAAATGTTTTAATCTTTGTTGAAAAAAGTTAAATAATTATTTCTGTTACTTAAAACGTCTTAGACAATCTGAATTATTCGTACCGCCTTAGTACCTCTTAGTACCCTCTTAATACCACTTAATACCATTTTACATTTTAAAAGGAAAAAGATATGTTTTTTAGAGATTTGGATCTTAATTGGATTTTTTGCTACTTAGAGATAATAAAAAACATTTATAAAATGTATTAGAAAGATTGGTTTGACCATTTAGAACGAGTAATTTGTTTGAAAACAAAAATTTTGAAAAATCGAAAAACAAAAAAATTTAATATTTTTTCACATTTGTAGAAACGTAAAATGTTTTTATCTTTGTTCAAAAATGTTTAAAAATTATTTCTGTTATTTAAAAGGTCATAGACGATCTGAATTATTCGTACCGCCTTAGTACCACTTTGTACCCTCTTAATATTACTTAGTACCATTTTATATTTTAAAAGGAAAAAGATATGTTTTTTAGAGATTTGGATCTTAATTGGATTTTTTGCTACTTAGAGATAATAAAAAACATTTATAAAATGTATTAGAAAAATTGGTTTGACAATTTAGAATGAGAAATATGTGTGGAAAGAAAAATTTTGAAAAATCGAATAAAAAATAAAATTAATATTTTTTCACATTTGTAGAAACGTAAAATGTTTTAATCTTTATTGAAAAAAGTTTAAAAATTATTTCTGTTACTTAAAACGTCATAGACGATCTGAATTATTCGTACCGCCTTAGTACCTCTTAGTACCCCCTTAATTCCACTTACTGCCATTTTATATTTTAAAAGGAAAAAGATATGTTTTTTAGAGATTTGGATCTTAATTGGATTTTTTGCTACTTAGATATAATAAAAAACATTTATAAAATGTATTAGAAAAATTGGTTTGACCATTTAGAACGAGTAATTTGTTTGAAAACAAAAATTTTGAAAAATCGAAAAACAAATAAATTCAATATTTTTTCACATTTGTAGAAACGTAAAATGTTTTTATCTTTGTTGAAAAATGTTTAAAAATTATTTCTGTTACTTGAAAGGTCATAGACGACCTGAATTATTCGTACCGCCTTAGTAACACTTAGTACCCTCTTAATACCACTTAGTACCATTTTATATTTTAAAAGGAAAAAGATATGTTTTTTAGAGATTTGGATCTTAATTGGATTTTTTGCTACTTAGAGATAATAAAAAACATTTATAAAATGTATTAGAAAAATTGGTTTGACTATTTAGAATGAGAAATATGTTTGGAAAGAAAAATTTTGAAAAATCGAATAAAAAATAAAATTAATATTTTTTCACTTTTGAAGAAACCTAAAATGTTTTAATCTTTATTGAAAAAAGTTAAAAAATTATTTCTGTTACTTAAAACGTCATAGACGATCTGAATTATTCGTACCGCCTTAGTACCTCTTAGTACCCTCTTAATACCACTTAGTACCATTTTATATTTTAAAAGGAAAAAGATATGTTTTTTAGAGATTTGGATTTTAATAGGATTTTTTGCTACTTAGATATAATAAAAAACATTTATAAAATGTATTAGAAAAATTGGTTTGACCATTTAGAACGAGTAATTTGTTTGAAAACAAAAATTTTGAAAAATCGAAAAACATATAAATTCAATATTTTTTCACATTTGTAGAAACGTAAAATGTTTTTATCTTTGTTCAAAAATGTTTAAAAATTATTTCTGTTACTTAAAAGGTCATAGACGACCTGAATTATTCGTACCGCCTTAGTAACACTTAGTACCCTCTTAATACCACTTAGTACCATTTTATATTTTAAATGGAAAATGATATGTTTTTTAGAGATTTGGATCTTAATTTGATTTTTTGCTACTTAGAGATAATAAAAAACATTTATAAAATGTATTAGAAAAATTGGTTTTACTATTTAGAACGAGTAATTAGTTTGAAAACAAAAATTTTGAAAAATCGAAAAACAAATAAAATTAATATTTTCTCACCTTTGTAGAAACGTAAAATGTTTTAATCTTTGTTGAAAAAAGTTAAAAAATTATTTCTGTTACTTAAAACGTCTTAGACAATCTGAATTATTCGTACCGCCTTAGTACCTCTTAGTACCCTCTTAATACCACTTAGTACCATTTTATATTTTAAAAGGAAAAAGATATGTTTTTTAGAGATTTGGATCTTAATTGGATTTTTTGCTACTTAGAGATAATAAAAAACATTTATAAAATGTAATAGAAAAATTGGTTGGACAATTTAGAATGAGAAATATGTTTGGAAAGAAAAATTTTGAAAAATCGAATAAAAAATAAAATTAATATTTTTTCACATTTGTAGAAACGTAAAATGTTTTTATCTTTGTTCAAAAATGTTTAAAAATTATTTCTATTATTTAAAAGGTCATAGACGATCTGAATTATTCGTACCGCCTTAGTACCTCTTAGTACCCTCTTAATACCACTTACTACCATTTTATATTTTAAAAGGAAAAAGATATGTTTTTTAGAGATTTGGATCTTAATTGGATTTTTTGCTACTTAGATATAATAAAAAACATTTATAAAATGTATTAGAAAAATTGGTTTGACCATTTAGAACGAGTAATTTGTTTGAAAACAAAAATTTTGAAAAATCGAAAAACATATAAATTCAATATTTTTTCACATTTGTAGAAACGTAAAATGTTTTTATCTTTGTTCAAAAATGTTTAAAAATTATTTCTGTTACTTAAAAGGTCATAGACGACCTGAATTATTCGTACCGCCTTAGTAACACTTAGTACCCTCTTAATACCACTTAGTACCATTTTATATTTTAAAAGGAAAAAGATATGTTTTTTAGAGATTTGGATCTTAATTGGATTTTTTGCTACTTAGAGATAATAAAAAACATTTATAAAATGTAATAGAAAAATTGGTTGGACAATTTAGAATGAGAAATATGTTTGGAAAGAAAAATTTTGAAAAATCGAATAAAAAATAAAATTAATATTTTTTCACATTTGTAGAAACGTAAAATGTTTTTATCTTTGTTCAAAAATGTTTAAAAATTATTTCTATTATTTAAAAGGTCATAGACGATCTGAATTATTCGTACCGCCTTAGTACCTCTTAGTACCCTCTTAATACCACTTACTACCATTTTATATTTTAAAAGGAAAAAGATATGTTTTTTAGAGATTTGGATCTTAATTGGATTTTTTGCTACTTAGAGATAATAAAAAACATTTATAAAATGTAATAGAAAAATTGGTTGGACAATTTAGAATGAGAAATATGTTTGGAAAGAAAAATTTTGAAAAATCGAATAAAAAATAAAATTAATATTTTTTCACATTTGTAGAAACGTAAAATGTTTTTATCTTTGTTCAAAAATGTTTAAAAATTATTTCTATTATTTAAAAGGTCATAGACGATCTGAATTATTCGTACCGCCTTAGTACCTCTTAGTACCCTCTTAATACCACTTACTACCATTTTATATTTTAAAAGGAAAATGATATGTTTTTTAGAGATTTGGATCTTAATTGGATTTTTTGCTACTTAGAGATAATAAAAAACATTTATAAAATGTATTAGAAAAATTAGTTTTACTATTTAGAACGAGTAATTTGTTTGAAAACAAAAATTTGGAAAAATCGAAAAACAAATAAAATTAATATTTTCTCACATTTGTAGAAACGTAAAATGTTTTAATCTTTGTTGAAAAAAGTTTAAAAATTATTTCTGTTACTTAAAACGTCTTAGACAATCTGAATTATTCGTACCGCCTTAGTACCTCTTAGTACCCTCTTAATACCACTTAGTACCATTTTATATTTTAAAAGGAAAAAGATATGTTTTTTAGAGATTTGGATCTTAATTGGATTTTTTGCTATTTAGAGATAATAAAAAACATTTATAAAATGTATTAGAAATATTGGTTTGACTATTTAGAATGAGAAATATGTTTGGAAAGAAAAATTTTGAAAAATCGAATAAAAAATAAAATTAATATTTTTTCACATTTGTAGAAACGTAAAATGTTTTAATCTTTATTGAAAAAAGTTTAAAAATTATTTCTGTTACTTAAAACGTCATAGACGATCTGAATTATTCGTACCGCCTTAGTACCTCTTAGTACCCTCTTAATACCACTTAGTACCATTTTATATTTTAAAAGGAAAAAGATATGTTTTTTAGAGATTTGGATCTTAATTTGATTTTTTGCTACTTAGAGATAATAAAAAACATTTATAAAATGTATTAGAAAAATTGGTTTTACTATTTAGAACGAGTAATTAGTTTGAAAACAAAAATTTTGAAAAATCGAAAAACAAATAAAATTAATATTTTCTCACCTTTGTAGAAACGTAAAATGTTTTAATCTTTGTTGAAAAAAGTTAAAAAATTATTTCTATTATTTAAAAGGTCATAGACGATCTGAATTATTCGTACCGCCTTAGTACCTCTTAGTACCCTCTTAATACCACTTACTACCATTTTATATTTTAAAAGGAAAAAGATATGTTTTTTAGAGATTTGGATCTTAATTGGATTTTTTGCTACTTAGATATAATAAAAAACATTTATAAAATGTATTAGAAAAATTGGTTTGACCATTTAGAACGAGTAATTTGTTTGAAAACAAAAATTTTGAAAAATCGAAAAACATATAAATTCAATATTTTTTCACATTTGTAGAAACGTAAAATGTTTTTATCTTTGTTCAAAAATGTTTAAAAATTATTTCTGTTACTTAAAAGGTCATAGACGACCTGAATTATTCGTACCGCCTTAGTAACACTTAGTACCCTCTTAATACCACTTAGTACCATTTTATATTTTAAATGGAAAATGATATGTTTTTAAGAGATTTGGATCTTAATTTGATTTTTTGCTACTTAGAGATAATAAAAAACATTTATAAAATGTATTAGAAAAATTGGTTTTACTATTTAGAACGAGTAATTAGTTTGAAAACAAAAATTTTGAAAAATCGAAAAACAAATAAAATTAATATTTTCTCACCTTTGTAGAAACGTAAAATGTTTTAATCTTTGTTGAAAAAAGTTAAAAAATTATTTCTGTTACTTAAAACGTCTTAGACAATCTGAATTATTCGTACCGCCTTAGTACCTCTTAGTACCCTCTTAATACCACTTAGTACCATTTTATATTTTAAAAGGAAAAAGATATGTTTTTTAGAGATTTGGATCTTAATTGGATTTTTTGCTACTTAGAGATAATAAAAAACATTTATAAAATGTATTAGAAAAATTGGTTTGACAATTTAGAATGAGAAATATGTTTGGAAAGAAAAATTTTGAAAAATCGAATTAAAAATAAAATTAATATTTTTTCACATTTGTAGAAACGTAAAATGTTTTTATCTTTGTTCAAAAATGTTTAAAAATTATTTCTATTATTTAAAAGGTCATAGACGATCTGAATTATTCGTACCGCCTTAGTACCTCTTAGTACCCTCTTAATACCACTTACTACCATTTTATATTTTAAAAGGAAAAAGATATGTTTTTTAGAGATTTGGATCTTAATTGGATTTTTTGCTACTTAGATATAATAAAAAACATTTATAAAATGTATTAGAAAAATTGGTTTGACCATTTAGAACGAGTAATTTGTTTGAAAACAAAAATTTTGAAAAATCGAAAAACAAATAAATTCAATATTTTTTCACATTTGTAGAAACGTAAAATGTTTTTATCTTTGTTCAAAAATGTTTAAAAATTATTTCTGTTACTTAAAAGGTCATAGACGACCTGAATTATTCGTACCGCCTTAGTAACACTTAGTACCCTCTTAATACCACTTAGTACCATTTTATATTTTAAAAGGAAAAAGATATGTTTTTTAGAGATTTGGATCTTAATTGGATTTTTTGCTACTTAGAGATAATAAAAAACATTTATAAAATGTATTAGAAAAATTGGTTTGACTATTTAGAACGAGTAATTTGTTTGAAAACAAAAATTTGGAAAAATCGAAAAACAAATAAAATTAATATTTTCTCACATTTGTAGAAACGTAAAATGTTTTAATCTTTGTTGAAAAAAGTTTAAAAATTATTTCTGTTACTTAAAACGTCTTAGACAATCTGAATTATTCGTACCGCCTTAGTACCTCTTAGTACCCTCTTAATACCACTTCGTACCATTTTATATTTTAAAAGGAAAAAGATATGTTTTTTAGAGATTTGGATCTTAATTGGATTTTTTGCTACTTAGAGATAATAAAAAACATTTATAAAATGTATTAGAAAAATTGGTTTGACCATTTAGAACGAGTAATTTGTTTGAAAACAAAAATTTTGAAAAATCGAAAAACAAATAAATTCAATATTTTTTCACATTTGTAGAAACGTAAAATGTTTTTATCTTTGTTCAAAAATGTTTAAAAATTATTTCTGTTACTTAAAAGGTCATAGACGACCTGAATTATTCGTACCGCCTTAGTAACACTTAGTACCCTCTTAATACCACTTAGTACCATTTTATATTTTAAAAGGAAAAAGATATGTTTTTTAGAGATTTGGATCTTAATTGGATTTTTTGCTACTTAGAGATAATAAAAAACATTTATAAAATGTATTAGAAAAATTGGTTTTACTATTTAGAACGAGTAATTTGTTTGAAAACAAAAATTTGGAAAAATCGAAAAACAAATAAAATTAATATTTTCTCACATTTGTAGAAACGTAAAATGTTTTAATCTTTGTTGAAAAAAGTTTAAAAATTATTTCTGTTACTTAAAACGTCTTAGACAATCTGAATTATTCGTACCGCCTTAGTACCTCTTAGTACCCTCTTAATACCACTTCGTACCATTTTATATTTTAAAAGGAAAAAGATATGTTTTTTAGAGATTTGGATTTTAATAGGATTTTTTGCTACTTAGAGATAATAAAAAACATTTATAAAATGTATTAGAAAAATTGGTTTGACCATTTAGAACGAGTAATTTGTTTGAAAACAAAAATTTTGAAAAATCGAAAAAAAAATAAATTTAATATTTTTTAACATTTGTAGAAACGTAAAATGTTTTTATCTTTGTTCAAAAATGTTTAAAAATTATTTCTGTTACTTAAAAGGTCATAGACGACCTGAATTATTCGTACCACCTTAGTAACACTTAGTACCCTCTTAATACCACTTAGTACCATTTTATATTTTAAATGGAAAAAGATATATTTTTTAGAGATTTGGATCTTAATTTGATTTTTTGCTACTTAGAGATAATAAAAAACATTTATAAAATGTATTAGAAAAATTGGTTTTACTATTTAGAACGAGTAATTAGTTTGAAAACAAAAATTTTGAAAAATCGAAAAACAAATAAAATTAATATTTTCTCACCTTTGTAGAAACGTAAAATGTTTTAATCTTTGTTGAAAAAAGTTAAAAAATTATTTCTGTTATTTAAAACGTCTTAGACAATCTGAATTATTCGTACCGCCTTAGTACCTCTTAGTACCCTCTTAATACCACTTAGTACCATTTTATATTTTAAAAGGAAAAAGATATGTTTTTTAGAGATTTGGATCTTAATTGGATTTTTTGCTACTTAGAGATAATAAAAAACATTTATAAAATGTATTAGAAAGATTGGTTTGACCATTTAGAACGAGTAATTTGTTTGAAAACATAAATTTTGAAAAATCGAAAAACAAAAAAATTTAATATTTTTTCACATTTGTAGAAACGTAAAATGTTTTTATCTTTGTTCAAAAATGTTTAAAAATTATTTCTGTTATTTAAAAGGTCATAGACGATCTGAATTATTCGTACCGCCTTAGTACCACTTTGTACCCTCTTAATATTACTTAGTACCATTTTATATTTTAAAAGGAAAAAGATATGTTTTTTAGAGATTTGGATCTTAATTGGATTTTTTGCTACTTAGAGATAATAAAAAACATTTATAAAATGTATTAGAAAAATTGGTTTGACAATTTAGAATGAGAAATATGTTTGGAAAGAAAAATTTTGAAAAATCGAAAAACAAATAAATTCAATATTTTTTCACATTTGTAGAAACGTAAAATGTTTTTATCTTTGTTCAAAAATGTTTAAAAATTATTTCTGTTACTTAAAAGGTCATAGACGACCTGAATTATTCGTACCGCCTTAGTAACACTTAGTACCCTCTTAATACCACTTAGTACCATTTTATATTTTAAAAGGAAAAAGATATGTTTTTTAGAGATTTGGATCTTAATTGGATTTTTTGCTACTTAGAGATAATAAAAAACATTAATAAAATGTATTAGAAAAATTGGTTTGACTATTTAGAATGAAAAATATGTTTGGAAAGAAAAATTTTGAAAAATCGAATAAAAAATAATATTAATATTTTTTCACATTTGTAGAAACGTAAAATGTTTTAATCTTTATTGAAAAAAGTTTAAAAATTATTTCTGTTACTTAAAACGTCATAGACGATCTGAATTATTCGTACCGCCTTAGTACCTCTTAGTACCCTCTTAATACCACTTACTACCATTTTATATTTTAAAAGGAAAAAGATATGTTTTTTAGAGATTTGGATCTTAATTGGATTTTTTGCTACTTAGATATAATAAAAAACATTTATAAAATGTATTAGAAAAATTGGTTTGACCATTTAGAACGAGTAATTTGTTTGAAAACAAAAATTTTGAAAAATCGAAAAACAAATAAATTCAATATTTTTTCACATTTGTAGAAACGTAAAATGTTTTTATCTTTGTTCAAAAATGTTTAAAAATTATTTCTGTTACTTAAAAGGTCATAGACGACCTGAATTATTCGTACCGCCTTAGTAACACTTAGTACCCTCTTAATACCACTTAGTACCATTTTATATTTTAAAAGGAAAAAGATATGTTTTTTAGAGATTTGGATCTTAATTGGATTTTTTGCTACTTAGAGATAATAAAAAACATTTATAAAATGTATTAGAAAAATTGGTTTGACCATTTAGAACGAGTAATTTGTTTAAAAACAAAAAGTTTGAAAAATCGACAAAAGAAATTAAATTAATATTTTTTCAAATTTGTAGAAACGTAAAATCTTTTAATCTTCGTTGAAAAATGTTTAAAAATTATGTCTGTTACTTAAAAGGTCATAGGCGACCTAAATTATTCGTACCGCCTTAGTAACACTTAGTACCCTCTTAATACCACTTAGTAGCATTTTATATTTTAAGAGGAAAAAGATATGTTTTTTAGAGATTTGGATCTTAATTGGATTTTTTGCTACTTAGAGATAATAAAAAACATTTATAAAATGTATTAGAAAAATTGGTTTAACCATTTAGAACGAGTAATTTGTTTGAAAAGAAAAATTTTGAAAAATCGAAAAAAAAAATAAAATGAATATTTTTTCAAATTTGTAGAAACGTAAAATCTTTGAATTTTCGTTGAAAAATGTTTAAAAATTATTTCTGTTACTTAAAAGGTCATAGACGACCTGAATTATTCGTACCGCCTTAGTAACACTTAGTACCCTCTTATTACCACTTAGTACCATTTTATATTTTAAAAGGAAAAAAATATGTTTTTTAGAGATTTGGATCTTAATTGGATTTTTTGCTACTTAGAGATAATAAAAAACATTTATAAAATGTATTAGAAAAATTGGTTTGATCATTTAGAACGAGTAATTTGTTTGAAAACAAAAATTTTGAAAAATCGAAAAAAAAAATAAAATTAATATTTTTTCACATTTGTAGAAACGTAAAATGTATTTATCTTCGTTCAAAAATGTTTAAAAGTTATTTCTGTTACTTAAAATGTTATAGACGACCTGTATTATTCGTACCGCCTTAGTACCTCTTAGTACCCTCTTAATACCACTTAGTACCATTTTATATTTTAAAAGGAAAAAGATATGTTTTTTAGAGATTTGGGTTTTAATTGGATTTTTTGCTACTTAGAGATAATAAAAAACATTTATAAAATGTATTAGAAAAATTGGTTTGACTATTTAGAATGAAAAATATGTTTGGAAAGAAAAATTTTGAAAAATCGAATAAAAAATGAAATTAATATTTTTTCACATTTGTAGAAACGTAAAATGTTTTAATCTTTATTGAAAAAAGTTTAAAAATTATTTCTGTTACTTAAAACGTCATAGACGATCTGAATTATTCGTGCCGCCTTAGTACCTCTTAGTACCCTTTTAATACCACTTACTACCATTTTATATTTTAAAAGGAAAAAAATATGTTTTTTAGAAATTTGGATCTTAATTGGATTTTTTGCTACTTAGATATAATAAAAAACATTTATAAAATGTATTAGAAAAATTGGTTTGACCATTTAGAACGAGTAATTTGTTTGAAAACAAAAATTTTGAAAAATCGAAAAACAAAAAAATTTAATATTTTTTCACATTTGTAGAAACGTAAAATGTTTTTATCTTTGTTCAAAAATGTTTAAAAATTTATTTCTGTCATTTAAAAGGTCATAGACGATCTGAATTATTCGTACCGCCTTAGTACCTCTTAGTACCCTCTTAATATTACTTAGTACCATTTTATATTTTAAAAGGAAAAAGATATGTTTTTTAGAGATTTGGATCTTAATTGGATTTTTTGCTACTTAGAGATAATAAAAAACATTTATAAAATGTATTAGAAAAATTGGTTTGACTATTTAGAATGAGAAATATGTTTGGAAAGAAAAATTTTGAAAAATCGAATAAAAAATAAAATTAATATTTTTTCACATTTGAAGAAACCTAAAATGTTTTAATCTTTATTGAAAAAAGTTAAAAAATTATTTCTGTTACTTAAAACGTCATAGACGATCTGAATTATTCGTACCGCCTTAGTACCTCTTAGTACCCTCTTAATACCACTTAGTACTATTTTATATTTTAAAAGGAAAAAGATATGTTTTTTAGAGATTTGGATTTTAATAGGATTTTTTGCTACTTAGATATAATAAAAAACATTTATAAAATGTATTAGAAAAATTGGTTTGACCATTTAGAACGAGTAATTTGTTTGAAAACAAAAATTTTGAAAAATCGGAAAACAAATAAATTTAATATTTTTTTACATTTGTAGAAACTTAAAATGTTTTTATCTTTGTTCAAAAGTGTTTAAAAATTATTTCTGTTACTTAAAAGGTCATAGACGACCTGAATTATTCGTACCGCCTTAGTACCTCTCAGTACCCTCTTAATACCACTTAGTACCATTTTATATTTTAAGAGGTAAAGGATATGTTTTTCAGAGATTTAGATCTTAAATGCATTTTTTGCTACTTAGAGATAATAAAAAAGACTTATATAATGCATCAAAAAAATTGGTTTGACCATTTAGAATGAGAAATATGATTGGAAACAAAAATTTTAAAAAAACGAATAAAAAATAAAAATAAAATTTTTTTTCATTTTTAGAAACGTAAAATGTTTTAATCTTTGTTGAAAAAAGTTTAAAAATTATTTCTGTTACTTAAAACGTCATAGACGTTTTACTTCAGAGATTTAGATCTTAAGTGCATTTTTTGCTACTTAGAGATAATAAAAAAGACTTATATAATGTATCAAAAAAATTGGTTTGACCATTTAGAACGAGTAATTTGTTTGAAAACAAAAATTTCGAAAAATCGAAAAACAAATAAATTCAATATTTTTTCACATTTGTAGAAACGTAAAATCTTTTAATCTTCGTTGAAAAATGTTTAAAAATTATTTCTGTTACTTAAAAGGTCATAGGCGACCTAAATTATTCCTACCGCCTTAGTACCACTTAGTACTCTCTTAATACCACTTAGTAGCATATAATATTTTAAGAGGAAAAAGATATGTTTTTTAGAGATTTGGATCTTAATTGGATTTTTTGCTACTGAGAGATAATAAGAAACATTTATAAAATGTATTAGAAAAATTGGTTTGACCATTTAGAACGAGTAATTTGTTTGAAAAGAAAAAGTTTGAAAAATCGAAAAAAAAATAAATTTAATATTTTTTAACATTTGTAGAAACGTAAAATGTATTTATCTTCGTTTAAAAATGTTTAAAAGTTATTTCTGTTACTTAAAATGTTATAGACGACCTGTATTATTCGTACCGCCTTAGTACCTCTTAGTACCCTCTTAATACCACTTAGTACCATTTTATATTTTAAAAGGAAAAAGATATGTTTTTTAGAGATTTGGATTTTAATAGGATTTTTTGCTACTTAGATATAATAAAAAACATTTATAAAATGTATTAGAAAAATTGGTTTGACCATTTAGAACGAGTAATTTGTTTGAAAACAAAAATTTTGAAAAATCGGAAAACAAATAAATTTAATATTTTTTTACATTTGTAGAAACTTAAAATGTTTTTATCTTTGTTCAAAAGTGTTTAAAAATTATTTCTGTTACTTAAAAGGTCATAGACGACCTGAATTATTCGTACCGCCTTAGTAACACTTAGTACCCTCTTATTACCACTTAGTACCATTTTATATTTTAAAAGGAAAAAAATATGTTTTTTAGAGATTTGGATCTTAATTGGATTTTTTGCTACTTAGAGATAATAAAAAACATTTATAAAATGTATTAGAAAAATTGGTTTGATCATTTAGAACGAGTAATTTGTTTGAAAACAAAAATTTTGAAAAATCGAAAAAAAAAATAAAATTAATATTTTTTCACATTTGTAGAAACGTAAAATGTATTTATCTTCGTTCAAAAATGTTTAAAAGTTATTTCTGTTACTTAAAATGTTATAGACGACCTGTATTATTCGTACCGCCTTAGTACCTCTTAGTACCCTCTTAATACCACTTAGTACCATTTTATATTTTAAAAGGAAAAAGATATGTTTTTTAGAGATTTGGGTTTTAATTGGATTTTTTGCTACTTAGAGATAATAAAAAACATTTATAAAATGTATTAGAAAAATTGGTTTGACTATTTAGAATGAAAAATATGTTTGGAAAGAAAAATTTTGAAAAATCGAATAAAAAATGAAATTAATATTTTTTCACATTTGTAGAAACGTAAAATGTTTTAATCTTTATTGAAAAAAGTTTAAAAATTATTTCTGTTACTTAAAACGTCATAGACGATCTGAATTATTCGTGCCGCCTTAGTACCTCTTAGTACCCTTTTAATACCACTTACTACCATTTTATATTTTAAAAGGAAAAAAATATGTTTTTTAGAAATTTGGATCTTAATTGGATTTTTTGCTACTTAGATATAATAAAAAACATTTATAAAATGTATTAGAAAAATTGGTTTGACCATTTAGAACGAGTAATTTGTTTGAAAACAAAAATTTTGAAAAATCGAAAAACAAAAAAATTTAATATTTTTTCACATTTGTAGAAACGTAAAATGTTTTTATCTTTGTTCAAAAATGTTTAAAAATTTATTTCTGTCATTTAAAAGGTCATAGACGATCTGAATTATTCGTACCGCCTTAGTACCTCTTAGTACCCTCTTAATATTACTTAGTACCATTTTATATTTTAAAAGGAAAAAGATATGTTTTTTAGAGATTTGGATCTTAATTGGATTTTTTGCTACTTAGAGATAATAAAAAACATTTATAAAATGTATTAGAAAAATTGGTTTGACTATTTAGAATGAGAAATATGTTTGGAAAGAAAAATTTTGAAAAATCGAATAAAAAATAAAATTAATATTTTTTCACATTTGAAGAAACCTAAAATGTTTTAATCTTTATTGAAAAAAGTTAAAAAATTATTTCTGTTACTTAAAACGTCATAGACGATCTGAATTATTCGTACCGCCTTAGTACCTCTTAGTACCCTCTTAATACCACTTAGTACTATTTTATATTTTAAAAGGAAAAAGATATGTTTTTTAGAGATTTGGATTTTAATAGGATTTTTTGCTACTTAGATATAATAAAAAACATTTATAAAATGTATTAGAAAAATTGGTTTGACCATTTAGAACGAGTAATTTGTTTGAAAACAAAAATTTTGAAAAATCGGAAAACAAATAAATTTAATATTTTTTTACATTTGTAGAAACTTAAAATGTTTTTATCTTTGTTCAAAAGTGTTTAAAAATTATTTCTGTTACTTAAAAGGTCATAGACGACCTGAATTATTCGTACCGCCTTAGTACCTCTCAGTACCCTCTTAATACCACTTAGTACCATTTTATATTTTAAGAGGTAAAGGATATGTTTTTCAGAGATTTAGATCTTAAATGCATTTTTTGCTACTTAGAGATAATAAAAAAGACTTATATAATGCATCAAAAAAATTGGTTTGACCATTTAGAATGAGAAATATGATTGGAAACAAAAATTTTAAAAAAACGAATAAAAAATAAAAATAAAATTTTTTTTCATTTTTAGAAACGTAAAATGTTTTAATCTTTGTTGAAAAAAGTTTAAAAATTATTTCTGTTACTTAAAACGTCATAGACGTTTTACTTCAGAGATTTAGATCTTAAGTGCATTTTTTGCTACTTAGAGATAATAAAAAAGACTTATATAATGTATCAAAAAAATTGGTTTGACCATTTAGAACGAGTAATTTGTTTGAAAACAAAAATTTCGAAAAATCGAAAAACAAATAAATTCAATATTTTTTCACATTTGTAGAAACGTAAAATCTTTTAATCTTCGTTGAAAAATGTTTAAAAATTATTTCTGTTACTTAAAAGGTCATAGGCGACCTAAATTATTCCTACCGCCTCAGTACCACTTAGTACTCTCTTAATACCACTTAGTAGCATATAATATTTTAAGAGGAAAAAGATATGTTTTTTAGAGATTTGGATCTTAATTGGATTTTTTGCTACTGAGAGATAATAAGAAACATTTATAAAATGTATTAGAAAAATTGGTTTGACCATTTAGAACGAGTAATTTGTTTGAAAAGAAAAAGTTTGAAAAATCGAAAAAAAAATAAATTTAATATTTTTTAACATTTGTAGAAACGTAAAATGTATTTATCTTCGTTTAAAAATGTTTAAAAGTTATTTCTGTTACTTAAAATGTTATAGACGACCTGTATTATTCGTACCGCCTTAGTACCTCTTAGTACCCTCTTAATACCACTTAGTACCATTTTATATTTTAAAAGGAAAAAGATATGTTTTTTAGAGATTTGGATTTTAATAGGATTTTTTGCTACTTAGATATAATAAAAAACATTTATAAAATGTATTAGAAAAATTGGTTTGACCATTTAGAACGAGTAATTTGTTTGAAAACAAAAATTTTGAAAAATCGGAAAACAAATAAATTTAATATTTTTTTACATTTGTAGAAACTTAAAATGTTTTTATCTTTGTTCAAAAGTGTTTAAAAATTATTTCTGTTACTTAAAAGGTCATAGACGACCTGAATTATTCGTACCGCCTTAGTACCTCTCAGTACCCTCTTAATACCACTTAGTACCATTTTATATTTTAAGAGGTAAAGGATATGTTTTTCAGAGATTTAGATCTTAAATGCATTTTTTGCTACTTAGAGATAATAAAAAAGACTTATATAATGCATCAAAAAAATTGGTTTGACCATTTAGAATGAGAAATATGATTGGAAACAAAAATTTTGAAAAAACGAATAAAAAATAAAAATAAAATTTTTTTTCATTTTTAGAAACGTAAAATGTTTTAATCTTTGTTGAAAAAAGTTTAAAAATTATTTCTGTTACTTAAAACGTCATAGACGTTTTACTTCAGAGATTTAGATCTTAAGTGCATTTTTTGCTACTTAGAGATAATAAAAAAGACTTATATAATGTATCAAAAAAATTGGTTTGACCATTTAGAACGAGTAATTTGTTTGAAAACAAAAATTTCGAAAAATCGAAAAACAAATAAATTCAATATTTTTTCACATTTGTAGAAACGTAAAATCTTTTAATCTTCGTTGAAAAATGTTTAAAAATTATTTCTGTTACTTAAAAGGTCATAGGCGACCTAAATTATTCCTACCGCCTTAGTACCACTTAGTACTCTCTTAATACCACTTAGTAGCATATAATATTTTAAGAGGAAAAAGATATGTTTTTTAGAGATTTGGATCTTAATTGGATTTTTTGCTACTGAGAGATAATAAGAAACATTTATAAAATGTATTAGAAAAATTGGTTTGACCATTTAGAACGAGTAATTTGTTTGAAAAGAAAAAGTTTGAAAAATCGAAAAAAAAATAAATTTAATATTTTTTAACATTTGTAGAAACGTAAAATGTATTTATCTTCGTTTAAAAATGTTTAAAAGTTATTTCTGTTACTTAAAATGTTATAGACGACCTGTATTATTCGTACCGCCTTAGTACCTCTTAGTACCCTCTTAATACCACTTAGTACCATTTTATATTTTAAAAGGAAAAAGATATGTTTTTTAGAGATTTGGATTTTAATAGGATTTTTTGCTACTTAGATATAATAAAAAACATTTATAAAATGTATTAGAAAAATTGGTTTGACCATTTAGAACGAGTAATTTGTTTGAAAACAAAAAGTTTGAAAAATCGAAAAACATATAAATTCAATATTTTTTCACATTTGTAAAAACGTAAAATGTTTTTATCTTTGTTCAAAAATGTTTAAAAATTATTTCTGTTACTTAAAAGGTCATAGACGACCTGAATTATTCGTACCGCCTTAGTAACACTTAGTACCCTCTTAATACCACTTAGTACCATTTTATATTTTAAATGGAAAAAGATATGTTTTTTAGAGATTTGGATCTTAATTTGATTTTTTGCTACTTAGAGATAATAAAAAACATTTATAAAATGTATTAGAAAAATTGGTTTTACTATTTAGAACGAGTAATTAGTTTGAAAACAAAAATTTTGAAAAATCGAAAAACAAATAAAATTAATATTTTCTCACCTTTGTAGAAACGTAAAATGTTTTAATCTTTGTTGAAAAAAGTTAAAAAATTATTTCTGTTACTTAAAACGTCTTAGACAATCTGAATTATTCGTACCGCCTTAGTACCTCTTAGTACCCTCTTAATACCACTTAGTACCATTTTATATTTTAAAAGGAAAAAGATATGTTTTTTAGAGATTTGGATCTTAATTGGATTTTTTGCTACTTAGAGATAATAAAAAACATTTCTAAAATGTATTAGAAAGATTGGTTTGACCATTTAGAACGAGTAATTTGTTTGAAAACAAAAATTTTGAAAAATCGAAAAACATATAAATTGAATATTTTTTCACATTTGTAGAAACGTAAAATGTTTTTATCTTTGTTCAAAAATGTTTAAAAATTATTTCTGTTACTTAAAAGGTCATAGACGACCTGAATTATTCGTACCGCCTTAGTAACACTTAGTACCCTCTTAATACCACTTAGTACCATTTTATATTTTAAATGGAAAAAGATATGTTTTTTAGAGATTTGGATCTTAATTTGATTTTTTGCTACTTAGAGATAATAAAAAACATTTATAAAATGTATTAGAAAAATTGGTTTTACTATTTAGAACGAGTAATTAGTTTGAAAACAAAAATTTTGAAAAATCAAAATACAAATAAAATTAATATTTTCTCACCTTTGTAGAAACGTAAAATGTTTTAATCTTTGTTGAAAAAAGTTAAAAAATTATTTCTGTTACTTAAAACGTCTTAGACAATCTGAATTATTCGTACCGCCTTAGTACCTCTTAGTACCCTCTTAATACCACTTAGTACCATTTTATATTTTAAAAGGAAAAAGATATGTTTTTTAGAGATTTGGATCTTAATTGGATTTTTTGCTACTTAGAGATAATAAAAAACATTTATAAAATGTATTAGAAAGATTGGTTTGACCATTTAGAACGAGTAATTTGTTTGAAAACAAAAATTTTGAAAAATCGAAAAAAAAAAAAATTTAATATTTTTTCACATTTGTAGAAACGTAAAATGTTTTTATTTTTGTTCAAAAATGTTTAAAAATTATTTCTGTTATTTAAAAGGTCATACACGATCTGAATTATTCGTACCGCCTTAGTACCACTTTGTACCCTCTTAATATTACTTAGTACCATTTTATATTTTAAAAGGAAAAAGATATGTTTTTTAGAGATTTGGATCTTAATTAGATTTTTTGCTACTTAGAGATAATAAAAAACATTTATAAAATGTATTAGAAAAATTGGTTTGACAATTTAGAATGAGAAATATGTTTGGAAAGAAAAATTTTGAAAAATCGAATAAAAAATAAAATTAATATTTTTTCACATTTGTAGAAACGTAAAATGTTTTTATCTTTGTTCAAAAATGTTTAAAAATTATTTCTATTATTTAAAAGGTCATAGACGATCTGAATTATTCGTACCGCCTTAGTACCTCTTAGTACCCTCTTAATATTACTTAGTACCATTTTATATTTTAAAAGAAAAAAGATATGTTTTTTAGAGATTTGGATCTTAATTGGATTTTTTGCTACTTAGAGATAATAAAAAACATTTATAAAATGTATTAGAAAAATTGGTTTGACTATTTAGAATGAAAAATATGTTTGGAAAGAAAAATTTTGAAAAATCGAATAAAAAATAAAATTAATATTTTTTCACATTTGTAGAAACGTAAAATGTTTTAATCTTTATTGAAAAAAGTTTAAAAATTATTTCTGTTACTTAAAACGTCATAGACGATCTGAATTATTCGTACCGTCTTAGTACCTCTTAGTACCCTCTTAATACCACTTACTACCATTTTATATTTTAAAAGGAAAAAGATATGTTTTTTAGAGATTTGGATCTTAATTAGATTTTTTGCTACTTAGATATAATAAAAAACATTTATAAAATGTATTAGAAAAATTGGTTTGACCATTTAGAACGAGTAATTTGTTTGAAAACAAAAATTTTGAAAAATCGAAAAACAAATAAATTCAATATTTTTTCACATTTGTAGAAACGTAAAATGTTTTTATCTTTGTTCAAAAATGTTTAAAAATTATTTCTGTTACTTAAAAGGTCATAGACGACCTGAATTATTCGTACCGCCTTAGTAACACTTAGTACCCTCTTAATACCACTTAGTACCATTTTATATTTTAAAAGGAAAAAGATATGTTTTTTAGAGATTTGGATCTTAATTGGATTTTTTGCTACTTAGAGATAATAAAAAACATTTATAAAATGTATTAGAAAAATTGGTTTGACCATTTAGAACGAGTAATTTGTTTAAAAACAAAAAGTTTGAAAAATCGACAAAAGAAATTAAATTAATATTTTTTCAAATTTGTAGAAACGTAAAATCTTTTAATCTTCGTTGAAAAATGTTTAAAAATTATGTCTGTTACTTAAAAGGTCATAGGCGACCTAAATTATTCGTACCGCCTTAGTAACACTTAGTACCCTCTTAATACCACTTAGTAGCATTTTATATTTTAAAAGGAAAAAGATATGTTTTTTAGAGATTTGGATCTTAATTGGATTTTTTGCTACTGAGAGATAATAAGAAACATTTATAAAATGTATTAGAAAAATTGGTTTGACCATTTAGAACGAGTAATTTGTTTGAAAAGAAAAAGTTTGAAAAATCGAAAAAAAAATAAATTTAATATTTTTTAACATTTGTAGAAACGTAAAATGTATTTATCTTCGTTCAAAAATGTTTAAAAGTTATTTCTGTTACTTAAAATGTTATAGACGACCTGTATTATTCGTACCGCCTTAGTACCTCTTAGTACCCTCTTAATACCACTTAGTACCATTTTATATTTTAAAAGGAAAAAGATTTGTTTTTTAGAGATTTGGGTTTTAATTGGATTTTTTGCTACTTAGAGATAATAAAAAACATTTATAAAATGTATTAGAAAAATTGGTTTGACTATTTAGAATGAAAAATATGTTTGGAAAGAAAAATTTTGAAAAATCGAATAAAAAATGAAATTAATATTTTTTCACATTTGTAGAAACGTAAAATGTTTTAATCTTTATTGAAAAAAGTTTAAAAATTATTTCTGTTACTTAAAACGTCATAGACGATCTGAATTATTCGTACCGCCTTAGTACCTCTTAGTACCCTTTTAATACCACTTACTACCATTTTATATTTTAAAAGGAAAAAAATATGTTTTTTAGAAATTTGGATCTTAATTGGATTTTTTGCTACTTAGATATAATAAAAAACATTTATAAAATGTATTAGAAAAATTGGTTTGACCATTTAGAACGAGTAATTTGTTTGAAAACAAAAATTTTGAAAAATCAAAAAACAAATAAATTTAATATTTTTTCACATTTGTAGAAACGTAAAATGTTTTTATCTTTGTTCAAAAATGTTTAAAAATTTATTTCTGTTATTTAAAAGGTCATAGACGATCTGAATTATTCGTACCGCCTTAGTACCTCTTAGTACCCTCTTAATATTACTTAGTACCATTTTATATTTTAAAAGGAAAAAGATATGTTTTTTACAGATTTGGATCTTAATTGGATTTTTTGCTACTTAGATATAATAAAAAACATTTATAAAATGTATTAGAAAAATTGGTTTGACTATTTAGAATGAAAAATATGTTTGGAAAGAAAAATTGTGAAAAATCGAATAAAAAATAAAATTAATATTTTTTCACATTTGAAGAAACGTAAAATGTTTTAATCTTTATTGAAAAAAGTTAAAAAATTATTTCTGTTACTTAAAACGTCATAGACGATCTGAATTATTCGTACCGCCTTAGTACCTCTTAGTACCCTCTTAATACCACTTAGTACCATTTTATATTTTAAAAGGAAAAAGATATGTTTTTTAGAGATTTGGATTTTAATAGGATTTTTTGCTACTTAGATATAATAAAAAACATTTATAAAATGTATTAGAAAAATTGGTTTGACCATTTAGAACGAGTAATTTGTTTGAAAACAAAAATTTTGAAAAATCGGAAAACAAATAAATTTAATATTTTTTTACATTTGTAGAAACTTAAAATGTTTTTATCTTTGTTCAAAAGTGTTTAAAAATTATTTCTGTTACTTAAAAGGTCATAGACGACCTGAATTATTCGTACCGCCTTAGTACCTCTCAGTACCCTCTTAATACCACTTAGTACCATTTTATATTTTAAGAGGTAAAGGATATGTTTTTCAGAGATTTAGATCTTAAATGCATTTTTTGCTACTTAGAGATAATAAAAAAGACTTATATAATGCATCAAAAAAATTGGTTTGACCATTTAGAATGAGAAATATGATTGGAAACAAAAATTTTGAAAAAACGAATAAAAAATAAAAATAAAATTTTTTTTCATTTTTAGAAACGTAAAATGTTTTAATCTTTGTTGAAAAAAGTTTAAAAATTATTTCTGTTACTTAAAACGTCATAGACGTTTTACTTCAGAGATTTAGATCTTAAGTGCATTTTTTGCTACTTAGAGATAATAAAAAAGACTTATATAATGTATCAAAAAAATTGGTTTGACCATTTAGAACGAGTAATTTGTTTGAAAACAAAAATTTCGAAAAATCGAAAAACAAATAAATTCAATATTTTTTCACATTTGTAGAAACGTAAAATCTTTTAATCTTCGTTGAAAAATGTTTAAAAATTATTTCTGTTACTTAAAAGGTCATAGGCGACCTAAATTATTCCTACTGCCTTAGTACCACTTAGTACTCTCTTAATACCACTTAGTAGCATATAATATTTTAAGAGGAAAAAGATATGTTTTTTAGAGATTTGGATCTTAATTGGATTTTTTGCTACTGAGAGATAATAAGAAACATTTATAAAATGTATTAGAAAAATTGGTTTGACCATTTAGAACGAGTAATTTGTTTGAAAAGAAAAAGTTTGAAAAATCGAAAAAAAAATAAATTTAATATTTTTTAACATTTGTAGAAACGTAAAATGTATTTATCTTCGTTTAAAAATGTTTAAAAGTTATTTCTGTTACTTAAAATGTTATAGACGACCTGTATTATTCGTACCGCCTTAGTACCTCTTAGTACCCTCTTAATACCACTTAGTACCATTTTATATTTTAAAAGGAAAAAGATATGTTTTTTAGAGATTTGGGTCTTAATTGGATTTTTTGCTACTTAGAGATAATAAAAAACATTTATAAAATGTATTAGAAAAATTGGTTTGATCATTTAGAACGAGTAATTTGTTTGAAAACAAAAATTTTTAAAAATCGAAAAAAAAAATAAAATTAATATTTTTTCAAATTTGTAGAAACGTAAAATCTTTAAATTTTCGTTGAAAAATGTTTAAAAATTATTTTTGTTACTTAAAAGGTCATAGACGACCTGAATTATTCGTACCGCCTTAGTACCACTTAGTACCCTTTTAATACCACTTAGTACCATTTTATATTTTAAGATGAAAAAGATAAGTTTTTTAGAGATTTAGATCTTAAATGCATTTTTTTCTACTTAGAGATAATAAAAAACATTTATAAAATGTATTTGAAAAATTGGTTTGACCATTTAGAACGAGTAATTTGTTTGAAAACAAAAATTTTGAAAAATCAAAAAACAAATAAATTTAATATTTTTTCACATTTGTAGAATCGTAAAATGTTTTTATCTTTGTTCAAAAATGTTTAAAAATTATTTCTGTTACTTAAAAGGTCATAGACGATCTGAATTATTCGTACCGCCTTAGTACCTCTTAGTACCTTCTTAATACCACTTAGTACCATTTTATATTTTAAGATGAAAAAGATAAGTTTTTTAGAGATTTAGATCTTAAATGGATTATTTGCTACTTAGAGATAATAAAAAACATTTATAAAATGTATTAGAAAAATTCGTTTGACCATTTAGAACGAGTAATTTGTTTAAAAACAAAAATTTTGAAAAATCGAAAAAAAAAATAAAATTAATATTTTTTCAAATTTGTAGAAACGTAAAATCTTTAAATTTTCGTTGAAAAATGTTTAAAAATTATTTCTGTTACTTAAAAGGTCATAGACGACCTGAATTATTCGTACCGCCTTAGTAACACTTAGTACCCTCTTAATACCACTTAGTACCATTTTATATTTTAAATGGAAAAAGATATGTTTTTTAGAGATTTGGATCTTAATTTGATTTTTTGCTACTTAGAGATAATAAAAAACATTTATAAAATGTATTAGAAAAATTGGTTTTACTATTTAGAACGAGTAATTAGTTTGAAAACAAAAATTTTGAAAAATCGAAAAACAAATAAAATTAATATTTTCTCACCTTTGTAGAAACGTAAAATGTTTTAATCTTTGTTGAAAAAAGTTAAAAAATTATTTCTGTTACTTAAAACGTCATAGACGTTCTGAATTATTCGTACCGCCTTAGTACCTCTTAGTACCCTCTTAATACCACTTAGTACCATTTTATATTTTAAAAGGAAAAAGATATGTTTTTTAGAGATTTGGATTTTAATAGGATTTTTTGCTACTTAGATATAATAAAAAACATTTATAAAATGTATTAGAAAAATTGGTTTGACCATTTAGAACGAGTAATTTGTTTGAAAACAAAAATTTTGAAAAATCGGAAAACAAATAAATTTAATATTTTTTTACATTTGTAGAAACTTAAAATGTTTTTATCTTTGTTCAAAAGTGTTTAAAAATTATTTCTGTTACTTAAAAGGTCATAGACGACCTGAATTATTCGTACCGCCTTAGTACCTCTCAGTACCCTCTTAATACCACTTAGTACCATTTTATATTTTAAGAGGTAAAGGATATGTTTTTCAGAGATTTAGATCTTAAATGCATTTTTTGCTACTTAGAGATAATAAAAAAGACTTATATAATGCATCAAAAAAATTGGTTTGACCATTTTGAATGAGAAATATGATTGGAAACAAAAATTTTGAAAAAACGAATAAAAAATAAAAATAAATTTTTTTTTCATTTTTAGAAACGTAAAATGTTTTAATCTTTGTTGAAAAAAGTTTAAAAATTATTTCTGTTACTTAAAACGTCATAGACGTTTTAATTCAGAGATTAAGATCTTAATTGGATTTTTTGCTACTGAGAGATAATAAGAAACATTTATAAAATGTATTAGAAAAATTGGTTTGACCATTTAGAACGAGTAATTTGTTTGAAAAGAAAAAGTTTGAAAAATCGAAAAAAAAATAAATTTAATATTTTTTAACATTTGTAGAAACGTAAAATGTATTTATCTTCGTTTAAAAATGTTTAAAAGTTATTTCTGTTACTTAAAATGTTATAGACGACCTGTATTATTCGTACCGCCTTAGTACCTCTTAGTACCCTCTTAATACCACTTAGTATCATTTTATATTTTAAAAGGAAAAAGATATGTTTTTTAGAGATTTGGGTCTTAATTGGATTTTTTGCTACTTAGAGATAATAAAAAACATTTATAAAATGTATTAGAAAAATTGGTTTGATCATTTAGAACGAGTAATTTGTTTGAAAACAGAAATTTTGAAAAATCGAAAAAAAAAATAAAATTAATATTTTTTCAAATTTGTAGAAACGTAAAATCTTTAAATTTTCGTTGAAAAATGTTTAAAAATTATTTCTGTTACTTAAAAGGTCATAGACGACCTGAATTATTCGTACCGCCTTAGTACCACTTAGTACCCTCTTAATACCACTTAGTACCATTTTATATTTTAAGATGAAAAAGATAAGTTTTTTAGAGATTTAGATCTTAAATGGATTATTTGCTACTTAGAGATAATAAAAAACATTTATAAAATGTATTAGAAAAATTCGTTTGACCATTTAGAACGAGTAATTTGTTTAAAAACAAAAATTTGAAAAATCAAAAAACAAATAAATTTAATATTTTTTCACATTTGTAGAATCGTAAAATGTTTTTATCTTTGTTCAAAAATGTTTAAAAATTATTTCTGTTACTTAAAAGGTCATAGACGATCTGAATTATTCGTACCGCCTTAGTACCTCTTAGTACCTTCTTAATACCACTTAGTACCATTTTATATTTTAAGATGAAAAAGATAAGTTTTTTAGAGATTTAGATCTTAAATGGATTATTTGCTACTTAGAGATAATAAAAAACATTTATAAAATGTATTAGAAAAATTGGTTTTACTATTTAGAACGAGTAATTAGTTTGAAAACAAAAATTTTGAAAAATCGAAAAACAAATAAAATTAATATTTTCTCACCTTTGTAGAAACGTAAAATGTTTTAATCTTTGTTGAAAAAAGTTAAAAAATTATTTCTGTTACTTAAAACGTCTTAGACAATCTGAATTATTCGTACCGCCTTAGTACCTCTTAGTACCCTCTTAATACCACTTAGTACCATTTTATATTTTAAAAGGAAAAAGATATGTTTTTTAGAGATTTGGATCTTAATTGGATTTTTTGCTACTTAGAGATAATAAAAAACATTTATAAAATGTATTAGAAAGATTGGTTTGACCATTTAGAACGAGTAATTTGTTTGAAAACAAAAATTTTGAAAAATCGAAAAAAAAAAAAATTTAATATTTTTTCACATTTGTAGAAACGTAAAATGTTTTTATTTTTGTTCAAAAATGTTTAAAAATTATTTCTGTTATTTAAAAGGTCATAGACGATCTGAATTATTCGTACCGCCTTAGTACCACTTTGTACCCTCTTAATATTACTTAGTACCATTTTATATTTTAAAAGGAAAAAGATATGTTTTTTAGAGATTTGGATCTTAATTAGATTTTTTGCTACTTAGAGATAATAAAAAACATTTATAAAATGTATTAGAAAAATTGGTTTGACAATTTAGAATGAGAAATATGTTTGGAAAGAAAAATTTTGAAAAATCGAATAAAAAATAAAATTAATATTTTTTCACATTTGTAGAAACGTAAAATGTTTTAATCTTTATTGAAAAAAGTTTAAAAATTATTTCTGTTACTTAAAACGTCATAGACGATCTGAATTATTCGTACCGCCTTAGTACCTCTTAGTACCCTCTTAATACCACTTACTACCATTTTATATTTTAAAAGGAAAAAAATATGTTTTTTAGAAATTTGGATCTTAATTGGATTTTTTGCTACTTAGATATAATAAAAAACATTTATAAAATGTATTAGAAAAATTGGTTTGACCATTTAGAACGAGTAATTTGTTTGAAAACAAAAATTTTGAAAAATCGAAAAACAAAAAAATTTAATATTTTTTCACATTTGTAGAAACGTAAAATGTTTTTATCTTTGTTCAAAAATGTTTAAAAATTTATTTCTGTTATTTAAAAGGTCATAGACGATCTGAATTATTCGTACCGCCTTAGTACCTCTTAGTACCCTCTTAATATTACTTAGTACCATTTTATATTTTAAAAGGAAAAAGATATGTTTTTTAGAGATTTGGATCTTAATTGGATTTTTTGCTACTTAGAGATAATAAAAAACATTTATAAAATGTATTAGAAAAATTGGTTTGACTATTTAGAATGAAAAATATGTTTGGAAAGAAAAATTGTGAAAAATCGAATAAAAAATAAAATTAATATTTTTTCACATTTGAAGAAACGTAAAATGTTTTAATCTTTATTGAAAAAAGTTAAAAAATTATTTCTGTTACTTAAAACGTCATAGACGATCTGAATTATTCGTACCGCCTTAGTACCTCTTAGTACCCTCTTAATACCACTTAGTACCATTTTATATTTTAAAAGGAAAAAGATATGTTTTTTAGAGATTTGGATTTTAATAGGATTTTTTGCTACTTAGCTATAATAAAAAACATTTATAAAATGTATTAGAAAAATTGGTTTGACCATTTAGAACGAGTAATTTGTTTGAAAACAAAAATTTTGAAAAATCGGAAAACAAATAAATTTAATATTTTTTTACATTTGTAGAAACTTAAAATGTTTTTATCTTTGTTCAAAAGTGTTTAAAAATTATTTCTGTTACTTAAAAGGTCATAGACGACCTGAATTATTCGTACCGCCTTAGTACCTCTCAGTACCCTCTTAATACCACTTAGTACCATTTTATATTTTAAGAGGTAAAGGATATGTTTTTCAGAGATTTAGATCTTAAATGCATTTTTTGCTACTTAGAGATAATAAAAAAGACTTATATAATGCATCAAAAAAATTGGTTTGACCATTTAGAATGAGAAATATGATTGGAAACAAAAATTTTGAAAAAACGAATAAAAAATAAAAATAAAATTTTTTTTCATTTTTAGAAACGTAAAATGTTTTAATCTTTGTTGAAAAAAGTTTAAAAATTATTTCTGTTACTTAAAACGTCATAGACGTTTTACTTCAGAGATTTAGATCTTAAGTGCATTTTTTGCTACTTAGAGATAATAAAAAAGACTTATATAATGTATCAAAAAAATTGGTTTGACCATTTAGAACGAGTAATTTGTTTGAAAACAAAAATTTCGAAAAATCGAAAAACAAATAAATTCAATATTTTTTCACATTTGTAGAAACGTAAAATCTTTTAATCTTCGTTGAAAAATGTTTAAAAATTATTTCTGTTACTTAAAAGGTCATAGGCGACCTAAATTATTCCTACTGCCTTAGTACCACTTAGTACTCTCTTAATACCACTTAGTAGCATATAATATTTTAAGAGGAAAAAGATATGTTTTTTAGAGATTTGGATCTTAATTGGATTTTTTGCTACTGAGAGATAATAAGAAACATTTATAAAATGTATTAGTATATGTATTATAAAATGTATTATTATTATTTAATATTTTTTCACATTTGTAGAATCGTAAAATGTTTTTATCTTTGTTCAAAAATGTTTAAAAATTATTTCTGTTACTTAAAAGGTCATAGACGATCTGAATTATTCGTACCGCCTTAGTACCTCTTAGTACCTTCTTAATACCACTTAGTACCATTTTATATTTTAAGATGAAAAAGATAAGTTTTTTAGAGATTTAGATCTTAAATGGATTATTTGCTACTTAGAGATAATAAAAAACATTTATAAAATGTATTAGAAAAATTCGTTTGACCATTTAGAACGAGTAATTTGTTTAAAAACAAAAATTTTGAAAAATCGAAAAACAAATAAATTTAATATTTTTTCACATTTGTAGAAACGTAAAATGTTTTTATCTTTGTTCAAAAATGTTTAAAAATTATTTCTGTTATTTAAAAGGTCATAGACGATCTGAATTATTCGTACCGCCTTAGTACCTCTTAGTACACTCTTAATACCACTTAGTACCATTTTATATTTTAAGATGAAAAAGATAAGTTTTTTAGAGATTTAGATCTTAAATATATTTTTTGCTATTTAGAGATAATAAAAAACATTCATAAAATGTATTAGAAAAATTGGTTTGACTATTTAGAACAAGTAATTTGTTTGAAAACAAAAAGTTTGAAAAATCGACAAAAGAAATTAAATTAATATTTTTTCAAATTTGTAGAAACGTAAAATCTTTTAATCTTCGTTGAAAAATGTTTAAAAATTATGTCTGTTACTTAAAAGGTCATAGGCGACCTAAATTATTCGTACCGCCTTAGTAACACTTAGTACCCTCTTAATACCACTTAGTAGCATTTTATATTTTAAGAGGAAAAAGATATGTTTTTTAGAGATTTGGATCTTAATTGGATTTTTTGCTACTGAGAGATAATAAGAAACATTTATAAAATGTATTAGAAAAATTGGTTTGACCATTTAGAACGAGTAATTTGTTTGAAAAGAAAAAGTTTGAAAAATCGAAAAAAAAATAAATTTAATATTTTTTAACATTTGTAGAAACGTAAAATGTATTTATCTTCGTTCAAAAATGTTTAAAAGTTATTTCTGTTACTTAAAATGTTATAGACGACCTGTATTATTCGTACCGCCTTAGTACCTTTTAGTACCCTCTTAATACCACTTAGTACCATTTTATATTTTAAAAGGAAAAAGATATGTTTTTTAGAGATTTGGGTCTTAATTGGATTTTTTGCTACTTAGAGATAATAAAAAACATTTATAAAATGTATTAGAAAAATTGGTTTGACTATTTAGAACAAGTAATTTGTTCGAAAACAAAAATTTTGAAATATCGAAAAACAAATAAAATTAATATTTTCTCACATTTGTAGAAACGTAAAATCTTTAAATTTTCGTTGAAAAATGTTTAAAAATTATTTCTGTTACTTAAAAGGTCATAGATGACCTGAATTATTCGTACCGCCTTAGTACCACTTAGTACCCTCTTAATACCACTTAGTACCATTTTATATTTTAAGATGAAAAAGATAAGTTTTTTAGAGATTAAGATCCTAAATGCATTTTTTTCTACTTAGAGATAATAAAAAACGTTTATAAAATGTATTTGAAAAATTGGTTTGACCATTTAGAACGAGTAATTTGTTTGAAAACAAAAATTTTGAAAAATCAAAAAACAAATAAATTTAATATTTTTTCACATTTGTAGAATCGTGAAATGTTTTTATCTTTGTTCAAAAATGTTTAAAAATTATTTCTGTTACTTAAAAGGTCATAGACGATCTGAATTATTCGTACCGCCTTAGTACCTCTTAGTACCTTCTTAATACCACTTAGTACCATTTTATATTTTAAGATGAAAAAGATAAGTTTTTTAGAGATTTAGATCTTAAATGGATTATTTGCTACTTAGAGATAATAAAAAACATTTATAAAATGTATTAGAAAAATTGGTTTGGCTATTTAGAACGAGTAATTTGTTTGAAAACAAAAATTTTGAAAAATCGAAAAACAAATAAATTTAATATTTTTTCACATTTGTAGAAACTTAAAATGTTTTTATCTTTGTTCAAAAATGTTTAAAAATTATTTCTTTTATTTAAAAGGTCATAGACGATCTGGATTATTCGTACTGCCTTAGTACCTCTTAGTACCCTCTTAATACCACTTTGTTCCATTTTATATTTTAAGATGAAAAAGATAAGTTTTTTAGAGATTTAGATCTTAAATGGATTTTTTGCTATTTAGAGATAATAAAAAACATTCATAAAATGTATTAGAAAAATTGGTTTGACTATTTAGAACAAGTAATTTGTTTGAAAACAAAAATTATGAAAAATCGAAAAACAAATAAAATTAATATTTTCTCACATTTGTAGAAACGTAAAATGTTTTAATCTTTGTTGAAAAAAGTTTAAAAATTATTTCTGTTACTTAAAACGTCTTAGACAATCTGAATTATTCGTACCGCCTTAGTACCTCTTAGTACCCTCTTAATACCACTTAGTACCATTTTATATTTTAAGAGGAAAAAGATATGTTTTATTGAGATTTGGATCTTAATTAGATTTTTTGCTACTTAGAGATAATAAAAAAGACTTATATAATGCATTAAAAAAAATTGGTTTCACCATTTAGAATGAGAAATATGATGGGAAAGAAAAATTTTGAAAAAACGAATAAAAAATAAAAATAAAATTTTTTCTCATTTTTAGAAACGTAAAATGTTTTAATCTTTGTTGAAAAAAGTTTAAAAATTATTTCTGTTACTAAAAACGTCATAGACGTTTTAATTCAGAGATTTAGATCTTAAATGCATTTTTTGCTACATAGAGATAATAAAAAAGACTTATATAATGTATCAAAAAAATTGGTTTGACCATTCAGAATGAGAATCTTGTTTGGAATTCAAAATTTTGAAAAATTGAAAAAAAAAAAAAAATTAATATTTTTTCAAATTTGTAGAAACGTAAAATCTTTAAATTTTTGTTGAAAAATGTTTAAAAATTATTTCTGTTACTTAAAAGGTCATAGACGATCTGAATTATTCGTACCGCCTTAGTACCTCTTAGTACCTTCTTAATACCACTTAGTACCATTTTATATTTTAAGATGAAAAAGATAAGTTTTTCAGAGATTTAGATCTTAAATGGATTATTTGCTACTTAGAGATAATAAAAAACATTTATAAAATGTATTAGAAAAATTGGTTTGGCTATTTAGAACGAGTAATTTGTTTGAAAACAAAAATTTTGAAAAATCGAAAAACAAATAAATTTAATATTTTTTCACATTTGTAGAAACTTAAAATGTTTTTATCTTTGTTCAAAAATGTTTAAAAATTATTTCTTTTATTTAAAAGGTCATAGACGATCTGGATTATTCGTACCGCCTTAGTACCTCTTAGTACCCTCTTAATACCACTTTGTACCATTTTATATTTTAAGATGAAAAAGATAAGTTTTTTAGAGATTTAGATCTTAAATGGATTTTTTGCTATTTAGAGATAATAAAAAACATTCATAAAATGTATTAGAAAAATTGGTTTGACTATTTAGAAAAAGTAATTTGTTTGAAAACAAAAATTATGAAAAATCGAAAAACAAATAAAATTAATATTTTCTCACATTTGTAGAAACGTAAAATGTTTTAATCTTTGTTGAAAAAAGTTTAAAAATTATTTCTGTTACTTAAAACGGCTTAGACAATCTGAATTATTCGTACCGCCTTAGTACCTCTTAGTACCCTCTTAATACCACTTAGTACCATTTTATATTTTAAAAGGAAAAAGATATGTTTTCTAGAGATTTGGATCTTAATTGGATTTTTTGCTACTTAGAGATAATAAAAAACTTTTATAAAATGTATTAGAAAAATTGGTTTGACCATTTAGAACGAGTAATTTGTTTGAAAACAAAAATTTTGAAAAATCGAAAAACAAATAAAATTAATATTTTCTCACATTTAGAAACGTAAAATGTTTTAATCTTTGTTGAAAAAAGTTTAAAAATTATTTCTGTTACTTAAAACGTCTTAGACAGTCTGAATTATTCGTACCGCCTTAGTACCTCTTAGTACCCTCTTAATACCACTTAGTACCATTTTATATTTTAAAAGGAAAAAGATATGTTTTTTAGAGATTTGGATTTTAATAGGATTTTTTGCTACTTAGATATAATAAAAAACATTTATAAAATGTATTAGAAAAATTGGTTTTACTATTTAGAACGAGTAATTAGTTTGAAAACAAAAATTTTGAAAAATCGAAAAACAAATAAAATTAATATTTTCTCACCTTTGTAGAAACGTAAAATGTTTTAATCTTTGTTGAAAAAAGTGAAAAAATTATTTCTGTTACTTAAAACGTCTTAGACAATCTGAATTATTCGTACCGCCTTAGTACCTCTTAGTACCCTCTTAATACGACTTAGTACCATTTTATATTTTAAAAGGAAAAAGATATGTTTTTTAGAGATTTGGATCTTAATTGGATTTTTTGCTACTTAGAGATAATAAAAAACATTCATAAAATGTATTAGAAAAATTGGTTTGACTATTGAGAACAAGTAATTTGTTTGAAAACAAAAATTTTGAAAAATCGAAAAACAAATAAAATTAATATTTTCTCACATTTGTAGAAACGTAAAATGTTTTAATCTTTGTTGAAAAAAGTTTAAAAATTATTTCTGTTACTTAAAACGTCTTAGACAATCTGAATTATTCGTACCGCCTTAGTACCTCTTAGTACCCTCTTAATACTACTTAGTACCATTTTATATTTTAAAAGGAAAAAGATATGTTTTTCAGAGATTTGGATCTTAAATGTATTTTTTGCTACTTTGACACAAAAAATTAAAATTTTTTTCATTTTTATAAAATAATATTTAATTTTTTTTTTTACCTATTATTGTATATTTTAAAAGTTATATTTCTTATTATATTTTTCTTATTTAGGCAAATTTGCGTATTTTTGTCTTTTTTTATTTAAGATAGATATATTAATAAATAATAAATTTGTTGAATAGTGTGATTACAATTTATAATTTTCACACAGTTTCGTTATCTCATTTATAATATATACATCATAATCCAATTTTCCTTTTTTGCTATGTTAAACTTTGTCAATATTTGTACATACGTTGACCGTATTGTATCAGATTTTTATTTGTATGTCAGGATTTCTTTGAAATGATTACGAGTTGCGCCATCTGTTGGGTGCGGTTTGCAGCAATATGCGTCTTTATCGACTCGCTTGGATGTGGTGACGTTTGTTGCTATGGTTGTCTAGTAACTCTGGTTGTGGTCAGCATGGATTCCGCGCGCCGGCGCAGTGAATCAAATTAATGACAAGTTTTTCTTTTTCTTTTTTCACATTAATTTTTGCTCTATTTTTAGTTTTTATACCATTTATCGACGCAAAATTAAATGCCGATTCCTAATTATAACATTAAACATTGAAACTTATGCTTATTTTAACACAAAACATAAAATAAATTAGGATGGTACTAAGAGGGTACTAAGTGGTACTAAGAGGGTATTAACTAATACCCACTAATACTAGCTGTCTCGCTAGGGTGGAAGCTCGCTGTATTGCGGACATGTAAAACTCACCTGAGGCTCACCTGAGGCCTACGACGCGACGTAAGCTTCTGAATCTTCAATCTAAGCTTTAGGTCAGCCTCGTGTGAGATATTGTGCTGTGTGGGTTGTGCAAAAAAAATTAATTTTTGTGATTGACACTAACCACAATATTATTTATTTAACAGAGTCGCACGCAGGATCATTTAATACACTATCGTATACTATTAACACAATTTGAAAATTAATTTATTATTTCTAAGTTTCGAACCTATGTACCTCTACCTACACGAACAAACGATGCAAATCACGAACGCGAAACCGAACCCTTAAACCCCTCGGCTACCTCATACTTAAAATCAATGGGGACGGTCACTGCCAAACTATTTCAGTAGGTAGCAGCACAAATGCAAGTTTTTGTGAAGCAAAATTTTAAATAATTTTTATTGAAAAATGAAAATTTAAATAAGTAAGAAAGTACAATAAGTACATTAATACATAAATAATTATGTTATGTCATACAATTGTATAAATAATCAATCTTTTCTAATGTAATTATTCGTTTGCCAATTTGGACATTTTTAGGTTATGTAAAACAAATTTTAATGACTTGAAGAAAAGATTAGAAAGTTGTGGTTTATGAGTTGCAATTACATTAATCAGCTTATATTTAATTAATTTATCAAATTCTACTTTTTGTTTTTGTAAAATTAAAAGAATCAATTTTTCATATTCAAAATCTTGAGCCAACAGAAACTTGCGATTGTGGTGCCCTCTAAGCTGAGCTTTACATATAATCATCCCCATTTTGGTTTTCGTTTATATGACTTTCCGACCAAAATTAGAGAAACATATAAAAATACCTTTCTCGCGCCATTTTAAGATCAATGTTTTTATACAAAAACAAATCTAATGCACTTTTTTTATGACATAGAGCGGCATTTTGCTTTGAAAGCACCTCGATTCACCTTGAGCTGCAGACAGCTGATAATGCGCAAATGCTCACTACGCATATCCGTCTTAAACGCACTAGCAAAGTCAACGAATTTTTTTAGTACTCCTGCAATAGTAGTTCTAATATATCAATCCATGACTGAACTTTAATAAATCTTGCAATTGTTTTTACTGTTTCGAGCAAATCCTAATATGATTAAAGTAAACTACTGGAAATTTCCAGAAACTTGTGTCTCATCCAAAAGTCAAGCATTTTCAATTTAAGATTCACGTACTATTTTTTTCCATGTAGCGTGCTTGCGTGGTTAAACGGTTAAGGTACCGGATTACGAATGTTAGGGTCGAGCAATCAATCCCCAGCGATTTGAGATTTTTTCTGTTAGGAATATAATAATAATAATTAAATAATATAAGGTGACAGTAAACAAAAGTAGTAGGAAAGACAATGAAAAAATGTATCTTAATAATAATAATATTGAATAACAGTTGAACAATTTTATTTTACTAATTTAAGTAGTTATTTCTACTTTTACTACATTTGCCAGATCATATTAAATGCTCACTCTACTACAAAAATATCGTTGAGACTTACCGAATCTCTTTAAGTCGTAAAATCTACTACTTAGTTTCATTGACGAAATATCGTTGAGACCTAGCGAATCATTGTAAGTAGTAAAAATCTACTACTTATAATGTAGTCCCAGTAAAAAAAGGTTGATTAAAGAGCATAAATTGGCATTTAAAAAAACTGACATTTCAATGCTAACAGATACCTACTAATTCCGCTTTTGCCCTCAATGTCGTTTAACGTGTTTTCTTGATTGATATATGTTTCATTTTGATCATTTTAAATGCTCACAAATTTTAGGAAAAAAATTGAATGCCTTTCTTTACCTTCTAAAGAAGCAGCACAAATTAGAATCAAATGCCATTAAATGCTTTCTGATAATGTATCAGATTAAATGACATTCAATGCCTTGAAGAAAACAATTTTGAACATAGTCAATGCCCCCAAAATTCTGCTCGTGGAAACATCCAATCGTGGAAAACTTATAATTTTTAAATTCCTTATTACCTACGATTTTGTCAATCAGAGCGATTTCATAGAAAAAGTGTTTGGTTTTTTTTAAAACTGCCAAAGTGCAAATTTTCACTAAATGAGGGGAAAGTCTTTGACAAACACTGTCGGATTTGTCCATCGATCGTCCTTAAACAAATGGAATACATTATTTTGCGAAAATACGAATATATCAATTCCTATTTCAATCATAGTAAAAATGAAAACCACATATTAATTAATTGTTTATACAAACCTAAATATTGGTCAAAGCAAATATAACAATTATATGTACTAAATTTATAATTATCGTAAAACTAAAAATCATAATTTGATATATTGTAATCTATTATCTTGTAATTTTATGAAATTGTAATTGCAAACGTTCTAATTTCAAATGTTCTAATTTTCTTACATTGTAATTTTATATCTATATTATAGAAAAATACCAAATTGCTTTAAAATATAAATTCAACAGATTGAATAATATTGTAAAATTCGTATTTGTAAAGAAAATAATGTAAAAATATTGCACAAAACTCAATGGTTGTTGTTCCTTTGGTTTCAGTAAAGAACGGATTTTCACACGCCCATATTCTAAACCCGAACAGCACTGGATGTTTCAGCAATATTGGCAAGGTTGAGGCAAGGTATATACGCCTTACCAGCAAGAAAGACAACATTAAAAACGATTGAAAATTTTTAATATTTTTGAATCCCTTTTTCCGACAGCACTTTTCAATCCGTTGATAGCAACCAAAAACTAGCCAAATTAAACCTGGCAATACCATTTTAAATTTTTTTAAGTAGATTTGGATAGAAAGGGATTAAATAGAGGTTAAATAATATTTTGCAGTGCAGTATATAAAAATAAATTTTTTATTTAGTATAATGAATATCACGGTGGGTCTGAATGAACTTTAACCCAAACAAGCTTGCAGATTCCGGTTTTCTTCTGATTTCACTTCTAGGATGTCTCTCTATGATTTTGAGCTAAAAAAGAACAAAATCGCTTGGGCCCTTTTTGAAAAAATCCATTTTTTCTATTTTTTGAAAGTATTAATAAACATATTTATGAGAAAATAGTAAAAAGTAATGTTGTTATTGACTTTAATTATTTAAAATAACATAAGTAAAAAGTTGCTACCCTCCCAGTTTCTTGAGATAATAAATTCCCATAAATAATCCTGATAAACTGTGAAAAATCTGCAAAACTGCTGGTTTTTTTTAAAATTACTCCTTTCCAGTGCATTTCAGGTCATTAAATATCTGGTGGATTTCACAGAAATTGTCCTGCCCCAAAAATAAAATATGTCCAATATACTACAAATTTTTTTTATGAGTTGTCCTATTGGATAGTAATTTATCCTATAAATATTTTAAAATTTTTTAAAAAATTGGGGCAGTGGGAGGGGGAAAAAGTTTAGCATTTTTTGGTAATTCACTCTTCTTTTCCTATTTCCACTGTTTTAATGAATGGATAAAAAAATTTTATGTAATTTGTTTTTAATTTTGAAAAATCAAGGTCAAATTATTTAAAAAATATAAAATGGACCTTTTCAATCGAAAGGTTATGCAAAAATCTACAAAAATCATGTCACATAAAATTTTTTTATCCATTCATTAAAACAGTGGAAATAGGAAAAGAAGAGTGAATTACCAAAAAAAGGCAAAAATTTTTCCCCCTCCCACTGCCCCAATTTTTTAAAAAATTTTAAAATATTTATAGGATAAATTACTATCCAATAGGACAACTCATAAAAAAAATTTGCAATAGATTGGACACATTTTATTTTTGGGGCAGGACATTTTCCGTGAAATCCACCATATATATAAAAATGAAAGCTAATAAAATTTGTCGTCAGTTAAAAAAAATCTATCGATTTATCTATAAAATTAATAAAGTAATGACTTTTTAAAAAATTATAATTTCCTCTAAAAATATAAAAAATTAGATTTTTGTAAAGTAACTAGTTTTTATAAATGTATAGTAGCCACTAAAACAAAACAAGTAAAAGTAGATATAATTTCGAGTAAATCTAAAAAAATAGAGCTTTTTATCTTAATTTGCGCCAAGATTGTTACCTTTTGAACATGACATTTCATTTGTTTTAACATCAGTGTTTTTAAATTTGTTTCTTCCCGAGCAAACTTAGTTGCAATCAATGTTTGTTAAATGAAAGAAAATAAAGAAAAACAACAATCTTTTCGTTGGAACAAAACACATTTAATTATCTTTTTCAACTACGCTTGATATTTTTAAAACGAATAAAGGCTATTGTATTCACATAAAGATCCTTGAAGTCTATCTGGATATTCAGAATGATTTTTACAGACTTTGTATGCTGCCCACACCGTTTTAAAATCGGAGTGAACAGACTCCATTGCCAGTTCACTAAGGAATCCAAGACCAGTTACTATTTCATTACAAAAGTCTGGAACGTGGGAAAATATGGCGTGTACTTTTGGTGTTAACAAAACGCCTAAATCTTAATAGCTTTGTTTGAATTTCTCTATTTTTTCTTAAGGATCTAATTGATTACTGAAACATGCTTTTAAGAAAGATTTTTTTTAGAAAAATTCAAACAAAGTTACTTAGATTTGGGAATTTCAGTAACTTTAAAAGCACACTTCATATGTTTAAAAAACTGAAAAGTCATGTTCAAAAGGTTACAATCTTGGCTCAAATTAAGATAGAAAGCTCTATTTTTTTAGATTTACTCGAAATTATATCTACTTTAATTTGTTTTCTATTAGTGGCTACTATACATTTATAAAAACTAGTTACTTTACAAAAATCTAATTTTTTATATTTTTAGAGGAAATTATATTTTTTCAAAAAGTCATAACTTTATCAATTTTAGAGATAAATCGATAGATTTTTTTTAACTGACGACAAATTTTATTAGCTTTCATTTTTATATAGATATTTAATGACCTGAAATGCACTGGAAACGAGTAATTTAAAAAAAAACCAGCAGTTTTGCAGATTTTTCACAGTTTATCAGGATTATTTATGGGAATTTGTTATCCCAAGAAACTGGGAGGGTAGCAACTTTTTACTTATGTTATTTTAAATAATTAAAGTCAATAACAACATTACTTTTTACTATTTTCTCATAAATATGTTTATTAATACTTTCAAAAAATAGAAAAAATGGATTTTTTCAAAAAGGGCCCAAGCGATTTTGTTCTTTTATAGCTCAAAATCATAGAGACATCCTAGAAGTGAAATCAGAAGAGAACCGGAATATGCAAGCTTGTTAACCTACAACACCTATCATTTCTCTCAAAAGAAAAGAACAAACAAATATATATTATTCAGAGGCAGGAAAATAAACAACAATAAATTTTTTATTTGAAAACTCGGATTAATTAATGAAAAAATAATTCTTTACACAAGAAGCACAATATAATCTAAAAACTCTTAATATAAAATAACCTGTATTGCAGTTAGGAAGTTACAGTATTCTAATTATATAATAGAATATTTGAGTGCTCATGAATTTCTTTATTGCTACCCAGTTAAAAATTTCGTATGTGTTCCCGCGTGTGTTCCTGTACGGGTTCCCTTAAAGGTTCCTACATGGGTTCCCATATGGGATCCTGTGTACCAGGGAACTTCGGCACGAACCTTCGAGGGAACACTGTACATAGGATAGTAGTGTAGCTATGGGTGCGCCAACGCACAGTTCCGATTTTCGCCGCTAGGTGGCGTCCTAGTCAGTTATCTGCAGTGGATTTTTGGTGTTTTTGTTGATAAATTACCGTCAGTTGGTAATGCAGATTTCGCGTGTGTAACCATGTGGTGTTACCTTGTGTCGGTAATGCAGATTACTTGCTTACTCGACGGATATTATCCCTGGAGCGGTTCTTAAGGTAAGTTATTGATCAATCGATCAACATGTGAGTGGCGCGAAGAAGTCTAGCCTAAAAGAGAAAGCTGCGCTGCATCTGTGCGCGTTCGATCTCCTGAGCTTGTTTAAATGTGTAAATCTGTGCAAGGGAAGTTTTGCGAGCACTTTTATTCTGAAAATGTGTGTATCGGTGTAAAGGACTGTAGAAAGGGCTGAAGGGATAGCAAGTTCACAGCATCACCAACTCACTCAACAAGAAGTATCTCTGGAGAAAGCAGCATGGACCAGAAGCAGCAGCAGAAGCCTTGGTGGGACTTGATGAAGCCCCAGAACGTGATAGAGACCCAGAACGTGGTGGAGTCTCAGGTTGTTGTGGAAACCCAGAACGTGGTGAAGGCCCAGAATGTGGTGGAGGCTCGGAAAGTGGACAGCGATGAGGAGAACTTGGTGATCGATGAATTAAGTCTCATCACAATGGAACCAGGATTCTACATGGAGGATTCATCATGGTTCATAGGAAACTGTGCTATAAGCTTCCGATTTTTCTCACCTCTGGCGTTAAAGCTAATTGTTAGAAGAAAACTCTTCTCGACCAATAAGAATGTTCTTATTCTGTTAGAAATAAGTAAAGTTTGTTGGCGTCTGCTTTTCAGTTATTTACTACTGATTTTTCATTTACATAAACATTAAAATAATTTTTTGTCATTACAATTATTTATGAAAAATTTAAGCTTTTATTATGAAATATAATCTCTAATTAAAAAAGATCTAGAAGAGAAACTTTTTTTTCGAAATAGAAAAATGAAAAGAGGGCGCTAGGGTTACATGTTTCAATGATGATGCGGTAATGTACATAGTAGTGCTTGAACTGTAGTGCAAAATACAAGTGCATTCAAATTTGACTTGCGTGTTTAAATATTTTGAACAAATTATCATGTATTTAAGTGTGAAAAGTGAAAAGGAAGATGTTAGTAGCTTTTTCCGTGATCCCAGGAGGAAAGTTATTAGTTTAAAGTTGCCAACTTTTTAGCATAAGAAAGCTTGGAAACTGCAGACTGCAGAACCATTTTTCCTAGAAGTGAGTACATGTTTTTCTTTCATCTTTTTTTTATTTTCGAAATACCTACACACACACACTCACTCACACATAATCATATAAAAATATGTTGTTTTAACAGGTAGGAATACAAATAACTTCAGTTACTGCTAGGGAAATTGCTGCTTCAGAACCTTCAGTAACAAGAGCAGTAGAAGTTAAAGTGTAACCTAAACTGAAAGTCGAAGGTGAGTCAGAGGAGGGGGTGTCGGGATTTCCATGGACATTACAACCAACATATTACAAGCATTAACAGTGAAAATAAAGGCTGTAACTGCAACAACAAGATCAGTAGAAATATCTATAGTTACAAGCTCAACAGTTACACAAACATTAGGAAGAGTTGAATCTTTCGATACACCAACCTCACCACGATCATTTTCACCAATACCATTAATACACGAACCAACACAATCCGCAGTGAAAACAACATCACCAATACTAGAACCATCATCACCAATACCAGATACACGCACACCAACACAAAGTGCATTAGAAGCAACAGCACTAATACCCCACACTTGTATCTCAAAGACACGACAAAACAATAAAGAAAGAAGGAGGAAGGTAATAATTTAAAAATTATTTTAATGTATTGTAAATATATTCTTTGTATTATTTTAATGAAAAAATTTATTCAACAGACAGAATCTGAAACTTCTTTGCGAGAAGTTGGAAGAAAGTATTTCAATTCAATATCAGGGAAACCTTCTGTTCCTTCAAAGTCACGAGAACCTTCGACGTCACGTGGTGTTTACACTTATCGATCAAATCCAAGAGACCCCTCAACGTCTCGAGGTCCCTTGACATCACGAGGCCCCTCGACGTCACGAGGTCCCTCGACATCACGACGAATGTCTACAGAAACTTGCAAGCCTCTAGGTGGACATAGAGGTTCTTCAAAGTTACCAGACAAATGTGGAGGATCGTCGACGCCAGGAACATCTGCAGGTGTTTCTAGGTCTGGACAAGAAGGACGAATGAAAAAACGCAATCACCATCGTCGTGAGGAGCGCAGTGGAAATGTTGATGGTCAACGTGAAGAAAAGAGAAAGGTATGTGTTTGTTTGTTTGTTTGCATAAACTTTGTCAATTAAGAAGCAATGTATGTGAAATCAAACCTTGATGTGTTTGCAGCGAGAGTCGCGAATCTGCAATGGTGGGGGTGATAGGAGAGTAGCCAACCGCATAAGAGTGGAGGGAACAGCGGAGATGGCATCAAAGAAAAAAAGAGTTGCAGAAAGCAGAGAAGAAACCTTAGAGGATTTCCCTTTTTGTTCCCAGCTCGAGAGCGATGAAGTTCCTCTTGGAATACCACCAAGCGATCTCTTTGGAATGTCATCAACGCTCACTTCTCCGATAAAGTCAAAAAGTTCCAATGCTACGACTCACCAAGTTCCTTAACAGCTACTTTTCGGTAACATTAACGACGATGAACAAGTTAATACCGACAAGGATATGCCCTTACTTATAACTTAAACAAACATTATTAACTTACTTTTTTGTACAACGATATTTATTCTAAAATATATGTTTTTATTTATAACTACTTCGTTTTTCTTCTTAATAACCATCCTTTGTTTTCTTTCATTAAATAATTATTGGATTTGGATAATTAAAAAAACAAGACTTTTTTCCACAATCTTTAACTTTATTATAATTTTCAATCATTAATACTTAACATTAAATTTTTTATTTGCTTGTTGTTTGCAACTTCACAAGTAAAAAAGAATGTGCAGCTATTTTTTGTTTTGCGAAGGCAGCAAAAGAATATGGAAAAATTTTTTTTGCCAAGCAGAAAAAAAAAGATTTTCAAAAAAATTTTTCTTCTGCAAATCGTAAATTTGTATCCTCGGCGGGAGAGGTGTGAGGGTGGAGCCCCCCACAAGATTTCTTTTCTTTTTAACATAATGATAGTATAGTAAGGAAAGGTCACAAGCAGCAGGGAACAGGTTGAACTCCCCCTCCACGAGACTGCGAAAGGAGTTTATTAGGCTCTTTCCTCATAACGAGATGAGCAGACAAATGTGTTCTTAATGAATTTAAGTTAAGAGAAACAGGAAGACTAAGACGGTTAAGAAAAGCTGTCAGTTCCTCCTTTTCTTTATCGGACAGCTGTGCGATGCGAGAACACTGCTTATGATCGAAATTGTCTTGTAAGCCAAACTTAAATCGGAAACTAGGTTTATCCGCCAGCCATAAGCGCTGGATCTTGGCATCAATTACAAGACCAAAAGTAGGCATGAAATCCATGCCCAAAATACATTGATAGGTTAATCCGGGTGCAAACCGGAAGTTAACCTCGCGAGTTACTCCCGCGACAGAAATCGGTAAAGTTGTTTCGCCATTAACGGCTTCCAAAATGCCATTGGCTAGCATAATAATACCAGTTTTAGAATTATCAAATTTGAATATGCCCGATTTTACTATCGGGCTGCCAGCTGAACCTAAGTAAGACTTAGCCGAATCAGTATCAACCAAAGCGTAGAATTCGGTATCTCCTATAAAAACACTAGCATCAGATCTTGAAGAGGAGCCAATTTCACACAAGTTATTAAGGTGAACTCTCAAATCATAGTCAGGAGAACCACGAGATTTAGAAGTGAAATCAATATCCTGATTGCTAGAACTACACATCGAGTCACGAGGTAAATCAGGATTTAAATTCGAATCATAAGAATTCGATTCAAGAACAGGTTTAACTGGTACATTGGAAGATTTACATACATTAAGGTCAGAATGGTCAGAATTTAAATTCAAGTTCAATTGATCTGGAGTAACAGTAGATCGATTAAAGTTATTAGGTTCATTGAGGAGCAAAGCATCCCCAATAAGGTCAAAATTATTCAAAGTCAAATCCGGTAAAAGGGTCAGGTTATGAGAAACTGGAGGAGCATCGACCTTAAGGCTGCCCTCCTTAATTAGTTTCCCAGACAATAATCAGATTTACAGGTCACCCTGGTAAAACCAAGACTGCCACATGTATAGCAGTACTTTACCGGGGTTTTACTGCATTTTCTCGATGCGTGGCTATAGTCACCACAATTAAAGTATGGAGATTTCGGTTTACGTTACGGCTTTTTATTAATAGCCGATTTATTACCCGTATCTGGTTTATTATCTGAAGAATCAGATTTCAAATCATTGTGTGAATAAGAATTTCTATTATTAGAAACAGACTTATTCGAGTTCCTATTATTAAAGCTGGGCGGAGTTACTTTAATTTTTGATAAAGCCTCCGTTAATGTAGTCGTGAAACCATCTAAAAGTTGAGTCATTTTATCTAGGACTTTATCTGACACTTTATTATGACTCACGGTCGCCGACTGCTTTTGAATTTTACCAGAATAAGCAAATTCTGGTAAGAAAGATTCGTCGGGCTTTATCGGAACACGCACGTTTTCAAAGAGTCGAGCATACGCTCGACTTCCCCAGCAAGGCTTGCAAGCTCGTCGAGGTCTTGAAATTCTCGACGTTTAATCGCTTTCTTGAGTTCGGGCTTTAAATTCATATAGACTTGATCCAACACTTCTTCAATGGAAATTGGTCTATTGAATTTTGAAAATAGCCCCTGCATACACGTGACATAGTCTGCAGTGGACTCGTCAGGGCCTTGAACTCGATTGGTGGCTGGCTCTTCAAGCCGCCACTGAAAATTAGCGTCGCCAAAACGAATGCGACATGCTGTTTTAAATTGGTGCCAAGAGGACCAATTATGTTTATTCTGGCGAAACCACTAAAGAGCAATGCCATCAAAAATCAGAGGAATCGCTAACAAAACGTCCTCGCCCTATAGTTGAGAAATCTTACGAACTTCCTCGATTCGTAGAAGAAAATCTTCTATACTCGACTTCCGGTCACCTAAGAATTTAATGCCCTATTCTTTTACTATCGACACGAGTGATCTACGACAACCACTGTTAAAAGTATTCACAGGTTGGAATTTAACATTATTTTTAGAAGCCGGCTTATTAAAAGTCATTCCCGGTGAATTGTTACTGAAATGTCTTCTTTGATCCATTCCTGGACCGGTTTCAGCATCGGCTGAATGCTGGCCGAGCGTCGGTCCAAGGTTCGAATATGTATGATGCCGATCTTTATTCGGTGTAGCACCCATTGAGAATTTATTAAAATCGGTATTAAACCGATCATCATTTCTAAAGTTCCCGGAAAAAGGCCGATCAAACGTCGGGCCAACATTGCGCTGTCTCTGGGCTAGTCCAGGAGCAGATTTATCTCCTGAAAATTTATTAAAATCTGGGATGCTGTGCGACTCAGCTGGACTAGCTGTAGGTCGTGAGAATCCTGTTTTAAATGCCTCCGATTTGGGAGGACTGGAATTAACATTAACGCCAATACATGGCGATGGAGTAGGCTGGGAAGTCGGGATAAATCTCGACCTAGCATCTTTCATGGTTGCTCCCCATAGACCAAATTAGTATCAAAATAATTATAAAAATTCTTTGGTTTAAAATCAAAAGCCGATTTTTTAATACCTGGGGTCATTCGGCTTGATTGTGAAAGTGGAGGAGTACCAAAAATCGAACAAAAGTACGGATGTTAAAATTCGAATTTAATATGATCCGTCGTCCGATCATAGATTGTTGAATTCGGAACCGTAATTCCCACCGGTGTATACGGCAGGGTAGTACTATCTGTCGTAGTGGTGGGGGTATTCGTGTCACGAAAATAGGAACTCGGAAAAGCAAATGGCGATTTAACAAACTCATTCGTCGGAGTATTCAAAATATTCTTCATTGAATCGAGAACGGCATCAAACTCGTCGTTAAGTTTTGATTTAGTAAAAGCGGGGCCAATTTGCACCTCATCTGAAGGTGACCACGCGCCTGATCAGTCATTGGCTGCCAATGGAAGCGCCCTATGTGCCCGATCACTCAAAACTTCGAGCGATCCGACGGTGTTAGCATTTAAAGACGACAAATAAATAACCAGCTGATTTAACGACTAGTTGTAAAAGGGGTTAAACAATTCCCTGTTTGCATCCGCCATTTTATAACAATTTCCGAAATTTTAAATAATTCAATTTTTAATCCGAATAAATCCGCAATTGACGAAAAATTGACACTAATCTTCGTCAAAATCGATGCAAACGAGTTTTCGCGAACAATACTTCCGGTTTTAAAAAAAAGCCGAAGGAATAAAAAGTTAATTATTCCAAAAAAAATTTTTAATTTACAGATAAGTCCTTCCCTAAATACCGAAATCAATTTCTAATTCATATGACGATTTTGATCCACTCAAAAAAAAATAGAATAATTTCTGGAAGAAAGACATAAACAAAAAGATATAATATTATTATTTCACTGAAAAAGGTTAAATAAAGTTATTATTTAACTAAAACAAATAAAATAATGTAATTTCAATCTGTCAAAAAAAATTATTTTTGGAAGGTGAAGGGAAGGCGAGGCTTATAAAATTTATTAGTCAATTCACTAACAGAAGATAATTTAATTCAACTAATAAAGTAGATAATTATTAAATTTAATCATTTGTTACTACTCGGAAAAATAACATTCTCGAAAACTCAGTATTCCAAGAAGAGGCGGCAAAATACCAAGCCAAATCCTCATAATTTATTAAAATGTGACAAATATCGCACCATTTGAACGCTCAACAATCAAAAGAATTCGAAAATGAGATTTTTTGAATAATTTTAGATTTAATTTTTCATAATAAGCGGCGCCTATAGAAGCCAAACTTCAAAAATACGAAAAAAAGCACAACAAACGTTGCAAAACGCGATAATAAAAAATTTTCATAATTAAAATATTATTCCGAATAATATTTTATTCAGTGTTCAGTGACGCCAATTAAACTCTCTAAATCTAAAGTATTTGATTTGACCAACGACCTTGGCCAATTCATTGTTTGAGTCTGACTCACGACTCTTATCTTTCTTCCTTTCTGTAAGGATTTGCACTAATACACGCAAGAAAAATTTTCAAAAGTTTCAATTAACTCTAAATTTTTAATAAATTTTTAGTTTAAGTTACTATATTTTATTAATTTTTACCATTTATGCCATTATTGGCCATTTTAACATTCACTTTTTAGTTAATTTTTGAATTTTTTTTTAAAATGAAATTTTTACAAAATTTTTCAAGTTTGTGCTGCCCAAAGCCCCATTGTTACGGGCGCCATTATATGACGCATTTTTCCAGATTATGTTTGATGTTTGATAATTTATTAATTTAATTTTTTAATTAATATTTAATCAGGTAAATAATATAAAAACAAAACCCGGACGCCAAGATATTGTAATAAAAATAACTAAACAAAATAATAATAAAATAAAAAATATATCAATAGTTTCTAATAAAAGAGCTCACCTTAGAGAGGTCTCCGACCTCTAATGGAACCTCGTCCAGACATGAGCAATAATTTATTTTTATAATAATCAAAATTTTGTCTTTCTATTATATAATTTATACAGACACCAAAGTGTCCAAGAGACACACCAGTCAAGAATGACGACAGGCTGAACGTACCGTCGTCAAGCCAAAATGTCTACGCACAATCACCGCTTGGCGCAACAAGCCACAATCACTGAAAGTTCGTGAGTTACGCCGACATCTGTCGCTGTTACGTAGCAACCGCGAGCGACCGAACCCTGTCGCGCGACAAGGTGGCGGCCTTGTACGCCCAACCCTTAATCACACTTCGTCTGCTGTTATTTTGAAAGCTTAGTAAACAAACTCCATCGACATCTGGCCCTGGCACTCTTGTCAAGACGGGACTTACATCCGTACCTGGTGCCAGGACGATCCCACGACGGAGGACTTGTTAAATGTAACTTCTCAGGAGCTTAAGGCCAGATTCCTCCAAACAATTTAAAAAAAATCTAAAATTTTTTTCCCTCGTAAATTGCTAGAAAATACTTTTATAAATAATATAGAATTGGTCCCAAAGGTCCGCACGACCGAGAAGTAGATATACAAGAGAGGAGAGCGGTGCGCGCTAAGCGGTAAATCCGGCCGCTCGAGCGGTCACCGAAGCTTCTAAAGATTACAGGATTGCAGCAAGAAATGCAAAAATTCTTGAAAATGACACCTATGACGACCAGGAAAATGTTGTCTACGCAGCCGAATTGGATACATGTGTAAAATTCACTTTTTAACGATTTTTCAAGAACAAAAACTTTAATCGCTTTTTTCTCAAAACCGCGTTTTTCTCGATACAACGTTTTTTGAACTGGGTGTCACTCTTATTTAGAAACTATTGCACTTATCAACGTGAACCAAACGTCATTTCACTCTTCAAATGTCTCTCTATGGTGTGAACTAGAACCAAAAATATTCATCATTATTTAAAAAAGTTATAAACAATTAAAAGTGAAAAAAAGGTTAAAAATTGAAAAGTCCCGCCATTTGGTTTTTTTTGGGTCAAAATGTTTCATTCCAGTTCACACCATAGCTAATGTCATACAATATAAGAAACCATTTTGATTTTTGCTTTCAATTGAATGAATTCAGAGATATCGTGACACCCACTAACAAAAAGGATTTTTTTAAACAGACATTTTCAGTGTCGCCAATTTGAAAAAAACATTTTTTTTTCTAATTAGTATTTTTATGTGTCTTTGTATATGAAAAAAGTTTGATTCCAAAAATTTTTTTGTAATATTAATAAAATGAGTTTGAAAAAAACACGTTTTTTGGAGGAACCTGGCCTTAAAAGTGGAGAATTCTCCACTCAAATATATGATAGCGAGTCGGTGTTCATGGAAAGTAAAAACAAACAGATTTTTGTAACAAAATGTTGTTAACAACAGTACAACGATTCCGGATTGGCAAGCTGGCAGGTAAACTTAATAAGATCAAATAATTGGAATAAAATAAACTAATTTTTAAAATAAAATTAATGTTGAATTATATTAATTAATTGAAACATAAATAACCTAAACTTTCATTGATTTCAGAGCGCAAGCATAAAATAATAAGGCACAATTCGCCAAGCTTACACCCGACTGTACAACAGTCGAAACGAATTAGATTCTCGACTGGTGTTATTCAATATTTTTCAATGTTAATTGAAAAATTGTGCGATGTAACATTTTACCTCGTCACAACTCCTTCCTGCCAAGACTCGACCCAGGGGGTCAACCAGATGAGCTCCTTATGATGGAGTCGTCTCTTGCCAGACCAGAATTAAATAGTAATCAATATAGGATTAATTAACAATTAACGATTAATTAAATCAATTTTATCTACCCTAGCGAGGAGGCCGTTCCGTTTTGGCGGTACCAAAACGGAACATGACGTTCCGTTTTGTTTTTCACTTAATTTATGTGTTAATAATTAAGAAATGAGAAGAGCAATTTTCGAAACTTATAAAGTAAATCCTAAAAAAGACTTTTGCATTAGAATTTGTGAAAAATAATGGTTAATTAATATTAAAAAGTGTTAATTTATATGAGCATTTTTTGTGTTGGAAATAGTCATTTTTAGTATTATAATTCATAAATTTAGTTCTCAAAGGGCAAATAATGCTGAAATATAATAAACCTAGTGCATAAAAACATTAAATAAAACCATAAAATGCTTTAATAATTGTTTTTCCAAAAATGTTTGACATGCAAAGAAACCACTGATATCGACAGTGTAATTCGCTTAGGATCCATGTTGCACCGTTCCGGCAGTTAATTGATCGCAGCTGACTTTAACTTTTTACATTTTTTAAATAAGTTTAGTAAGATTGAAATAAGAAATTAAAAAAACCATGACAATAAATTAAAGTCATGGATTTTTTAACTTTTTACTTTAGTTTTTATTTATTTTTGTCATTTTTCAATAATTTTCTTCCATACAAAAGTCGATTAATTTTTGCAAATTACTCTTGTCGTTTTTAAATTATTTTTGTTATTTTTTAATTATTTTCTTCAATTACACTTCTTTTTCTACAATTATTCAATTACTGGCTTCAAATTTTTGTTCTTTGTTTTTTAAAATTATTTTTGTCATTTTTCAAGTCTTTTTGTCTTTTTTAAAGTATTTTTATCAAACTTTAATTTCTTTTGTGGCTTTTAATTGTTTTTGTCATTTTAAAATTGTTTTTTTAGATTTCAATTAATATAATCATTTCTTAATTATTATCAATATTTTCGAAATTAATTACTTCTTTCACATTTTACTTATTTTCTTCATATCATAATTAATTAGTATTAACAAATTATTTTCATCATTTCTCACGTGTTGTTTTTTAAATTTTAATTATTTTTGTCATTTTTTTAGTATTTTCTTTTACATTTAACATTTTTTTTTCGTTTGTTTCGTCTTTATTAAACTATTTTTCAAGTGTTAATTTTTTACCAATTTCCCTATTTTGTTAACTTCAAATTTTTATTTTGTTTCACCATTTTTCGATTTGTTTTAACCTTATTTAATTATTTTTTTAAATATCAATTAATTTTGTCATTTCTTGATTATTTTTTAAAATGTTAATTAATTTTGTCATTTTTCAAGTTTTTTGTTCAAATTTTAATTTTTTATCTTATTTTTTTAATAGTTTTATTCATTTTAATATTTTATGCAACTCAGGCGTTTTATGGTCACTTTAACTACCTATACAGGCGCATCCTAAGTTCTTCCTTATAGCCCAGCGGTCAATAAAGTGCCCATTATTACTCTAGGGCAATAATGGATACTTTATGGACCGCTCGCAGGTCAATAATGTATCCATTATTACCCTAGGGCAATAATGGTCACATTATTGACCTGCTCGCGGGTCAATAAAGTACCCATTATTACCCTAGGGCAATAATGGTTACTTTATTGACCTGCTGGGCTATATGGAAAAACTTAGCATGCACCGGCATAGGTAGCGTAGAGTGACCATAATACGCCTTTGTTGCATAAAGAATCGTATGTACCATGTGTCATAGGTGCGTCTTTCGTCTCGCGCGATATTTCCAAACTCGTCTATAAAGACGCACTTATGACGCTTGGTGCATAATATACTATTTGTTCACTATTAACTTACTTTTTTAAATTAAAATGTCATTTATTCCACTATTTGAATCTGCAAATCCGCTGGCAGATCTGATATTGTTTAAACAATAAAAAAGAAATGACAAAAATAATTAAAATTTAACAAAAAAACGTGAGAAATGATAAAAATAATTTGTTAATACTAATTAATTATGATATGAAGAAAATAAGTAAAATGTGAAAGAAGTAATTAATTTCGAAAATATTGATAATAATTAAGAAATGATTAAATTAATTGAAATTTAAAAAAACCATTTTAAAATGACAAAAACAATTAAAAGACACAAAAGAAATTAAAGTTTGATAAAAATACTTTAAAAAAGACAAAAAGCCTTGAAAAATGACAAAAATAATTTTAAAAAACTAAGAACAAAAATTTAAAGCCAATAATTGAATAATTGTAGAAAAAGAAGTGTAATTGAAGAAAATAATTAAAAAATAACAAAAATAATTGAAAAATGACAAGAGTAATTTGCCAAAATTAATCGACTTTTGTATAGAAGAAAATTATTGAAAAATGACAAAAATAAATAAAAACTGAAGTAAAAAGTTAAAAAATCCATGACTTTAATTTATTGTCATGGTTTTTTTAATTTCTTATTTCAATCTTACTAAACTTATTTAACAAATGTAAAAAGTTAAAGTCAGCTGCGATCAATTAACTGCCGGAACGGTGCAACATGGATCGTAAGCGAATTACACTGTCGATAACAGTGGTTTCTTTGCATGTCAAACATTTTTGGAAAAACAATTATTAAAGCATTTTATGGTTTTATTTAATGTTTTTATGCACTAGGTTTATTATATTTCAGCATTATTTGCCCTTTGAGAACTAAATTTATGAATTATAATACTAAAAATTACTATTTCCAACACAAAAAATGCTCATATAAATTAACACTTTTTAATATTAATTAACCATTATTTTCCACAAATTCTAATGCAAAAGTCTTTTTTAGGATTTACTTTATAAGTTTCGAAAATTACTCTTCTCATTTCTTAATTATTAACACATAAATTAAGTAAAAAACAAAACGGAATATATACAAAACGAATCAATATATCGCTCAAGATATCTCTTCTTCTCCAAAGCTTTAACATAGACTGTCCGTGCGCCGGATAATTGCTCATGAAGAGTAAGTTGTAATTCTTCATAGGAAATATCTCCAGATGTCCATTTGATGCCATGATAGTTGTGCACCAACCATAGATTTTCACTCTTATATCTTCCAGGAAGTGAACTCCAGCTGCAAGGTGGTTCGAACAAGAACACCATTGGTTAAGCATCTTCTTCTAGCGGTAGTATCACCAGCTCCTTGAAGATGAATTCATTTTAAGGTTATTTGAAGCCTTGAACGTCTACTATGAACTCCATCCTCGAACAGAAATAAAATTCTACTCAAGAACACTACTTATATACCCTAGAGTCACACCTCTCCACTTTTTACAGCGTCTTGACAATACCGCTGATTGGCTTATATTGCACAATGCGATCATGGATGACTAAGCAGTATGCAGTTGTCTTCTCAGGCATATTGCTTCTGGTTTCAAATTCCAAACGTACATCGACTGATGTCTGCTTTAGGAACCCGTTTTGTTTTGAGCAGTAAATAACAATTAAAGGTGCCAATAATCTAAAATTACATCTACTTAGTATAGGTTCGGAATCTCTTCCATAGTAAGATGATTGAAAATTAGCATATGTATCATATAATACAGAATACTGATTATTATTATAGTGTATATTCAAATTTCCATATGGATAAGACTGTGAGTTTAAAAACAATTTTACATTTGTGAGGTCACAGTGATAAAAAAAACATGCAGATACTTCCATTTTATTCCTTCTTTTAGTTTGAAACCCAACAATAACATATCTTGGTTTCTCTAATTGTGTTGAAGATTTAATTTGACACATAATTTTTGAACTTAAGGAAAGGAATGGATACTCATACATTTCCCATAATCTAAAACTCATTGAAATTAATAGATCTTTTTCAATAAAATTCAATAATTTAATTTTATTATTGTCAGATGGTTTTACATATGGTACCAACCATTCAATATTATTACTATAATCTTCAGCAAAACCAAAAATCATACTCAAAGGTATTATTACATTAAAATATCCATTTACCATAGACACCCTTAAATTAAATAAAAATTTTACAAATCCAGCATTTTCTGTACGATTAACTTGACATGGTGTTAAAGATACAAAATTCTTCATAGCTGTAGTGTGTCCTTGCATCGATCAATCTCAATGCCATTTAATTCATAACGAATTTCAGCAAACAAATAAGCTATAGCATTAATTGTAAGTTCAACATTCTCTGTGAGAACGGTTCCATCATCCTTGCATAAAACTTTCCAAATATATGTAATGAACTGTTGCTTGGTAAAATAGACAAATCTTGATTTTGTACTACAATGCGGATTTCATCACTATTATTAAAAGTTGATGATGCATATGGTTGATGACTATGAATATCATAATTGGCGACGGATTTATTAAAATTCACTGCAGTTGGAATGCTGAGAATGTCTTCCATTTTTCTTACAACAGCTACAAATAAAAAATAGAATAATTTGGTCTTTTTTCTTCCAATTCCTTTTTCTTATTTTTGAATTTTCTCTTGTAGACCGAGTTGTTTCAGAAACAGTCGATTTTGAGGTGTTAACACCTTCCGAGTGTCACTTACACTGACATTCTTTGCACATGTTGGTTGACTTTTATAACTACTGCTAACTTTTCTTTTTTGTTTATAAATGATACCCATTACATTGATTTTATATGTAAACGTATTGTTATTGTTTCTCCTCTAAAATTAACCAAGTCACCATCCTGATCAATTAGGCGAAGTTGAATATTATGTATTGTCTTCACGGCGATTGGAAAGTAAATGATTCGAGCTGGAACTTCTGTGATCTTATATCCAGGTGAAACCACAGGAAATAATTCATGTATAGTATGAACTTTTTGATTATTTATATACGCTCCAGTTGTAATATTCCATTCAACACGTAGAGTATTCACTTTTAAAATAGATACAGGTATATCAGATTCATGATTTTCATCAGCTTTCAGTTGACGAGGAGCAAATCCTAATAATTTACCAATAGAATCTTTCGGATGAAAGTTTATGTCACGATTTGATTTAATGTGACAACCTAATGTAGTGTTGTTAGGTTTTATAATTAATTCAAACTTATTTGGCAATTTTGCTTTAATATATGATTCAATATCTTTAATTTCATAATTACCTGATGGTATAGTCACTACAAGATTATCTATATAAAACTTATTAAAACCTTTATCAATGTTGGGAATTGAATTAAATGTAAACAGATCAACAACTCCAAGTACATAATTCTTGTCTTGTGAGAGCTCAATTGGTGGGAAATAAGTAGTTTTGAGAACTGATGAGTTTCCCGTTAACGTTAACGTAAATGAGTTATTCATGATTGACACCTGTTTTCAAACTGATGATTACAACTTTGTTACTTGCTCTTATATAGACTAAAACTGTTTGTAATATTTAGTTGATCGCATAGAAACTTTAAACATAAGTGTCCGCATATGAATGTATCAAACTTTTGATATCTCTCGTGATTATATTTTATACAGCTACCAACACCTAAATAGACAATGAGATCTGATGGTGGTAAAAGATTTCCAAAACTATCAAAGTATTCAGTTTTATTGTTAATCTTTTTATATGCTACCCAATACCAATATTTATGAGGTCCTGTAATAGGTAATTTATTTCGCATGAATACTCCACAAAAATGAGGTATATCCATAATTTTAGCATATTTAAATAGATTAAAGTCAGTTAGTGCACGGTGAGGTAGTTACAAAATTAGTTTTTTTAAATCCTTTTCTTATTTGTCAATCCTTTTCCTTTATACGGTTGAATATAAAGACCAAGTCCTTGTCGAAAAGGTTTTAAGTATAAACCTTTTCCCAAGACAATAGCCTCCATTGTTTGATTATGTAGTTGAGCTTTTGAAAGTTGTTCTTTGGCTGCATTAGCATCATTTACAGCTTTTACTATTCCACCAATCCCTCTGCTACGAGCTCCAAGAGCACTAAGTCCAGCAAAAATTGGAATAAGTGGTAAAATACCACCAACTTTTGATGGTACAGAAAGAATTCTAGGTGTTGAAATTTTAGATTTACCACCAAACTTTTATATAACCTTCTGTGCACCAATCATAGCAGTTTTAATAGTATCTATAGAATTACCGTTTGACTTCATACATTTTTTAGCAGCTTGAACAACTTTATTTAGTGTAACTCTTCTTTTATTCTTGGAAACTCTTTTCTTCTTCTTATTCTGCTTCTTATTCTTTTTCATTTTTTTCATTCTTTTCTTTGTATTATCATTAATTTTTAATCCCATACCGAATTTAGATTTAACTTTCAGTATATAAGTAACAGCTAATGCAGCAGCTTTTTCACTGATACTAGCGTCCTTGGAGAGAACACGTTGCCAAGCCTTTTCAGCTAATATTTTATCTGCAGAATTTCTTGCTTCTATATTTTCCTTTTCTTTTGAATATGCTATATCATGTGCCTTACAAGCTGAATCCAAAGAATTTATACCGGGATCACCTCGGGCTAAACGTTTTTTTAATTTCGTACCAGGTCCACAATATTGATATCCATGAATATGCAACTCAAATGGTAATTTATTGATTATATTATTAAGAAAACCCTGACCAGTGTAAGAAATTTTCTTTTTCACTTTTTCACTTTTTCACGACTAATCATTCTTCATTCGACGATGGTTTACAACCAACTAATGGAAGTACATTATATAAGTGCGATATTTATAGTTTTTCCTCAGTCGATTCCAAGATGCATTTTAAGGTACAAGCTAATCAGCTCCCGATTGTAAATGTCGATAATCTCATTCAATCCAATAATAATGAGGTTAAGCGCCATAGAAATCTATTTTCAGATAGTATTCGTGCAGCTTTTTGTGGTCCATCAAATTGCGGAAAAACGAATGTTCCTCTTTCTCTGATTATACATCCGAATGGCTTAAGCTTTAAAAAATATTTATTTATACTTACAGTCATTACCACAACCTAAATATAAATTTCTAGAAAAAGTGTTAAGTAAAGTTGATGGAATCGAGTACTTTCCGTATAGTGAGCATGAAGAAGTGGTTTCGCCTAAAGATGCTAAACCAAATTCAATATTTATTTTTGATGATATTGCTTGTGAGAAATAGGACAATGTAAGAGCCTTCTTTTGTATGGGTATGCATATTAACGTTGATAGTTTTTATCTGTGTCAAACATATGCTCATATTCCTAAACATTTAGTTAGAGATAATGTTAACTTACTTGTGGTTTTTAAACAGGATGATAGAAACCTTAAGCATGTTTATAATGATCATGTAAACACTGATATGACGTACAATCAATTTTAAGATTTACGTTCTACATGTTAGAATTCTGATAGATATGGATTTGTAGTTATTGACAAAGATAGAAATTTGAATGAAGCAAGATATAAAAAAGGATTTGACTGCTTCATTCATTTATAAATAATACATGTTTCTAGAGAAATGCATTAGTACAATTTAAGACTTTAATACTTAATGTATCGAAAAGAGTTAGAAAGACTTCATTAAATGATGAAGGCAAGTGAAGATATTCGACGAAAACATCAAATACTTAAAAGCGGTAGAGAAAATGTTGAAAATATGAGCTGGGGGTGAATCGATTCAAGGGGGGGGGGGGTGATTTAAAAGTCTAAAATTCTTCGCGGAAGGTCGCTCAAAATTTTGACGGGCGATTCAGGGAATTTTTCTGGGGAGCATTCGACGGGTATGAAAAGAGTGTCCCGTTTAAAGAGTTCCTGGGCACTAGGTAGGCTCTGAGCGTGACCGACTTGTAGTGCTGGAATGGAAAGGGGAATAGCCGCGGAAGCGGATAATTGCAAAGACGTCAAGGGGAGCGCGGTTTGTAATTCCGCCAAAAGTCGGGCACGTAACCGATAATCTTTCCCCGGTCGTTTGCGTGGCTTTCCTCTGCGTTTCCGTTTTCGGACCGTAGGGGAGTTTACTGGTGGGGATGGAGATTTTACGCCTACGATAGGTGACATTGAATTGTCATTTAAAAGAAATCGAGTTGACGGTGATCTACCGACGAATACAAGGAGTGACGAGTTACCCAGGCATAAAAAATGACTGGAAAAACGCGGCTGGATCAGCGTCAATATAAAAATATGCGATGCACATAGGGGAAAATGACACGTTACGCTAGCACGAAAAGGGAGAATCAATCCAGCCCACAAAAGTAAGCGTCTACCAGCATCGATGGTAATTGAACCATCGACGACAACCTTTGATCGGAAGTAATTGAACTCCCGACAAAGGTAGGTAACTTGAACTTCTGGGGAATACACAAGAAATACCCGTAAACACAAAACACAAACACAGTCACTGTAAAATGCGAAAAATAGTATCCAATAGAATGTAAAACATAAAAATAAGTGTGAATAACTGCGACACAACCTGGAACAAAAGAACCACAAACAAGATTTTCACTTAACCAGATATTAAAAGACAGTTCTCTACGAATTTGAGTTCCGGCCTGAGATCCACATGACCACGTGTTCGTCGCGTCCTTCTGGATTAAAGATGGACAACGATGATGAGATCAGCGCGTGAATTTCCTCGAATGTTCACACGGAATCAGAGCACAGGTGGTGGGATTCTTGAAGCGACAATAAAACTTTACACAAGGCAAATAAGTTTAACCACAATTTATTTAAATTTCAAAGGAAAATTATTAAAATCAAAGAAATAGAATAAAGTACTCCGGAGCGGATCGCGGAGCGTGCGTTTCGTGTCATAGTCGGAGACGTTCTGCCTACGTGGCTCGCAGGCCAACTCCTCGTGGCTCGCTCGCTCGAGGCTTGGCGAAAGAGAGGGCAGGCGGGCTGGCGTTTAGCCTTTGTGATTGGTCGAGCGCGATAGAAGTACGAGAGAAGAAAAAAAGGACCAATCACTGCCTCCTACCGTCTCCCAGCGAACAAATTAATTAAATTAATAATAATAATAATAAGAGTAAAAAATAAATAAAATAAAATAGAAGAAACTAAATGAATTAAAAATAATAATAATAATAATAATAATAATAATAATAATAATAATAAATGTAATGAGTAAATAAAATAACATAAATGAACTAATAGTCAAGTTTTCAGGAAACCCGGGGCAAGACACAGGGCAATCTTTAAGGCCGATTTTTCTTAGGTTTTCTTGTTTCTCGAGTCTTATAAAAATACTCGATAAACAGAAAACTGGGGAAAAAGGCGAACTGTAACAAAAAATGAAAATTTGTTTAATGAATCAAAGAATCAAGAGTCTAATGATATTACTTTTGAACAAGATAATAGTCCTAGTATTGATGTAACGGATGAAGAATCTTATAAATTAACAAATAAATTTATACAAATGTTGTATAAAAACAGAAAGCAGTATTTGAATATGGTATACGGAGTACGCAAACTCCCTAATGTTACATTTATAATTGGTGATACAAAAATTGATTTTAAAGGTCCATACATTAATCTAGTTGGAAAGAAAAAATATTCAAAAACACGTGGATTACTAGAACTTCTATTCAGGCAACAACCAGATCAAGCTTCCATAAGTTCAAATGACTTAGCAAACTAAGGAAATTGATTCTACTACTAATGCACATAAAAAGTGTTACAGTCCAAGCAAACCAATGCGAATTAACAAGAGTTCTAAATATACTAATGTTATTGCCAAGCTTTTCCCAAAAACAGGAAATTCTTTACAAAAAAAAGTCGTTTACCTCAATCTATGATTGTAAAAAGAGAAACTTCTCCAGACTATATTTATTGGGATGATCCAAATGAACTTGTAGACCGTTTACGTTTGCTGATAGCATCACTACAGGCTGGTAATCCTGGTAATAATAATGAAATTATGACAATCATTGAGGAATTACGTAAAGCTCAAATCATATATTAATAGTACACTAGAAAAATTGAGATCAGTATCTTGTTGATCATTGATGCATTCAGTTGTTTGAAAAAAATCATTGAAAATGAATGATAAAAAATTAATAGTAGTCACAGAATTACATAAACAAGCTAGGAGGAATTATTATCAACGTCGTAAGGTACAAATACGGGGGATAAATGAAACATGACAAGCAGATTTAGTTGAAATTATACCTTATTCTAAAGTTAATAATGGTTTTAAATATATACTCACAGTTATAGCTAAATTTTCAAGGTATGCATGGGCTATTCCAGTCAAAAGTAAATCTGGAAAAGATGTTTCTGCAGCTATGAAATCTATACTTTTAAATGGACGTGTTCCAAAAAAATTGCATACTGATAGAGGTAAAGAATTTTATAATTCTCAATTCGAAAGTTTAATGAAATCTTATAAAATCATATTATATTCAACCTATAGTAATTTAAAAGCTTCAATTGTTGAAAGATTTACCCGCACACTGAAGAATATAATGTAGCCACAATTCAACTTGCAAGGAACTTATAAATGGATAAATATTTTACCATCTCTCGTTTCACAGTATAATAACAAAAAACATCATACAATTGGCATGAACCCAAAAGATGTCAGAAAAGATGATAAAAGTATGCTGTTAAAACGTATACCTAAATAAAGGAAAATTTCAGTTAAGAAAATAAAATTCAAAGTTGGTGATCGAGTTCGTGTAAGCAAGTACAAGAATGTTTTTAGTAAAGGATATACACCCAACTGGACGACGGAAATATTTACCATCACTGCAGTTAAATCAACAAACCCAGTAACGTATAAACTAAAGGATTATCAAGATCAACCCATCGAAGGTGGCTTCTGAAAAAGAAAATTCCAAAGTGAAATATCCAGATGTTTATCTCGTAGAAAAAATTTTCAAATAACGTCATGATAAAGTCTACGTAAAATGGCTTGGATTTGACAACTCACATAATAGTTGAATTCAAAAATCAGAAATTTAAAGTTAAATTTTGGAAAAGTTAAAGTTAACTGATGGAAAAGTTAAAGTTAACTTTTTGAAAAGTTAAAATTAACTTTTGGAAAAGTTAACTTATGGAAAAGTTAACTTTTGGAAAAGTTAAATGAAATTAACATGTAATTTCCGTAAGTGTTAAAGGTAACTTTTGGAAAAGTTAAAGTTCACATTCCAAAAAGTGAAATTAAGCAAATATATAATGATTTAATTTTTCTTATTTATTTATTAGTTTTACATTTATATTATACTTAGAAAAAAATATTATTGTTTTAATTCAAAAAATGTATACAACATAAGGTAGTAATAAATTAAGTAATAACAATTTTAAATATAAAATGTTGTTTATTTTTTAAACCTCCTTCATATGTACAAGTTATATAATATAATTATATACACACTAATACAATTCATTTGCTTTTTATAATTTTATAATGACCCCAAGCAAGGGTATCTGTACTTTTAGGCAATAAGTAGCGTTTATTATCAAAGGAACTTAATGCTATTTTAAATTGTTTACAGTTTCTACTTGATATAGTCGAGATCTAATTATATGTTGAATTCTCGTTTGAGTTCTAGATTTCTGCAAACACTCAACATAATCATCAAAGTTAATAGTTTTATTCACCGCACCTGCTTTTACACTTTTAGCTTTTTTTACAAAATCTTGTCCGTTAACTCAAATGCTATACATTTTACTTCTCAGTTCAACAAATTCAGTAATTATCTATCCATTACATTCATCTTTCTTTAATCCCACTTTTTTCTTGTTGACTTAAGGAATATTGTATACATTATCTTTCGCATAATCAGATGTGTCAAACTGATCAATATCATCATTCATATCACTATAATATCTCTACACTTTAATTCATAAATGAAACTATCAGTGTCAGTGTACAACAACTTACAATTTTTACCATATTTCTTAAACATATATTCATAATGAAAATCATACATAAGTGTCTTGGATAAATCAATTATTGCAAGTCCAATGTATATAGGTCTATTTATCACTATTTCTGTTTTTTGAAGCTCATTTGCCACTAAATTTTTATTAAAAATTGATCAACTATGAAAGTTAGGTTTAGATATGAGAGCTTCAGCGACATATCTACCTCCCCATTTAGTAACAAGTTTTACATCAAAATGATTTCGCACATTTTCCATAGTTTTACCGTAAACTGCATTATTCATTAATTTAAACAGATTTTTTTTCAAATTCATTTTTAGCGTCTCTTCTCATGGAAGTATTAAAGTCGATGTAAGACTTGAGCCAAGTTTTTTGATTGAATTTAAGTACTCTATGAATTTTTACTAGCGTTAGACCATTTGAAAGAGCTTGTTTTAACGCTCGATAATGAATAATATACTTGAATTTATGTGAAAGAGTGGTTAGAAGCTTAGTTTGGTTTGACGCTGTTGTTGGTGGGGTTTGAGTGTTCTGAACAAAAAGAAAAATCACTATGACTATCATGTAATTCTTGAGAATATTCAAGATTCACTTCTAAAATATACCCAATAGGTGAGTCATCAGGAATATTAAAATTAAAACTGTTATTCAAAACAGGAAGCAACTCAAATTCACCATATGGAAGCGGCTGCATCATACCCCATCCATAAAGATTATTTGCATCAAAATACATAATATATTTAGTTTCATCATTTGGGTTAAAAATTTTCATATACATATTATTAGCCTTTGCATATATGGAACCAAATTTAACCTAAAAGATCTTGCACTTCGCAGTTTTTAGATGATATGATTTCAGTAATATCTCACAAGGATTTTAAGATGTAAATGAAAATAATCGGTGGAGGGAAACTCAAATTATCCTAATTAAAAAAACAAAAATCTAGGTTATTCAACATATTTTTCTAAATTTTAAGCTTTCCAACAGCGTCTTCACTGTAAAATACGTATTTTGTCCTTAAAATAAAACAAGTTTTGAAATAAACAGAAAAATTAATACGCGTGTTGGCTATTATATTCACATATAGCTCGATGCAATCTCATAGGATAGTCGGTATGTTTTGAACAGACTTTGTATTTTGTCCAAATGTTTTTAAAGTCACTGTGTGCAGATTCAATTGCATGCTCACTGTAAAATCCGAGAACTTATTTAGTTTTCTTACTGAATTCAGTAACATGGTAAAAAACTGTATGAACTTTTGGTGTTACAGATACATTTAGTTCCAAGTAACTTTTCTTGAATTCCTTGATTTTATTTTCGAAACTCGGGTCGAGATGGTCACTGAAGCACGCCTCTTTAACATTCTTAAAGTTTTCAAAAACTTTAATGTATTTTAGACACCCTAAATTTTTGCTTCTGGATCGTAGTAGATCGAGTTTTTTCAACAAAAGATTACAGGAGTTTCCATTAAAAGACAGATTTCCATGTGTGAGCTGACGCTGAACATTACAAGCCTTCACCCATTGAAGAGCATCTGTCTCACATTCAGCTAATAAGTAGGAAAATAAGGTATTAACTACACCTAGAAGTAGATGCAGCTCCGGTGATGGAAGTATCTCAAGAAATATTTTATCGTTCTTACCCGAAAGAATAGAAGAGTGAGTGCAGTTTTTGTACTCTTTTGCTTTAGCTTTTTTGGCACCCTATTCATACCAATTCATATAATTTTCAAGCAAGTTACCTATAGTTCGATAAGTAGCACATTCTTTAAGATTTTTCTTTTCGCTATAGCATCATGTGCACGGAAACGTGCTACTGTGTGACATGATTCCTACTAAAATATGCACCAATTTTAGGTCAGTTGCGATGATTCCTTCAAAATCGTTAATTCTTAACGCAAACCATAATTGGGATACATTTTGGTAATTTTCGTGACAATTTTGTGCTAAGGCGAGAATAAACAACATATTAACTCCGGAATCTTTTAATCGTTTAGCAAGAATTTCTTGCTTACATTTTTGGCGAGAATTGAGACCTTTATGATTGTCAGTTGAAGATTGTATTGAAAGACAAATTTTTAAAAAAACCGCTACCACCATTAACTCCAAATTCCAAACGAACTTTGGAAACTTCTCGCTTCTCTTTAACGAAATTTATAAGTCCTTCAAGATCTGTGCAAAAAGCGACTACTTCAGTAGATCTGTATATTACTTTATTTTCTTTTAAATTTACGAAATCGAAATTCGTCACACTAAAATCTTTGTCCAAACAGTGATTTCTTGCTACCAACTTTTTCTTCAAATTAGGATTAAAATTTTTTCTATTTTTCGCAGCCACGCGGAGAGCTTCTGCAATGCCAATCATTTTTCTTTGGCTAAGATGAAACCGATTTTAAATTTTCATAAAAGCATCTGCTAAAAAAAGAGTTTCTTGTAGTGCATTTTCAGTTCTTTTTGAAATAATAGTAACTTTTAGGGGTTTGCCACCACGTATTTGGCTTAAGGATAAAGATGCTTGATTCCCATCACTTGATTCATCAATTTTCCGTTTTAACAATGAAGAAATCACTTGTTCGGTAGCTTTAGGACCTAATTCAACTATACTATTTGTAAGATTGTCCAAACGAGTCGTTAAGCTACATTTATGAGGTAATCCTTTGCCTATTAATGAATAGCAGTAATTACAGCTTTTCATTTGAGGTGAATTGCTTTCATCTAAAATCAAAATTTTAAGTAGTTATGAACTTGACGGTATGGATCTTTTTTATCACAAAAAAAATCTTTTAGTTTTTAAAATTTTTACGTAAATATAGCAATAAATATTTTTGAATGGTTGTAATATTAGCTGCAATTATAAAGGCGGAAAAGTAAAAAGTATTAATTACTTTTAAAAACAGTTTGTTTGTAAAAAATTGAAAAGTGGACTATTTATGCGATACTTTATTCAGAACTTTTAATACTTTAACTTTAAAGAATAACTTTAAAGAAAAATCATTCCTGAAATTCTTTCATTTGTCACTTCTGTAAAAGCATTTCAAGGATGAATATTTTTTAAAGCAGAGGTACGAAAATTATTGGGCACTGAGTTTCTTGCAAGTTAGAAAATGTGGCAGCTACATAGACCTTTGCTATTTAATCTAGTGTTAATTCTCGTTAACGACTGGAGATCAGAAAAAATAGGCAACTATACTGTATTTTCTGTATCCCTTAAATTCTCGTATAATCTTCTTGTACAACTAGTGCATAAAGCGAGAGGTAACCTCTCATTAGAACAATTATATTAAAGCATTTTCTGCACGTGTCTTTTTAATTGGCCTTCTACTCGCTTCATTATCTTCGTTTTTCCATAACATATTAAACAAATTTTTAAACGGTTTTCTTCGTGCGTTGCTGCTTTTGGCATATTAATTGATAAATAGAATGATACAAGAAGTCATTTATTAATATTTACGAAAAAATATTAGAGTCAGCAATTATTATTTATCACCATGGAAACTAATTTATTCAAAGACCAATGCAAAAAGCTATTGTTCTCACAATAGAAGAGCATCTTTCTTACATACATAAGAAATAAATTAGCTTAACTTTAGTGTAAAATTGTTCGAAATAGTCTTCATAAACCTAACATTCTCAAATTCTTATACACAGTTAATAAAATGGAAATTTTGCGAAATATTTAAGTCTGAAAGAGAAATTTCAATGAATCTAAAATTTAAAATGAACTTTAAATAATCATATCTACGTAACGGAAAGTGGGAAAGTAATTTTTTCTAATAGTTTTTCAGAATATTGTACGCACTATATTTGACTTTGAGATTATATTAATGTAATATTCCTCATAGTGGAGTAAATTTTGAAAAAACCAATAAAAAAACACTTTTTACATAAATTTTCAGCCATTTTATGATTTTTGTGTGTTGAAATTTGCTGCCTACATAAAAAAGTATTCTTTAAGGACAAAATACGTATTTTACAGTGAAGATTCTTTTGGAAAGCTTAAAATTTAGCGAAATATGTTCAATAACCTAGAATATTTTTTTTAATTAAGATAATTTGAGTTTCCCTCAACCGATTATTTTCGTTTACGTCTGAAAATCATTGTGAGATATCACTGAAACGATATCAACAAAAAACTGCGAAGACCTTTTGGGTTAAATTTGGTTTCAACACACTCTGCAGATCTATTACAACATTGGCTTATACCTCCTCTTATACAACGCTTAATAAACATAAGTTTATCAATATCAGTTATGAGTTCTAATTTTACCTTTGTGTAATTCAACATTGCATCCCATGTCAATCCTTGAGTTGTATAATAATAAGCAGGATCAAGATTATAAGCTCGCAAACATTGATTCCGAAAATTTTCAAAGACATCTGCTAATAATAGTATATCAGTTTTCATGTATAACATATTTTCACATATTCACCAAGACTTGTACATTGGAATGTAGACCATACATTTTGAGCATAACTATAATCTTCATCAGAGATTGTACTATCATTGAGAGAACTATAAAAATGACCTTTTTTAGGTAATGCTAAATATTTTAATTTACTCAATAAATCTATGTATTCATACGGTAAAACACCTTTGCGTGTAAGTAACTTTATTTCAGTATCAGTGAACTTAGTAAACACTGAATTGACAATTTTGTTCTCTGTTAGATATGATGCTAGTTTTTCTAAAGAGTTTGCCATAAATCTAAAGGAATCTATGAAACGAAATTTGATTTCACTATACTTTATTCTCTTTGTAAAGGAAATAAATTTTCCTTGTTTATTGGAAGCAAATCAATTTTCCCTTTAAATTCATGGCAAATATCTTCAATTATAAAATGAGCATCATACCCACTTAAGTTATGAAAAACTACAGGTATAATCCGAGAATCTTGGTAATTTAAATTACAATTTTCATGCGCAGCTCCATGATACTTGACAGTTAAATGTGAATGATCACGAACTTTTTTTTCTTGATAAGATATTGGACCTTCACAAATATGGCAGATAGCAGTATTTACAAAAGCTTCAGTCTGCGCGGTTGACAGATGTTCCATTGGGATTGGATTTTTCAAAATTAACTCTACACGTTGAACCAACACCAGTAACTCTTGTGCAAACCATTTGGCAGGATTTACATCTGATGGGCTCGAATAATATCCTGATAAATAATCATCATAACTGCACTTCAAATAAAATCCAATATTAAAAAGTTCATGATTTTGTACTACTTCAGTTTTACAAGTTGGCTCACCTTTAACTGGCTTCAAAAGACACTCACAGTTAGCGTTCACAACGAATGGCACTTTTTCCTTATAAGAATAGTTTTTAAATTTAACAAAATTTTGACCTGCTTTAGGAAGAATTACTTTACACTTATTTAATTTGTAAAATTCACCATCCTGTCGAGAAAGCCTCTCTTCACTCGAAAAGTAGTGAAGACATCGATCACAAATATATTTTTTCCCATTACACAAAGATAATTGACGTCTCACAACGCAAGATAAATCCTTGATCCACACATAATGAAAATTATTTGATGAGTTCACTTTTTCAGCATCTTCATCAGCTTCATCATCGTCATTATTTTTATTCTGATAGTTATCATCAATCCTTAATAAATCAATATGTCTTTGTTTTTTATCAGATGCAAGATATATGGGAAAAGTATTAAATGTTGAATTTCGCTTACTCAAACCATAAACATTTATAGAAATATCATTTTGTTTTTGAAATCTCATGATATCTTTAAGTGAAGCTGGAAATTCTATTCCACTCCAATTTAACTCATTTTCATACTTGTAGTAATTGGAAACACGTTGGGCGTGACTTACATCTGAATGTAAAGCTGATAAAACTGCCCACATAAAGCATTTATTTTTTTTTTTTTTGCGTACGATGTGAAAACTTGATGCCAGGTACCCTGTAGCCCGTACTACAGGGTTATGCGAAGGTGGCGATGTTCTGCCGACCCGCTAAAAACACACCCTTTTTTAGGGACCTTAAGACCACTCCCGGCTAGCACTTTCCGCGCGTATCGCCATCAGGAGTGGTCTTACATCCCCTACTCTGTCGCCGAAGCGACTTTCTCCGGTCCTCGGGACCTACTATCATTGACAGTCATAGAGGCCCTTAACACACACAAGTTGGGTCCAGGGACTCGATGAACCGTCAATTCGCTCTAATAACGCTTCAAAAGGAAGAAACTTCCTCTATCTGAATTTTTCTGCGAATTAGGCGGCCCTGAAGCGGCTACGCTTCAAAGCCTCTTCTCTTTTTGCCTGTTGTAGGACTCTCCTGAAACAGGCACACTTACCCGAGCCTGCGACATGGGACACTTCAGTCATGCCCTGCTCTTCCGAGCACAGGAAACAAAGTGCCTTTTCTGTACACTCTGCAAGAGTGTGACCAGATCCTCCGCACTTGAAACTTGCCGAGGATCTGTCCATTTCCTTGCACTCAGCTTTCTTGTGGCCGTAGGCCAGGCACCTATGGAACCTGGTCACTATCAACCTCCTCCTAATGTGGCAACTTAAACATCCCACCTTTACCCTTCCTTCTTCTTCTAACCTTTTAGCATCATCTTGGTCCACGACCACGATTGCTAACTTTACCCCTCTAACATTTGGACCTAAGACCTTGACTTCCCTCTTTTCTCGAGGAGTCCGTAAGAGCTCCTCGAGGGCTACTATTACCTCTTTTTTTTCGGTAAGGCCGTGCAGGTCTCGGATCTCCAAAGTTACCCTTTGTCCATCCGGGGCCCTGACGGTTCCTATGCCTTTTACGGCCTCGGTAACCTTGGCCGTGAAGGCCTTTCCATTTGAACCTTCTCCTAATCGTAGGAGAAGGTTACCCTGCTTTGTGATCATTGCACCCACCACCGTGGACTGACAGGAACCAGGGTCCACCTCCTTTCTAAGCTTCCCAAGGACAGAGGCGTCTTTCTGTCCCTGGGAAACCCACACTAAGAGAGTCGATTTCTTGGGTCTCATAGGCTCCACTACTACTTTAGGAGGAACAATTGAAGGTACCTCCTTCCTTTTAAACTTTTTCGGAGCCTTAACCTTATCAGCTAAGGTCTCCGATGGCTTCTTGGGCTTCTTGGTATTTGGAGGTGACCCTCCACTGTTTTCTCTTTTCCTCTTACACTCCAAGACCAAAGCTCTCATTGCTTTGGCCTGGACGCGCTCTCTTACTTTTTGCCTTTCGGTTCAATCAATTTCGCAGTTCTTCAGGCCAATATAAAGCCTAGAATCTGCTGCATCTGCCTCCAAATGTATCTTCCATAAATCGGGGATCCACTGGTTGAATTTCTTCAATCCAGTTTGGATCTCCGCCGCAACGTTCTTTTGTACCTTTAGCTTTTCCATCATAAGCCTCAGTTCCTTTTCCATGTTGAGGAAAGTAGTAGTAGATACAGCTCACTCAGATCGGACGCTTTTCATGCATGTACTGCAAGAAGTAGACGCTGCAGGGGGGCTCGTTGCTAGTAGTGAGAGCTGCCGGGGATGGTGGCTGGTTGTGTATGCCGTCGGGGCTTGTGGTTGGTCGTGTATGCTGCCGAGCTGGTAGAGGATGCTGTTCAACTTAGATGCCTGGTTCTAGTGATAACTACTCTCATGATAAAATACACGCGCGATATTCAGAAGCAGTAAACTCACTAACCCCTTTCTAAGAGAGAAAGTATCGATTGATCTATGAATCCATAACTTACTTTTCGATTGGTTATTATTCGTAAATTCACTGTAAATGATGCGATCTGGTCAAATTTGATTTCTGTGACACTTACGGCTGCGCAATAGTTTTTAGTTTTTTAGACTCCTATGGGTGTCAAATATAACAAATAAATTTGATCAATAACCAGATTTAAAAAAATTGGAAATTTTTTTTACTTTCCCTATTTTAGGAACAATACTTTAGGAATATAAGATGCGGAAATTCCCTGAAAATTAGAAATATAATGTTAAGAAAATATCGTGTCCAATATTCTCTATGGCGGACATTTTAATGCTTTTACGAAACTTCCCTGAATATTGGGCTCGAATATTTAAGAAATGTGGACCAATATTCAGGGAAAATTCAGGGCATTTCCGGTGCTATGTGGGGAGTCAGCAAATCAATCATCGATACAGGCAGTCACTAATACACCCAGTCTGTCGAGAAGCAAGTACTGAATTGTCAAATCAGGGTGCAGGCAGATGCCAAAGCATATGAGAATTAAGGAATAAAATACACCAAACAGAAAATGTTTTCCAATGTAACCAATTATCTAATTCGTCTACTCTATTCATCTATACTCCTATTCTCCTGCATGTGCCTGCACCCTTATCGGTCAGTCCACAATCGATTAAACGTCGGTTAATCAGTCGGTCAAACGTCGGTCAATCAGTCGGTCAAACAGAAGGTCAAGCAGACGGCCAAGCAGACGGGCAAGCAGACGGTCAAGCAGACGGACAAGCAGTTAGTCAGTGAGGCAGCCAGAGTCAAACATAGAATAATAATAGGAATATATCCAGGAGAATAATAATAAGAATTAAACAAATTACGCAGGCCAACCAATCCTATAAACCATACATTGGACAATTAAAAGGCACAGTTAGTAAAAATCCAGAGTCAAATGAAAATAGAATCTTTCCCCATTTTAACTCATGTTAAAAATTCCTAGCGAACATAATAAATTGTTTTCCAGATAGGATTCAACAAAATCCTGTATTTGTCAAATTTCTAAGTAACAAAAATCTAGAGTCGAAGGCCATATCCAAAATTTTGAAAAAGAAAATGAATAAATATCTGAAATTTAAATGTAACTGAAATTTGTTTATTTACCAGCCCTAACCCAGTATTCGCAATATTTTGCCAAAATAAATCAGGGAACTTTAGGAATTTAATTTTGGGGTAATAGTTATAACTAGCTTTCGAGCCCGCCTTCGGCGGGCACGAATTCTAGTGGCGTGCCATCAACAGTATTTTTTTACAAAAAGTATTTTCTGACAGAAAGAATTTTTTTACAGATCGTATTTTTTAACAAAAATGATTTTCTGACAGAAAGTATTTTTTGCCAATAAGTATTTTCTGACAGAAATTATTTATTTCCAAAAATTATTAAATTCTAATATATTTTATTAGATATACTTCCCTTTAGCACATACCCGAACAGCACCGGATGTTCCAGCAATATTGGCAAGGTTGAGGCAAGGCATTTTTACTTTGAATCAACCTTGCCAAGTTCTTGATCTGATAAAAATACGCATGTCATGTTGTAAAATATTTTTTCATCAACATAAATATTTTTCGAGAAAAACCTAGAACCAAATTAGCCTGAATCCCATTCAGCCTAGAACCATCTTACCGAAAATGCATTCAGCCTAATCCCATTTACCCTAAATTGTATTAAGCCTACATCCCCTTTAACCTAAAACGCATTTAGCAAGAAACCCATTTAACCTAAAATGCATTCAGCCTGAATCCCACTTAAACTAAAATGCATTCAGCCTAAAAACCATTTAACTTTAATCCCATTAAACCTAAAATGCATACATCCTAAATCCCATTTAACCTAAAATGCATTCACAGATTAAAACCCATTTATCCTAAAATGCATTTAGCCTAAATCCCACTTATCCCCAAAAGCATTTATCCTACATCTCATTTAACCTAAAATGGATTCAGTATAAATCCCATTTAACCTAAATCTTATTTAACCTGAATACCATTTAACCTAACTCTTATTTAAACTAATTCCTATTTAACTTTAATTGTATTCAACCTTAATCCCTTTTAACCTCATATGCATTCATCCTTAATCTCATTTAACCTAACATGGAACCATCATAAACCCCATTTAACCTAAAATGCAATCAGCCTAAATCCCATCTAAACAAAAATGCTTTTATTCTAAAACCCTTTTAACCTAAAATGCATTTAGCCCAAATTCTATTTAATCTCAAATGCATTCATCCTAAATCCCATTTAACATTAAATGCATTCAACCTGCATCCCATTTAACCTAAAATGCATTCAGCCTAAATCCCATTTTACCAAGAATTCATTCCGCCTAAATCTAATTTAACCTAAAATGCAATCAGCCTAAATTCTGTTTTACCTAAAATGCATATAGCTTAAAAAAATTTGGCCTAAATCCCATTGAACGAAATTTATAATGTAAAATTTAGGCTAAACGGGATTTAGGACAAATAGTTTTAGGCTGAATGCCTTTTTGGATTTAATGGGTCATAGTCTGAATGCATTTTAGGTTGAATGAGATTTAGGTTAAATGGGATTTAGGCTTAGTGCATTTTAGGTTTAATGGGATTTAGGCTAAATAAAAATTAGGTTAAATAAGATTTATAATGTTTAATGGGTTTTAGGCAGAATGCTTTTTAGTTTAAATGGGATTTGGGTTAAATAAGTTTTAGGTTTAAAGTGTTTTAGACTGAATGCATTTTAGTTTAAATGGGATTTTGGTTAAATGTAATTTAGGTTAAATAAGATTTATTATCTTTAATGGGTTTTAGGCAGAATGCATTTTAGGTTAAATGGGATTTAGGTTTTATTGCAAAATGTGTTGTAAGGAACATAACAAAATTAATGCAAAAAGATTAAAAGCCATCTAACACAAAGTCAGTAATATAAAAAAAAATGTAGGTTTTTCAATTTCTTTGATCCAGAAACCAATTTTATACTTATATATCTCAGTTATACGATATTTTTTGTCAAATTATTCTAAAATATGACGAAATAACAGGTAATACTTAATTATAGAAAGTTTATCAGTAGTTCATAAAAAAATGCATAATTTAAAAATTTTTGATTTTTTGAATTTTTTGAAAAAAATGTATATCTTCATTTCTTATCAATATTTTTTAAGTCTATAAGTTTATAAACCTAACTTGGGTCAAGACTTAACACTCTGCCAAATTTGGTTTCCAACGGTTCAGCTGTTTCTAAGTGATGCGCGAACAAAGGTTCTGTGACATACATACATACATACATACATACATACCTACAGACAGACAGACAGACATGAAATTTTTTATGGGTATATTTGAATTCCTTAATGCTTAAAACGAAAAATTATGCATGAAATTTAAAGTTCTAAGCAATATACAGACAAAACTCTGATTTTATTAATATAGATTAATTAAGTAAAAAAATGAAGGCCAATTTACTGGTTTCTGAAGTTTTTCAATTTTATTATCTTATCGACAACATGCTTCGACACAAGCTTGGGTCCTTCTCAACCCGGCAAGAGGAGGTTGATTAAACTGAATTAAAATGTTTACGAAAAAGACCCAAAACGACATTACTTTGAATAGAAAGCGATATTAATATTGATCATATTTACAAATACTTTAATCCATTTTAATTCCGTTTGATTAAAATGAATTAAACTGTTGTCAATTTTTACGTTCAAAACAAAATTTAATTGGTTCAACATTTTTTAGGATAAAAAATAATTAAATTGAGTTCAATTCTAACTACCGTATCGGATTTTAATGGGTACTATTTTCGTCAGGAATTAAAACTAATATACATGTGTCTAGATGAATGCTGCCCAAAAGTTTCAAGTGGAAATCGTGATTTTTGCTTAAAAAATGGAACATTTTTATTTTTTTGAATAAAAACGTTATAAAAAAAAGTCTTTCGCTCAAGTACAAGCTGAATATTTAAAGAAGATGTAAAAAATTGCAAAATGATTGGTAAGTAATTGTTTAAGATATAGTGTCCACCGTCTCTGAAAATGTGGTTTTGAGAAAAACGCGTTTAACCTTTTCGCTATCGCAGAGGATTGAAATCAGAATTTGATGTTCAAATCAACTTTTGGAGAGAACGGCTGAATGGATTTTTAATTTTCTTTTTTTAAAACATTCAGTGTTAAAGTCTTAAGAGATTAAGAAATTAAAAAATTAAGAATTTTTTTCGCATCAACTTGAAATTTTGAGACAACATTTCTAAGATGCTGTACATTAATACAAAAAAATCTCAAAAAATCGATTTTTTAATTTTTGTGACTGCCTATGCCCCCTTGAGGACAAAGTAGGAAATTAATTTAAAGTTCAAGATTTAAGATTTGTAATTTGAAATTTAGAATTAAAATAAATATTTAAGGGGGCATTCGCAATTGTGACCCTTCGTCTGGGTCATTACACCTGATTTTTATGCTATTGAAGGAACTCAGGATAATGTAAGAAGCATGAGAACTTGTTTTAAGAGTTATTAAATGGTTTTAAACATTTTTCAAAATTTTGAATTTTTCCTTAAAATTTGTCGCTTTTTAAAAAACACCCGTTTTGTCATTTTGCAAAAAAGTTGGGGTAATGTGCAGCATACCTATAGTTCACAGAAAAAATTGGTAAATATCGATGTGAAACACTTTAAATATTAAATTTAGGCTTCTTTAATGCAAATTAATCGAAATCTGCCAGAAAAAAAATTTCCACTACGATATAGTCAACCTCTGAAAAGTGAAAATTTCAACAAAGAGAAAAAAATATGTGTATTTGATTTTTGATTTATTTTTTTATTTTCGTGGCATACTGACTAAACACATTGTAAAATGCATTAAAATTCTTCATATATACATATTAATTCTTAAAATAGTAATAAATAGTTCCAACAAATTATTATTTACATTTGGTTTATTGTTTATTCCTATAACTAAAGCATTTTATAATCCAATCTCGGAGCCTATTCATATATCATTTGAAAATTGTATGGGTTATTATTAGTCCGAAGTAATTGTGATTATTCAAAAGTTATCCCACAAATTTATATTACTGTTATAATTGATTAAAATGGATGTATTAAATATTTGTCATGTTAACGCCCAGTCTTTGTCCGCTCACTTTATTGAATTTAAGCATTTTTCCGATACTGGCTACTATGATATCATTGCTGTTTCTGAAATATGGCTAAAACGAAACATCAATTCTAATTTTGTTGAACTTGAAAATTATACTCTTTATCGTAAAGATCGGGAACTGAGAGGTGGGGGAGTATGTCTATATGTACGTAATACTTTTAAATGTTCTTTTGTATCTATGATTTCTGAGGGTCCGTTTCCGTCTGTTGAATTTTTATTTATAGAAATACATTTACAAAATTACAATGTGTTTGAAATAATTAATATGTACCAGACTTAAGTGAGTATGAACGTAGCTTAATGTGTAGCATGTATCCAAACCCTGTTACTCGCAACCATTCACTATATGTTTGTCATAAGAGTATCTATATATACTAAAATACTTTTAATAAAGATTATATTTTATAATTAATAAGTGTATATTAATTATCTTATTTAAACATAACGCAGTGCTTAAGAGGATAAAAACCGAATCGAATAGGTACAACTTACATTTAAACTTAAAAGTTAAGTTTAACCTACAAACGTGAAATGGCAAACACAATGGCAGGACCTGTGAAACTGCAACCTTATTTCGATCTCCAAGGTTAAAATGCAGCTTCAGAGTGGAAATTTTGGAAAACTACTTTTGAAGATTATTTGGTAGCAACAGGCCAAAATAATTCAGAACACCAGACTAAACTATCAATTTTGAGGAACATCATCGGTATAGATGCTGCCAGAATTATGTCCACTTTCAATATACCAGACAATGAAGCTGATAAATATAAAAACATGATACAACAAATACCCACACAGCACAATTCCTTGCCTGAAGTTTGAGCGAAGTTGACACTGCAAACTTCGCAAGTTTGCATTTGACATTTATGAAAAGTTGACCTAACCAAGAAAATGTCCGCTTGTGCAGAAAGCTTGACGGGACAACTTGCGGCAAGTATAACCTGGTTGGTAATTGGAAACTTTCCTCGCAAGATTCTGGAAAGGTTCTAACAAGTTCGATTTAAAGGTAACAAAATTTTTTTGTGTGGATTGAATGAATTTGTAACACATCATTGTGACCCCTATGGGAGGTTTAAAAAAATCTATTGCGCAGCCCTAGCTATCATAGAAATTAACTGCGCAAGGCCTCAAGTTGAAATTTGCAGTGAAAGTTTCCAGCAAGTTTCAAACGTTAAACTTTCTGCACAAGCGGACATTTTGTTGGTTAGGTCAAGTTTTCATAAATGTCAAATGCAAACTTGCGAAGTTTGCAGTGCCAACTTCGCTCAAACTTCAGGCAAGGAATTCTGCTGTGTGCGCAAAAAATTATGTGAATCCACGAATTAATAAGTGTTTCGAGAGGTATACGTTTTTGAAAAGAGCTTAAAAAGAAGGCGAGCAATTTGAACATGAAGCATATATCTCTATCCTAGTCCTTTGTAGCCGGGGATATTATTTCTATTTTCTTATTTAATACAAAATATAAATGCCATTTAAATAGGCAGAGGTATAGTTCAAATATGGATCTTTAAATGCATTATTATTTTTAATCAATAATACAAATATCCCTCTGTAATAATTTTCAGAAATAATTATTGATTAATACTCAATTTAATAATTATAAAAATTTATTATTTAATAAACAATATGACTAATTTCAAAATCTAATAAATTTATAAATTTATTTTATTCTTTATTGTAATCTCAGCACTGCTTATTTATTTTATAAAATCAAATAATGCAGAAATCATCATTGATTGTTAAAAGAATCTGTAAATAAAATATCATTTTAAATTAAAATTAAATTATAAATTGTTATAAGTTAAATTTACTTATTCCCTTCAATTGTTATTGTTTTCAAGCTTATACAAAATATAAACAAATACTTATCTCATTCTATTATTGCAGATTGTAAATACCAACTTTAATTATTATTTTCTCAAACTTGTTTTCATTCAGCTTTAAATATTTCTTAAATAAAATTAATTTTATTACTCACTTCAACTTTAAAAAATAATCCAAATAAAATGTGTTAAACTTATTTGTTTATTCAAATTTTTCTTTAATTTAGAAATCGCTTGAAAATCTAAAAATAAAATAATAAAAATAAATTATAATTTCAAAATTTTAAAATTCATCTAAATATAAATTTTTACCTACTTAACCTAAAGTTTTGGGTATAAATTTCCCTGAGATAAATAAAATAAGTAGAAAATAAATTCTGGGTATAACCTTTATTAAATTACTATCCTAATCTAAAGGAGGATTCAGGACATTTTTCGATTTCCCAATTTCTCAAACAGTACTAGGTTATTTCTACAAATGCACCCAGACTGCAGAGCCTTGCGAAAAAGGTATTGCTTTACTTTTATAACCTTAATCTTTACTAAATTCTGCCGGGTTGTATAATAATTACTCCCGTAAACAGAACTTTAATAAATTACTTCATTAAATATTTTAATAAATTAAAATATTTAATATAATCAATTTTACAAATGATAAGCAATACTATTATATATGTTTATTTCTTCAGATGTGATTCTTGATTAATTAAATTTTATAATTTTATAATTAAATAACAATAATAAAGAAAGAATTTTCCTTATAATTATTATTTCAATTTCTTATTATTGGTGAATCACTGGGTTGTATAATAATTACTCCCAGTAGATCCACAAATAAAATAGAATATATATTTCAGAACAATTTATTAATTATTAAAAATTGTAATTTGAATAACCTTACATTGATTTTAAAAGAATCAATTAAAGGTTATTCTAAATTTATAAAATTTAGAATATTATCAAAAAATTATATCACCTCAAGATGAAATGATACAATTTCCAACAATCTTCTAAGAATATATTTTGTGCGTCTCACCTCTAGTGAGCTTTCAAGAGAAGAGAGATAAAACTGCCAAAATTCGTACTTTTATTTTCTCTGCAAATTCTCCCTTCCTCCAGGGTATACTCATTAAGATTGACCAACCCCTTTAGGAAATATCAACTCTGATTGATGGATATAATCGTTAAGTTTTTGAATAATTTACAGGAACCAATAATTTTACTTTTATTGACTTCCTTGTTTAATAAATGTCTTCAAACCTCTCTTTCGCACTTAAAAAACTTTGCTTTATTTAATTAAATTATTGAATATTTCTCAATATTATACATTAAGTAATTACATTTAAATGTTATGAATAATAAAAATTCTCTACTCATTATTTTAAATTAATTTATTTGAAATTATTTTTTTTTTAAGCTATTTTGAATTAATTAATATTAACAATTTATTTATTTATATAATCAATAGCTCTTACAATATATTTTAATTTATTTATTTTTATAGAAAATATGTAAAACAAAATAATTATTAAATTTTTATTCCTTTTTATTGTTATAATATTTATTACTTTACTTTTTTTTAATATCAATGCTTTTCTTATTTTGATCCTTTCTTATATAAAAAAAATCCTTTTGTCATTAAATAATATACTTGAAATTATAAATTCAAATATAAATTTTACATTTCTTTAAAAATATAAAATTATTTTTCTTTATTTTACCCTTCTTACTATTTGATCTATTTCTATTTCCTTCTTCAAGTGTCTCACACCAACAGACACAGCACACCACACCGCAAACCCCAACGTCCAGGGATCGATCCCCACAATCTCCAATACTTTTTTATTTTCAAATATTATTATTATTTTAATTATTTATTATTCCCTTAATACTTTATTTTATTTATTTCAATTTACCATTGAAATACCGTTTCAATGCCCCCCTTAAATGTGATGATTCTTAATTTATAATTAAAATTAACACATTTACAATTATTTTTAGGCTTATATTTCTTTTTTTTTTTTTTTATATAATTTTAAAAGTGAATACATAAAAAAAATCCTTTGCTAAGGTCCAATGCCCCCCTGAATGATTGAATTCCCCTTTTTTTTATATATATATACAAAAAATCGATCATTTAAAACAACCGAATAATAATTGGCATGACAAAATTAACACAAAAAAAATATCAATTTTGAAATAAAGAATAAAATTAAGAATTTAATTATTTTTTTTTAAAAACAAATTTATTTAGGTATATTATTATTAACAATGTTTTTTTTTTTTTATTTTTCTAATTCAGATTCATCTGATGATGAAGGGATATCATCAAATCTGTAAAATTTTTCTCCCTCATTTGCAATATACAATCTTCTATCATAAGCTACTTTTGCTAAGTTGTTTTGTAAAAGAAATCCCCTTACAGACATATTCTCGTCTAACAACCCCCATCCAACATGAGTATTTCTGTCTCGATATAAGAAGTTCATTGTAATATTTCTTCCTATAATTTTCCTTTTAAAACCGCTGCATTCTCTTCTAGACCATTCTTCATATTTTGCAGGTTTTACTCCATCCAATGAGAAAGCCATTGCAAATGTTGGATAGTTGAAGAATCTATGGACCATTTTAAATATCTCTTCCTGCTTCATGGTAAAATAGTCATCTTCGTCTACATCATATATAACTATTCTACCATTCTGCAGGACCTCTTCAATGTAACCTCTTCCACAACCTTGATCTTCGTTATAAAAAGCTACTGGTGTATCTTTTTCTTCATTAATTATTTCATGAATTGCCCTTAAATTACTTGGTCTTGCTTGGTAAAATTCCTTCATCGCATCCATGAAATTAAAATATTGCTCTCTGAATTTATATAGTTTTCCCGTAAATTCAGATGGACTTACTGCCGATGTTATTTTCATTCTGTAAGGGTAGTTTAAATTCAACCCCCTTACAGGAAATTTTTTTCCTCTGGCGATCACCCTCAAATCCAAATCTACCAAACTTGCATTCATTCTAAAAAAAAATATAAGGGAGAAAAAAAAATTAAAAGAAAAAAAAATTTATCCAATACAAACTATATTTATAAAAACTTATAATTTCATATATATATATATATATATATATATATATATATATATTTTTTATACTCTGTCATGCAAATTTAATTAATAATATACTACCCCAATAATTTTATATATATTTTTTTTATAATTAAACAAGACATTTATCTATATATAAAAAATTTTTATTCACTTTTAAACTCCTTCTGCCCAACATCTAAAATATCATGGTAAACTTGACCACCTTTTTTAACAATAATCGGAGAAAAATACTCATATATTTCCTTATCACTAATCTTAAAACTAATTTTTTTTTAATTTTCTTTTTTAAATTTAGTTGGAGTTATACATTCGTTGTGCTCCACAGAAAAAAATAGGCCATCACGATTGGTTTGCGTTTGTTTTGGCTTAAAACCAACTCTTCTCTTATCACCTTTCATTCCAAAATAAAATTTCATATTTTTTTCTTCTTTTTTTTCTGACTGATAATTAATTCTATCCATAAATTTGACATCCGCCATTTTTATATTTAAATTCCTTAGTATCGGATCTTTGGCCCATTTTTCTTTTACCAAATTTCCTCTATCACTTTTAATGATTTTTTCCATCTAAAATAATTTTAAATATTTAAAAAAAAAATTTATCTTTAAGAAAATCTATAATATCTATTATTTAATAAAATTACAAATACCTTATTATTTTAAATCACTATTTTCTTTCGAACTACTGTTTTCACACAACTAAGCTTTTAATATTAAATAAATACCATTAAGAGTCTAGTTTCTATAATGAAAATAGCTACCTTTAAACTCTTAATATTATTGGATTTTCAAAATTTTTCCTTTTGATTTAATTGGAGTCTTAATTTGTTATTAATCCAATGGTATTTACTATTTTCTTTTGGTACTAAATTTTAAATTTGTGATATTCTAGTGATTTAAATTAAAATATTATTCTATTTAATGTCTAATAATTATTATACATAAATTTATTTATATTTATTTATTCTATAAGAATTTGAACTTAATCTTTTTTTTTATTTTTTTATTTTATCTATTAATTATTATTATTTTTTTTTATTTTTTTTTTTTATATCTAAATTTATAATAATTCTATTCATTACATACTATATCTATATCTACTTAATCTATTATTAAATAACATTTTCCTACTTATTTTTGTCTATTACTTATTTTCTAGATTACATATATAACTTTTATCTAAATGTGATTATATCAGTTTTCTTTTATTCTATAAATCTGTTTCTTATAATCACTAACACTGTTTTTATATTATTATTATTATTATTATTTATTTATTAATTTTTTTTTTTTTATATATATAGTAACAATTTTTTTATTTTAGTTTTTGTTAAATTCATTTATTTTTATTTTATATTGTTTATTTATTTCACTACACTTTATTTTTCACTTTTATTGTCTTTCTATGTATTTTTTTAAGTCTTGTGAATGAAATTGTCCTTTTTCTATTCCATTTACCGGATCCCTAATGATGAATGTTCCTGTATTTATTTGTTTTTTTATTTCATAAGGTCCGTCATATATTTGTAGAAATTTTGCTAAAATTTTATTGTCCTTGTCCGATTTATTAAGTTGTTTAATTAATATTTTGTCGCCTTCTTTATATTCAGTAAGTTTATGCGTTTTGTTGAATCTTTCTGCTCTTTTTTTACCTTTCTTACAGATATTCTCGTATGCTAATTCAATTTTTCTTTCATATTCTACTGATTCATTTTTAGGAGGTAAATTTAGCCAATTTTCCCATAATCTTTTTGGTTTTTTGTTTAGCTGTATTTCAATTGGTGTAAATTCTGTAGTCTCATGATGCGTTTCATTTATACAGTTTTCTATAATTTTAACCAAACTCCACCATGAACTATGCCTATTTTCAATCAATGATCTGAAAAATCTCGATAATTCTCTGTGTATTCTTTCAACAATATTTCCTTGCGGGTGTCTTATTGAAAAGAAAACCAGCTGAATATTTTCTTCTTTTAGTTGATTTTTCCATATATCTGAAGTAAATTGAGTTCCATGGTCATTAATTATTTTATCTGGCTTCCCATATTGTGGAATGTGTTGATTGAAAATCTTATTAATCACTGCTTTTGTTGTCATTTTGCGAATAGGATATAATTTAACGTATTTACTGAAAGCATCTATCGTTGATAAAATATATTTAAATCCTCCTTTTGAAGCCGGAAGTGGACCATAAAAATCTATAGACAGAATTTCTCCAGGTTTTTCAGGTGTATAATTTCTCATTTCAGAATAACTGGTTTAGTTAGAAACTTTATTTTTTTGACAGGAATCACAGCTTGATATCCTGTGTCTTACTATTTTTGCGAAATGAGGATGGTAAAAATACTCGTTTAACATTCTGAAAACTCTTTGTGCACCTATATGAGCATACATTTCGTGAGTTTCATCAATAACTTGGTTTATCGTGTCTTTTGATAAACAGAGTTTTTGTCTGCACCTGATAAAAAATATAATAATCTTTTATAAATTATATATCTTTTTGTTTTTCCTTCATTTACCTCTTTGATTTTCTGTCTTAAAATTACATCTTTTTTTTGTTCCGCTTTATAATTTTTAAAAATTTTTCTCAACTCAGAAGAAGGTCTTTTCGCTAAATTGTACAAAAATATTTTACCTTCATTGCTTTCTTGAATTATCCCTGATTCATTCATTTGTGGAATTCTACTAAGTGTGTCAGCTGCTATATTTTCTTTTCCTTCGAAATGTTTGATATCAAAATTATAGTCTTGAATTGCTAGAACCCATCTAGTTAATCTTCCACTTAGCAGTCTACAAGTTTTTAAAAATGGTAATGCCATATGGTCAGTATTTATAATTACTTTTGCTCCTAGTATGTAAGATCTAAATTTGCTTAAACTCCATACTATAGCCAATAACTCTTTTTCTGTTGTGCAAAAAGCTAATTCTGCTCCTTTAAGAGTTCTACTGATAAAAGAAATAGGTAGTTGTCCTCCATTTTCATCCAATTGATAAAGAACTGAACCAATAACAATATCACTGGCATCTGCTTGTAAATAAAAATCTTTAGATAAATCAGGATAACTTAGTATTACACATTCGCAAAAAATATGTTTTATCCTTTTAAAAGCTTCTTCTTTATCTTGATTCCATTCCCATTTCTTTCCTCCTCTTAGTAATTCCAGAAGTGGTGTAGTTTCTTGGGCATGTTCTTTCGTAAATTTTGTGTAGAAATTAATTAATCCTAAAAATCCTTGAAGTTCCTTAAGATTTCTTGGCCTTGGAAACTCTTTAATCGCTTTTATCTTCTCTGGATCTGGTTTAATTCCATTTGCCGTCAAAATATGTCCTAAAAATTTAATTTCTGGACGGAAAAAATGAGATTTTTCAAAGTTTATCGTCATATTATTTTCTGATAATCTTATAAATATTTTTTCAAGATGTCTTAAATGCTCTTCTATATTTCCTGAAGTATATAACATATCATCTATAAAAGTTATTATAAATTTTCCCAATCCGCATAACACATGATCTAGACCTCGCACTAATGCACTTGTACTGGTTTTTAAACCAAATGGAACTACTCGAAACACATAACATTTACCTTCCACAATAAACCCTGTATATTTCATTGAATTTTCTGTTAAAGGTATTTGCCAAAAACTACTGACTAAGTCCAAAGATGACATCACTTTAACACCGGAACACCTTTAAAATAACACTTCCGTTGTTTCCGCTCTCTCATAATCGTTTATTAGAATTTCATTAATTTTTCTCGCGTCCAAACAAAGTCTTATTGTCCCATCTTTCTTTATTACTGTTACAAGTGGACTTATATACGGAGTATTTGCTCTTTTAATAATTCCTAATTCTAATAATTTTTCTATTTCATTATTAACTCTATCTCTAACATGCATAGGTAATGGATATGATTTCTTCATAAATGGTCTTTTATCATCTATTTCTAATTCATGTTCATAAACTGAAATCCTGCCTGGTTTTTTTAGAAAAAAACATTTCTATATCGCGAAATTAGTTCATAAAATCTTACTTTTTGTTCATCATTTAATAACGTACATTCATTTATTTTATTACTTATTTCTTCATTCGTTATATCAAACCTAGAATGAATATTTTCATACTCGTCAACTGTCCCAATTTCCTCTATTACACAAGGATTACATTTTTCTATTTCAAAGTATTCTTTTTGATTTTCAAAAACTTCTTCATTATCATGTTTAATTATAATATTCATTTTCTTATTTTCTTCATCAATTAATTTTCTTTTTAGACATTTTTCTCCATCATAAACTGTCAATTCATTGTTTTTAAAATCAAGTTGACTTTGAATTTTTTTTAATAAATCAATTCCAATAATACAATTCTTATTCAACTTTGGAACAATTAAAAACACATAAATTCCTTTCCAATTACTCATTCTAAATTTGATATAAATCTGTTTTTTTATTTTAACTGATTTTCCACTTGTTGCCGAAAAAATATTTATTCCTACCACAGGCAGCACTTCACATTTATAAAGTTTATCTAAATTATTTTGATAAAATCTTTCAGAAATACAAGTAACTTCACTTCCTGTATCTATTAATGCTCTTACTTTAATTGATTCTAATTCAAGTTCAATTAAAGGACATTTATCAAGATTAAAATCAATTCCATTTTCCTCTCTTTCCAATAATTCTTCCCTTGTTGCTAACGGTAATTTATTACTATTTTTATTTTTAATATTAGTTTTATTATTTTGATTTTCAGAATTATCTATAGGTTCTTTTTTATCATTTTCTAAATTTTTAATACTAGGTATTTCATCATTTTCACAATTAACTTTTTCGCTAGACCTCGGGCTTGCATCAATTACTCTAGTTTTTACAAACCCGAGGTTTACAAGTTTCCCGAATTAGTTGTACTACTTGGTCCTGGTTGATCCAAATCCAATTCAACTTCTTGAACATTTCCACTTTGTTTATTTTTATTTATTCCTACAAAATTTGTTTGTGGATTGTTTTGTTCTGGATTATTTTCATTGGATTTAGATACATATCGACCATTTTCAACATATCCATTATTATAATTTTGTCTATTTTGATAATTAGTTTGCCGATAATTATACTGTTCAAAATTTCCACGAGGAGCAAAATTGTTTCTTTGATTAAAATTTCCTGTAGTAGAATCAGGTCTTGGATTTTTATTTTCATTTTGTACATTTCTATTTTCATAATTACTTGATCTATTAAAACTTGGATTAAAATTATTTCTACTATTATTATTATAATTTCTTCGTGAATAGCTTCCAAAATTATTTTCTTGATTGTTATATCTTCTTTCATTATTTGTAAAATTATTTGAATTAAAATTTCTATTATTTTGAAATCTATTCTGTTGAGGAATATTATTATAACTTTGAAAATTATTATATGGTTTTTCTCCTTGTGGCAATTCATATAATCTAGGTCTATCATTTCTATAATTACTAGTATTGTTTTGAAAACGCCCAGGCTGCCGATAAGTAAAACTTCTAGATGAATTAGATGGCCCTGCCAAATCAAATGTTTCTAACAAATCAATTAATTCTTCAATTGTTTCTATTTTTCTTATAATTATAGCCGTTCTAATTTCATCCTTAAAATGTCTGGCCTTTTTAAAACAATTTCATTTTCAGAAGGTGCTGGAATTAAGTCTTTCGCATTCTTAATTCATTTTATAGCATAAGCTGTTCTTGTTAATTTTCTATTTGGATCATAACTTCCAAATTGTAAATTTGTATTTATTTTAAATCTTATTTCATCATTCCAATACCTTTTAATGAATTTATCTTTAAAAGAATCAAAATTATCACGTCTAGTTGCAACATGATTCCACCATTCTTTTGCAAATCCTTCTAGACATGTTAGAATTATGTACTTAAAATCATCCTCCCACGCATTATTCACTTCTAGATAATTCTGCAAATCATTAAGAAAAACCATGGGACGCTCACGACCACTAAATTTTGGCACTGATAAATTTTTACGCCATACTAAACCATCATTACCGCTATTATTTGTTAAACGTATTCTTTCAACATTGTTTATAATAGTTTGTTGGTCTTTTTGTGTAAGGGTCAAATCTTACTATTTTGCATGGAGACGAAACGTTATCATTATTATTCGTCTCCATTTAAAATACACCGATTGATAAATTCATATTACATATATGTCTTATTTAATTTATATATATATTCTATAATACATATTATTTTGGAAAACGCATATTATAAGAATAAAAAAATCATCGAAGGAATCCAGCATAAGGAATGTCAATGCGAATAAAGAATTTACTCACACACATGTAAGCGCCTATGTGGCAGCCTTCTGAGAAAATCTAGCTGACATTTCAGAAAATAAAATAAATTATAATAACGATTAAATTCAACATTTTGTCAAAAATTTTACAAAATTTTAAATTTTAATGAAATAAACAGACGAATCCAAATATAAATCCATAGTCAAATAAACCCGAAAGAAAAAAAAATATGAAAGAAAATTCGAACAAATAAGAAAATCAATATGGAAAATCAAATGGTTACACGATTCAAAATAATTTCGGCCAGATTTCTCAATTCGTTTGCTGGAAGTTTGTTTCGCAAATTAGAAAAATTTGCGAGGCAGGCAAAGCCAATGACAACTGCACCCGGTCCCAATGTTTGAAAATCGCTGGATCGACAAGCTAACCATAACGCAACCGCCCCGCATAGGGCCTGCCGGACAAACTTGCAATTCTGCGTTTTCAACCAAGAACCGAGGTGTAGATTTTAATTAAAGCAATTACCTGAGCGCACAACTAAATTATCCGTCGAACAAGTAACAGCTCGCGGCTCTAAAAAAGTATCGCCCGTCGCGTTTCTAAACGTTTTGATTTTCAAGGGAGGACGCGCACGAAAAATCCAAGCATCCATAAAATGAATTCAAAGATACGTGCAAAACGTTTGATTTTCCAAGTTTTAAATTTTCGAAGTCACATTAAAACATAAAAACAAAGAAAACTTGATCGGTAGAATTAAACCCAAAATTTTTCATTTTATCGATTTTTCCGGGTTTATTTCGAACATTCTAAAATCGGTAAAAGAAATTTAGTATTAAAGAATTTTGCCCGCCAAATCTTGACGGTAGTTATAAGCTTAAAAACAATTAAAAGAAAAAAATATATTCTAAACCTAAATCTCCACGCGCCACTGTGATTCACTTTTGGATTCGTCGGAGGCTACACCGAAGAATTTGTCATCAAAATTGGTATCGTTAATGTATCGTTTTTATACACTGACACACACACAATATAACAAAATTTCAGTTAACTTAAAATAAAGTCGGTATATAGATTTGTTAAATGTTAAAATTTTTCTTACGTTTGTTTAATAAATTTTAAAAGAAATTTCACCCAAAGATCTCATTTGTCATTATTGTGTATTTTCCTTGTGAACAAATTTTCCCTTTCCTTCTTGTAGCAAATTGAAATATCTTGAATAAAATAAGATAGAGACTCGATCCAACTACTACTCCGTAACGAGTAAAAACTAAATAAAAACGATTTGCTGCGAACTGTCAGTTTGTTGAAAGATTAAAATTGAATAGAATTATCTAACAATAAATCTTATAAATAAATAATCGGTTCGTAACAAATAAAATGGTGGCAGCGGTGGGATCGAGTTTCACTGTTTGCTTTAAGAATTAAAGAGAATTTCGAGTGTCGAAAGTTTAGTGCAAAATTTCTTTATTATCTCGAGAAGTGTAGCTCCTGTCCTTGACATTGCTTTCTTTGCGCGTTGTGGAAATACGACCTGACGTTCTCATAAACCATAAGGAAATAATTTAAAGATTTGATATTTAAAAATTTTACGCTGATATTTAAAATAAGCCTGCGCCTTCTTGGCACTTGAATATTTTAAATAAAGAGCTATAAATTATTTGGCCTGCTTTAAGCATTTTTCGGCGGAGTAATTTATACCTGCAAAAGTTTGGTAAAGTATCTTATTGTTTCATAGTTTTTTTATTCATGCCAAAATCAAAATAAGCCTGCGCCTTCTTTGGCACTCGACTATTTCGATTGGGAATTTAATTATTTCGCCTGCTTTAAGCATTTGTCGGCGGAAAAATTAAATTGCATGATCGGTTTTTTTTTCTCCCTTTTGGAGAAAACGAAATAAAATTCGAAAATTTATTTAACCTTAAACTCACAATAGTCTATGTCAAACCTGCACCGTCTTGGCCCTCGAGTGACTAAACTGGGTCGTTTTAATTGTTTGGCCTGCTTTAAGCATTTTTTGGCGGAACAATTATAACTAGCATTTTAAGGTTCGAATAAGTCTACTTTCGAGGAAAATTTAAATAAAACGTACGAATGTTTCAATTACCTATTTCTGGTCAAAAATCGGGAAAAGGTAAACGTCGAGGCGGTAGACAAGTTCGAAACAGGACAAAGAAAGCATCACAACAAGCAGAGGTTACAACTTCCGCAGAGACAAGTGTAAACTCAACAGAAACAGAAACAAAACGTGTAATTCAACCCTGTAATCTCGAATCCAAAAATTTACCCAGAGGGCTAGGATCGTGGCAGGAATTCTCCAGTTTTTTTGAAGAATTGCTAGTAAATACAGAAAAAACCTTGAATTTAGCAAAGAAACAGAAAGCTGCCGAGAGAGTTTAAATTCCGAGAATTCTAAATCCAGTTCGAATCTCGATTTTAAATCAAGTCAGATATGAAAAAAAAGGATAATAGGTATTTGTTATATGAGCCATAGAATACAGGCTATATTCAAATTCCAAAAATTCGATTGTTAACCTGTTCTATTCTTCCTTAAATAAATCAAGTAAACAATCGTTCCTTTTAATAATATCATATTACAAAAATTTGAATAGACTCCAAACTGGATTTAGAAAGCCGAATAAACAGAAATCTAGTATCTTTAAATGACATAAATGTTTGACACCGGGTCAACGACTCTGAAAGTAAACAAACGTAAATCTCGGGCTGGGAAAAAGGTACGAGAACGTTACGAGCGTGCCATTGCTAGAAATCTAATAAGAATTAATTGCGAAAAACCCTCAATTCAAGTTCAGGAAACTTTTGAAAAGGAGGAAAATTTTGACGAAATTTTGAGATCTTTGGTTGAAACCATAGAAGCGAACTGAAAACACTAAGCGAACAAAAGCGAATAAGAACCTTTCTATTTTTTTCATAAATACAAAACAAAGTTTTTTTTTCTACTAACAAATGTCAGAAATAAGAATTAAAAATTAGGTACGACCCCAAATAGAGTTTGTATGCAACCCATAGAAAAATTACTGAATTATAAATTACCATTTTTGGAAAACATGGCGAACGAAAATGACAACAACGGACACCGGGACAGTTCCACGAATACACAGACAGAAGGAAACGCATCTTCGGTCGCTGATTTGTATAGCTCGAGGGGAGATATCGGTTTCCAACCCAACACGCGAAATACGAGAAATAATCAAGAATTAAATGCAACGCCGGAAAACTCCGCCATGCAAGTCGCGCACTCAATAGCAAGCACCCTAGCAATTCAGCAGGCATCCACTCACATTCCCCAGTTTGACGGGAAAAATATTCTCCTCCGTGATTTCCTTCAGGATGTGATAAATGCAGCTACATACGTCCCTGCTTCGTGTGAAACCTCCCTAATAACTGCAGTCCTAGGAAAATTAACAGGCCCTGCTCGCGAATGCACTAGAAACAGAACTTTCGACAAAACCACCGACATAATCGACCTTCTGAAAGAACGTTTTGCTCCTGGCAAACCATTCGACTTTTATTTTAACGAGATTTATAATATCATTATGCGACGAAATGAAACCATCAACGAATATTTTGACAGGTTACATTCCTATCTCAGCGGAGCTCAAGCCGCCTTAGAATCTGCTCATACGGTCGAGGTAGCTTCCACCACAATGATACCTATTAAACAGTCAGCACTTCGAGCTTTCATCCGAGGCATGCCAGACGAACTATCATCTTCCGTTGATGCTCGCGACCCTTTGACTTTATCTGATGCTTTGAAGTTTGCCAAATCCGCGGTTGAACGTCGAAACTCTTCGCATAACTCCTATCGCGTTACCCACCAATCGCGTGAAGAACAATTTCTAAGCAGACGTCATGATTTTGATCCCCGTTCTAATCGTCATCCGGCAGAAGACGTTCGTCTGTACGATCCTAATGCAAGAAACTGGAACCAAAATGCCAGCAGGCGAAACTGTAACAGTCCTGGCCGCTATCAATCTCCGGAAAGATACTCCCGACACGACAACGGCTATTATCGAGATAATTCTAACGGTAGACAGCAACAGGATCACAATCGATTTCCTAGCCCAGGTTACAGGCGCGACAATCGCAGCTACGATCCTCCAATCCATGGTATTCTTAGGAGACAAGATTCCCCTCATCGGAACGATCCTTACTCCGGACCAAATCCGAGCAACCACCAATCTTATTCCTCCTTCGTGCCCCAACAAGAGGAATCTTTAAACTCCGAACGTACTCGACGGATCGACGCGACGGCGAGTCAACCAAACCAAGAGCGTCCACCAGCGGTCCGATTTCTAGAGAATCAGTAAACCGTCCCATTAGCGTGAATATAACAGAATCCCCAGTCGTGAAACTAGATATTCCAGACCTACATGAAGGGCACGGAAAATTTCTTATTGATACAGGCGCTGACGTAAACCTTATCAAAATAACTGCCCTCGACGATAGAGTGAGAATAAGAACGAACGAAATCTCGGTAATAACCGGGGTCACTCTTACGCGCGCATATACGTTAGGAACATGCGAATTAGAAGTTCTCGGAAAGCCTACGATCTTCCACGTAGTCAAACCACAATTTCCCATCTCGGTCCAAGGAATTTTGGGAAGATGTTTCCTTCGACAGGAGAGATCCAACGTCTCGTTTCATCATAACGCTTTAATTACGAGTTCGAAACCTATCGACCCAATTCCGTTCGTGGACCCAGAATCCGTCAAAGCTCGAGAAGAACAAGCTCCAGAAATCAAGCCCTTTCCAAGAATCCTTACCGTTAAAGCTAGGATGCGACAACAAATCCCAATTCCACTGAAAAACAATGCTCGCGAGGGATATTTACCTTTAATAAGGGCATATAAGGGAGTTTTTATCGGCGATGCAATCACGACTAATCGAGACGGAACTTGCCAAGTGTTAGCAATCAACACTAGGGAGCACGACGTCGAGCTCGACATTCCGCCACAAGAATTGTTTCCTTTCGACTATGGATACGAACATAGTGATGAGGAATCAATGTGCGAACCTCAGCTCTATAGCGCCGAGGCACGAATCAAAGAATTGGTCGAGAAACTCCCCTCCTCCCACTTAAATCCTGAGGAATTAGGATATTTACATAAGTGGATCAGGAGTGGTCACGATCGATTCAAACTTCCTGGCGATAAATTACCTATCACCACCAGAGTCCAACATCGAATTCCTACGCTTGATAATATTCCGATAAAAATAAAACAATATCGTCAGCCCCAAAAACAAGAAGAACTTGTAGAGGAACACATCAATAAAATGTATAAAGATGGCGTTATCACAGGCTCCACCTCCCCGTACAATGCACCTGTCCTCATAGTACCAAAGAAGGCAGATTCAAAAGGAAACGTAAAATGGCGTGTCGTAACGGATTTTCGAGCATTAAACGAAAAAACCGTCGGGGATGCATACCCCCTACCAAGCATAAATACAATTCTTGAACGCCTCGGAAATGCCCAATATTTTTCCGTTCTAGATCTTGCCTCAGGTTTCCACCAAATAGGAACCGACCCAAAGGACAGACATAAGACAGCCTTTTCCACAAGGCGAGGACATCACGAATACCAAAGGATGCCCATGGGGATTAAAAATGCCCCAGCGACCTTTCAAAGGTTAATGGACGAAGTTCTGTACGGAATGCAGTACTCTGAAATTTTTGTTTACCTTGACGATATTATCATCTTCTCTACATCTTTGGAAGAACATGATAAGATAGTCGAACGGTTACTTGAGAGGCTGCGTGAAGCGAACCTAGTCCTTCAACCAGAAAAATGTCAATTTTTAAGAACCGAAGTGGCTTATTTAGGCCACATTATCAATCGGGACGGAATCAAAGCCGATCCTAGTAAACTAACTGCCATACAAAATTTTCCAACTCCTAAAAACGAACGATCTGTCCGAGAACTTTTAGAAATCGCTGGTTATTACCGAAGGTTTATCGGAAATTTCTCGGACATAGCAAAACCTTTATTCAACCTACTCAAGAAAGATAAAACTTTTCTTTGGAGCGACAGAGAAGAATAAAGTTTTAACATCCTTAGGAATAAATTATGTTCAGACCCTATACTGATATACCCAAATTTCGAAGAACCTTTTCGATTAACTACTGACGCATCAGACGTCGCCGTCGGAGCAGTCCTAACCCAGATGAAAGATGGCGTGGATCTACCTATTTCTTACTATTCGAGGGTATTTAATGCCAACGAATGCAATTATACCCAAACATAAAAAGAATGTCTAGCTGTAATTTTCGCGCTGGAAAATTTCCGTCCTTACTTATACGGATGAAAATTTACCCTTGCCTGCGATCACGAACCTGTCAAGTGGATCGACCAAGCCAGAACTCCCGTTGGAAGATTATCAAAATGGCTGACTAGGTTACAGGAATTCGAATACACATTCGAATGTAAACCCGGGAAAATTAACCGGTGGTTACCAGCTATTTCCAATAATCCAGCGAGACAGGATTCAATTTCTAACGACGGCGATATCGAATCCTGTGCAGAGGACGAAAAAGAAGCAACAATCGGAGAACTCGCAAGTTGTCTGGAGCAAGATGGATTCCCCGTGCACATTCGCTCCTTAGGTATAAAATCCTACCCCCTAAAGGCTCAAGATAGGGCTGCCAAGCAAACAGCTAGAGAAGGAATCCGTCGTAACTTCGCTCCTAGACAAACCAGGATACATTCAGATCCAGGATTTCAAACCAAAACGATTCCTCAATCTCGAATTCCAAAACCACCCTTGACACGCGCCGACACTCTCCCTCCACAAGAAAACCCAATTCAGGAACCCACTCCAAGCACGTCAAAAATATCCTCCACGGAGCAAAAGAAAGGGCGCGGTCGACCAAAGGGCTCCAAAAATAAACCAGAAGTCTCCAGTTCAAATCTTCTACCCTCCAAGGAAGAAGAAACTATTACCAATAGACTTAGAACTAGAGAATCTGAAAGAAAATCATTCTCAGAACTATCAGACGAAGAAGAATCTAATACTGAATCGGAGGAAGATAACAATGTTTCATCAGACCCAGAAACCCCAGTACAGAGGCATCGGTTTAGTTGTTTACCAGACCTTAACCTTCCCCCAACCTTTAACACGAAGGAGAATCCAGTCAAGGTCTCAAATCCTGAGATCCAAACAAATGAGGAAAAGAGTGACGTCGAAGAAACTCCTGTACCGGAAGCTCCTAACCTACCAATGGACACCGATGACATCCTAATCTATGCCTCTCCACCACCGAGCAGTAGTGAAAGCGATGACTCAGATTTCGATAAGGAGGAAGACGTCCTGGACCCAGAATTCGTTGCAGAAATTCAGAAATCAATAAATCGATTTGACGAAACAATATCAAATCCTCCGCATCGTTCTTGGTACTGGGATACGGATTATTTAGACCTCGCGGGAATTCCCAATGATCTGAGCGGCGAATCCAATGATGACCCCGACCACGAGGACTCTATTTTAAACCAATTTGACCCCGCAGAATTAGGAAGGGATATTGACAACGCCGTTGACAAGGTTGCACAGGAACTACGCGAAATCGGGAGCTTAATAGAACAGGCTGATTTGAAAATAAATGACAGCCCTAAGGGAGAATCTTCACAAGAGCAACAGCCAACCACCAACCTGGAAGAGACGGGAAAGGAAGATAGCAAAGTCGAAGCAGAACTAGGATCTGACGACGAAGATGTTTTAGCACCTTTGCCTAAAAAGGGGGTGACCTTCGCGACCCCAATGTCAACCTTTGGTCCGTCAGCCCGCTCAACGCCCTATGTTCCGTCGACAGATAAAATACTCGAAACCTCAGAGGAACAGGAAGCTAGCACCTCGAACAATCATCAAACCACGACTGGGAAAAGAGGAATACCCAAACGTCTGCAGAGCGAATTTCCGAAGGAGGCGCCATCAACGCCTCTCCTCAATACTCCTTACACCCCCAAAACTATAGGCATTACCATGCCCTATATAGATTCAACGGAAATTCAAGAAACAAAGACTAGTCTGGAAAATAACGCGGTTACTTCCAAAGGTTTAACCCTGGAAATAAGTCGAGAACCAATGACTTACAGGAAAGACTATTTCGTTCATTTCATTTCCGCTGATGGCGAATTGGTCACCCCTACATCCAAATTATTCATAGCATTAGGAGAACTGGACGCCCACGAACTAAAAGAAAAGAAACCCAGAATAGGTCAAGTTATTTTAACCCCTAAGAGTAACAATAAAATATACTCAGTTGTCGTAAAGGAAAAACACTCCGACCTACTAAAAATTAAAGATCTAAAATTTGGTCTTCAGAACTTGGCAAAGGTCATCACCTCTGACGACACGAAACAATTCAGACTTGCTCGTTACGCAAATTTCTGCGACGAACTACCCCGCAACACCTTAACGGAGTTACTCACAGAGATTTTCAAAAATCATGAGATCAAAATCGTCGTCTGCTACGGAAGAATATTAGTCCCGCCAGAAGAATTAAGGCAGAAAATTTTAGAAGAATGCCACAGTAGTACGATAGGTGGTCACAAAGGAGTGACCAAAACCTATCACCGAATTAAACAGCGCTATACATGGCCACAACTCCGGAGAGAAGTGACCGAATTTATTCGAAAATGCCCAAACTGCGCTGAGAAAAAGCTAACTAGAATCGCAACACGAGAACCAATGCTCATTACCGACACCCCATTAGACACCTTTGATAAAGTATCAATAGATACCGTGGGCATTTTACCCACGACTCCAAACGGGAATCGACACATTCTTACCATGCAGGATCACTTGAGCAAGTACTGTCGAGCGGTAGCTATTCCGGACTTGAGCGCCACCACCATTGCCCATGCCCTTGCGACAAATTTATTCTGTAACCATGGTGCACCTAGGTGCATTTTGACGGATAGAGGTAAAACCTTTATCAGTAAGTTGCTGCGGAAACTCTGTAAAATTTTCAATGTCCAGCAAGTCACAACATCGGGATATAGGCCGCAAACTAACGGCGCGTTAGAAAGAAGCTATATAGTCCTAACCGAATACATCAAAATATACGCGAACAAATACGATGACTGGGACAGACTCCTCCCCTTCGCCATGTTCTCCTATAATACCTCCGTGCACGAGGCTACAAATTTCACACCTTTCGAAATTGTTTTTGGTAGGCCCGCAAGGACCCCTTCATCTTTTCCGGATGAAGAAAAACTCGAGACCTACGGGTCGTACCTTAAAGATTTAATAACCAGAATGCAGGAAATACGACGAATTGCGGCCCAGAACGTTGTTGAATCGAAAACCAAAAGTAAAAGACTTTACGACAGAAAAAGCAAACCATTGAACGCGAAAATTGGAGATTTTGTAAGAGCAAAAATCGAAGTAAGATCCGGCAAATTCGACTCTTACTACGAGGGCCTTTACAAAGTCATAGGGTTTACCGAAAACAATAACGTTCTATTGGAAACCGAAGACGGTAGTCGTGTAACCAAACACGCCGACAAGCTGAAACTAGCCTATTTATGACTAGATAAGTCCTTGTACACTTCAGAGAATGGATTCCTGATGGATAGGCATGGATTCGTCCATGTTTACACTGACGGATCTTGTTTTCGAAACGGGAAAGAATTCGTAACAGCCGGTATCGGAGTTTGGTTCGGCGAAAACCACCCTCTCAACGTTTCCAAACCAGCTTCTAGTAGACAAACTAACAATTCTGCAGAAATCGAAGCAGTTATCACAGCGGTCGAGTTAGCAAAAACAAACCAAATACAGAAATTGGGAATCCACAGTGACTCTCAATTCCTGATTAATGGCTACAACCAATGGTTGCCAAAGTGGAAAACTGATAGTTGGAAAATCTCTGCCAATCATCAGGTCAAAAACAAATCGGAGTTCGAGAGTCTCGGAAAGGCTCTCGAACAAATCGAGGTTAAATGGGTTTACGAGTCTGCTCATAGTGGTTGTTTTGGAAACGAAAGAGCGGACAAATTAGCAAAGAGAGGAGCGTGCTCCGAAATTTAAAATCGATATTTTATTTAAGCCAGAATAGATCTAATGAAATTCTTTTCAAGTTAACCATGAAGCATATGATTTTGGGACTTTCTTTGGGGATCTTATTCTTAGGAATCGACTCTCAGAAGAGTAACCAGAACAACTCTTATTCGTTAGTCCAATTCAATAAAACTACTGGACTATATTTCGAAAAATTGGAGACATTACAACACACGGCTGCTCTTTGGAGAACAACATTTTTCTTGGAAACCACACGATCTCGAGAATTCCTATCTGATTGCACACGGAGACTGGCAGAAATTTTGGAACACTGTCTGCTTACCGCTCAATTTAGATGCTATGAAGAACTTGGATACCAAAGACTCAGGAGAAAACTAGAAGGGGCAAGAAAACAACAAGAGACACTCTTCGAAGCTATAGAAGAGTTGGCTCAATATACTCAATCCCGCGACTTGCAAGAACAACCCTCGACGTTGCACAGGAGAAAACGAAATGTACCCTGGTTCGGATTTATTGGAAAAATCGCAGGACCAACAGCAGGAATCCTTAACTATGACGACGGAGAAAGGTATGACCAAGAGATTGAAGAGTTAAATCGAGTCCAGAACAACATCTCCAGACTGATGGGAGAGCAAACCCATCTGGTCCGATCCGAATTACACAAATTGCATCAACAAACATCGCAATACGATTCGGAAATAGGATCTATTAAACAACAACTGTTTGGACTCGCAAACAACCTGACCGAATTCAAGGACAAAATTCGCCTAAACCTCTATGGATCCGCCCTTACACAGATTGCACTGACGTTTGAGCATTCCATCGATGATCAGCAGAAAGCCACTGAACAACTCCTGTCCGTTATTCGTTCAGCTCAAGAAGGTAAACTACACCCAGCGCTAGTTTCGACTGAACAATTGAGAAACATCTCCAGGGAAATCCAAGATATGCTTCCCGACTTCGAATTTCCACTAGCTTTACAACAAGCAAATCTAGTCGACCTAACTCACATCTCACCTGTATCAGCTCGAATCCACAATGGAAAATTGTGTATAGCCCTGGACATCCCACTTCTCACAAGAAACAAATACCAACTTTTCCGAATGCACCCTATACCAATCAACCAAAGGATACTAAACAATGGAACTGGTCGGGCTTATATAGTACCGCGAGAAAAATACATAGCACTGGATGGTGACAAGCGACATTACCAATACTTGTCCGAAGAAACAATCCAAGCCTGTGTCCGCACTAGAGGAAAGTATATCTGTCATCCCAGCCAACCAATATACGACGCTGTGTTAGTCAAAGCATGTGAAATAGAACTACTACGGCAACCAACGATAGAAGTACTAAAAACATGCGACATCAGAATATCAAACAATAATCAACCCTTCTGGACCTCAATCTCCACTTTCGGAGGATGGTTGTTCTCACTCAGCCAACCAGAAACGGCTCACCTCAACTGCATCAAAGAAGCAACCAAGGAAATAGAATTAATCGAAACTGGATTAATTCAATTCAAAAAGGGATGCTATCTCAAAACCGACAAAGTAAGATTAGCAGCCCTTATTCTACAAGAAGATCCACTAGAATATATATATGAACCGGCCATAACCTTGGACCTAGAACAAATATCCCCAAATTTGGTACTACAACCCAAAGAATCTTCGGAAATACCCAATTACCCGGGATCGCTGCAGACTCCTTTGGTGTGGACTGAAGACAAAGCAGACATGGCTCTCGCAGAACTGGAGAGACAATGGAAGATCCTGAGTAATCACAAGGTCGAAAACAAGGAATACCGAATCCTCACTCACACCACCCTGGGGATAACAGCCACGATCCTGATTATAGTCATTATCTGTGCATTCCGAGAACAAATCCTGTACCTATTCTCCAAGATCTTCACCTGCAAAAAGAAGAAAAACAAGTCAAACAACCTAGAAAATAATCTAAGTCAAATATATTTCACAATGCCAAAACCAAGATTTACTACTACCTCAAGTGACTTACCACACCAGACAGAGAAACCAGAAACCAGCCACCCAGATCCGTCGGGAACAGATTCGGAAAAAGAGATCGTTGTGGAAGTACTGGAAAATCCCTCCATTTCAAAGACCGAAGAACCGTCCATCTTCTTCTCGAGGACTCCACAGCGTCCGGTACCCACGCAAAATATTGCAGTATCGTGAAGTGAAAAAAACAAACAAAAAAAAAAAACTTTAACAAGAACTATGCAAGCTTCAAAAATTATATCGTTATCAAAAATAAGAACAAGTGGGGAAAATAGGATCATATCGAACTCTCAAAGTTGAATCAGTTAAATAATGACTAAACTAAAAGCAAAATTGTAGCCACTAATTCAAACGGTTGTACTTCTGCCAAATTGTCTAGTGAGAAGTGAAGGAAAAAAAAAATTTAAAAAAAAAAAAAAAAAAAAAATTTAGTAGTCAAATTCAATTTTTAGGTTATGACAAAATAACTACATTTTAATAAGTTCCTGTTCGCTAATCCAAATGAAATTTTTTTTTGGCTAGTTTTGGTTGTGTTTTTTTTTTCCTGTTAACAATCGGTAGAATTTCTACTAGTAATTGATTATTTTTCACTGATTAACGAAGCAAAAGCTCAACCACGACTAGAATAAATAATTAAACATTGTTGGCTGATTCAAGCTAAGAGAGAGAATCTAAAGTATCATAAAAGAAATAAACATGTCATCATAATTAAAAAGGTAAAAAAAATTATAAAACTTTATTTGAAACACTGGAGTTCACAAATACCGAAAAACACTATTATTTGAAATAACTATATCGTATAACTAATTAGGATTAAAAAGTCTTTCGCAGGGAATGAAATTATTTGGACCCTTGACGCCCCTCCTTCGCACACGTCCAACACGGTGTAAAAAAAATCGTTGACACCGAAACGCGCCCTCTGAAAGAAACCCAGGAATCAGAAAATGTTTTCAATCAAAAGAAATTTTTTTTTAAATAAATCATTAAGAAGTTCTATGATTTTTTTTTAAAATAAAGATGAGATTCAGAAAATCCTTACCACTTCAGCTCGAGTCATAACCCTTTTTGGCAAAAACTCCACCATATACACCAATATCATTGCCGGCTCCACTGGAACCGACGGATATTCAAAAAAATTTCTAGGCAACTGCCCAAACGGCATTTGGCGAGCATCACCTCCCATGCTGACCAAAAACTCCACTGAAGCCCCATTAATCGAATAGCCCATGGGATGCCGAAATGACTCCTGAAAAACAAGGAAAAAAAATTCTTTTACCCCGTTAACAAAAAAAGAAAACCCAAATAATATATATATATATATATATATTTATATATATATAATATATTAAACCCCAATTAAATCCAAACAACTTAAGGAAATAGTCCATAACAACAAAAATTAAAATCATGAAACTTAAACCCAGAAGCGGAAAATTTCACGGAAAAATAAAAAGGAATTTTTCGAACAAAATCACAAAATATTTCCCAAGTAATACAACTAGACGAACGTCACTCACCGGCCTCCAATAGCCTCGGTGAAAGAAGGATTTTTCGCCCTGGCAATAAACATATTCTTGACACCAAACAAAGTGTGAATGATGTACGGAGTCCAAGGATGCCAGTCGTGTATCCGGGGTGGGCGACCGCAACAACCCCATGCTAGGAGCGGGACAGCGTTCCCAATCTGGGATTGACACCACGGTACTAAAGAAAGAAAAATGAGTTTTAGAAATAATTTAAACTTATTAAGACCTAGAACAAATATCCACGTTGTGGTTGACCATTTCTGTGTGTCCGTGTGTTGGTTTAACTAGAGTTGCCAAAAGAAAAAGTAATATTATTTAGAGAACGGTAATGAGAACGAGAGTATAACCGGGAATATGACCAACCAAAATTCTAATTGAGAATTGATGAGAACCTAAGTTTTATTTAATTTTTATTTACTTTCAATAATTTTAATCGTTTTTATTAATTTTGTATGCAAGTAATTTGAAAACCTGCTATTATTTTTTCTAGATTATAGTTAAATCGTTAATAAAATCAGGTGTAGAAACTAGTTAGGTATAAGAAATTACAAATTTTTTTAAAATTTATATAAAACGCTGTTTATAATTATTATATTTAACAACAAATTTTACCCTTTATTGACTTTTAGTTAATTTGCAAACAGTGACATTTAAAACTTGATATTTATAACATGAAATTTCGGAAAATTTAAGTATTATCATGCTATTTTATTTATTAAATCTGTTCACTAAGTACAACCTCAGGTAATATGGTAACTGTCAATTCATGTCAACTAACAAATTTTTTCGGGTTATTACAACCGTAAAACTCAATTTAAAGTTTTATTTTCCGTGCACAGAATAACGACTTACCCAGCCTCATTTATCAATAATAAACATATTTATTTCTGCTGAAATTCGTTTTGTTTTTCATATTTATTCCGACTTTACCATTACAATAAAAAGAAAAAAAAAGAGGAAATATAAACGAAAAGAAATAAGTTATTATAAAATTACGCTAATGATGTACTTGTTGTATTTGTCTTTTAAAGCAATGAGTGCACTTTTTGTAACTATGTCTAGTTTTGTCAGTTACTACGAATTATTGATTAAAATTTGGATTAATATAATTTTACATAATGTGATAAATGGATTTTTTTTTCTATTTTTTTTTATTTTTTTTAAGTTTATTAAAATAACCTTAAATTTTGTGTACAAACATAAAAGTTTTATTAAGTCTGTAATAAACGAATCATATGATTCAATTAAAAAAAAAAAAAAAAAATTACATTAATAATAAAATATTTAAAACTAAAACATTGTTATATTTAAATTAATCGATAAATTTGATTTAGGTTTGAGTACCTACATACGTTATTTTTGTATATAATAAGTATCTCTTAAATTTTAAAATACATAACGAAAAGAAAAACGTAAAACGAAAATTTAAAATTCAATTTTTAAACGATAAAAACCTTTATTAAATAATATATATTGTGGTATTGAAAACTTATTAAGTTTATTTACAATGTTAATGACCCTACTTTCAATTAAACCAATCGAAATGAAACTAAGAATAACAAAAATTATTTAGCAAATAGTAGAAAACCATATCAAATTAAACTATAAAAAAAAAATACACATTAATGACAAAACTAAATGCATACTGAGTTTATCTATTGTTTTGAAGTAGAAATACAAATGCAGAATCATAATTTTGTCGACTTATATTCTATCGTATTCACATCAATCCTTCTTGATTTATTTTTTTTATACGTCACTATCATTTCACAGCATTTCGCTAAAGATATTTATAATACTCTTATTATTTAAATAGTGTTTTAATGACAATTTCAATATTTATTATGTGTTAAAAGAAAAGTAAACAACCTCTAACCACGAGAAAATGAAGCTGAAATTTTCAAAACAATTAAAATTTAGACAGGCAGTGAGACAAAAATGAGATAAGGATAATGATATGAGATGAGTATTCTGCAATAATTGAACTCTTTGGCCGCTGACTTTTCATAAACACAATTTTAAATAACCTATAAAATAAGGTATGCACAAACATATTCATTTGCTGTTTTTTTTTTACTTTTTTTTCGAAATCAAGTCCCTAGCTATACAATTTTAATATTTAAACCAAAGAATTTCAATACCTTTCTTTGATAGCGACAAATATGTAAATTAATAGTACACTTTCGCTAATATAGAAAAAACGAGCGACGATTTTCAATTTAGCCAAAAGAGTGATGTCGGCAATATCGCTCGTTCGTTTTGGCTAAATGTTTAGACATTATGGAGAAAAGTTTAACTGAAGCAGTTGTATTTTTTTTCCGTGCTCCATAAATGTAATTATCAATAATCAATAAGTTTTTTAAATAATTTTGATCTTATTATTTCTTATTTTATAAAATTTTAAAATTTTTCTTTAAAATTTGATATTTTATTTGTCTCTTATTTTAAATTTTTTTTTGTTCTTTTCAAAAAAAAAAAAAAAATCATCATATCATCTTTACAATTTTTCTTATAATAAGTTATAATACAATACAATAATTTACAAGTTTAATTCATTCATTTCTTCCGTCAAAAATACTAAATTACAAGTAATGAAAAATTCTTCAATTTTCAATAATTCTTTGCTATTAAGATTTCATTTACTAAAACTGCAATTTTGTACTATTTTTTTTTTATCATTTTCTGCAAATTTTTATTTACTTTCTAATTGTTTCCCTGAGCCTCAAATTCAACTTCTTCAAATTTCAATTATTTTGTTCAGTTTAATCAATCACTTTTCAGTCTTAATTATTTTACCCTCGACATTCAATCAATTTAATTACTTATTTTAAATTTTATACTATTCATCGAGAATTTAAATAAAATTTTTTTTTAAATTACCACTACTCTTTGTAATTTTGCAATGATTATTTTCAATTTTAAATCATTTTATAAGCTCTTAATTAATGTTCTGAACTGTCAGATATATATCTAAATTTTCAATTATTTTCTCCATCTTTTAATATTTTTATTATTTTTCAATTAATTTTCTAATTTTTCAGTTACTACCTCAAATCTAGACTATTATTCTCATCAATTTTCCATAATATAACGATTTCTCAATTATTTTCTTTGTACAAAAATAAATTCTACAATTTTCTCTAATTTTCTTCAATTTATAATTATTTTACTTATTTTGGCATTATGTTTCTTTCCTCTTAACATGTACTCTAGGATTTTTTTTTCCTCTCAATTATTCCTCTCAAAATTTATATACTGGTTTCAATTTTTTCTCACATACTTAAATTATTTTCCCTATATTTAATTATGTTTCTCAAATTTAAATTAATTTGATCATTTTCAAATATTTCCCACGACTGATAATTATTATTCTCATTTTATAGGATTCTTAAGTATTTTTCTAAAGAATTCTTTATTTTAATTTTCATTATTTTCACAATTTCCGAAATGTCTTATAAATCATCGTAAAAATTTTTCCCAAAACTTTTGGTTATTCTTTTCATTTCAATTGAATTGTAAGAACTTATGTATTTTCACAAATTTAAATTATCTTTATTTTTTTTATGAACTTCTGAAAATTTTAAGTTTCTAAAAAAAAAAAATGCTCAAGTTTCTTTTGTTTAAAATATTTTATGCAGGGCTTCACAGACCGTCCCCTATTTCCCCTAAATGTCCCCTATTTAGAAAATTTTACTTGTTTTTCCCTTTTTTTTCACGAAAGTATATTTAAAGTCAAGGTATCTAGAGATTTTCAATTATTTTCAATCTTCTTTCCATTTTTATTATTTTTTCAATCTTTAATTATTTCTATCATTTTCAAATTATTTTCTCCAATTTTTCGTTTATTAAATTATATTTCAATAGATTTCCTGAATTTACAATCCTTCATCTCTGATTCCAATCTTTTTTTCAATTTACAATTATGTTTATCATTATTTCTTAATTTTTTCTTACTATTCATACTTATTTATATTTCATTATTATTTGACTAATTTCATAAACTGTCAGTTATTTCTATCAAATTAAAATTATTTTATTCAATTTAAATTATTTTTTCCACTTATTAAATATTTTCATTATTTTTCAATTAATTTACAAAACTTGCAATTAATTTTTACATTCGAATTTTTTTCATTATTTTTTCATTGTGTCTATCATTTTTCAGTTATTTTAATAAATTTCAAAAATGTTTTGTAATTTTAAACACTTATTTTTCATAAATTTTATTTATTTTCTTTAATTTTTGATTATTTCTATAAGTTTGAAAATATTTTCTTCTATTTTTAAGTTATGAAAAGTATTTTTTTCATACACTTTCTACATTTTTTATTTATTTATCTCAAATTTCAGTCATTTGTATTATTTTTCAAATATTTCCATCATTTTTAAATTGATTTCTTTAATTTTTCAATTTTTTTTCTCTAAATTATAAAGTTTTCAACTATTTTTTTTAACTGATTTACTAAACCTTTAATTATTTATTTCAAATTTCAACTAATTAAAAAAATTGTTAATATATTTTAAATTTTTTTCAATTATTTTTTTCAAATTTCAATTATTTTAAAAAAATTTATCATTATTTTTGCCATTTTTCAATTATTCTTCTCAATTCTCGATTGCTTTTTTTAATTCTGAAATACTTTCTAAATTTTAAATTACTGTCTTCAATTTTCAATTATTTCTATAATTTTGAAAAATTTATTCCTTGAATTTTTAATTTTTAAAATTATTTTTAGTTTGATTCATTTATAATCTTCATTTATAATCTTCAATTTCAATTCTTTTTTTCAATCTTTAATTTGTTTTATAACCTCCTCAGTGATTTCTTTGATTTTAAATTACCTTAATCATTGTTTAATTAATTTCCTAAATTTTTAATTATTTTTCCCAATTCTCGATTGTTTTCGTCAATTTTCAATTATTTTCTCAATTTTCAGTTGTTTCTATAATTTTGCAATTATAGAAAAAAATTTTAATTTTTTTTATTATTTTTAAACTGATTTATTGAATCTTCAATTATTTATCTCAAATTTAAACTCTTTCTTTTAATTTTGATTAGTTTTATAATCTTTTTTTTAATTGATTTTTTTTTCCAATTTTTAATTCTGTTTATTATTTTCAATTAATTATTTAAAGTTTCCATTTTTTTTATTTACCATTATATTCTTGTCTTTTTTTAACTATTTCTGAAGTTCTCCTTTTTTTTATTATTAATTTGAAAATTCTGTAATTTTTTTCGTTATCCTACAACTTGTTTTTTGTCCTACCCAAATAAAATCTAGGTTCTACTTTATATAATTTATTTATCTTTATTTATAAAGTTTTTAAAGTAGGTACCCTAATAGTTCCCTATTTTTGAATAATTCTGTCCCCTATTTCCCCTAAAATATTCTTCATTGTCACTGTGAAGCCTGTTTATGTAATCTTTTTTTTAGTTTCTCAAATTTCAATTATTGTTTTCAATCTTAATTGATTTATCTCAATTTTAATTATTCTCTCCCATTCTTGTCATTTAATCTTTGTTTATTTTAATTAATTTATGTTTAAAAATTGTTTCGAAACTTAAATTGTTTCCCTTTGTCCTAATTAATTCATTTAAAATTTCCCTAAACTTTTATGCTTTTTCCTTCTTTAAAATCCTTTTCAATTTTATTTAAAATTTCGAATTATTCCTGAAAATTTATTTGATGCTTTAACCTACATTCTTTTTTTAAAATCTCTCATACCTCTACTCCTTTTTTTTGGGAAACCTTTTATTTCTCACCAATAAATATTCCACATATTAATATCACTTCGCTAGGGTAAATTCACCAAATAAATAACAAATCTCATTACTTACTTGTAAGAAAACGGCACGTCCTTTGCTCCAAGCGCACACAGCCTTCCAACTTCCTGAATACACCAGCGAATTTTGTTTCTCGACCATTCCCAATTCGCAAAAAGACTCGAAATTGGGAATACCGGTAACTCACACCGGAAACACACACTCCCGAGCTTTTCTAACAAATTCAAGATCACTGGCTCGTCCTTGTATAAATCTTGAAGTCGGGTGAACAACGACAATCCCACATCCACATCCATGGTGGCAATCAAAAATTTTTTAGAAAAAATTGAACCCGACATAAAAAGAAGGAAATTTATTGAACAACTTAAGACACAAATTAACGAACTGACTACAATCAAATGACTAACAAGACTGAAACTAAGGAGTTTTTGAACCTCATCTAAACCCAAGACATAGCAGAAATTACAATCACAGTAACCCGAAACCCAGATAACGCCGGAAACGACTAGGCATTAAGAGCAAGAACAAACCTAGCATTTTCAAAGGCCAAATATATTTCATTCCTAGGATAAGAATTTTTGTTGTAAGATCACCAGGGGACGGCGATCATAAAAAGGGGGTGATTTGTAAGGGTCAAATCTTACTATTTTGCATGGAGACGAAACGTTATCATTATTATTCGTCTCCATTTAAAATACACCGATTGATAAATTCATATTACATATATGTCTTATTTAATTTATATATATATTCTATAATACATATTATTTTGGAAAACGCATATTATAAGAATAAAAAAATCATCGAAGGAATCCAGCATAAGGAATGTCAATGCGAATAAAGAATTTACTCACACACATGTAAGCGCCTATGTGGCAGCCTTCTGAGAAAATCTAGCTGACATTTCAGAAAATAAAATAAATTATAATAACGATTAAATTCAACATTTTGTCAAAAATTTTACAAAATTTTAAATTTTAATGAAATAAACAAACGAATCCAAATATAAATCCATAGTCAAATAAACCCGAAAGAAACAAAAATATGAAAGAAAATTCGAACAAATAAGAAAATCAATATGGAAAATCAAATGGTTACACGATTCAAAATAATTTCGGCCAGATTTCTCAATTCGTTTGCTGGAAGTTTGTTTCGCAAATTAGAAAAATTTGCGAGGCAGGCAAAGCCAATGACAACTGCACCCGGTCCCAATGTTCGAAAATCGCTGGATCGACAAGCTAACCATAACGCAACCGCCCCGCATAGGGCCTGCCGGACAAACTTGCAATTCTGCGTTTTCAACCAAGAACCGAGGTGTAGATTTTAATTAAAGCAATTACCTGAGCGCACAACTAAATTATCCGTCGAACAAGTAACAGCTCGCGGCTCTAAAAAAGTATCGCCCGTCGCGTTTCTAAACGTTTTGATTTTCAAGGGAGGACGCGCACGAAAAATCCAAGCATCCATAAAATGAATTCAAAGATACGTGCAAAACGTTTGATTTTCCAAGTTTTAAATTTTCGAAGTCACATTAAAACATAAAAACAAAGAAAACTTGATCGGTAGAATTAAACCCAAAATTTTTCATTTTATCGATTTTTCCGGGTTTATTTCGAACATTCTAAAATCGGTAAAAGAAATTTAGTATTAAAGAATTTTGCCCGCCAAATCTTGACGGTAGTTATAAGCTTAAAAACAATTAAAAGAAAAAAATATATTCTAAACCTAAATCTCCACGCGCCACTGTGATTCACTTTTGGATTCGTCGGAGGCTACACCGAAGAATTTGTCATCAAAATTGGTATCGTTAATGTATCGTTTTTATACACTGACACACACACAATATAACAAAATTTCAGTTAACTTAAAATAAAGTCGGTATATAGATTTGTTAAATGTTAAAATTTTTCTTACGTTTGATTAATAAATTTTAAAAGAAATTTCACCCAAAGATCTCATTTGTCATTATTGTGTATTTTCCTTGTGAACAAATTTTCCCTTTCCTTCTTGTAGCAAATTGAAATATCTTGAATAAAATAAGATAGAGACTCGATCCAACTACTACTCCGTAACGAGTAAAAACTAAATAAAAACGATTTGCTGCGAACTGTCAGTTTGTTGAAAGATTAAAATTGAATAGAATTATCTAACAATAAATCTTATAAATAAATAATCGGTTCGTAACATTTTGCAATTCCACGATTTTTCTTTCATTATCCAAAATAGATATATTATTTTCTTCAGTGTTTAAATGTAAATTGTCTATTCTTTTTGTTAACGCATCTATCTTTTGTTTTGTTTCTAAAATTTTAACATTAATTTCAGCACTACTAAGTTCACATTCTTTTTTATTTAATTCTACTTTTGAATTTATTTTTACCGTTAAATCATTTTTTACCTTTTCAATATTTTTATCTGTTTTAACAATTTGTTCTCTTATTTTCTTTCTCTCTTCTAAGTTCTTTCTCTCTTTAGTTTTAAAACTTACTGTAACTATCCCTAGACCTTTTCTTAGACTCTTAATGTCAGATGCAAATTCTGCAATAACTTCATCCAACTCTCTATTTGCTCTAACTATTTCTTCATCACTTTCATCTCCCGAATCTATTATATCATCTAAATTATCTTTATCTTCGTTTTCTTTATTTTTAAATGGATCCATATCCTCTAAATTATTTGATGTCTTCTTTTCCTCTTTTTTTAGAGAATTTGATGATTTTATTCCATCCTTTGCACCTTTTTTATTTTTATCACTCATTTTAGTATATTTCTTTCTATTATATTCTATAATCTAATTTTTAATTTATAAGGTATTTGTTTATTTTATTAATTTTATTTATTATTAGAACAAAATTTTTACTATTAAAATTATTTATTAAATTTATTATATCAAAATATATTTACTTATTTATTTATTTTTAGCATGACAGAGTCATTTTAAAATCCAAACATTCATGCATCCTTCACCATTTTTCCTTTTCTAAATGAGAAAATTTCTAATTCATTTAAATCTGAATGAAATTAACATCAATTTAAAATTAAATATCTTAGAAATAGAGAAAATGTAAACTATATTGTCAACCATTAGTTAGAAAGAGTCTATATCTGTTTATACTTTATCAATTGAAATGAGAAAGCCACAAATGTCTGAAAAATATTACGCAAATATCAATCAAAACAATAACATGATTCAACCGCTTGTCTGTAACTTGAATGAACTAGAAAGAGAATATGTCTACTGGATAATTAAACGTGTGAGAGCAAGACACCAGGGGTACCAGTTGAAGCATATATCTCTATCCTAGTCCTTTGTAACCGGGGATATTATTTCTATTTTCTTATTTAATACAGAATTTAAATGCCATTTAAATAGGCAGAGATATAGTTCAAATATGGATCTTTAAATCCATTATAATTTTTAATCAATAATACAAATATCCCTCTGTAATAATTTTCAGAAATAATTATTGATTAATACTCAATTTAATAATTATAAAAATTTATTATTTAATAAACAATATGACTAATTTCAAAATCTAATAAATTTATAAATTTATTTTATTCTTTATTGTAATCTCAGCACTGCTTATTTATTTTATAAAATCAAATAATGCAGAAATCATCATTGATTGTTAAAAGAATCTGTAAATAAAATATCATTTTAAATTAAAATTAAATTATAAATTGTTATAAGTTAAATTTACTTATTCCCTTCAATTGTTATTGTTTTCAAGCTTATACAAAATATAAACAAATACTTATCTCATTCTATTATTGCAAATTGTAAATACCAACTTTAATTATTATTTTCTCAAACTTGTTTTCATTCAGCTTTAAATATTTCTTAAATAAAATTAATTTTATTACTCACTTCAACTTTAAAAAATAATCTAAATAAAATGTGTTAAACTTATTTGTTTATTCAAATTTTTCTTTGATTTAGAAATCGCTTGTAAATCTAAAAATAAAATAATAAAAATAAATCATAATTTCAAAATTTTAAAATTCATCTAAATATTAATTTTTACCTACTTAACCTAAAGTTTTGGGTATAAATTTCCCTGAGCTAAATAAAATAAGTAGAAAATAAATTCTGGGTATAACCTTTATTAAATTACTATCCTAATCTAAAGGAGGATTCAGGACATTTTTCGATTTCCCAATTTCTCAAACAGTACTAGGTTATTTCTACAAATGCACCCAGACTGCAGAGCCTTGCGAAAAAGGTATTGCTTTACTTTTATAACCTTAATCTTTACTAAATTCTGCCGGGTTGTATAATAATTACTCCCGTAAACAGAACTTTAATAAATTACTTTATTAAATATTTTAATAAATTAAAATATTTAATATAATCAATTTTACAAATGATAAGCAATACTATTATATATGTTTATTTCTTCAGATGTGATTCTTGATTAATTAAATTTTATAATTTTATAATTAAATAACAATAATAAAGAAAGAATTTTCCTTATAATTATTATTTCAATTTCTTATTATTGGTGAATCACTGGGTTGTATAATAATTACTCCCAGTAGATCCACAAATAAAATAGAATATATATTTCAGAACAATTTATTAATTATTAAAAATTGTAATTTGAATAACCTTACATTGATTTTAAAAGAATCAATTAAAGGTTATTCTAAATTTATAAAATTTAGAATATTATCAAAAAATTATATCACCTCAAGATGAAATGATACAATTTCCAACAATCTTCTAAGAATATATTTTGTGCGTCTCACCTCTAGTGAGCTTTCAAGAGAAGAGAGATAAAACTGCCAAAATTCGTACTTTTATTTTCTCTGCAAATTCTCCCTTCCTCCAGGGTATACTCATTAAGATTGACCAACCCCTTTAGGAAATATCAACTCTGATTGATGGATATAATCGTTAAGTTTTTGAATAATTTACAGGAACCAATAATTTTACTTTTATTGACTTCCTTGTTTAATAAATGTCTTCGAACCTCTCTTTCGCACTTAAAAAACTTTGCTTTATTTAATTAAATTATTGAATATTTCTCAATATTATACATTAAGTAATCACATATAAATGTTATGAATAATAAAAATTTTCTACTCATTATTTTAAATTAATTTATTTGAAATTATTATTTTTTTTAAAGCTATTTTGAATTAATTAATATTAACAATTTATTTATTTATATAATCAATAGCTCTTACAATATATTTTAATTTATTTATTTTTATAGAAAATATGTAAAACAAAATAATTATTAAAATTTTTATTCCTTTTTATTGTTATAATATTTATTACTTTACTTTTTTTTAATATCAATGCTTTTCTTATTTTGATCCTTTCTTATATAAAAAAAATCCTTTTGTCATTAAATATTATACTTGAAATTATAAATTCAAATATAAATTTTACATTTCTTTAAAAATATAAAATTATTTTTCTTTATTTTACCCTTCTTACTATTTGATCTATTTCTATTTCCTTCTTCAAGTGTCTCACACCAACAGACACAGCACACCAGACCGCAAACCCCAACGTCCAGGGATCGATCCCCACAATCTCCAATATTTTTTTATTTTCAAATATTATTATTATTTTAATTATTTATTATTCCCTTAATACTTTATTTTATTTATTTCAATTTACCATTGTGTTACGTTCGAGACAAAAACCCTTCTCAAATATACCCTAAATTCCTCCTTTTAAATCAAATTCAATGAAGAATTTGATTTGGGATGAGGATAAGTCAATGAGACACTAAGTTTTAGTAAGAATATTTATTTATAGTTATAAATATGAGAATTCAACAAGAATAAAGATTTGACGTAAAAATTGAACCTTACTTTGAATGAGAAACGATTTAAGAATTATCCAGTATGGAATTCGTGGTAGCAGATCCTCCTTGGAGATTGTAAGTAGAGATATGGACTTAAAATCTTGAGTAACGAATTAGGTTGCAGACCCGCTAGCGCCGTTGCATTCGGTAGAGGTGCCACAGGTAGGATGTTTACACAAGCCGCACAATAGCTTGTTGTTCCCCAGGAAGATTTGACAGGTGGATGATCTCGTTTTAATTTCGAGATTTCTTTAAGTAGAAATACGATGCACAAGTTGAATTATCCACAAATTCAGATGGACAACTTTTACTTCTCAATAACTTCACGATGAAATGATTTTATTTGTTGGACAAGTGAATCAACAATTAACACTTATTTTGTCACTTGACTAGAAACTGATTACTGAAGACTTGACTGTTAACCGAATACTTGATGATAGGTCTGTTCGTTGTTGAATCTCGTATTAAACTGGTAGCTCTTGATTGTAATTTACTGTGTGTTACTGTGTGTTACTGTGTGTTACTGTGTGTTACTGTGTAACTGGGACCTCTTGGTGGCCCGTTTATATACTGAATTCACACGTGCATCTTAAGATTAGCGTGTCGTGATTTTTGGTCATCGTAGCATTTTCTGTGTGCCGCTTGACTTCCCATGCATAACAGGTGAGTTCCAAAATGCGGCTGTATTTGCTCTAGCTTCTCGCATGCTGCTTCGCAGGTGGTTACAGGGAGCTCATAGAGCGTGAAATTTCTATGTCCAAGCTGGATGTTGATACGTATAATCGTTCTCATTTAAGTAAGCTCAATATTTGGAAGTCGAATATAAGAATGACTTGTTGAGATTACATATAGCAAAAGATTCATATAAAATGTAATACAATATGACATAATGACATTATGGTATAACATAATATAATATTATGATATAATAATATAATATAATGTATATATAGGTTACGGACGTAACAATTGAAATACCGTTTCAAACATTTCCTGAAGAATTGTCGGCATTTAATCAAAAGCTGCAATTATTATACAGTTGAGAACAACGAGTCAAGTGAAGATAAAGCATTACGAGACAAGATCGTCATGGGCATCAGAGATCCGACAACGCGGGAGGCACTTTTACGTATAGAAAAACTAACACTGGAAAAGGCTGTCAACTTTTGTCGACCGAGTGAGCAGAGCAAACAACAAAGCATGCAATTCCAAGAAGAACAAACAGAAGTAAATTATGTCAATAAAAAAAACAAAAACCAGGTAAGAGTAAACAATACGATCATAAACAAAATGTAGAAACAGATCAAAAAAGAACATTTAAATGTAGGCGTTGCAATATAATTCATGGACCTCGAGAATGTCCTGCTTTTGGAAAAAAGTTTAATAAATGTGGACTAGAAAACCATTTCGTGGTTGCATGTAAAGTAAAAAATATCTGAAATTTAAAATACGATGAAAATAGTAGCAATAGTGACGAGGATTTATTTGTAAATAGTGTAAATAAAAATGGTGAAAATATAAAGGTTAGCTCATCAAACATGTGGAAGGAAATAATCGTTATAGAGGACCGAAAGCTTAAAGTTAGGTTAGGTACTGGGGCTGACGTTAGTGTAATACCGCTCAAAATATTTAAATGTGTTAATAAACAATTTAGAATCAGACCAACACCATGTGTTTTAAAAGGGTTCGAAGGTTCACGAGCGAAACCTATTGGTATATGGTGAATTTCACATCAACTGTCCAGCCAAACAAAATTTTTGATTAATCCTTTCCCAATTTTTGTTATGAGTTGTCTTATAGGTAAGTAATTTATCAGCCAAATATTTTTGGATTATATAAAAAATTGCCCAAGAGGAAGGGGGTTAAAGTTTTGAACTTTTTGTTAAGACGCTCTCATTTGTTTATTTATTGAGCTTAAAAAAAATGATAAAAAAAATTTTTGGTACATGATTTTTCTAGATTTTTTCATCAGCTTTCGATTGGCGTGGTCTATTTTAAATTTTTTTTTATTTTGACCAAAATTTTTGAAAATTTAAAATAAATTTCACTTTCTTTCGTTTTCGGGATCGTTTTATTTTTTTTATTTTATTTTTAAAAGAAAGCTGAGATTTTTTCCTACAAAATATGTAATTTTCAAAAAACCCTTTTTTTTTGTTTTTGAGAAATTTAATGTTGAAGTTAGCGCGCCACGTCAAGGCGAAGTCTCACTCTTTCGCCCCGCTTGTTGCTGTGCGCTGTTTTTGCATCATTACGTGGATATTTATTTATTCTAACCCTTAATTAAACTTTTCTCTGCATTTTACAGTGCTGAGACTGACATGAAAACAATTAAGTGCCTGCACTATAGTTCTGTTGTTTATTTTTTTATGTTTAAATTTTGTTGGTAATTTTTTGATATTGGTTTTCCATAGAGAAAGTATTGTTTTACCTCCACAGGATCGATTGAGATTTTCTGAAATATCTTGACATATTTTGAACTCAGGATGTCAAAAATGATGTTTTTAAAAAATGTCTTGCTTATATGTGGATATAGTTATGTATGTTAAGATTATGTTAGGCTCTATATTTCGAAAACAATAATTTAAAACAATTTTTTTTTTTTTTTTGAGAGAGATTATAGGTCTTTAGGGTGGACAAATTATGCCCTACTTTTAAGTCTGATCTATCACTTCAAACTACATTTTTTTGAAATTTAAACATTTTGACAAAAAAAATTTTCAAAAATGTATATATTTTTTGAAAACAGTAAAATCAGATTATTTTATTTTTTTTATCTTTTTAAAAATGCATCGATTAAGCTCTTAGCGATCCTTTTAGTGCAAATTGATAAAAAGTAATTAATATTCTATAAACAAAATATATTGAAAATTATGTTTTTTACCAATTTTATTTTTATATTTTATTGCTTTTTTAATATATTTCTGCCCACTTGTAGGTCACTAAAAATTAATCAAATGAGCTCTTTGCGAACGGTCTAATGTAATGTTATTCAGAGTTATCATTGTTTAAAAAAAAATTAAGTATCGTAACTTACGAAATCTTATTTACATTTTATAAGAAATTATATATACACCTACTTTGCGGAGAGTTTAAAACCACATCGATTGTTTTACCTAACTTGTACCCCTCAAAGACCTATAATTTCGCAAAAAAAACATTGTTTTAAATTATTGTTTTCGAAATATAGAGCCTAACATAATCTTAAAATACATAACTACATACACACATAAGCACGACATTTTTTAAAAACATAATTTTTGACACCCTGAGTTCAAAATATGTCAAGATATTTTAGAAAATCTCAATCGATCCTGTGGAGGTAAAACAATACTTTCTCTATGAGAAACCAATATCAAAAAATTAACAACAAAATTTAAACATAAAAAAATAAACAAAAGAACTATAGTGCAGGCACTTAATTGTTTTCATGTCAGTCTCAGCACTGTAAAATGCAGAGAAAAGTTCAATTAAGGGTTAGAATAAATAAATATCCACGTAATGATGCAAACAGCGCACAGCAACAAGCGGGGCGGAAGAGTGAGACTTCGCCTTGACGTGGCGCGCTAACTTCAACATTAAATTTCTCAAAAACAAAAAAAAAGGGTTTTTTGAAAATTACATATTTTGTATGAAAAAATCTCAGCTTTCTTTTAAAAATAAAATAAAAAAAATAAAACGAGCCCGAAATCTAGAAAAATCATGTACCAAAAAATTTTTTATCATTTTTTTTAAGCTCAATAAATAAACAAATGAGAGCGTTTTAACAAAAAGTTCAAAACTTTTACCCTCTCCCTCTCGGGCAATTTTTTATATAATCCAAAAATATTTGGCTGATAAATTACTTACCTATAAGACAACTCATAACAAAAATGGGGAAAGGATTAAACAAAAATTTTTTTTTTGGCTGGACAGTTGACGTAAAATGCATCATATATAACTTGCGATGTGTTTATCAAGAAATAGAAATATTTGAACATTTAGATTATTGTGGAGGGGGCAGATCAGATTCTTTTAAGTGGCCACGCCTGTTTAAAATTTAAATTGATTAAAATAATTAATAACGTAAAGATAGATCAAAGAAACGATGCACAAGAAAAAGATATCTTTATAAAAACTAATAGGGATATCTTTGAAGGTTATAGTAAATTTCCAGGTGAACATAATATCACGACCAAAGAGAATTTTGAATCAGTTAGCCACCCCCCGACAAAAATTCTGTGCGAGTATTAATTGGATGGTTATTATTGAAAAACTGAGCGGAAAAATTAGACTTTGCCTAGATCCTGCCGACTTAAATAATCAGATTCTACGTAAACCCAGATTAGGTTTAAATATTGAAGAAATTTGTTTAAAATTAAAAAATAAAAAAATTTTTACAGTCTTTGATCTTTCTGAAGGTTATCACCATTTAGTATTGGATTCGGAATCTTCTTGGAAGTGTTGTTTGGCAACTCCCTTTGGTATATATCGTTTTTTAGTATTACCATTTGGTTTATCTAATTCCCAAGACCTATTTAAAGATGAAGTCGAAAAAATTTTTGGAAATATAGAAAACGTACAAATTTGTCACGATGATATGATAATAGCAGGTGCCACAAAGAAAGAACATGATAGGGCAGTAGCTGAAGTAGTAGCTAGGGCAAGACAGGTAAAAGCGAAATTTAATAAAGATAAATTTCAATATTGCCAGGATAAAGTTAAATTCATGGGTCACATATTCTCTGAAAAGGGAATGCAAATCGACCCTGAGAGAATTGAATCACTTTGTAAATTAGAATGTCCAAAAAATAAAATTAAACTACAAAGAATTTTAGGTTTGTTAAACTACGTGAGACGCTATGTAAAAGATATGTCGACAATTATGAATCCTTTATGTGAATTATTAAAAAATAACGCGGAATGGTCTTGGTTACCAAAACATCAAGAAGCTTTTGACGAACTAAAAAAACAAATAAGCCAGTCACCAGCTCTTGTTCCGTTTGACCCAAAAAAGAAAACAATTTTACAATGCGATGCATCCAAAGACGGACTCGGTTGTTGTATGTTTCAGCAACATGAAAATAATGTACTGAAACTCGTTGCGTGTGCACCTCGATCTATGAATGATCACGAAGTTAATTACAGTCAAACGGAGAAAGAACTTCTGTCAATTTGTTATGGCACGCAAAAGTTTGATGATTTTATTTATAGATACAACATTGATGTTCAATTAGATCATAAACCTATTGTTTCCATTATGAAAAAACCAATAAGTAAGATAGGGTCTGTTAGATTGCAAAGATTGCGCTTAAAATTATTAAAATATACAATCAACGTGTATTATTTGCCTGGAAAAAATGTGCAGTTTGCAGATATGTTATCATGGTCTAGCTTGAAAACTGAACAATATCATGACCCCGAAATGTTTGAAATGATACATTATATTACTAAATATATATACATAAGTAAAGAAAGAAAAGATCAATTTAGACGAGAAAGTAGTAATGATCCCACTCTTATAAAAATCCACGACTATTACTATAACGGTTGGCCAAAAGAAAGTAAAGTATCTGCAGACTGCAAATCACATTATCCAATACAAGATGCTATATATATGTAGAAGCTGGCATTATTTTTGTAGATGATAAAATCATTGTTCCTAACAACCTCAGGAATGAAATGATTAAAACCTTACACAAAGGTCATGTTGGAATCAGCAAAACAATTAACAAAGCTCGTAAATTGTTTTACTGGCCAGGTATGTCTAAGGATATAACAGAATATATTAAAAAATGTCGAATTTGCGAAAAATATATGCCTGCCAACTTTAAAGAACCTCTTTTGCCACACTCCACACCAACGCTTAGATTTAATAAAATATCTGCTGATATCCTGGAATTCGGCGGTAAAGCTTATTTGACTGTAATCGATTTCTTTTTACATTGGTTCGAATTAGTAGCAATAAAAGATAAGACTTCCGAAAGTGTCATTGATGCGTTTCAAGAAATATTCACTCGTTTTGGTTATCCTCAATGTATAATTGCTGATAATTTACCTTTTATATCAAACCGTTGTAAAAAATATTATAAAAGCAAGGATATAACCGTAAAAACTTGTTGACCACATTATCACCAAAGCAACGGGTTAGCTGAAAAAGCTGTAAATATAAGTAAATTAATATTAAAAAAAATATGGATGATGACTATGATTTAAGAGAAGGTGTAATGGAATACAATAACGCTCCCATAATACACTTAAACGCTTCTCCTGCTCAAATTTTGCAAAGTAGAAATTTAAGATCACAACTTCCAATGTCTAGCAAACATTTAGAACCTAAAATTCAATCACACATATATGATCTACTATGTAAACAAAAGGAAATAACTAAGTTAAACTACGACAAATTAGCTCGAAAAACCCCAGTAGATTATAAAAAAGGTGATAAGGTAGTTATAAAAACTAATAAAGAAAAACACTTGGATAAAGGGAGTATTATTGAAAAAGCTTCCGAACCGAGATCATATTTGGTTGAAAAAGATAATAATAACAGAATTGTACGACGAAACACTACACAAATCAAAAAATCATATACTAAACCCGAATGTCAATTTATTTGTGAACCGGAATTTTATCATGTTGATGATACAAACCTAACTAATAAAGAGAGAATCAGTAATCAGTACACCAATCAAAATTCACGACAAAGCTCTCCCAATAGTGTAAGATCCAATAATAGTCTATTTAATACTCCTGACAATTCTCATAATAATGATAACAATCGATCTATATCCCGTAATCATACCGATCATATAACAAGTGAACAGCAGAATAATAGTAATAATCAAACCGAAAATAATAACAAACATTCATGATGTGGGCGTACTATAAAGCCTGTCCAACGTCTCAATCTTTAAGGGGAAGGTGTTTGAAATAATTAATATGTACTAGACTTAAGTGAGTATGCACGTAGCTTAATCTGTAGCATGTATCCAAACCCTGCTACTCGCAACCATTCACTATATGTTTGACATAAGAGTACCTATATATACTAAAATACTTTTAATAAAGATTATATTTTATAATTAATAAGTGTATATTAATTATCTTATTTAAACACAATGCATTAATAGCAGTGGCTTACAAACCACCAAACGCATCGTTTGGTAACGAGTTTGAAAATCAAATATTTTCTCTAGCTCAAAATTTCAATAATATTATACGAATGGGTGATTTCAATTGTCACTTAAATGTTCATTCGCTTCTTGTTAATCACTTTACTTCTTTGGTATACGCTGCTGGTATGTTTATGGACCCCCATAACTCTACTTACCATTTAAGCAACTCAAGTACTAGAATTGATTGCATGTTTGTTGATGATAAGGATAAGGTACTTTCAGTTGGTCAGCACCCAGTGGCATTTTTATCTTCTCATGACCTAATAAATATTCAGTTTGAGCTAGAAGGATCTCCGTCTCATTTTATTAACAAATTAGATTTTATTAGAAGCCTAAAAAATATATCTGAGTCAGAATTTCTTTTGCATCTCTCGTCATATGATTGGGCAAGTATATTTTCTGAAACTGACATTGGTATAAAGGTACTACTTAATTTCCGTATTTGACCTGTTTGCACTACTTTATACACTAAATAGTAAAAAAAGATACTCTCCATGGATGACGTACGAGATAAGAATGTTAATTAAAGAAAGAAACAGACTGCGCAGAATAGGAAAGATATCTAAAAATGCTGCTGCTCAAACTGCCTTTAAAAAAATTCGAAACCTAGTTCAAACTAAGATAAAAGATGCTTATAATAGATACAATTTTAACATGATCAAGAATAAAAGTAAAACGGAAGACATTTGGCATTTGTAACTAATCTCTTTAAACAGGGATTTTTTCAGACATATGGAAAAGAAGCAATGTGCGTTCGATTCCAAAGATTCCTAATCCCAAAGAAATTGTTGACTACAGACCGATTTCTATTGTATGTGCTTTATCTAAACCTTTTGAAAAGATAGTCTGTAAACAATTAACTACATTTTTGCTTAAAAACAATTTATTAGAACCCTTGCAATCCGGCTTTCGTGCAAATAATAATCCTTCAGCTGATTTTTGTCAAGTTTCTCCCTACTCTTTGTAGAGGGAATTTCCATTGTTTTTATCAAAAAGATGAAGGATCTTGGTTCAACACTGGATCGTACATTGTCATGGAAAGAGCATGTTTTCACAATTTCACGTAAAACAGTTATGGTATTGCAACAGTTGAATCGAAACCAGGTTTTGCTTCCAACATTTACACGATTATTATTATAGAAGGTAATATTTGATCGCTTTCCATTGTTAATAATAAGACAAAGAATTATTGATCCATGAGAGCCAAATTGTGTAGGTAAAGAAAACACTAACACATTGAATAGAAAGACATAAAGTCTTTATCGACAACGTTTCTTCAACATTTCGTTGACCTCTTCAGGCTAAAAACATAATATATATCACTTTTAATAAGAATTTTTTTGACACGAACTAACACACCTAAGTGTAAAAAAGAGAAGACTTTTAACTCGAACGGAAAAAGTTATAAAATTAAAACATCACAAGCTGTGAAATTGTCAGAGATATGTTTTGTTTAAACCGTCGATATTATCTTTTTTATTAACGCTGTTCGGATCATGGTTAATAAAAATCATTTCTGACAACACTCGTCTTCTCCAATTACGTTCATAGTCAACAATTACAGTACTTTTAAAATCGAATTCGTGATTATTTTTATTACAATGAGCGTTAATGATAAAATTCGGATTATTGTTACTTGCATGTTCAGACACTCGTTTTTTAAGGATTTTTTTAGTTTCGCCATAATAAACAGCATTACAATTTTTACAAGTAATTTTGTAAACAACGCCACATTAAGTCCACATATCTATCGAATCCTTGTCTAATTTTACAACATTATTTAAGGATTTTATAATTTTGGGAATAGTACAGATGTTATCATTTTTTAATGTGCGTTTACATTTAGAATACAAATTTGTGTTTCATCCTTCTATCAAAAAAATTCTTTTTATGAAAATTCTTGTGTGTGAGAGAGAGAGAGACAGCCCCCTCAACAAGATTAAAAACAATATTCCGTTTTAGATTAACAGGGTGATTGGATAAAAAATTTAACAGTCTACCAGAAAATGTAGGTCTCTGATACCAGTCAAAAATGAGTCGGTTGTTTTTCCTTATTACAGTTAAATTAAGAAAATGTATTTTTTCATCATTTTCCAGTTCATAAGTGAATTGCAATTTTTTATGATAAGAATTAAAAACTTCCAAAACTGTATTTATAAAGTCTTTATGAATACAAATAATAGTATTGTCAAAATATCTAAAATAAAACAGTATATTGCACTTAAATTTTAGTTTAACAGTATTTAGACATTCATTCTCCAAATCTTCCATGCAAATATCTGCAAAAAAACGGTGAAATAGGAGACCCCATGGGGGTTTCATGAATTTGGTGATAAAATGTATTATTAAATTTAAAAAAAGTATTCTGAAATAAATATTTGGTAATATCAATAATTTGAGAAAAAGGTATATCACATTTACTACTTATTTAAAGTAACGTCTGTCCAAACTCTCTACTTCTTATTTACAAGGAACGTTGGTAAATAATAAACAGACGTCAAGCGACATTAAAACATGATCCTTCGGAATATTTACATTTTTTAATTTTTCTTCAAGTTCAAAACTATTGTTGATATGAGAAGACGGTGTAGAAACAATGTTTTTTAGTTTTTGATATAAAATTTGTGCAAGAGAATGATTTGAAGAATTAACGCATTAAACAATCGGACGAAGAGGGGCATTTGTCTTATGAATTTTAGGCAAACCATAAAACAGTGCAAGTGTTGTGTCAGTTTGAGTTAAAGCATTGTTGTGAAATTTTGAAGATAGGAAGCCTTCATTATTTAAATCATTCATAATATCAGCCACTCTAGATTGTAAATTAGTTAAAGGATTTTTATTGATTATTTTATAAACATTTTTGTCATCTAAGAGTGTATTAGCTTTTTTAATGTAGTCAGTTTTATTAAGACATACCTTGCGGTTTCCCTTGTCAGCTGTGGTAAAAAATAAGTTATCGTTGTTTTTAAGAAAGCTTTTGGTGTAACAAATTTTTTTAGCAAATTCTCTATCTTCAGATGTGATTTTTTGTGGACCATTTTTATTTAACGTAAATTGATTATTGTTAACCATAATTTTGCGAATTTCATTTTTTGCATCAGCGCGGCGTTTGACATGAAAACAAACCAATTTTGTTTGCACGAATTAACAAAAGTTCTTATTAACATATTTCGGATTCGGACGGCTGGTTGAGTTCCGTTGATAGTGGGTGTGTATTGTGTATTAAAAGTGGAAATTTAAAGAAACTGGAATCGGTAAAATTTACCGCGTTATACCACCTCTCTCCTTAGGATAGTTCCAAGCAGGCCTTTTGCTTCAGGCAAGCAACATTCTTCCAGGAAATGACTTCAACCAACCTTAAAGAATTTCCAAGAAAAGGAATAGTTCATCAATCGACATTAAAATAGTAAAATAAAAACACAATTCTCTTATCAAATTTGATATATTGTTTCTTCAACATGAGTTACAAAAGTATGTTTTAATCTTCCCCGGAAAGAATATGGTTCTATCCAGCATAACATATTGGGAGAACTGGAATGACTTGACTAGGAGGTTCGGCATTGCGTAACCGGACTAAAGTTAACCAAAATAGTGGTTTACCGTAAACAAAAAAAAATGGATATCAAGAGTGGCTGAACGTAGCCAACAAAAAAATTAATTAATTAAACAAAGAAAAGTTCCAAGTAGCGTAGAGTAGCCAGCGTTAAAACAGATTTAAATTAACAAAAAAATATAATTTTTGGCGAATCATAGCAAAGAATACAATAAAGTAAATAATAACATAACTTTTGGTAAAGCATAGCAAAAAAAATTTTAAGAATCTAATTGGTGAGTTATGGCCATCGATAGGATAGCGACAAGAAGTTATTTCCTTCCATCTCCATGTCCGTCGTTAAAAACTGTTATTAAAACTACCGAGCTCGCTGATACGTTCTCTATTTCCAATTTAAAGGATACATCTTGGAAGTTTTGGTTTGACATTTGTCGAAGATGAGAGGAACTGTAGCGTTTATTAAGGCTTCGACTGACCGTCGCCAACGATAAGACTATAAGATAAAGTTGAACAACTAAAGCTGGCGAAGCGTAGCCAACGATAAAACAAAAGGGTATACTAAAAAAACTTATTGTGGCGATGCGTAGCCATCGATAACACAGCGCACAGTGGTCTAAAACTGAAATTTACTGTTCAAAATCGACTACAGGTCACAAATCTTAACCGATTTCAAAAGTTTTTTTTGGAATAATCAGCGATAAATTCTTTAAAAAATGGTCTTTCTCGATTTTAAAATTAATTATTTATAACATTTATAAATAAACAAATAGGAGAAGAAATTATAATTTTTGTAAAAATAATTGTGTTTAAAAAAATAATAATAGAACAGATACATATTAACCATCCAAATCATATTTAGCAATCGCTTAAGGTATAAACAATTGTACATATATGGATAAAATAATTGTTATAAACAATTTACTTAACTATTTAACTGACGCACAGTGGTCGGAGAGACCCTATTTTACGCGAAAAATTAGAAAGACTGCTTCGATTGCAACGAAACTTTAGGATATTCTTATTTTCGCCATGCTTAATCCGAATATGACATTAAATTTAAATTTTGACAATTGACAGCTGTCAAGCTGACTGTCAACTTCACCAAAAATGAAAAAATCTGCATAAAAAATTATATCTATTAGGTTTTGTGACTCGCTGATCACGAATTTGTTGTCAGATTTAAACTTTGACAGTTGACAGCTGTCGAAGTAACTGTCAATTTTATCAAAAATGCTAAAATCTTTACAAAATTGACACCTATTATGTTTTGAGACTCGCTGATCACGAATTTTTGGTCAAATTTAAACTTAGACAGTTGACAGCTGTCAAAGTAACTGTCAACTTTTGATGTAACTTTTGATACAAACAGAAATGTTTTGACACATATGGAACTTCATTTGTTTGAAAACGATTATATTTACGTTAAAAGGAGCTTTCTCTGAGTGTTAATATATATAGTTATTTTTTATCTATCTAAATGTAATATTCTTTTATTCAGAGATCACGAATGTGGTGCTAATAAAAATTCGATTTTTTGACATTTTTAGAACGTCGAATATCAACAACTGTTAATACTTTTGTTAGTAATGGTGGCAAATTTTTAGTCATTCATTATATTATAAACTCATTATTATTCTTTATTAAATCATATTTATGTTGGTTTGACTTAAAGTAAGTTATTATACTATAATAAAACTAATTAGTGAATAATGGTAAAATTTTTGAATTCGTAAACAATGATGTCAAAAATCTCTGTACAACAAATTTCTTAAAAACTCAACAATTGGTAAAAATATTGAATGCCATACTGAATTCGCCATTTTGAAATTTCTAAAACTGACTTCATATTTGTCATGACACACCTTATAAATCACACGGTGTCAAACATACCATAAATTAAATTTACTTAATGTTATAATCCACTTTTTTTATTTTTAACCACTATTGTAATCGCACTAGTGAAATAAAAACGTCTGCCATTTTTTTGTTCGCAAGTATTCGCAGCTGTTCTTTTCGTAGATCATTAAAGCACACTTTGCACTACTCTTGGAAACAAAAATTAGGATCGTACCTCGTCGTACTTTTTTGTTCTATCATTTTGAAACAAAAATTTATTAAAAGAATAAGCTACGTTGTAAAGGTATCAATATTTTATCAATGAATTTTTTTTTAGTAATAATTTTTATGAAATTATCTTTTTTTAAGTGTAAGAAGTAACATCAAACCGTTAAACATTGTTAATGTTGACTGCTTGAATAAATAAACCTGTAAAGAAAACTACCACTTTATAACAGTTAGAACATGTCAGTTACCAATTTGTTGAATTAAACATATATATCGACTTATCTAATCAGTTTTATTGGAAATCCTGATTAGTTCCGAATTCTTTGGACATTTGTGACTAAGAATAGATTAATCCCGGTTACTTTATCCCAATTTTAAAATTACCCTTTTTTCGCGTAAAACCTGGTCTCTCCGACCACTGTTTGCCGAGTAAAATTGTCAACCTTTTTATAAAGTAAGTTTCTTTGACAAAAATGACAGTAAGAGGGTCTTCTGGTGTCGCTGAATAAGAATATTATGTCAATTTGACAGTTGACAGCTGTAAAAAAAACTGCGAACATTTTAAAGAAACTAAATATTAATTTTTATAGTTAGATAAATTTTGATTTGCAGTTATAGTAATAATTAAGAAAATTGTTACATTTATAAATGTTATTAATGAATAATTTAAAAATCGAGAAAAACCAGTTTTAAGAATTTATTGTTGATCATTTTTAAAAAAAAAACTTTTAAAATCGGTCAAGATTTGTGACCTGTAGTCGATTTTGAACAGTAAATTCCAGTTTCAGACCACTGTGGCAGCGGCGGGGTTGTGATATGGAGTTATTTCCTACGATATTCCTGGCGATCTCGGAGGACACCAGGACAACTCGGGCACTCCTTAGTGGTGAATCCTGGATATCCATACCGCTGGCAGGATATATCCTGCATTACCCTTGGTCACTGAGCGTAGTAGTGGTCTCGGTGTTCATTCGACAGGTTTGCTTGCAGTGTGCGCACTCATTGACGGTAACGCCCCCACAGTCGAACTTTTAGCAATGTTGTCAAAATCTAATATCTCTTGATAGAATAGACGAAAATGAGTGGTCCTTCGATCAAAATAAAGCTAGATAAATACAGGATATGAAAAAATTATAGAAAAGCTTTCTTCTAATTTTTCTGGTCCAGGAAACACTCGAGAAGTTAGCAATTTAAAAAAAAGCAACAAATTGAAGTATACAGACCAAACAAATTTGTGAAACTTTACAAAACTCGTTATTTGTATCCTTCTGAGGTCGCTACATTAAAATATGAATGAAACTTTAATTTTAAAAATGGCAAATCCAATATGGCGGATTTAAATCTAAAAAAATAATCGATTTTTACGAAACTTGGTTTTCAGATGTTTTTTGGGTCGCGGAATGTAAATATAATATTCAAATTGAGAAATTCAATATGGCGGATCCAATATGGCGGACTTAAATCTAAAAAAATAATCGATTTCTACAAAATTTTGTTTTTAGATGTTATTTGTGTAGCAGAATGTAAATAGGGGAGAGTTGCTAGTTGTGAGACGGCTCCAGTTGTGAGATAGTCGATTTTTTTAACACGCAATATAAAAAAGCCGATTGGTTTACATAAAAATATTTATTTTTATACAACCAAATTTTTGTGTGTACATGGAAGCGAATATATGTATTTCTTGGGTTAGATGCCAACACTGTGTGTGAGAATCGACTAAAAAACTTTTTTTTAATACGTGCAAAGTACTTTATTTTCGAAGCGTTTGCAAAAAGTGCATCTGAGGCCACTCTTGCACAGGGTATATCGGTGGTCGAGAGAGTCGCATCTCCAGCAACCTGGTCGATTTGGGCGTCTCAGCCATTCCACAGTTATCACATCCACACTTTCGGGTTTTGGCAGGGTTAAGGACATTAGGGAAGTGGGTGAGCTCTCGGATTCCGGAATACTAGAAGCGTTCGATGTCCATGAGTCTTGAGGCAAGTCGGGATTGACACTTCTGCCCCAAATGGTCTTAGGTGGATGAGGGTGGTCATAATTAGGCCTTTGAGTGGGAGGAAGAGGACTATAGTAGGGACGATTGCGTCGTGAGGGAAGAGGACCGGAAACTACCGACCACAAATTGTCATACGTGGCGTAGTCTTTAGGATGAAACCGGGAAAAAGCGGAAGAAGTACTGCATGGAGAGTCGAAATAAGGCCCTGTAGGTAGAGGTGGGTTTAGCTGTTAGGTTGACACTGTGTCTGACGAGAAAGGGTCTGTTATGAACATCCTTATTAAGTTGCTCAATCTCCTCCTCTATGGTCTCTACGTTGGTTACGTGTTCTAAAACCATCGTCCGTAGATAGCCTAATTGAGTCTCGAGGCGTTTGTTCTCCTCTAACTCGCTTTTGCGAGTTGTCTTCTCTTGTACCAGAGTTTCCAGTGAAGTGATACGTTCGTCCTTATCCATTGACATCTTAATCGAGTCAAGGTTCTGGTCATTAGGGTCTAAGGACGATAGGGTTCTGAAATAAACATTTAATATTTAGAAGGATACCGAGTTTCGATAAAATCAATACATAGTGCCAATTTATCATAAACAAATAAACAAAATTGTTAACTCTTTTAAATATAGATAGGGTTTTAAAATCATCATCGGGAGGGACGAAAGGCTTTAAATGTAATACTAAATATTTTCCTATTCGGTTTAGCGACAGATCGCTCAACTCATAGACCGTTGGGGACAACACTCGGCGAACTTCGGGTACAGTTTAGCCGAGACTTGTTTGACCTTGGAAGATAAGTTTCGGCCATGCATTAATACGAAGTCTCCGACCTTAAAACTACGTGGTCTATGCCGCAAATTACAGTACATGGCCTGTGTTTGGAAGGAGTCTTCTAGGTTTTTGAACACCCAGCCCTGTAAGGCTGAGAGCTTGACTACTCTTTTCTCCCTCAACTTTGGCTTAGAAGGCTCTGTTTTCAGGTTTCCTTCTCTCCCTTTTTTTAAGGAATTGATCAGCTTGAGATTCCTTTCCCAGTTAAGGAACGCTGGAGACATCTTCAAGAAAGAGTGGTGTGAGGTATTATAAGCAAATTGAAATTCTCCGAGATGTTGATCCCACGTTCGGTGATCCTGATCAATATACGACACGATCATGGTCTTGAGGACGCGATTAACTCGTTTCACCGGGTGTGCTTGAGGATGGTACGGAGGCGTGGTGGAGTGATAGGTATTCAATTCTTGGACTAAAGATCGTAGTGTTTTGCTTGTCATAAAGTAGATAAATTGATATTAATGAAAAAAAATATTTTCTTATATTTTAAATCCTTGATTGCATTATAAATATGCCACTCGCAATTAGATATAAACAGTAAGGTCAATTGGCAAAGAGTCAGGCCACGAGTGCGACAAGGACACTCTTATGCGTAAAGCTATTTGCGTCCCACTCGCACTCACGCTTCCCCATGATCACTTGCTAATTTTCCATACTGTATTAAGAGGTTATTGAAAAATAAGAAAAAATGAAAAACTGACAGTTCCAAAATTAACTCTATGCCATTGTCGATAAGAAAGACTTAGGGGGTGCCCCATCGGTAGATCATGGAAGCAAGAAAATCCTTTTTAACTAATTTGCCGTTGGCGGACCTCAGAGGAACGATCTCGATGTATTTAGTAAACAGATCCTGGAACACGAGGACGTATTGGAAGATTGACCGACTTCGGGGAAAAGGGCCCATTACGTCCACTGCGACAACTGAGGAATTCTTAAACTGCGACCGTGGGTTTGGTGAGTGTGTATTGAAATTAACACGCGGGATAAGCCGAGAATTTTTCTGTCGCCGGTCTTAGTAATCATATTCGCAAGATAAATCTCGAGGTACTGTTCTCGTTCTGTAACTATCATGTTCTCGTTTTATAGTGTCTCTGTTGTTCATAAATCTCATTTTGCAAATTTTTCCGATTATCTCTCGAATGAGAGCCATCCGTTCTTCTTTCCAGACTATGGCATTGTCTAGTCGTAGTATCATTATCGTCTTCTAACCTACTCGTCTCTCCCCTAGACGTGCGTAAATGTCTAAGCAACCTTTTCCGTAATACTGGCTTATAACCAACAAATGACAAATCGCGGTTCTGTAATTGTAACAGAAAAGCTTCTTTATTTAGTCTCCATACCCACTGTTCGGGATCCTCCGGTGGGACTGGTGGGATTAGAGGTGGGTTTGACGAGGTAGTACGCTCAACGGCATCATCGGTTTCGAAGTGTATAGAAGAGGCTGCAGCTCCACCTGCGCCATCTTCATAGGGAGGGTCTGCTGGACCAGGGAGAGTGGTCCGATTTTGTTCAAGATCGCTCACTTTTGAGCAAACAGAATGTTTTTAAAACACGAGGGTTGTGGTATATTGTAAAGTTTAAAAAGAATCAATTAAACAGTCGAATCGTTCAACTGGGGCTTTTACTATTGAATTAAAATTCAATATAACCCTAATAGCACCGACTAGGCCGGGAACGTTCCTGGAATGGGCTGCTGGCCCCTTGGGTACGTTCCCTTGGACCGCTCCAATATACCTGACAAATCCGTTCCGGATTTCACTAGGCTAGGAACGTTCCCGCGGAACGTTCATGGAATGTTCCGAGGAACTTTGAATACACATTCAAAAAATCGCAGAACGGGTTGCGGAAAAAGCTGAAAATTTTTTTATTTATATTATTTAATGTTTTTAATATGATTGCTTCTATAGAACAGTGGTCACTAAAATCAACTGCGCAGCTCTAGGTGCGATAGAAAACTACTGCGCAAGATATTAACATTAATTATTTTTCAATGTGTATTTAAAGTTCCTCGGAACATTCCAGGAACGTTCCGCGGAACGTTCCTAGCCTAGTGAAATCCGGAACGTATTTGTCAGGTATATTGGAACGGTCCATGTGAACGTACCCCAGGGACCGGCGGACCATTCCAGGAACGTTCCCGGCACAGTCGGTGCTATTAGGGAATATTCAACAAATATCAGTTATTTCCACAAAAAAAATCAATAATAAACATAACCAAAACAATTCATAAATCAATATATATCGCAATCATAGACAACCTATAAATCAAAATCCAATATATTCGATAAGTCAGTACATAGAGCGAGTATACGGATCACGGCTAAGTATTCAGGACAAAAATCATTAAATGGGCTAAATGGCAAAAAAAAATTTTAACATTCTGTTATCAATAGAATTTATCTGAAAGAAAATCATAAGGTTGTTCCTGAAATTTCTGAGCTAAAAAAAAGCTCGAAGAAATTCTCATTTTAATCCCGATGAAATTAGTTAACAATAAAAAAATTTATTTATTGAATCTAGAAAATTAAACATCTACTTATTCACTAGAATCTGTAGAATTCAAGAATAAAAACAAAATAAATTTAAAAATTCGAACCAACAAAAAAAACAAGAGCAAAAAAATTCAAAACAAGGGTTCTCTAGTATCTAAACAAAACTGAAATCAATGAAAACTAAATAATTAAACAATTACCCCAAAATTTTTCAACAAAAAAAAATTCAGGTATACTCAACTCAAAGTCTCATAATCATCTAGAAATCCAAAAACAACTAGCAAAAAAGCCAAAAAAATTAAATACAAAAAAAATTAGCATACATCAAAAAAAAAAAAATTGCTTTAGTAAAAAATGGAGAAACTGAACCTTGAAATTTAAATTCAAAAATAAATATCTTAATTTAACCGATTATTTCAAGCTTTAGTTTTTTACCCAAGAATAAAATTCAATTTTTAAACCCCAATCAATACCCTCAGAGCAAAAGGATATCCCTGGGATATCCCGCTGAAATTTGAGATATCCTAGGCACTTATATGCAGTAGGGAAAAAGATTCGTACTTGATGCAAATAATATTGGTTGCACTTAAAATTTTTTTTTTTTTAAAAACCTAAACATATCTAGTAATTATCTTAAACAAATACAAATATTTGTTACTACTAATTATTTTATGATACAGTTTGGTTACAAGTAATGAATATTATGGTTATAATGAACAATAAGTAATAGCCCAAGGTCATATCGATAGCATATTGCAAATACTATATCCCACGTAGGATATCCCTGGGATGTCCCTGGGATATCTCGACGGGATATCCCTGGGATGACCCTGGGACATCTCGATGGGATATTTAAAATGCTATATCTTGCCAGGATATCCCTGGAATGTCCCTGGGTCATCCAAATTTCCGTCCCATGAGATATCTCATGGGATATCACAGGGTTATCCCTGAGAGGTCCCGGGATCATAATGAGATATTCATGAGATATCCCATGCTGTAAGGGTATTAATATCTGAAACCAAATAATAGTAAATCAAAATCTATACTTACTATATCAGCCAAAATAAGGAAAGAAATCCCAAAAATACTTTCAGCTGCAAAATAAAGCAAAATACGACAACAAAATTCAAATTCAAAGAAAGTCTCGCCTAGAATCTACATTCAAATTAATTTTCTAGCTTTGAGATCTCTAAATCACTTTAAATGTTTAAATTTGTAAATATTTTATGTTGAGCGCCAGTTCGTTGACAAAAAAAAATGAAATAAAAATCGATCTATAATCAATATCCAAAATTCACGAAATTAAGAATAACGACTAGACAAGGACGCCGTTAAGCGGTTACTAAAGCCAAAGCTATAGAACTATTATATTCACGAAGTTTATTACGGTCCCGACGCGACATAACCATCAAAAGCAAAAACAAAGAATCTACACCATTTCTATCACACCGAGCTGTGCATAGAAACTACCAACATCATAATCACAAAATAGTTAAAATAGTTGTGTCGGTAACGAACAACCGACTACAACTAAAAAGATTTAAAAACAAGCTTTACCTGTAAATAAAACTAAATTGCGCGTGATGACTATTTATCTGATGTTAATCGCAATTTTCTGACCGAAGAATAAAAAATTTACAAATAAAGATTATAGATCTCAAAGCTATTGGAAATACTCGGCTCTCAGTAGTGTAAAGGAAAGAGGGGGGGGGGGGGGTTCCGGATTGTCAACAAATTACTAGAAATAAAACTCAATAGTTAAATTTAACAAAATCCAAAATTATAATTTATTAAAAAATAAATGATTCTATATAAAGAAAATCGGTAACAATAGGGACAAAAAAAAAGAAAGCTAACTAACTGAAAATTGCAAATTAATTAACATAATGATCGGGAATCGATAAGGGAAGTACAAAATCTGAAATGGGAGAAAAACTAGCTAAATTATAAAAAATTAATAACATCAGTTAACGGGGGACGAAGTCTATAAAAAACTATTGGTCTAATCATATCTCTCATTATGCCAAATATTCGTATCATGCCAGACAGTAAATACACCCTTTCTTTCATAGTCAATTACAAACATTATAGATAATAATAAAACAAAATTATAGGCAATATTAACATACAGGCTAAAAAAATGTTGTCAGTGGTGATTTGGTCCAGCTGCATTAGTACCGCATCCCAGCAGCTGCTCGACACCTCCAGTTTACCCTCCCGTCGGGTGAACAGGGGTTCAAGTCCGCTGACCCTTAAGCGACCCAGTTTTTTTTTATATTTTATTTTTTATGGACGTCAAAGCAAAATATAAAGTTCCCATTATTTTTTTAACCTTTTTAAACAATAATTTTATTCCCAAAAAAATTAAATAGTTTTTGGAAACTTCAGGCTAACTTCTTGGAAGTTTCCACAGGAAGATTACAGGAAATCTCCCGGGAAGTTACCAAGGGTAGGTTCCAAGCGCGGACATTGCCGTATATCAGGGAAGATTCCAGGAAGCTACCACGGGTAACTACCCAGTTTGCCACAGGTAACTTCCAGGAAACTTCCTAGAAATACTGTCAGTTTCAATACAAACAATAGACTACCTGCTGAGCCCATCGTCCTTCGAGAGAACCTTTTGTAATAATCCGATATAAGAAACAAGTACTGAAGGTAAGCGTTAAAAGTTAACGAAAAAGCGTTAACAGTTAACGAAAAAGGATACTTTTATACCTTGTTCCTTGGTTAAAGAGAGAAGATATTTGTTAAAAGTTTACGGAAAAGGAAACTCTCAGCTCATTATACAAATTACCTTGAAATTTTAATTTTATTTCTTAATACAAACAATAGACTCCCTGCAGAGTGTCATTATCCTTCGATCAAACCCTTGTATAATGAGGGTCAATGGCTTTAGGAAAAGAGAAAACATTTTCGAGTTTTAATGAAAAGAGCAAAATTAAATTAAATTCTGAAATTTTACTTCATTATTCAAATATTCTTCAAATTAAAATTTTTCTATCTAAATACATACAATAGACTAAATAAGCCAATCGTTTTTCAATCCAACTCTTGCATAATGAGTGTTATAATTGGTTTTGGAAAAGAGAAAAAATTTTCGAGCTTCAACGAAAAGAGAGATAAATACATTAGTGCGTGGTATAGAAGTACATGGTAGTGAAAGGTATTAATGAATAGAACTTGAATGTGTACAATGTAGAAGTGAATAATGCTAATTATTGTGTATTTTTTATTAAGTGTTAATAATAGAAATGTGTTTAATGCGAAAGTGTATAGTATTAATATGCTTATTGTTTATTATGAGTTTTTGTTGAATAGTTCTTAATACGGTGAACAAAAAGTGTTCATTAAAGAAATGAACTGTAAGTGTTAAATAATAAATAATAAAGTGTCTCTAATAGTAAATATACAGTAAAAATTAAATGTGAAAAATGACAGTGATTCAAATGAAAGTGTGCAAAATGTGTTGACTAAATTAACAATATTTAGAAAGAGTTTAAATTTTTTATTCCCTTCTTATTTTCAATAAAGTTAGTGTTATGAAATGCTAAAAGTGTCCATAAAATGGGATTGTGAATTCATTAAACAAGTGATTGATAACTGTTTAATAAATAAATTAATTGTGAATGTTTAAGGACGTTGGAACCCGAAAGATGAGAGTGGCGTAGAAACACTTTTTCCTTCTTTGCTCGAAAATTTCCCTTTTATGAATTTTTTTGAAAAACACTGGACACTTTTTCAAAAAAAGGGCTATGGTAGACAAAAGTATTTGAGATAAGGAATTTTTTAAACATTTGTTTTATGCAAACAAATGTGCCTACGAGCGTCAAAATTAACTCCCGTTTTGACATTGCAAGATTTTCCGTAAAAGATGGCCGCCGCCATCTCACTTGAGGCCCATGTCACGTATCCCGTTCTTAGCTGACAAGCTGCTGTCAAGCGGCGGCCATCTTTTACGGAAAATCTTGCAATGTCAAAACGGGAGTTAATTTTGACGCTCGTAGGCACATTTGTTTGCATAAAACAAATGTTTAAAAAATTCCTTATCTCAAATACTTTTGTCTACCATAGCCCTTTTTTTGAAAAAGTGTCCAGTGTTTTTCAAAAAAATTCATAAAAGGGAAATTTTCGAGCAAAGGAGGAAAAAGTGTTTCTACGCCACTCTCAGCTTTCGGGTTCCAACGTCCTTAATAAATAATAAAATGATTATAATGTTTCTAAAGAGTCGTTATAGTGTAAAAAAATTGTTAATAATATAATTATATAAAAGAGGTGAGATAAAGATATGAGACAATAACATGAGACAATGATATGAAATAAATAGATGACACAATGAGAGAAATGAGGTAAAAATATGAGATAATAGCATGAGACAATGTGATGAGATAAACATGTGAAACAATGAGAGAGATCAGGTAAAGAGATGAGATAATGAGATGAGATAAATAGATATGAGATAAACATATGAGATACAGAAACAAAAAGACATTAACACTTAAAATATAAAAAAACTTTGATGACATGTAGGATAAAGAGGTCATTATGGAGTTAGATCCTGAGTCATAAACAATTCATTTTTTGTTAATTTTTTTTTTTTTTTTAAAGTTGTTTTTGAAAAATGATTACTCAGTTGAAGAAGAGATATATTTTAATTTAAATGATAAAGATTAGGATATTATTCGTAGTTGGGAAATGCTAAATGACAATCTCATGTATAAGTTTCAGGAATAATTGGAACTTGCATCAGGTGGTAGTTTCCAAAAACAAATTACAGCATACTTCGACGCCTGCCATCAAGAAAATTTTGTTTCGAACGTCAATTCAATATCATTCTATGTCAAAACAAATTCAATATGAAATGAACTCGAAAAATTTTGCAATGTGATTCTTAATCAATCGTCGGTTCAAAATAATGTTATGCCAATTTCAGTGTAATACAATGAAAAGTGAAATTATTATTCAATATGATTTCTTTAGAATCATAATTATCATATTTATCTTAAACCAACGATTGATTAAAAATTATTTTGCAAAAATTTCCGAGTTTCACTTGATTTGCACTTACTATGATGAAAATGAACTTTTTGTTTACTCTTTAAATTTGAAACAGCGAAAATTCGCTGTTTAAACAGCCCAAAGTATACAGCTGTTTCAAAACAGCGTATGTACGCTGATCAAAAAGCGATTTTTTCACTGATTAACAGCCAAATTCACTAATTCACCAGCGTATATACGCTGTTTTGAAACAGCTGTATACTTTGCGCTGTTTCAAATTTAGAGAGTATGATAGTCTTCATAAAGGCTGTTTAAATAAAGATCCAAGAGAATATTTATGCAGATTATATCCATTTAAACCTAATATAGTTTTTTTAAGAGTACAACAACAACCAAATTTTGTTGATTGTGGAGTATACGCCATTGCGTTTTCTGTTTCTTTATATTTTAATATTAAACCTGAAAATGTTGTATATAATCATGCTTTTATGAGAACTCATTTGTATATGATGTTTGAAAAAAATGTGTCATCTCATTTTCAGATAATTTTACAAAATTGTATAAACTTGGAATTGGCAATATCGAATAAATAAACAACAATAATTTACAGGTGAGGAATGTAAAAGATGCGACACAGAAGAGAAAATTAGATAATCAAACTAATGACAGCTTTACAGAAATGAAGAGAGATAGTAGTAGTCCTTCATTACATACAAAAACTAGGTGTGAATTAGGTCCATTTCATGGACATTTCGCTTTCAAGTTAGCAAAATAATTCGCTTCCTCGTAGAGGAAGCAAGAAATTAATAATATATAAGTCAATTGGGGAAGTTGTTAAGATATTAGTCGCGTAAATGCTCCCGCAAAACTCCCGCAAAATAAAAAGAACAAAAAATAAACTTTTATATCAACTCACTTGCTTCCTTGTGACCTCTTCTAATGTAATATATGTAATTTTCACGATTTTGAGTCAGGTACTATAAGTTATCGTGATGTATTGCTTACACGTTTTCGACATTTTTCAATGAAACCACGTGAAAATGAAAAATTATGAATTTTTAAATTATTGTATTTTTTATACGGCGTGGTCAATAAAATTAATTTTTTTTTAAAGGATTTATTTTATTTCAATGTGTAACTTAATAGTTTTATTTGAAAAACTGACGACTTGTTTTTTTATAATTGAATATAAGAGACATTTTTTACATGCATTTTGTGCTATTGCATGTAAAAGGTATAAACTTTGAATTAATATTTTGAAGCTCAGAAGTGGTCAAAATTAATAGGATAGATTTCATTTCATAGATAAATACCTCATGAATACAGATACGAAGTTTTAAAAAAATCTGACGAAAATCATTTTACGCGACTAATACCTTAAAAAAAAAGTTTTTAATACAAAAAAATGTAAAAATATGAATTATTTTACGAATTCTTGATCAATTATAAAAGTTATATAGGTCAATCGATTTTTTTTTTGTGATAAGGAATACGATTTTAGTATTCTTTAAGTTGTATTTTTTGCATGAAAACTTTTTTTTTAGCAAAAACGATTTTTTTCGATGAAAAAAAAGTGCTCAAAGAATTTGGTTGGGTATTTTCAAAAATCCCTGTGTCCAAATTTAGATATTCATGAGCTTAATAAGTCATCAAAATTTAATTGGAATCTGTTTAAGCGTTCTCGAAATATCTTGTACACAAAAAGCGCTACACACACACACACACATACATCTAAACACTTGCTTAGGAATGAAAATTTACGCTTTTTAGATGAAAATAAGTCGATTTAGACTATCTTTGGAAAATCAAAAATCTTAACGATCACAAAGCTTCCTCTATGAGGAAGCAATAGGACAGAAAAAAGTTGTTAATATTCCTGACTAAGAAACTAGAAAAAGCAGTACCAAATGTGAAAAAATGTATTGTAAAGACCTAAGTTAAAAGGAGAGATGGGAAAGAGAGACAAATGACAAATATGGAAAGTGTAAATAGTGACAGAATATAAATGTTTGTAAGAAAAAACATGTGGAAAATGCGTCAAATTCTATTAAAGTAGTAATAGAAGGTAATAATTATAAAATATTAGAAATAATAGTAGTTAGAAGATATTTTTTAGCAATGCTATTGAGAAAAGTAGAAAAACTAGAGCAGAGTTTTAGAAAGAATATAGTGAAATGATGAAATTAAAATGAAAAGAATTTATAACAAAGAAACAGAAATATCAGTATTTTTCTAAAAAAAACACATAGATAGTGCTGTTAAAGAAGAAAAGAAAGATAATAATTCTGACAAATTAATAATTTCTAGCCATTGTAATGAGACAAGTAAAAAAAGTCTTGCAGAATAACAAAAAATGTTGAAAGTCAGTTAAAGTATCTTAAAGAAGTAGGAAGAGATAATTAGAATGAGAAATTACAAAGAATAGTGAGCCAGAAAAAAATTGTGAACACCTCTAATCAGAAAATTAAAAAAAAGTTGAGCAGAATATAAAAAAAAGATATCGTCAAACATTGAAATTGAAACAGAAGATGTGCCATGATAAGGATGAAAATAATGAAATACTATATTCAAAAGATGTGTAGGAGAAAGATGTAAGAATTTGTGATGAGAAAATGAAAAAAAGTCAAGCAAAATAACAGAAACAATAACGTAAATGATTAATATTACAAAGAAACGTAATCGCTGATGAAAAATAGATGTTTCGGAACATACAAGTAAAAAATGGAGTCATTTATGCGAATGAAAACAACATTGATATTCGTGATTTTGCTTATGCAGAAAAAAATATTAATAGCATACATGTTCCAAGTTATAAGGAACATTATCTTGGTATCGTTGCCTTCAGAAAAATACCCTCATGAATTAAAAAAATTGTTAGATGGATCTCATAAGATATCTGTCCATTTTAGGAATAATATAAGACTTTACAACAAATTATTTGCTTTTGCATCTTAAAATTCCAATGTAGTTAATTTCAATAATAGAAAGCGGGGACCATTTTGATAAATAATTCAAGGTCGAATTTATTATCAAATCAACAATTTCCTATTTCCTGAAATTGATAATGATCCATCTTTTGATCAATTATTCCTGTTAGATCCAAAAGAAGCAATTTGCTATAGATTAAACAAACATGACAACCCTACTGAAAAATCCTAAATAGGATCCTACATAGGATCCTATATAGAATCCATATGGATTCTTATGAGAATCCACGTAGGATCCTATATAGGATCCTATATAGGTATTGTCCTATAGGAATCCACGTGGATTCTCATAGGAATCTATGTGGATTCCTATAGGTCGCCTATAGGACACGTCCTATATAGGATCCTATGTGGACTCTCCTATAGGAATACATGTAGGATCTCATATAGGATCCTACATAGGCGTCCGAAAAAAATTTTTGTAAACCCCCCTACATAGGATCCTACGTAGGTTCCCATATAGGATCCTATATAGGATCTTTTATGGGCGCCCAAAAAAAATTATGTACACAGAATTAATTGTTTTTTTTTAAACAACTTTATTCAAATATACATTAAGTACCATTATAAGGACGAAAAATATTTACTGCGCAGGCGTAAGTATTGTAGAATACATAAAAGACGACTGCGCATGAGGAAGGGGTACAAAAAATTTTTTTGGGGATACCCATGTAGGATCTTACATGGGTTCCCATATAGGATCCTATATGGGAACCTACGTAGGATCATATGTAGGAGGGTGTACAAAAATTTTTTGGGACGCCTATGCAGGATCCTATATGAGATCCTACATGTATTCTTATAGGAGAGTCCACATATGATCCTATATAGGACTTGTCCTATAGGCGACCTATAGGAATCCACATAGATTCCTATGAGAATCCACGTGGATTCCTATAGGACAATACCTATATAGGATCCTATATAGGATCCTACGTGGATTCTCATAGGAATCCATATGGATTCTATATAGGATCCTATGTAGGATCCTATATAGGATTTTTCAGTAGGGAACTTAGATGTTGATATATTATTTAGTATTGACAAATGATTGAGAGATTGTAGCGCATATACAAAGTCTTTTTTAATGATGTCTGAGATCATTGGAAACTGCGTTAGCAAAAAAAAAAATAATTTAATTTACAATTTTTAAAGGTGTAATGAAGTTGCTGCTATTTTTAATATGAATGCTGAAGGTTTAATACCAGAGTCTTATGTAACAATTTATAATAACATCAATTCAACAATTGCAATTGGTTAGTCATTTAGATCCAAATGTTGAACCTTGGATATATCCTATACTTTATCCTCTAGGAAGCAAGGGTTATAGTCTCGATATGATTCGTACTGATAGTGACAAACCAACCAGAAATCAAACTGTGTCCAGATCTGCTTATATAAAATATAAAATAGGAGTAAGAGGCCATACCTTCAATCAATTTTTATATGGTGGAAGAATGTTTCAGCAGTGGTAAGTTGATAATTATGTCAAAGTTGAAAAAGTTGAGTTACATTTTTGTAAAAATAATCTAACAAAATTAAGAAGTGAAACTTATAGAGAATTAATTGATCATTTAGATAATCAAGAACTTGAAAATAATGTACATGTTGGCAAGATGTTGATACTGCCTTCAACATTTATAGCAGGCCTGCACAAGAGAGCAGGATGGGAGCACGCGTCAGGGGAAGCGTTCTCCCACCCAGGGGCGGTCCAAGCTGAATTTTTTACCCGGGCAAACCATAGGGGTCGGGCGCTTTTCAGCGCCCGGGCCTATTTTCGGCGCCTCATTTTGCATTAGGAAATCTTGGCGCAACGGGCGATTGCCCGGCTTGCCCGGGCGTTTGTCCGCCCCTGCTCCCACCATGCGTACGTTTCACCCTTCGCTCTGCCTCTCTTATCTCCGCACATGCCTATCTGTCCGCATGGTAGGAGACCACTTCCACTTACGCGTGCTCCGGAGCTGCTCGCTTGAGCAGGCCTGATTTATAGGATCATCTCGTAACATGTTAAAGCAATATAAATATGCAATGACCATTATGTAGCTTTTCATGGTAGACTAGATTTATTTATTACAATGACATATAGTTCAAAATGGAAAGAAATTTAAGAAAATTTATTACTTAATTAGTCAGCTTCTAATAAACTTGACACGGTTGCAAGAGTCTTCCATTTAAAAGTAAAAAAATTAATTGAAACTATAGTAGATGATAAACTATTTGGACAAGTAAAGTCTTATGTTTATGTTATTGAATTTCAAAAGCGCGGTTTACCACACATTCATTTATTGGTTATATTGAAAGAAGGTTCTAAAATATTAAGAGCAGAGAGTGTTGATCGGTAAACTTTTTAAAGTTAAGTTTTTAAATGGTATTAGGTATATCATAATTTTTTATAATTATTCCTCATATTCTCATTTTATTCTTTATCTTTATTTTATTTAATTAATTTTTAATTAATAAAAATTTGCAAATTGATATACCCCTACCGATACAAACTCACTGGAAAACTCACTGGCGAAAGCACTAAGTTTTTTGGGTCATTTCAATGCGTTTTCAGATAGTATTTGAAACACTTACTCACTCAAAACTTTTTAAGGGGTAATAGTAGTTTGTAAATTTTTTTTTATCAATTTTTTTTTATTGTCTTAAATGCTTCCTTGCCCATTCAGAAGTGGTATTCAAAAGCGTTTATGTATGAAATTGAATGTAATTTGAAAATATGCTCAATTACTCGGTATATCAATTTTTAGTTTTTTTCGCGGCTTAACAAATGTTGTCGGCAGTTAAAACTTGTTGACCTTTTAGTTTTTTATTAAATAAAAGTCTCGAGTACTCGATCTTTTATGATAGAAAAATACAATTTTGGAATATTTCAGTACTTGAAACTTTGAAAGCGTTTTTCTCAAAACTATATTTTTCAAGTCGGGCGACAAATTAGCGCCTACAATTTTTAACCGATCTTGCTCAAATTTTAATTGTAGCTTCATAATGATATTTTCAAGTGAACTACGTAGGATTTTTTAGAAAAATTAAAATTTGCCAATTCTGTGGTTGATTTTCAAGCAATTTTCCTATCAAAATTCGTATTTTTTCTTAATATTGATGCCATTTTTTTTTTAAATCAATATTTCTTAAAAATCCTACGTAGTTCAGTAGCTTTTAGCATCTTTTTTTAAAATAATTTTGGGTTTTTGTTCTAGATTAAAAATTACGACCTGTAGTATGTCGCCCGTGCAAGGTCCTCGAAGATAAGGGGTTTAAACTAATCAGCGACTGTGCCGCCATTTTTATTTTAAAAAAATGTTTTAATGTAATTTTACATACTTTAAGCTATGTTTTTTTATATGTAAAAACCCAGACCTTAATAAATTATATAGCTTTGTTACAAAAAATTCAGAAAAATGACTATACTTTTACTGCGCGCAAGGTAGTATTACCCCTTAAGTCTTTTAAGTCTGATTTATGGCAATGGAAAATTCCACTGGAAACCCTTAAGAGGTAAAAATAATTTCTTGGGCCTTTTTGCGGTTTATGATCAACATAAATACTTTTGGTGACCTTCGGGCACAAAAATAATTATGCTAAAAATAATGTTTATTTATTTTAACATTATATTTTTTTTAATGTACTTGAACTATTTTCATGATTCTATTATGTTTACTACATATCCCTTTGACTTTGATTTCAAAAATGATATCAATTTTAACGTAATATTTATGGTTTACGAAATACCTTATAATTTCTTAAAATATAAAATTATCACAATAAATTTTAGATATTTGGAATCGTGAAGTATTACACATTCGAAATTTTTTAATTAAAAATTTCAAATAATTAAATTGCAGAAATTTCAAGTCATAAAGTATTAGGGTTCAAAAATTATTATCTAGGGTAACAATAGACATGGGGATTTAAAATGAATCCCTGCTTTAATTTCCAATTCTTTTGTCATTTAAGTTCATGTTTTTCAACCCGGCATTTTATTACCTGGAATTTATATAATTTTATTTTTTGAGGTCTGCAGTACAAAAATTAAAATCTTCAATATTTCACTATTCTGAATTTCTAAAGTTCATTTTAAAAATTTATACTACTAAATTAAAATTATAATCAATAAAATACTTAAAGAATAAGTAATTATTAAAATATATGTTATAGACATTTATATTTTTTATAGAAAATAACAATTGCAAAAACTAATATTATAATTCATAAACAATAAAATTAATTAATAATTTTAAATCATAATTAGCTTTTTAATTAATATTATTCTCTGTAAATAATTAATATATTGTTATATTTTTGACACGATTTTTAATATAGGTATATACTCGCATAATGTATATTGAATTTTCAGAAAAATATTTTCTTAAGAAATCTACATAAAAATATATGTTCAATAAAGAGCCACAGATGGTTTGTGACAATATAATTTTAATTTCTTTTGAAACTTAATTTAAAAGGACTACCTCAAAACGGGCAATAAATTTTGACCTGGCCTGAGTGTAGCAATAAACCTTAGTGCGCCAGTAGCTCACTGGAGCAGTGAGCTTCCAATAATTTTCCATTGATTTTCTATCGGTAGGGACATGATGAATCAAAGATCACATCAATAAAAATTTATTGCAATGTCTTCTTATCATTAATTTTCTTTTTTTATTATATTATGTCAGGCCTGCACAAGCGAGCAGCTCCGGAGCACGTGTAAGGGGAAGTGGTCTCCCACCATGCGTACGTTCCACCCTTCGCTCTACCTCTCTTACCTCCGAACAAGCCTATCCGTCCGCATGGTAGGAGACCACTTCCCCTTACGCGTGCTCCGGAGCTGCTCGCGTGTGCAGGCCTGTATTATGTATTTCTTTTATTTCACATAATTATACGGGGCATTCTATTTCTAAACGACACCCTTCAGAAACAATTGCCAATATGAGACAATTTAAAAAAAATGATTTCTTCTTCTTACTAAGGCCAAATTATTTTTGTAATTGGCAGTTTTAAAAGAAAAATTCCTAAATTTTACAATAATAAAAAGAATTTTGTTCAAATATATTTAATTTATATACAAAATGTAGTTTGAAAGTTAACCTTTCGAATATTTCAAAACAAATTTAATTAATTCCTTTTTTTAAATTCCCATTCCGTAGTTACAATTGAAATAAATTTCATTCCTTAAAAATATGAAACTAATTGAATTCCCTTTACAGAATAAGAATAGCTAACTATTTAATTTATTTTAATTTAATAAAATTAAAACGCAATGAAACGTTTGGAAACATGATCACTAACACTTTCTATTCAAAGCTATAAGATCTGTCTACTGGTTTCATGTAACATTTTCAATCAAAATTTTTTTTTGACGAAAATAATTTTTATCTTATTCTATACAAGAAATAAGGAAAGACATATCTTTTAATTTTTGTATTGAATGAAAATTACAAAAGTTATGAATTTATGAAATTTAACGTTTTCAGAAACAGAGAACTTTTAAAACGCGTTTTTCTCTGTTATTATTAAAAAATTGAAAATAATGCTCTATTGAAAATTTGTTCAGTTTTTCAAAAAATTTTTAAATATAAAATAAAAAAATACCGGGCAAGTGCGAGTCGGACTCGCGCACAGAGGGTTATGTACACAAATTTAAAATGGATTGAAATTTTTTTTTAAATTTTTTTATTTTTAACGATTTATTTCAATTATTTATTAGATATTTATTATTTGAATTATTTGAATGATAATAAATTAAAATTATAATTTTTTTACTTTTATTAAAATTTAAGTATAAACTTAACCATTTTTATAAGATTAAAAATTTCCAATTAAATAGGCTAAGCTTTTTTATATAATTTTATTTATTTATTTATTTATACATACACGGGCAAGATAGTTGCCCATTCGTACAGAGTACTATGGAGGTATTAATACAGTATATAATTCGTAAATGACCGCATTGTCATTGATTACTGGTGACTAGTATTAGGGCGCGCAGTTTTCTTATAAAAGCATTCAATGAATCGATTTTATACAAAGTTTATTTATACAAAGTTAATTTTGAATTTTAAAGACAAAAAAATTTTTTTTTTTAATTTTTTTCTATTTTTAAACTTTTAAAGTAATTTAAACATAAAAATAAACATTTTGTACAAAAAATTAATCTGAAACTGTAAAATATTGTAGCTGTTTAAAAAGAAAAAAAATTTGGGTAAAATTTCATTTTTTCGATGAAAATGCTATGATAATAAATTTAAACCACAATTTTTATGGTTTTATAAAAAATTCTGCATAAAATTACACATTTTTGCCAATTCCCAACCTTTCAGGATAAATACGCTAAGCTCTAGCATAGGGGTATTTTGTCATTTTTCAACTTTTCATTAATAACATTAATAATCAACAATGTTCGCTATGTTTTTCCTGTACTCTACTCGCAAAAATACATATATGTGTACCAATCTTCAATACTCTATGTCAAATAGTTTCGGAGATACGGGGGGTGGGGTAAATAGGCATTTTAATGCATTTTTTAAAAAAAATCTTGTTATTTCCTTGACAACGCTATGAACATCACGGTCAATCATGTTCGCTATATTTTTCCTGTAATCTACACGTGAAAATACATAAGTGTACCAAATTTTAACTCTCTATCTCAAATAGTTTAGTTGCTAGAGGGGGGGGGGGGGGGGGAGTAATGGTTTTGGGCGACAGACAAACCACCGGACACTTTGTGTTCGGAAACCTGAAATAAATATATTTCCAATAAAAATATAGAAAAATTTAAATTTAAGTCTAAAAAGTGATTTCTAAAAAGTGACTTTTCTGAAAACCGAAAACCTAGATTTTTGACTTTCTTTACTCAGTAACTGATTAATAAAGAAATTTTTCTAATATGTCTAATAGTGGTATTTCTTAAGGATTAAATAATATTTACATTTATGTTACATTTATGTTACATTTATGTTATTCACATTTATTTGGTTTACTTTTATACTTTTTACAAATTTAGCCTTCATTCACAAAGCAAAAGAAATAAAATACAAGGGAAATTGCAAGTTAAAGTTTCTTCAATTTTAAAATTCATAATTTAAACTTTGTGCAATGACGAGTGAATAATAACGATGCTAAAATCGTTGTAATCCCTCTAACTTCTAAACTATATGAGCTAGAGTCTTCAAATTTGGTACACATAATATGTAATTTCACCTTGGATTTACGAAAATGATATGGAAAACGCGATTCGAGCTCATAAACATGCCGAAATGTAGCAAAAACCACTTTTTTGCCCTAAAATTCGAAAGAATGACCATGTACCCCCCCCCCCCCCTTATCTTCCAAACTATTTGACTTAGGTTGCTGAAATTTGGTAAACGTATGTAGATTTATGTTAAGATTACAGGAAAATTATAGAGAACTTTCGTAAAGCCGGTCTTTATAGTGTTTACTAGCCCAAAAAGTACGATTTTTTGAAAGAAAAACGAAAAAATGACCATGTCCCTCCCCCTAATCTTCCAAACTATTTGACTTAGGTTGCTGAAATTGGGTACACGTTAACTAGCCAAAAATTACGATTTTTTGAAAAAAATGGAATAAATGTCAACTGTTCTCCCCTTGGCATCCAGAATTTTGACTTATGGTATTACAATTTATTTCACATATGTAGTTTGACGTGTAGATTACAGGAAGAATTATATAGATGTTTGGTAATGTTTGTCTTCATAGAATTTACAAGCCAAAATTTGTGTTTTTCTTTAAAAAAAGTTTCAACAATAACTGGTTAATTCCTTATGTTTTACAAGCATATTTATAAAATGACCCTGACCCCTTAGCTGCAAAATATTTTGTTTATAGTGCTAAAAATTTGTGCCAATAAAATTTTATTTTGTGTATAATAAAAAGTATTTTTAAAAATGGTTTCCTGGTGGAAAATTTTTAATCTCTACCTAATATAATTGAAAAAAATTAGAGTGGTACAGAACATTTTGACTTGGTACGAGTATCACTCGTACTTAACCGATTTTTTTTCTTTTCATTAAAATTAAAAAAAACAATTATTTTCAGCAAAAAAATTTTTTTAATGAAAATGCACCGAAAAAATTAATTCAGTCATTTTTACATAACTATTTAGGACTGGCGGATACAGCCATTTACTGGACTTGGTTCTGTACATAGAAAAAATGAGTTCAGTGGATATTACAGAACTGTTATAGAATAGCGTATGCACAACCTCTTACAGATCTGAGTTTTGCAAAATGTGGTGAATATTACAGGATAAATTCTACGACTTTTCTAGAGTTTGTCCTAAATGTTTGCCAAGTTTTACAAAACTCACATCCGTAAAAGGTTGTGCATACACTATTCTACAACAGTTCTGTAAAATCCACTGAACTCATTTTTTCCACGTACAGAACCAAGTCCAGTAAATGGCTGTATCCGCCAATCCTAAATTGTTATGTAAAAATTACTTAATTAATTTTTTCGGTGTGTCACGTGGTATGCGAATATTAGGAATTAAATGAAAATTAATATTAAAAAATCCATGTTTTTAAGAAAGAACCATTAATAAAATGATAAATATCTTTGGATACTTTGACTAGACATTTTACTCTTCTGAACATTTCTTTAAAATTGTATTATCAGATTTTAAGCAGAAAAGTGGTCTGAAAGAGAACAAGCGATGGATAGATAAATGAATATATGTAGGTAAGTTAGGAACAATGAATCAACTGACGATTGTAACTTCTCAATTTTTTCATTTTAACAAAAACTATCTTTTCGCTTTAATTGAAGGTATTTTACACTTTATTTCTTCCAAACGTTCACTTTTACACTTCTGTTTACTTATTTAAAGTCTGATTCCGCTGTTTTAAGGTGCAAGAATTGCAGATAGCTGTTTTGAATGCATCAAAACTCACCAACAAAACTTATCAAGTGATTTATAGACGAATCCTAACCTTTTAAAAACTCGCTAGAATGAAATGTGTGACACAGGTAGATGGTCTGAATCACATTTTACTTTTTAAAATCAAATGACAATGTTTCAATGCATATCGATTCGTCCCACATAGCATTATTTAAAGACTTTAATTCTTTATGTAAATAATCTCATAAAATAACATAGTATTATTAAATATTATAAAAATGCAGGAACAAACCGGTGAGTAGTTTCAATTGCTTGTAAAAATCTAATTAAATTTAAATGTTTTAGGCCTTTTACAACTTCAATTTCACGTGGCAAGAACTTCTTTAAATAATCTCCAGGAGCTTGGAATTTTGAAACTATTTTAACAGCAACTTGAATGGCATGTCTTTTGGAACTTGCTATCTGTTTGGAATATTCAAATATTAGTTTTAATAACACAACATTTACATGTCATGAAATTCTATTCTAAAAAGAACAGTCGTGGTGATTAACGTCAGACGTGCAACTCCTTTTCCGAGTCTCTCATTGGTCAATACGTTTGAAACCTCATTACCCCCACAGCACCTAAACTGGCCTCAACTTTGCCAACCTTTCCTCAAGTATAGTCAACTTTCAGAAACTTTGCTGCAAGTTTAAAAACTTGAGGCAAGGTTGGCCAGGTTGAGGCAAGTTTAGGTGCTATGGGGGTATCGATCTTTATCGATAGTTTTCAGGTTCGATTTTCTGTTTTGCAGGTGAATTAAAATCTTTTTCTTAACACCCTGGTTGAAAGTACGAACGTTCGGCTTCAATTTCGAATAGGAAATTGTTGGATGCCCACGTGCGCCACCTAGATCAGCAGGAGTAAAAGCAGTTTGCCGGGAGCGAATACATTGCACGAGCTGGTGCGAGTTTTAAAAATAATTATTTATTTCTTTAAATTTATTTAATATTTCTATTTAAAGGGAGTGTGGACATGTCTCTAATTTTTTTTTGTAAAAGTAAAAAAATATGCTTTGCTTCTATAGTTAAAAATTGGAGTTTTTTGAAAAGCGCAGGTTTTTAACTTTACTTTTTTAACCTCCCCCACCGGATTATTTGTTTTGGTGTTGTTGTTAGTGATTGGTATTATTCAACTTGAAAAGTTGCAAAATTTACAATAGGTTGCAACTTTGTAGAAACTTGAAATTCAACAATAATAATTTGTTTAAATAGTTGATACAATTGTTATTTTAAGTTTCTTAATAATTAGTTCCATTTGTCTTGATAGGTTGTAAAATTAAGAAAAAATTGCAACTCTGTAGCCTAATATTTGTAAATAAACAATAATAATTTGTTTGAACAAATTAGCAATAAAACAATAATTAAAATTTCGACTTTACTATTTTAGAACCACCCTAATCAAGAGTCAACCAGGGAGCATGGATCATAAGAAGGGAGGAGCGTTAAGGAAAGAAAAAAAGAATGTCCATGGCCAACACTTATCGTCTGTCTCATTCTTAAGCTACGTAATAGCTTCTCTCACTATAACAGCCATCACTACTCTCTCTCAATCTTTAAGCATCCTAATGCATTCGTCTCTTTCTACTTCACAACGGTTTACAGAAATAGCATGCAAAATATGAGAAACAATATTTGAAAATTGGAACATATAGAGGACACCCTTCCCTATCAGAAAACCTATGTTACCACCCAAAATTTTGGTGCGTTTAGCCGCCATTTTGTTTTAAAGTTTGAAATTTTCTTTTTAATTTATCTCATTAAGTATCATTCCCACAAAATTTTTGTTCAGTCAAATTTTGTAGTTAATAATGAGATATACAACTTTTATTGCAAACATTTTTTTCTAAAGGCAATAATAAAAAAGTTATAAACAAAAAAAAAAGTATAAATTAGGAGATACAAAATTTAAAATTTAATTAACTCTTATATTATTCATTTTAGAGTAACAGTTCAGAGGTATTTTGTAGAGGGTTTTCAACCAAGTAATTCAATTAGTTTCATTTTTCCTTCCGTTTATTTTTGTAGATTTTACAGCAGTGCAAAGGCGAGGACATTTGAGGACTAACGGTTTACGGAAGCCCGCTGACCACAAAAAATTTTAAAAATATACCCGCCTTTGCATTACTGTAAAATCTATAATAATCAAAGGATTAAAAGATGAAACTAATCAAATTACTTAGTAGAAAATACTTTAAAAAATACCTTTTAACTGTTTTTACTCTAAAATTAATAATATAGAAGTTAATTAAATTTTAAAATTATAATCTCCTAATTTATACTTTTTTTTGTTTATAACTTTTTATTATTGCCTTTAGAAAAAAATGTTTTTAATAAAAGTTGTAGATCTCATTATTATCTACAAAATATGTTTGAACAAAAATTTCGTGGGACTGATGTTTAATGAGATAAATTAAAAACAAAATTTCAAATTTTAAAACAAAATGGAGGCCAAACGCACCAAAATTTTGGGTGTCAACATAGGTTTTCTGATAAGAAAGGGTGCCCTCTATGTGTTCTAATTTTCAAATATCCTTCCTCATATTCTAATTGTAAAATAAAGTTGAATCCAAAATTTTTCTTATAGTGAGTAGTGACCCTGATAGATAGCCGGAACCGTGGGAGAACGAATCTGGGTTCTCTCAGAGTACTGGTTCGTTCCCGTAGAGTTCTTTGTTGAATATTGGCAAAATATAATGAAAATTGGGCAAAAGGATTATTATTAGGACAAAGTGTAACTTTGTTAATAAGATTGATAAGGTTTTGGGTGGTAAAATAATGTTTTTAAACAGAAAAATAGAAAATTCTGAAATTGATACTTTAAAGGTGTTTCCACATACGCCACTTGTCAACTTTTGATAGAGTTCGCGGCAGATTTAAATATGTCCATCTGATTTGGAAAATTTAAGATTAAAAAAGTGTACATTTCTATAGAATTGTGCATTTAATTAAAAATGAATATGTGTAATTTGACAAGGAAAGATAAAAAAGTGAATTTTTAAGTTAGAAATAATAAAGTGCAGCAACATATCCTGGCAACTTAGCCCAAAACAAATAATGTTTTTTTCCTAAACTTTTTTGTATTTAATTAGATAATTATTTATTTCAGAACTATTTTCCTATTTTTTCTTTAAATCTTATCTTTTTTCCATACTTCAAGTATAATAAGAAAATATGCACATCAAATATAACCTCGAAAGTGTCACAATGTTTTTTATATATCTCCCTAACGTAAATAAGAGTTAACATGAAAAAATTTGAATTTTTCAAGTAAAATTAAGATAAATGACGTGTCTTTCCGATTTATAAACAAGACCACTTACACACGGAATTAAGAGTATTTCAACTTTTTCTGAAAAAAAAAACATTTTCAATTTGTCTTTTGTGAGTTTTGAGACTTTTGTGTGTCATTTATTGTCCAATTAAGAAAATCAATTTTCTTTTTTTGATTCTTGTTAGATACTATTAGGTGCTTTAAAAATTCATATAAACTTTTTGAACATGTTAAAAATTAAAGAAGTGTCGACTAAGTTTCCAAAACTTATACAAAACAATTTTCTCGAAAATACCACCTGTTACTCATTTTGCTCAAGATTATTAATATTTCTGGTATATTATCTTTTACTAGTTTATTATAATTTTCTTGTAATTTACCTGACAGAAAACAACAAGTGCACAAAATTAAAAAACTCTAAATACAATACTTTGCTCACTAGAAAACAAAAAACTGGTTTTCAAGATTTTTCAATTTTTCTTAAAAAATAAAATCATAATAAACTTTAATCAATTTTCATTTTTAATATTTATTTTAAGCTCTACAAAATATAATTAAATTATCGTTATATTATGTCAATTCCAAATATCAAAAATCGCAAATGTTTTAAGAATTTCGAGTTTTTTATAAATAAGTATTTTTCTAAAATATTATTTTCTTTAAGTTTCTTATAATTTTCTTGTAATTTACCTGACAAAGAAAAACAAGTGTACAAAAATAAACTATAAATCAAATACTTTGCTTACTAGAAAACTAAAAACTGGCTTTCAAGATTTTATGATTTTTCAATTTTTCTTAGAAAATGTTACCATAATTAACTTTAATCCAAATTTTATCTTTTTTCATTTTTAACAATTATTTCGAGCTCTACAAAGTAAAGTCAAATTATCGTCTTATTATGTCAATTCCAAATATCGAAAATCTCAAAGGTTTTACAAATTTTGAGTTTTTTTATAAATAGTTATTTATCTGAAATATTATTTATAAAAAACTCGAAATTTTTAAACATTTGAGATTTTTGATATTTGGAATTGACATAATATAACGATAATTTAATTATATTTTATAGAGCTTAAAATAAATATTAAAAATGAAAATTGATTAAAGTTTATTATGATTTTATTTTTGAAAAGAAATTGAAAAATCTTGAAAACCAGTTTTTTGTTTTCTAGTGAGCAAAGTATTGTATTTAGAGTTTTTTAATTTTGTGCACTTGTTGTTTTCTGTCAGGTAAATTACAAGAAAATTATAATAAACTAGTAAAAGATAATATAGGGGAGAGTGGCTATCAATGTACCGGGTTTTTTTCAAGGTCATAGTACTTATTGAATTTCACCAATTTCAAGCACTTCTTTGCATCAATATAAAACTACAACACTTATCTAGGTAATGCACACATATTTTACACGATTTATTTTGATTAAATAATAGAATTTAGGGTTTTTCTAAAGTAACAAGCTATTTTCATTTTCAACAACCTGGGTACACAATGAACCACCTCTATTATAATACTAAAAATGTTTAACAATAGTAATATTGCAATTTTCACTTTGTAAACAAACTTATTTTCTATCAAATACTATAAAAAATTATTACTTAACACCTTTAATTGATAATGTATAACATAAATATACCTCAAATTTAAGTTAACTATCTAAAATGGCATTTTAGTTCTGCTATGTTGAGAAAAGTACTGATAACAATTGCTGTAACATGCTGTACGCATGCTTAGTTTTATAATCAGGCATACCACTCTAGAAATCGAAAATACACTGAAATTCCAGGTGGTTCATTGTTCCCTGGTACATTGAATCAACATGACATTTGCAACAAAAATGGTTTTTTATAACTTAATCCAATATTTCAAAATCTTTATCTCATTAGAATATTGTAGTTAAGGTCCAAAACAAAATAAATCGTAAGTACATTTATTTTTAAATGGCCTTATTTCAATTAAAAAACGTGTTTTTATTTTAGGTAAATTTTTTCTTCAGTACATCAAAAACAGTTTTTTCCAGTTTTCTCTGTAATGAATAAATCCACACGTCTCAAATTTATGGACGTAGTGTGTTTACGCAAACTTAATTTATATTTAAAATTAGGAGAATTTTTATTTAATTGTTTCTGAGAAAATTGAAATGGTTCATTGAAAAAACTGGTACATTGATGGCCACTCTCCCCTACCAGAAATATTAATAATCTTGAGCAAAATGAGTCACAGGTGGTATTTTCGAGAAAATTGTTTTGTTTTAGTTTTGGAAAATTAGTCGACACTTTTTTAATTTTTAACATGTTCAAAAAGTTTGTATAAATTTTTAAAGCACCTAATAGTATCTAACAAGAATCAAAAAAAGAAAATTGATTTTCTTAATTGGACAATAAATGACACACAAAAGTCTCAAAACTCACAAAAGTCAAATTGAAAATTTTTTTTTTTTTTCAGAAAAAGTTGAAATACTCTTAATTTCTTGTGTAAGTGGTCTTGTTTATAAATCGGAAAGACACGTAATTTATTTTAATATTACTTGAAAAATTCTAATTTGTTCATATTAACTTTTATTTACGTTAGGGAGATATATAAAAAACATTGTGACACTTTGAGGTTGTATATTTGATGTGCATATTTTCTTATTATAATTGAAGTGGGGAAAAAAGATAAGATTTAAAGAAAAAATAAGAAAATAGTTCTGAAATAATTAATTATTTAATTAAATACAAAAAAGTTTAGGAAAAAAACATTATTTGTTTTTAGGCTAAGTTGCCAGGATATGTTGCTGCACTTTATTATTTCTAACTTAAAAATTCACTTTTTTATCTTTCTTTGTCAAATTACACATATTCATTTTTAATTAAATTCACAATTCTATAGAAGTGTACACTTTTTTTACTCTTAAAATTTTCTAAATCAGATGGACATATTTAAATCTGCCGCGAACTCTATCAAAAGTTGACAAGTGCCGTATGTGGAAACACCTTTAAAGTATCAATTTCAGAATTTTTTATTTTTCTGTTTAAAAACATTATTTTACCACCCAAAACCTTATCAATCTTATTAACAAAGTTACACTTTGTCCTAATAATAACCCTTTTGCCCAATTTTCATCATATTTTGCCAATATTCAACAAAGAACTCTACGGGAACGAACCAGTACTCTGAATGAACCCAGATTCGTTCTCCCACGGTTCCTGCCATCTACCAGGGGAGAGTCTTGTGTTACGCGTGCTTCCATAAGCCGTTATTTTTCAAACTAGAACTTCAAAAGCGCGCTACGCGCGCGCAATTCTGTTGTACTTAAATTTTCTTGATTTTCCAATTGTTCAATTTGTTATATCCGGAAGGGACATTCGCAGTCTACAAACTTCTTTATTTTAATATTTATCGCTGATTCATTCACAAAGCCAGCGGGCTTTGAACTAAGGGAACAGGGCAAAAGAAAGTCCACCGAACAGTGCGTTAGGAAGCGTGATAAATTATTGTATTTATCCAAACTACATAAATCGTGGAGTTGAAATAGGATGAGAGGAAGAAATCTTCATGAAAATCTGAATCCTTGTTTTAATCTTCAGAACAACTAGAAGAAAGCAACTTGTTAGCTTAAGGCATCAAAATTGAGGGAGAGTAAAAGGAAATATATTGTAAAATCTTACTTTATTAGTGAATCTGGTGCGTGTGAGATGTCCCTTCAAAATCTCTAAATGCAGGGTCGTGAGACCCCCTAAGGAAATTTATGGGCTGCAGTTGTCGAGACCTCAAAACAACGTGACAAGTGGAAAGGTCCTAGCCAGTGGAAAAATACTCATAGAGACCCCAATTCTAAGTTACAATGCCGGACGATGGTTTATGTGTCCTAGTCGTCTCAAATTTCAGGGTCAAGTTATTTTTCCAACGAGAAGTCGCTCGATGCAGATGAGTATATTGATGAGGAGTCGTTGATTCACAATTTCTCCATTTAAGGTTTCTTAGAGACGAAGATTCAGGATAAAGGGTTAAATTTGATAAAAGGATAAAGGATCAAAATTGATTGCATGGTTAAAAGGATTTAAGCTGATGAAAAAGGTTAAGGATTTAAGTTAGTTGAAAGGGTAAAATGATTGAAAGGGTTAAGGGTTAAAAAGGGTTAAAGGTTAAAATTAGTTACTGACAGGTTATGCCAGGAGTTCTACGCTTCCACTTTTCTTCTCCGTTTTCAATACAATGTTCACAAATACAATTTTACATTTAATTCACACACTCACTACAATAGACGTAAGATTCTTCCCGCCCGATACAATTAAAATCGATAGTTCATTCGCAAAATTATTAACTCGTAAGAAGTGTAGACAGTGCTCGAATATAATACTTGATGATTGTTGCCGAAATACAAGATTTGAATTGGCGCGTTACAAGACCAATACTGGGGAGATACAATATTCACGGATTTAGTACCGTTGTAGAGGCTTTAGAGAAGAGAACTGTTTCAGAGGATGTTGGACGAAGAACTGATTTTAATTTTCATCGAATTTGTAAAGAAACCTCGGTTTCCTGTATTTTCATCCCTTCCGAAATTTTGCGTGGGCTACACATCGCCGAGTGAAGGGTGCAACTTCCTCGCAACGCCGACTGGAAAGGTCCAACTCTTCGCATCGACGAGTAGTGTGACCTACTACCAGATTTCAGGTAGTTACTCGCGATCTTGATTAAATTAAAGGAATATCAAAAGCTTGAATGGAATGCTTCTTTTCTTATGATAATACCTATTCATTTTCTATATTACACAATAGAACGTAGATCATTCGAGAGCAATTGTATTTATCGTCGCTTCCAGATTTCGGATTGTTTAATCATAATAAACTTAAGAGATTTTATAAACCCTAAATATAAAGTTGACATCCTTATAAAATACACTATTGATTCTATATAGTACGTCACGGGAACGTGCCACTTCTCCCCTTTTTAATTCGGAAAATAGAAATGAAATTGACAATTTTCAGAATTCAAAGACTTTAACTTTAATTTGAAATTTTTGAACTTAAACAATTCGGACGAAAATATCATCGAAAAGAAATATGATTTATAATGTAAAAATATTCCATATGTTCAATATTGACATAATAACGGTACAATACTGGCACAGTACTGCCATGATACTGGCATAGTATTAACATAATATTGGTCTAATACTGGCGTATACTAATATGATCCTGGCCCTATACTTCGCATAATGCTGACCCTATATTGGCATAATCCTGGGCCTATATTGGCATAATATTGGATTATTGCTGGCACAATGAAAACATGAGTTATTCTAGGAATCACATTGTGTGATCATAATACAGATGATATTTTAAATCCACTCTACTAAAAAATCCGGACCAAATCCGGATGAATTTCGGACGAATTCCAGACAAAATTCCGGACAACTCCGGGTTAATTCCAGATCTGTAAATAGTCCGAAAGTGTACGATTTAACGTAGGTTTTTGGCACGTAATTTAGTCCGAAATAAATCCGGCCGTATACAATCCGGAAGTAGTTCGGTACAGTACGAAACAAATCTGGTCTGGAACGTTTTTTAAATCCGGCTGAAGTCCGGTACAGTCCGCAACAAATGTGGTCTAAAGCGTTCTTTAATTCCGGATGTAGTCCTGTATAGTCCGGAACTAATCTGGTTAAATTTTTATTCTAATCCGGCTTTAGTCCGGCACCATCTGGAGTTAGTCAGAACAGCAAAAAAAATATTTTTTAATTGTTTAAGTCATTTTTAAACAATGTTTGTAACTTAACATTACACAAATATTCATACATTTATTACAATGATTACATACAACACTACTGCTGCCCAAAGTAAGAACCTAGTAAGTCTCAGTTGACGTACGGGTGAAAGTCGATAGATCCCTTGGATCCTCATATATAGTCAATACAAACACTCAGTTTTTTTTATATAGGGAGATGCGCCCCTCAACACTTTCCTTAGAATCCCCTCCGCGTGGAGACGATTTCCCACTCTTGTCATTTTTCGCTCATTCTCCGGACAATATTTTCTTCTCTTTCGTGAATTTGTCACTCACGAGTATTTCAGAAATTAAATCTAGATTTAAGCCGAGTGTGAGTATCCCAGAAACAGTTTTATGCGAAACTTCCCTATGTCATATTCTCATATACACATTATTATAAGCATTATTATTATTATTATTATTATTATTATTGTTATTATTATTATTATTATTAATATACAGTAGAACCCACGTATATCGGACCCGCATGAATCGGATTCCCGCTTACATGAGATATTTTTGCCGGTCCCTTGAATTTATATATCATGTATTTTTACCCGGATAAATCGGATTCCCACTTATATCGGAATAGCCGAATACTGAATAGCCGAATATTGACATTTTTCAATTATTACATAAAAAATTATATAGAAAATTTAATCTACCTAAGGAAATTAACAAACAACAATATATATTATTACAGCATTTTGTTGACTTAATTTGCCACCTGTCAGAATTAGTATTTATTAAAAAACACACATTTATAAAACATTTGTTAATTACATCAATATGATAGCAAATAAATATTAGTTATTATTATTATCTTTATTCAACATGAAGCATTATAATAGTTTAAATGACAACAATTTTAGGTAAGTTACGTCAAATAACCTGTTATTTAACATTTATTTACAAGTTTCTAGTACTTGTTCAAGATTTTGTGTTTACTTGATAAAGCATTTTTATTTTAGAATAACTAAGTTTTTAAGAAATATCTTCGAGGCAGTTGAAAGTTAGGCCTGTAAAATTGACAAAATACAAGACTAGAATGTACTTCTTGCAGTAAAATATTTATTGCAACCGAACCGGAATTATTGGCCCTGCAATATAGTTTTACAAAAGGACCAGGTTCGAAAAAACATGCGAACTCTGTGATTCTATGGATTTTGAAAGCAACATTTTCTTCAAATTTTCGTTAGTTTCTTTTCAACTTTCGTTCAGAGAACTTGCTTTTCCTTGAGTGATAATCCTTGACAATTTTAAGTATTTTAAAACTAAAGTTTTTTTAATTTTGGAAAAGTATTATAATTGTTTCATATATGTTTTTCACTTATCTGTGATGTTGAAAATATAAATATTGAAACTGAGTGATAATACGTATAGTTGGATGTGGACTCAAATTTTTGGATATTTGTCGAAAACAATAAAAGTGAGTTTGACCCTTCAAAACAATAAATATAAGTATTAATATACGATTGATTCTCCAAATTGAAGTCACTTTCGACTCTTTGCTTCATCTTAATTTTATTCAAACCTTTAAAAATTTCTTTATCTTATTGAAATATATTTAATCTATTATCAATTAAACGATTCGCAACTACAAACAATGTATTTAAACATCTGAATCATGTTACAAATATACTTTTCCTAGTTTCACATGATAATGTTGCAAGCTTTTCAACATGTTTTTTGACAGCAAAATTAAGGAGGAATCGGACAAACAATCGGAACAAAAGTTAGTTCAAATGAATAATTTTGATTTATGATATAGAAAACACATAAGTTAGTGTAATTTTTTTCAGGGGAAGTGTGGACACTTGTAGTTTTTACAAAATGAGCCGTTAAAAATTGCAATTTGATGGAAATTAAAAAAAATTGACAGGAAATTCTCTAAAATTTATGAAAAGATTACGTTTTCATGAAAATCAACATCTAAAATTAACCAATTAACTATTAAAATGATGTTTTTTTACGTGTTTGTCAATAAACATTTTTTCAACTCTATCAATTTTTAGAGTCGCTGATTACGAATCTGAAGTCCGATTTCCAAAATTCAAAATGGCGGATCCAATATGGCGGACATATTTTAAAAAATGTATTGAATTCGCTTAAAACTTGTTACTCGAGGGGTTTTGGGCTCGCTGATTACGAAAATTTTAAGATTACAAATACCTGCCTCAACAAAACCTTGTGTTATCAAGTTTTATAGAAAATTAATAATTTCCAAAATTTATGTCCGCTATATTGTATCCGCCATGTTAAATTTTGAAAATCGGACTTCAGATTCGTAATCAGCGACCATAAAAACCCCCAAGTAACAAATTTCAAACAATTTCAATAAATTTTTATAAATTCTTCCACCATATTGGATCCGCCATTTTGAATTTTTAAAAACCAGTACGAAAATCGTAATCAGCGACCCCAAAAACATTTTAGGTTTAATCACCAGTTTAATATGTATTGTTGTTTACTGAGAATTACATTTATTCTGAAAAAATCGCTTTTTTCAAGTTCATTTGTTTATAACATTTATTTTGTTAACAATAAACATTTATTTATTGCTTTTTTGTGGAAAGGTATCTTCCGTATTATATTCTATTCACTTTATGTCATTGAAACAAATGAAATAATGTTTGAAAAATGCAAAAAACTGCAACGGAAAAGGTGACACTCTGAAATTGCACTATGCCGCAAAGGGTTAAACGTTACTAAAAACAAATTTTCCTTTTTAAAAGTGACCATTATCCGGAGAATCAATTATTTAAAATCTGTATGAATCTCAAATATTTTGAAAATATGAAAGTTTTGAAATACTGAAAACTTTCGACCGCTTACTCTCAGAAGTTAAGTCAGTGAAATTTAACTGGAAAGTAAATGCTAAAAAAGCCACTGATTACAATCAGCGAGACTTTCATTGCCCAAGCAAACACTTTGTAAAATCGCTACACTGAAAAAAAAAGAAATTAAAAAATTAAACATAAACAAAGACGCCAAACTTTGATTAAAAAATCGGTAAATTCAAAATTTTTGGTTTATTTTAAGATTTTTTCTGAGATTAAAAATATATTCTTAGATAAAGAACGTTTTTTTAATAACTTTAAGAAGGTATTGTTGAATTAAGAATATTTTCTTTTAAAAATTTAGAATATACTATTCTTTTATAGGCGCCTAGAATAATTCTTAAAAGAAGAAAACATCTCACTGATTGTTAACAATGGCTTATATTAACATTACTTTCAAAGTCTATTATAAATTAAAAAATTGTGGGTTTTTTCTTTTTAGTGAATTGTCTCCCTCATAACTTTGAAGAAAATGAAAAGACTAACAAATATGAACTGTTGCCTGCGTGTACAGCAAAATGCAGGCAAAAATGTGGAGAAAAAATTTCCGAAGAGCAAAGGAAGTTTATATTTGATTATTTTCATTCCTTACAATTTGGAGAACGTAGATGTTTCTTTGAAGCACACATCATTTTCCAAGAAGTAAAGAGAAGAAAATTGCAAAGTGTGGAGAATTTAGATTATAAGCGAAACCAAAGTTTAGTATATAATTTAACGTTAAGCAATAAGGTTTTAATTAAAGTATGTAAAACAATGTTTTTATCGACACTAGGATTTAAAACAGATGGTAGGATTCATGAATTTGTTGTAAGCATACAAAAAAATGGAGGTCTTCCCGACACTTTTGATAAGCGGGGGCGAATGTCATTCCCATCAAAGGATGGAGGAAAAGTTTTGCAACATATTAACTCCTTTAACCCTCAAGTTTCTCACTACAGACTATTAAATTCTCCAAATAGAAGGTATTTAGAAAGCAAATTAAATTTAAAAATGATGTACGACGACTATTTAGAGAAGTACCCTGATTTCAAAGTGTCGATCGAAACATATCGATTGGTTTTCAAGAGTGAAAACATCGGATTTGATAGACCTAAACAGGATATATGTGATTTATGCGAAAAACACAAAGAACATAAATGCTCTTCAGAGGATAATTTGTGTAAGTTATGCCAAGAGCATGAATTACACAAAGTAAACTATATAGAAGCACGAAAAGCTTATCAAGCCGACAGGAATGCTGCATGGCCAATTGACACAAATATTTATGCAGTAGACATGCAAAAAATTATCATTTTGCCAAAAATGAAAACAAAAAATAGTTTTTTCATTAGTCGATTGGTTGTAATTAATGAAACATTTGCATCTCTTCGTGACAAAGATAAAAATATTTGTGTCCTTTGGCATGAGGCAATCACCGGACGAACTGCTAAAGATGTTGCTTGCTCGTATTTAAAAATTATATTATCCTCTGAAAATATAAATAACTTTATTTTCTGGACAGACAATTGTTCTGCCCAGAATAAAAATTGGGTTTTTTTTACTATGCTTTTACAAATTGTGAACAGTTCAAGTGGTCCCGAATCAGTAACCATTAAATATCTTGAAGCCGGACATACGTATATGAAAGCTGATAGTGTCCATGGACAAATTGGAGCACTCTGGAAAAAAACAGAGGAAATTCTTGATTTTTATGATTTTAAATTATTTTTAAAAAGAGTTAGCCCTCTAATTGAAATAGTTGAAATGGAATTACAAGATTTTAGATGTCTGGATGAAAATGTATATCGCAAACGTCAGAAAAATTCTGATTTGCCGTTAATGTCTGACATCAAAGAAGTTTGTTTTAAAAAGGGAAGTAAATTATTGCAGTACAAAACATCATTTACTTCGGACTATAAAAAAATTAACATTTTAAAAAAAAATTTTGATATAACAACTCCATTAGGTCCCATATTATTAAAACCACGAGGAATTAATGAAACAAAGAAATTAAAAATAATCAAAGAATTGTTGCCTGAAATGCCTTTAGAAAAAAGATCTTTCTGGGAAAAATTACCAACATCCGCAGATTCAGTAGATTTATGCAGTAGTTTTCAATAAATGAATCAGTAATTTACCAAAATTTTAATTTCTTTTAGAACCGTGGTAAATGTTGTTTTGTATAAAAAGACTTTCACCATTTTTTAATCCATTTTTACAACTATTAATGAGTAACAACAATTTTTAAAGATAATTAAAGCTTTTGATTTTTAAAATTGCTTTGTTTTTCTCGTAAGGGCATTAATGATAAAACTTTTAAAAAGTTTGTCTTGTCGGGACAATAGCGATAAGTCTTATTGAATATTTAAATTTTATTTTAGGATTTTTATTTGCTTCAACTATTGCACAGATAAATGTTTTAATTTAAAATTTAGTTCATATAAACAATGTGTAAAAAATGTTATTGTTTAACAGGGAAGATTATTAATTTAAAAAATTTTAATTCTTCATTAAGTAATTAATACTATCATTTAAAAAAGTTAAATTACGCTAATTCTAAGTCCAGGTAAAAATACATGATATATAAATAAAAAAATATCTGATGTAGGCGGGAATCCGATATATGCAGGTCCGATATACGTGAGTTACACTGTATTATGTGTGTTATATAATTATGTTTTCGTTAAATATATAATAATTATATAATATTATTATTATAAACAATTATGTGGGTCACCATTAACAAAGAACTTTCAATATTAATGTATTTTGGTTATAATTTAAATAATTTGTACACAATAAAATTAATTGTTTTAAAAATGAATTCATACGTTATAATTTTATTGTCAGTCACTAATGTTTTATAAAAGTGTGTTTTTTAATAAATATTCTGAAGGGTGGCAAATAAAGTTATCGAAATGCTGTAATAATATATATTGTTTTTTTTTTAAATTTCCTTACTTAGATTAAATTTTCTATATAATTTTTTATGTAATACCGTCAACTGGGGTAACTTCAGACAAGCAGGCTAATTCCGGACACTTAAAATTTGGCTGTTACCAACTTCACATTCTTTTCATTTCTTTAGATCACGTAGTTAAAAAGTTTATAAAATTAAAAATGCGATTTAAACTATTCGATACAATATTTTTGCAATGAAATTTAAGTGTCCGGAGTTAGCCTGCTTGTCCGAAGTTACCCTAGTTGACGGTAATTAAAAAATGTCAATATTCAGCTTTTATTAATAAAAATAAATTGATAAAAAGTAATGCTCATAACACGCGTAATTATAATTTTCATAAAACTGAAATTTATAGTATAATAATCTTGCCGAAAATGCATTCAGCCTAATCCCATTTACCCTAAATTGTATTAAGCCTAAATCCCCTTTAACCTAAAATGCATTTAGCAAGAAACCCATTTAACCTAAAATGCATTCAGCCTAAATCCCACTTAAACTAAAATGCATTCACCCTAAACCCCATTTAATTTTAATCCCATTAAACCTAAAATGCATAAATCCTAAATCCCATTTAACCTAAAATGCATTCACAGATTAAAACCCATTTATCCTAAAATGCATTTAGCCTAAATCCCATTTATCCGCAAAAGCATTTATTCTACATCTCATTTAACCTAAAATGGATTTAGTATAAATCCCATTTAAGCTAAATCTTATTTAACCTGAATACCATTTAACCTAACTCTTATTTAAACTAATTTCTATTTAACTTCAATTGTATTCAACCTAAATCTCTTTTAACCTCATATGCATTCATCTTCAATCTCATTCAACCTAACATGGAACCATCATAAACCCCATTTAACCTAAAATGCAATCAGCCTACATTCTTTTTTGCCTAAAATGCATATAGTTTAAAAAAAATTGGCCTAAATCCCATTGAACGAAATTTATAATGTAAAATTTAGGCTAAACGGGATTTAGGACAAATAGTTTTAGGCTGAATGTCTTTTTGGATTTAATGGGTCATAGTCTGAATGCATTTTAGGTTGAATGAGATTTAGGTTAAATGGGATTTAGACTTAATGCATTTTAGGTTTAATGGGATATAGGCTAAATAAAAATTAGGTTAAATAAGATTTATTATGTTTAATGGGTTTTAGGCAAAATGCTTTTTAGGTTAAATGGAATTTAGGTTAAATAAGTTTTAGGTTTAATGTATTTTAGACTGAATGCATTTTAGTTTAAATGTTTTACCTCAAAAAATTCAGAGTCAACATTTACTTTGCATTGTGTCATCTAAAATTATTTTTATTAATGTATTTCTTTAAATTTATTGCAAAATGTGTTGTAAGGTTATGCATGAAATTTAAAGTTCTAAGCAATGTACAGACAAAACTCTGATTTTATTAATATAGATTTATATTAAAAATGAAAAATCGCACGCATGAGGGGAACCGAACAAGGGATGTTACACACGCAACGCAGAACCCAAACCGACTGAGCTATACTATCTATGATGTTCAAATTGCTAAATAAAACCTACATGTAATCTATGGATTCAATCCGGAAAGAGTCCGGTAAAGTACGGACATAATCCGTCACTCATTCTTAATTCCAAACAGAACCCGGAGTATGTTCGAAAATAATCCGACATTCTTTTTACAATTCGAAAAAAGTCCGGCGCAGTACGGATATAATCCGGCGCACGTTTTAAATCCGGAAAGAGTCTGGTTCAGTATGAAAATAATCCGGCATTCTTTTTACAATTCTAAAAGAGTCCGGCGAAGTACGATAAAATCCGGCACCCGCTTTCATATTCGAATAGAGTCTGGTTCAGCATGAAAATTATCCGGCATTATTTTTCCAATTCTAAAAGTGTCCGGCGAAGTACGGACATAATTGGGCACTTGTTTTTAAATTGGGATAGTGTTTGATTTATTCTACGGTAAAAAGAGAGATATAAAAAATACAGTAAGACCCACGTATATTGGACCCCTATAAATCGGATTCCCGCGTATATCGGTAAAAATTCAGCGACCCTTGGAATCCGGTATATGAGGGTTTTACTGCAAATAAAAAATTGATTAAGAAAATTATTTATAGTCAAAATGAAATCCGTTTTTAGACCGGTCAAGTCCGGAAACTGCCTGCACAAACTTTTCATTCCGTTTTAAGACTGCTTTTATCTGGAAATAGTCAAACAATACATTTAGAAATTATTTTTAGTTAAAGTGAAGTCCGTTTAAGTCCGGTCACTTCCAGAAACTGTCAGGCACAAATTTCACAATCCGATTTAAGTCTGATTCAGTCTGGACTTTGTCTCCTGGTCAATTCCGAATTTACTTACAGTCTAAGTGAAATCCGATTTTCGACCGTTAACATCCGCAACTTGTCCGACAGTCAATTCCGAATTTATTTTTAGTCAAAGTGAAGTCTGTTTTTTGTAAATAAATATTTAACATAATTATTTGAAGAAGAATTAAATATAATGTAATTTTATATTCAGCGTTCAAATATAAGTAGCATTTGTTGAAGGAATTGAATATTTTATAATTGAAGTAAATAAATTTGATTTGACTCTCAAAAATCTGTATTTTTTGTCCAAATGATACATTTATTTATTATCATTTTCATTAAAACGACACATCACGACATGACCAAACATTCTCAAGAAAAAGTTGTTTTAAAAAATTGACTGCCGGTCAAATTCCAGACTACGCCAGCCTTAAAACGGATTTAAAATTAATGCCGGACAACTTCCAGGTGTGACCGGACTAGAAACGGATTTCTCTTGGACTATTAATAATTTCGAAATTGACTGTTGGACAAATTCCAGACTAAACCAGACTGTAAACGGATTTTGAATTTATGACGGACTACTTCCGGAATTGACCGGACTAGAAATGGATTTTACAGAGCCTATAAATAATTTCGGAATTGACTGCCGGACAAGATCCAGACTAAACTAGACTGAAAACAGATTTTAAATTTATGAGGGCAACATCCGGATGTGACCGGACTAAAAAAGGATTTCACTTAAAGCATAAATAATTCTTCAATTGACTGCCAGAGAAATTCCAGACTTAACGAGACTGAAAACGGATTTTCAATTTATGCCGGACAACTTCCGGAAGTGACCGGACTAGAAATGGATTTTACTGAGACTAGAAATAATTTTGCAATTGATTGCCGGTTAAATTCCAGACCAAGCCAGTCTTAAAACGGATTTAAAATTTATGAAGGACAACTTCCAGGTGTGCCCGGACTAGAATCGGATTTTAACTTGAACGATTAAAACTGTCGGAATTGACTGTCGGACAAATTCCAGATTAAACCAGACTGAACACGGATTTTAAATTTATGCCTGACAACTTTCAGGTGTGACCGGACTGGAATTTGATTTCACATAGACTATTAATAATTTTGGAATTGACTGGCGGATAAGTTTCAGACTAAACTAGACTGAAAACAGATTTTAAAATTTATGCGGGCAACATCCGGATGTGACTGGACTAGAAACGGTTTTTACTTAAACTAATTATAATTTTGCAATTGACTGCCGGTTAAATTTAAGACCAAGCCAGTCTTAAAACGGATTTTAAATTTATGACGGACAACTTCCAGGTGTGACCGGACTAGAAACGGATTTCACTTGGACTATTAATTATTTCGGGATTGACTGCCGGACAATTTCTAGACTAAACCAGACTGAAAACGGATTTTAAATTTATGACGGACAACTTCCGAAAGTGACCGGACTAAAAACGGATTTTACTAATACTATAAATAAGTTTGCAATTGACTGCCGGTGGAATTCTAGACCAAGCCACACTTAACACAGATTTTAAAATGATGCCTGTCAACTTGCAGGTGTGACCGGACTAGAAATGGACTTCACTTGGACTATTAATAATTGGGGAATTGACTGTAGGACAAATTCCAGATTAAACCAGATTGAAGACGGATTTTAAATTTTTGCCGGACAACTTTCAGGTGTGACCGGACTAGAAACTGATTTCACTTGGACTATAAATAATTTCGCAATTGACTAACGGTCAAATTCCAGACTAAGCCAGACTTAAAACGGATTTATAATTAATTCCGGACAACTTCTGGATGTGAACGGACGACAAACAGACTTTACTTTAACTACAAATAATTTTTAAATCGATTGCTGAACTAGTTTCAGATAAACCCAGACTTAAAGCGGATTGTATAATTTGTGCCTAACAGTTTTCGGACGTGTTAGGACTAAAAACGGTCTAATTTCAGTTAAATCCAGATTTAACTCGGATTGTAAAATTTGTGGCGGACAGTTTCCGGACGTGACTGTACTAAAAACGGACTTTACTTTGACTATAAGTAATTTTGAAATCGATTGCTGGACAAGATTCGGACGTTTTCGGATTATCTTCAGATCAAACTTTTTGTGTCAGACAAATTTCGGACTAATTCAGATTCTTTACGGACACATTTCGGACTAATTCCGGATGAAACCGGATTTTTTTGTCTGGATTTCGACCGGAATTTGTCCCGAACTAGTCCGGATTTTTTACCTGGGCATTCATGGAAATATTAAGTTAATTTAGATAATTAATCATTTATAACCGACACTTAGTAAATATTGATATTGATATTTAGAGAAAATTTTTTTTAAAAGTTTCACACTTATCATACTGAAAACAACAGCAATCTTTTCATTGAATAATATTTGTTAACACTTGAAACACCACACAAAACACATATTATTTTGTCATTTAACATTATTAAGTAATTCAAAACGCGTACATTAAGACGCCCTTCCCCCCTTACGAGAAAAATACGAAAGGGAAGCTTGAGTATTCGATAAACGATAAATTTACGGAGAATTTCGTATATACATAATATTAGAGAGATGACATATGGATACATTTGTAATTTATTGCTTGGCGTCAATTTTTAGAATTTGATAACATTGTGTTGGATATCGTTTTTTTAATAAGAGAAAGGGGAAGATACTTATAAAGAATTTTTAATATTCTTTGATTCTAATAATTTTATGACAATATTATCATTAATGAAATTTGTTAAAAATTTATTAATATGGTGAATATAATCGTTATAACTAGGTTTCATAAGGCGTAGCATACATTTTCCTGGATTATATTAGGTAGAAGAATTTGTTCTACACTTTTAGTCAGAAATTTATAGTACAGTTTTACTGTTTAAAATACTTCTTTATAATGTCAGTTTCCATAAAAAGTACTATCTAAATAGAATTACAATAATATACTTTTCCTGGAGATATAATTCTGATATAATAAACATTGAATTGCTATAAATTTTGAACAATTTAATACTGCAAGCGATGCAGTTTAAACGAACAAGCATCAAGGATAACGATCAATAAGAATCATTTTTGGTAAAATAGTTAAATTAGAATGTCAAAATATTTTTATATTTTGTCTTTGAAATTATTTCAAGGATTTCAGGATATTTTTAAATTCTAACATTGCCCTATGTCTTGAAATAAAAGAAACATTCTTTTTGCGATCGAAAAGAAAGACATAGATCTTTTATTAAAAAAAAATATGAAAGACAATATAAGCTTTTCAACGAATCATAGAACACGCAACTGTCTAGATATCATTCAAAATAACCCCGTGTTATGGAGAGAAAGGATTTGTTTTGAACCAAGCACACAAATTGTCGAACGAAAATCTGATAAACTTTATCTCAGTCGTAAAAAAAGTTTTAGAACATGAAAACCCTTACTTTAATGTTTTTGAAAGGATTACATTTTCGTTTTTCAAGACTATTAGTACTCTTTACTTTATAGACGAGCAGGACCACATTCCCTTTGCTACAAAAAGTGTCCATATTGTTAAAAGAAACTTAAAAACGGGAGTATCTACTTATTTTTACTTCTTATTCGAGTTCATATAAACAAAGAAAATATTTGCTTTTATCAATAACTATATTTAATTATATAGTTACTTGTGTAACGATGTTCAATCTTTGATAAAAACAAAATTAAAGAAAATTCTGGATAAGTGAGTGATAAGATTGAAATTCGTTTTCGTTTTAAAATAATAGAAAACAGAGGGTGATTTAGGAAATTTTTTTAGGAGAAAAAGAAGTTTCATGCTGGAACTATAAAAGTTATTTAGGATTATACTTCTTCCATTATTTTTTCTTGTTCATTGATAGGAGTCACTCTAATAAGAAGTATTGACTAATTAGAATTTTTGAAGTGACAAGCGTTTTCTATATCTATAGTATCTGCATGATTATGCCAAATGATGTATCTTGAATTTGCTTTCGTGATATTTTATAATAAATTATTGCTATAATAAATATAATTAATATAATGAATGTTAAAAAGCAATAGAATTTTATATTATCTGAGTTGTTGTTTGCAATTTTAAACTTATGATTATATAATATTTGAGCAAAAAACTCTAATTCTTTTATAGTGATTTCTTTGTTTTTTTATTTGTATTTGACAATTTGCTAATACTTCTTTCGAGAGAATTGATTTTTCACTGGATAATTTATGAAAATAATTACTAATGACTCCTGTAATTGGAATGTAATTTGAAGGAATTTCTCCTGGTTTTGCAAATTAAAAATTTTTAACAGTTTCTGTAGAAAATTCTTTAGATTGGTTTGTATAAGACCATGAATTGTTTTGTATTGGTATCATTAATAAAATATTGAAATTACAATTACTTCCTAAATGCTGAAAGAATATAGAACTTTGACAAATCTGCTCTATTTTGGGATTCTTAATTGTTGTTTACGTATTGCACATATGGTCTTTAAATTTAAAATAGCAAGATTCAAACCATGGATCATTTAAAAAGGAATACGTGTTGTTACTAACTGCAATGTATTTATGAGTATTAATAATCTGAGTTAATATTTTATAATGTGAACCTAAATCTTTGTATCCTGGAATTGAATGGATTTTATAAACCCGGAATTTCATTCTAGTTGGAAGTAGCAGAATTGACATAAAGAATAAATGATATTTTAGTTGGAAAATATTATGTAAATATAATTTATAGAATTATGAAGGTGGAAGGTTGTTGGGTATATAAACATTTGGTTTAAGTAATTTTATTTTCACGAAGCGTTGAATTATATGTGTTTAGTAATAGAAAAGAGTTCCAAATATTATGTATTGGAAGAGATAGTATTTGAGAAATTTTTCAAATCTTCAATTTTATTTTTATATAATAAAAATTCTGATTGAAAACAATGTATATGTGAATCTTTGCAAAGGTATTCATGACTATCTAATAATTGATGGATTTCAGTTTTAATATGGTATATTTCTTTAAATTTAATGTAAGTTGCAATATTCCAGTGATCCATGAGGACACTTTCTGAAGTTAAATATTCAAAATAAAGAGCGGGTAATTGAGAAAAAGAGATATTTGTTCGTGAAAAGTCGTTAGTAGCATCTATGCTACAAGAAAGAAAAATTGTAAAAGTAATACATATTAATATTTCTATCGCTTCCAGTCTCACCTACAAAAGAAAATAAGCTTTATTAGTTTAATTGTCTTATTTTAATTACAAACCATTAGAGATGAAAACTAAAGCGATAGGTGATCAAGCATGCAAATGATAATTATTTTTAGATTTTGTATTACACATATACCTTTATAATCAAGATTCTTGAAAAAATTAAGTTAAGTTTATCAAAGCAGAAGACAAATAGATTATAATAGTTCTAACACATGACCATAAAATAGAAAATTTTACTTTTTTTATATTCCTTTTTTTAAATTTTGGTTAGAATGCTGAATATGTGATAATATACGTCTATTAATATGAACAATTTTGGGTCTTTTACTTAATTTTATTTTTATGTTTCCTTTTCCTAAAATTCCTAAATTTCCTTCGTGAACACTTGTATTATACGAAAAAGCTGTTAGTTCTAGCCAATCGTCCCATTGCGAATTTTTGCTAATAAATTGTTTCCAATATTCTGCTAATACATGATGCGATCTTTCCAACGAACCATTTGATTGTGGATGGAAAGCTGTTAATTTAAATTGCCGAATACGAAATCTTTTCGCTACACTTTTTAGAAGATTATTCAAAAAAATCACGACCTTGATCAGTCCCAGGCGCGAGAAACAAATGCTGACGCTGGGTGGAGGCTTGATTCTAGCTTTGACACCCAGAGTGGGTAACCGAGACTGAGAACAGTCTTTAAATCACTGTCGTTCAATATTGGTTGAAGATTGGACACCAATGCTCGTTCCATGCTTGATTCAAGACTGCTTGAATCCTAATGCACGAAGCTTGAACATCCAATCTAGATTCAAGCTTGAATCATCTGTGACACAATTGCTCAACTTATCATATTACACATTTTTTTATATATTAAAGTATATACATATAAAAAGTATTATTAATTAAATAATAAATATTACAACTGCTGCAGATTTAGTAATTTTATGAATATTTACTATTAATTTTGTATAAAATAAACTATAAATAAACAAACAAAAATTATGTAATTTTACTTAATAGTAAGATATATTAGAAGTAAATTAAATTTATAAACAATTATTTTCTTATTTTAAAAAAATAAATTTCAAAGAATCATAACCAAACAAAATAATTTAAAGACAATTTTCAAATTTGAAAAATATTGAAGATATGATTACGTGCTCGATAGCGTAATTTTGTAAAATCATTCATATCAAAAAAACTTTAATTATACAAATTGAATAAATTTCTTTATTTAAATAAAAGTGCCCTTCAATACATTATATATAAACAATTTTTATAATTTACTTTTGTATTATGTATTATTGAAATTAATTATTTAAATAATATTATTAAATTAAAGTTATAAATAAAAATGATAAATTATTAGTTAATTTTGTTTACATATTTTGCAAATATTTTACAAAAATATTTATTTATAAAATATTAATAAGTTAGGAGATTGGATTGTATAAACTGTATATCAGTATAAACGAAGGATAAATAAATTCTATTCATTTATTTCTGATAATGAATATGTTCCAGAACTATTAAAATGCAAATAGGACATAATCCAGGTCTGAACCTCACAAAGTTTTTTCTATTGACTCTCAACTACCCGTCGTAGCCGAGTGGTACTAATAGCGTGCTTTCACCGCGAGCGAATTCGTCTATAGGGCCGTGGGTTCGAACCCCCCTTGAGCGTGCGAAATTTTATTTCATAGGTTAAGTGTTTATATGTATTAAAATTGTTAATTAATCTTAAATCGATAATAATTAAGTGTGTAAATGTGCAATTAATCTTAAATTATAAAAAAAAAAACAATATGAAGAATATCAATTTAAATAATTATAGATGAACATTAAAAAATTTTTTTATTTTATTAATTTTATGATAATCTGCAGCAGTACAGTAATTAAGAAAAAATGATAATAATAATATTATTATTGTATTTATAATTATAAATAATATAATAATATAATTCATAATAATAATATAATATTATTAGTTTTTTTTTTTTTTTTTTTTTTTTTTTTTTTTTTTTTTTTTTTTTTTTTTACAAAACAAGTTTAGGAGAGGAAAAAATGCATTTACGCACTTGTTCGTGTGGGACTCGACCACATCCTGTGGCAATACCGCACTAAAACAACCTCTCCCAATTCTTGCTTTACATACTCTTATCAACTTTTGCTCCTTCCGTCCTGGAAGGTAAGCAAAAGTTTCTTTTTTTTTACTCTGTACAGTTTCAGCATTCTGTTCTTTGGGTCTTCATGTCCATTGCCGCCGATGTTCTTATGCGGCCAACATGAAATTGTTGGATGCTTTTTTAGAGCTACTACTACTACTAGAATACTTTTAGTATTATTATTATTATAATTATAAGAATTATCATTATTAACAACATAATACAACAAGAATATTATTATATTAATAATTATTTAACGTTCTGTCTTCTGTAAGCGACAGTGGAATCAGGCTTGACGAAGCTATAATCGGACTTCCGAACATTGATTGAGTCTTGGACTCCAATCCTTAACCAAGCTTGGAGCGTCAGGCTTGAATCGCTGTTACATTCTAGCATGGACGAGTCTTGCTTCCTCCGACTCACCAATCCTCAATCAATATTGACCAGTCCTCAGTCAAGCTTTATAAAGCCTCAAATCATCGTCCCTGCGCGCCTGGGGTTAAAAGGCTTTTGGTGCGCCATAGATACATATTAATTTTTTGATAAATGCATCCATGATAGTACTTGCTTGATGATTTGGTAGTGGTATTGCTAAAGAGTACTTAGTTAAATTATCTTGAATCGTAAGGATATTCTCATTTCCATTTTTAGTAATAGGTTTCGAAATCTATTCCAGGTGTGTCAGTAATAACCATTGGATTCTTTGTTTTTACTCTAACAAGCTTCTTTAATTGATATTACAAACAAGTCTGTATATATTTTTGAATATCTGTTTTCATGTTTTCCCAAAAATGTTTTTGTCTGATACGATGGTAAGTTTTACTTACTCCTTTTTGACCGCCTAACGCTGAGGAATGTGCTTCTTCCATTTAAATTTTTCTTTGTTTGTTACATACTGACTATAACCATTACAAGTTATTATTGTAGTTCTGCAATTTTGAAAAATTTCTCGAAGAATTAAAACAATTTCATTCCAGTCTACGTGATTTATTACCATTGTTTTAGCAATGCTGACAGAACGAAGTTGTAATTTTTCAAAACAATTTTTAAAAGATTGAATGGACAATTTTATATTTTTATGTATTTCAGTTAAGCTAACGTTAGATTCTGATACTATTGGTAATGTGATATGATAAAAATTCCCTTTTTTAAACTCTTTAGCTTCACCGATTTCGAGATTTTTAAACTTAGGTAATTTATTTTGCTTAAACAGACTCTTTAAACCATTATCCTAAAGTACGCATGTCGTCGATAAAAAGTATACATAATTATCCTTTCTCATTCTCAATTGATCTTCGCATTCAACAATATTTCGAAAATGGATATTATTGGCAGAAGTAGAAGGACTGCTTAAGGGTGGGGGTTCGGGTGGGAGTCGTTTGTTACTTTTTCTTAATCTTCTTCATCTTCTACAATATCTTCATATTTTTCAAAATATTTACTTTCTTTGATTTCTTCGATCTCTTTATTTTCTTCAATTTCTTTAAATTGTTCATCAGAATTAAACGCTTCATTATCTTCATTCTCTTCGTAATCTTCAAGGCTATCATCACTTTCACTAAAATCCTCATTATTTTCATTATTTTTATAATCTTCGTAAAGGTTTCTTGTACTTCATAGTTATCATTTTAAACAAAATATTCTGGATCTTAGTTTTCACTATCTTCATCTTCTTCATGAATTAAATCTTTCTTTGGTCAACCCCTTTTCTTCTTAATTGACGAACTTGCTTCATTATCACAATTCATTTTACGAGGTCTTCCTCTTTTCCTCGATTGATTTTGTTTCACAAGATTTTGAATGTAATCAGGATTTTTTTATTTTGAGGTGAGTTTTTTCTTTTTTATATATTAATATATACTGTACCGTCGAAATTTGACAGTCCAATAATTTTTTAAGGTTTAAAAAACGTCTTTAAACGCGCCAAGTATAAATACTAAAATTTTTCTGTCTTTATTTCCTTAAATTAGATAAAATTTTAAGGAAAATAAGATGTAAGTAAAGTGATATAGTCAATTTTTTATTAAAATACGTTTAAAAAAGTGGAATTTTTAAAGTTTGACAAAAATTTAAATTACTCTCGAAATAATGATGATTTTTTAAATCCCTATGCTTGTTTCAAAGGTCATTTTCTGAAGAGTAAATGTATATGAAATGTAATATATATATATATAAATGTAGTATATAAAATATAGGTACCAACGTTATAATTGTCAATAACTTTCGGAAGAAAGTAGTATAATAAATTTTTTTAAAATTTTATAATTTTTTTTTATGTTAAAATAATGTTGTCAAAATTTTATAAATTCTTTAGTTCAAATTTTGAGTCCTGCATATGCTAGGAAAAAAATTGCACTTCAATACTTAAACAGTAATTTTATTCTCTAGAAAATTTCCTTCAAAGAAGAAGAACTTTAAAAACCCTGCATTATTTCGAGAGTAATTTCAATATTTGTGAAACATTAAAACATATACATTTTTAACGTAAGTCAATGAAAAATTGACTAAATCACTTTACTCGAGTGTTACTTTCCTCAAAATTTTGTCTACTTTGAGAAAATAATCACAGAAAATTTTAATAATTATACTTGGTACGTTTAAATACGTTTTTCAAACCTTAAAAAGTGGATGCACTGACAAATTCCGACGGTACTGTATGTATGTTGTGGGCAAAGCCCGGAGTGCGGGCAATCCGCGAAATGCCCGGCCACTCCGCAGTTTGCCCGAGCGTTTTTGGGCAAAGTCAGAAGTACCACTTTTATCTCGAGCTTTGCCCAATATCTGGCGGGCAAACTGCGGAGTGCCCAAGCTGCCTTGGGCAATGTTCGAAATCAAAAATTTGAATAACGAATTATGTTTCATGATTATTTATATTATTTTGTATGTTCTATTATTTATTATTATAATATTATATTTCATTATATACTCATGAAAACTGTTTAGAAATACCACATTAATAAGAATTAATAAATAAAAACTAATAGTTATTGGTAAGTTTATATTTATTTCTTTTAATTTGTTTAGTTTCATAAGATGAAATTAATAAATTATTGTAGGGTAAACCAGACAGTTGTTGGCCACCCTATAGTTGTCGGCCACCTTACAGTAACCGAGAATTTGTACTTTACTTGAAGAACCTTTGCGTGTACAAGACAACTTTAATACTGAGGACAATTAACAGAAATGACTAATACCAATCAAATACCATTCATAACGTTATTAGACAAACTGACGGTCTTCTAATACATTTTGTAAACAATACATCACAATCAAACAGATTTTACGTTAAAAGAAATAAATATAAACTTACCAATAACTATTAGTTTTTATTTATTAATTCTTATTAATGTGGTATTTCTAAACAGTTTTCATGAGTATATAATGAAATACAATATTATAATAATAAATAATAGAACATACAAAATAATATAAATAATCATGAAACATAATTCGTTATTCAAATATTTGATTTCGAACATTGCCCAAGGCAGCTTGGGCACTCCGCAGTTTGCCCGCCAGATATTGGGCAAAGCTCGAGATAAAAGTGGTACTTCTGACTTTGCCCAAAAACGCTCGGGCAAACTGCGGAGTGGCCGGGCATTTCGCGGATTGCCCGCACTCCGGGCTTTGCCCACAACATGTATACTATGAAGATATATGTTTGTTGTTCGAGGACCATTAAATATGTCCTTTTGTCTTCTTGGACTACCTTTATTTATATATACCCCATTACTCGGGGGTTTTTGGGGTCGCTGATGACGCATCGAAAGCCACTTTTTGAACATTTAAATGACGGATCCAAAATGTCGGGCACCATTTGTAAATTTTGATTAGATTGGCTCCCAACTTGTTACGCGGTTTTTTTTTTTTTTTTTTTTGGTTTTTAAGGGTTTCTAATGAATAGGAAATTATTAAGTGGTCGAGTGATTTTAATGTTAAGTGATAACCTGAGCCAATCAACCTTTAAAAATCACCTTAGATTCAGATTTTTAACCCCAAAGACTATTATTAATATTTGTGAAGTTTAAGAATTTTTTAAGGGTTTCTAATAAAATGGAAATTATTTGATGGTCAACTGACATTGATATAATGTGATAACCAGAGCCGTAACTCTTAAGGGACAACGTGGGTCAGTGCTCCGGGGCCCTTGAGTTCAGAGCGGGCCATTAATCAACCCTAATAATTACCCTTAGTAATTAATAGTTTGATTGGGGCCCCATTTACCTGTTTGCCCGGGGCCTTTGCCAACCCAGTTACGCCACTGGTGATAATCTGAGCCGATTAACCCTTCAAACACACCCTAGATTTAGATTTTCAACCCCAGAGCCTTTTATTGACTCTTGTAAAGTCTTAGAATTTTTAAAGAATTTCTAATGAATAAAAAATTATTAAATGGTCAACTAACATTGATATAAAGTATTGACATGATCCGATCAACCCTTAATACTCACTCTAGATTCAGATTTTTAATCCCAAAGCATATTATTTTTTGTGAAGTCTATGCATTTTTTAAGGGTTTCTAATAAGTAGAAAAATATTTTGGGGTCAACTGACCCTGATAATAAGTAATATGTTGAGCCGAATAACCAATAAAAGTTACTGAATACGTTATTTGTATGAAAAATGTATAACCACATAAATGTACAAAAATTGAAAAATCAAATCGAAATAATATTCACATTGCCTATTTTATCATGTTTTCAAAACTAACCTTTCAATTACAAATATTTTTATCAATATTTAAAAAATACTAAAACACTTTTTGCAACTACATAAATATTTTTTAATTTGAAATTAAAAAATTCTGTAAAAAAATATCGGACACTTAGCTCCGCCGGGATTCGAACACGGATCTTTCAATTGGCGCTTGACCGCTCTAACCACTAAGCTACAGAGGTCCATGTCAGATATAATTTCACAGATTTATCGCCTCATTCGGCCAAGACATATATATAGACACATATATATTTTATAAACTTAAATTTTAGTACTTCAAATTTTCCCAGAATTTTGTTGAACTATATTCGCCAATCATGAGTAGGCTTGTACACAAATCGTGCATCTCAGAAACCTACTATATCGACACTAAGTTCAAAAATTCTGGAAGATTTTTTTGATATTTAAATCAAATTGAACACGAAAATTCAAATGAATTTTCGATCTTTCAAGATTAAATTATTTGAAATTAGAAAATTCTGTGAAAAAATATCGGACATTTAGCTCCGCGGGATTCGAACTCGAGTCTTTCAATTGGCGCTTGACTGCTCTAACCACTAAACTACAGAGGTCCATGTCAGATATAATTTCACAGATTTATCGCCTCTTTCGGACAAGACATATATATAGACAGTTAGTTAGTTAGTTTATTTCTCCATTGTATGCTTACAGTATTACAAGCTTTTACAAATATTTCCATCTTGAGGTTTTCCCTTAAAATTATAAGATATACTATATAATATTATATATTACATGTATGAGATATAGAATTTAGATAAATTGTAACACAATAGAAAAAGAATAAGATATAAGATATATAATTATAATTTGGTAGGTTCATTGGCGAAGGATCTAAGTTTAACAATTTATTCCTACTATCACAATATAGTACCCTATATGACTTTATTGCTCGATCTCCAACTTATTCACTGCAATTACTCTAAATCATTACACACATTCCTCCACTCTTGACATTTCTCTCGCTCTTTTTTCAAATTCCCTCGTATATCGACATAGGACAGGGTTCGGTCTTCCTTTCATGGTCTCTATTAAAAGATCTTCTAATTCTTTTCCCGTCTTATTATTTGCCCATTTTTTAGCTCCCTCTAGCCATTTACTACTTGTATTCCCTTCAAAGTCGTCACAGGTCAGGATATGCACCAAATTTTCATCTTGTTTCCCACATATTCTGCACAAGACATTTTTGAAACCCTTGTTCCCTGCTCTCCCTACATTGCCGCACCTTAATCGAGCCCACTGTTCTTTATCCTCCCTTTTTACTCCTGCATCCTCCCAATATGCCTCTTTTCCTGGAAATAGTTTCCACTTCCTGTATTTATCACAGTAGGTAGATAGATCTATTTTCTGCCAGTCTTGTTGGATTTCCTGCTGTACTCGAACCTCAGTTCCTCTCGCAAAATTTTTTTGAATTAAGTTTTCTTTGTCTCCCTCCCATAGCCAATTGATAATTTCCCCATCACCTACAGTTTTAAGTGCTTCCAGAAGCTCTTTCCCCCATGTTGACGGGTTTCTATTTCTAATTCCCCTAATTTCCTCTTGTAAACAAATTCTTGGCCATCTCTCCCTTCCCATCTTTAGAATTTCTAGTATGTAATTGGATGCTCTGATTCTCGCTTCGATTTCGATGCTTTGTCTCCCTGACTCCATCCTCCAAATATAACCCGGAGTTGTCTCGTCTAACCCCATTGCCATTTTGACTAGTTTTCCTTGTATTTTTTCAGCCTCGTCTCTTTTTACCCAACCCCAAATCTCTACTCCGTATAACCCCCCTATTTTGGCTAGAGTATCTATTATGTAGAGTCTCTTACTTAACCCATCTATCCTCGCTCTCTTCATAACCCCCCAGGCTGCATTAATTGCTTTCAGGGTTTTACCCTTCATTTTCTGGATATGTGTCGTGTAAGTCCCTTTGGTGGAGAACCAGAAGCCCAAGTATTTAAATTTATCCACAACTCCAATTTCTTGTTCCCCTATTTTCCATTGTTCTCCTGTTTTTCTTTTTCCACCCCTTCTAAATACCATAATTTTTGTTTTTGTCACATTAATTTCCAGTTTATTCTTTCTAACGTACCTTTCTAGACTTCTAATTATCTCTGTTAACCCCTCCGCAGTATCTGATACCAACGCCAGATCGTCTGCGAATTTTAGCCCATAAATCTTCTTTTTACCTACAACCGTGCCTCCTAAGTTCCTGTTCTCCCATTCATTTTCCATATCATTAATCATTATATTAAAAAGAGTAGGACTGAGAGGGCAACCCTGTCTCACTCCTCTTTTCGTGTAAAAACTATCCGATATCCCCTCCCCAGTTATTACTTCATTAGTTGTTCTTTCGTAAATTTTTTTAATCATTTTAAACATTCTTCCCCGTATTCCCACTCCCCTTAATTTTTCCAAAAGTATACCCCTGTCTACGGTATCGAACGCTTTTTGGAAATCTACGAAGATTGTGTAGAGTTTTCTTTTTTCCTCTTTAAGCTTATTCTGAATTATCGCGTTTAACACAAAAACATGATCTCTAGTAGATCTCCTCCGTCGAAAACCTGCCTGGCTCTCTTTAAGTATTCCTTTTTTTTCCATCCACTTTCCAAGCCTCTTCTCCATGATAGTAGCAAGAATTTTATATCCTACATCTAACAAGGCAATTCCTCTATAGTTCCCTGTGTCCGCTTCGTCTCCCCCTTTGTGTATGGGATATAATCTTGCCTTTGCCCATCCTTTCCCTATCTGTCCTTCGTCCCAAAAACCGTTCATTATTTTATGCATCTCTTCAGCGCAAACTTGTGGTAATTCTTTGATAAATTCTATCGTTATATTGTCCTCTCCTGCAGCTTTACCATTTTTCATCTTCTTCACCGTATCCCTCAGTTCCTCAAAAGTTATGTCGTTGTTTAGTTCTTCGTATCCTTCCTCTTGTTCATTTAATTCTATTTCTCTTTCTTGATTATTTTCAACTCTTTCTACCTCTAAAAATCTATCCACCTCTCCTTCATCTGTTCTTTCTGCCTCCAACAGACTTTCAAAGTGGATCTTCCAGGCTTTTGCACTTATTTTCCCTCCCTTCATTTTCCGTTTTTTTCTTGATCTGAATTTTCCAATATGCTTCCAAAATTCACCTATATTTTTACTTTTTCTTAAACATTCCCATTTCTCTTCTTTTTCTCTTTTGTCGTCTTTTCTCTTCGTTCTGTACAATTCCTTTAAATTTTTCCTCTCGGTTTGCCATTCTACTTTTTCGTTCTCCCCTTTAACTTTTATATACCGTTTTAATTTTTTCCAAACTAGGTTTTTCTGTCTTTTAATTGACTCCTCTATTTCGCTCTCTAAATTTATTTTTTTCCCTTTAATTGTTCCTCCTATTGCGTATCTTTTTGACAAACCCACTTTTCTCGCGGCTTCTGTGATATTATTTTTCAAGTTTTCCCACCTGTCTTGCCAGAGATTCCTTTCGTCTATTCTAGTTTCCCATAATTTCTTTAGCTCCTCCCTGTAATCATTTGCTTTTCCAATATCCCAAACTAATTTTTCTGCATATTTTTGTTGTTTTCTTTTTTCTTTTTCCTTGTCCCCATGAAAATTTGGTAACCCTTTCATCTCTGTGACTACTCTGAAGGTGACCGGCAAATGATCCGACTCGGTTCGCGTGACAATTTCCATTTCTCTCACATCTCCTACCCCTCCATCCTCAATTTCTAATATGTAATCTATAACCGAACCTCCATCCTCTCCGATGCGCGTCCATTCACCTCGCTCATCTCCCTTTGTCCTTCCATTCAATACTTTAAAACCTATTTCATCACAAAGTTTTAATAACAATTTACCTTCACAGTTTAACAGTTTATCCTCAGATCTCCTTTCTTTCTTATATGTCGTATCCATGTTGTCTATTTCCCCCTGCTCTTCTCCTATTCTCGCATTCAGGTCCCCCAATAAAATTACCCCTTCCCCCTTTATTTTAAGTTCGTCTACTACTTTCAATAATTTTTTGCCAACTTTCGAAATTCCCTCGTTGTTGTAAACAGTCAGAATGCTCTTTTTGTTTCCTCCAGACCCTAAAATACTACCACTAATCTTCAACCCGTATTCCCAGCTTTCTATCTTTAATTCTTTACTCAGACTTTTTCTTATACCTATCACTTGTCCCCCTTTTGCTCTACCCTTTTTTTTAGTTCTTACCGCACTCTTTGCTGTCCACACGAAGTTCTCATCTAGGCTTCTAACGTAGTCCGCTTCTTTGTCCGCTTCTATCCAAGTCTCCAGGAGTACTATTATGTCATATTCCCTCAAGAACTCCCAGGCCCCGTAGATTTTCCTTCCTCCTGCAATATTCCAAAAGACACCCTTAATAAGTTGCTCTTCTCCCTCGAAATCCTCGAAATAACTGATACTGATGATCGTCGGCTAGTCCACTTGACATCTTTTTACCACTGCTTCTTTCTTTGATTTCTTCTTTACCCGTATCCTCATTCCATACGAAAGCTTTATTGCCTATTCTCCATCTCATGTATGAAGCGCTTGCCTTTTCTCCTCTCTTTCTCGCATCTTCTACTTCTTCCGCTATTCTGTTTTGAATTTCTTTTTCCCTGTATGTCAGATCGTCTTCTATTACAATCTTTGTTGAGCCTATTTTGTATTTATTTTTCAACAGACTTCGCTTAGTTCCCCAAGAGTCCAATCTAATAAGAGATCCGCCTGACACGTGTTTTAATTCTTTAATTATGACATTAACGCCTGTGAACTGGAACAGGGTCTGTCTGATCTCATCCCCCAGGTTTCTTCCTCTTGAACGAAAGCCTCGCACAATTACCCAGTTCTTTCTATTTTTTCTTTCTCTAAGTTCCCACTCACTTTCACTTTGACTAAGGCGGGTTAAGCAATCTGTCCCTCTTGGCACTACACTACTTGGTTGGGGTTTTTCAGTTATTCCCTTTTCTGCTGTCCCACTTTGCTGACTTATCACTTGTGATGGGGGCAATTCAGAAACCTCAACACTTTCCCAAGACCCTTGTTCATTTCTAGTTTCCCCCCCTCTATTTTGTATCACTTTGCTTATTTGTTTAGTTGTACCCCTTCTTCTGTTCTGGTCGATTTCCTCAGAATCCCTGGTTTTCTCCTGGCCTAAAGTCACTTTACTAGTTATTTTTGCAATTTCCCTCTGATTGTCCACATACACTTCAGTCGGTTTTAAATTTAACATGTTAATTTCCTTCTCTCTCAGTTTGGCTTTTAACTTGTCTATTTCCCCCCGATATTGTTTTTCTCGTTCCAGAACTTTGTTCAGAGCTGTCACAGCTGCTTCTTCTCTTAAGCGACTCTCCTCTTCTCTCTTAATACTCTTAGATAGTTCTGATTTTACTTCTTGAATCTCCCTTTTTAAACTATCTAATTCATTCTCTATATCACATCCCTTCCACCAGTCTATCAAGATACCTTTGATTAACTCTGTCAGTCTTCCCTCAGCAATCGTCAAAGTCATTTCCATCTCCTTTGTTTCTACTTTTCTTTCGATATTTATTTCTTGTCTAGTCACTGTTGACTTCTCTAAATTTTGCTTTCCCTCTAATTTTTGTTTTTCCACCGGTTCTTTTTGGAAGTTGTGTTTTTCGTGCGGTGATCTCGGTATTTTTTCATTCTTCTGGAATATTATGTTTTCAAATTTATCTCCTATCTTTCTCGAATCCTCCGAATGACTCCTGATTAAGAATTCCCTCATTTTGTTTCCACTTTTTTCTTCCTGTTTGCTACGCTTTTCCAGTTTTCTAGGTCTCCCCGGGCCTCTTTTTTCGGAATCTCCACTTACATTTACATTTTTAACCATTTTCTCGGTGCAATTTAGGTTATGTTCGGCATTGTTTATCTTGGAATCTCCGATAAGTCCCCCCGAGATGTCGCCACTCTGTCCTTCTGTGCATCTTAACTCGCTCGGTTCGTCCCCCTCTCGTGGTAAGCCGGAAGCGTCGCCATTTTCTTCTGTCAACTTCCTAACCCCACATTCATCCATTCTGCGCCACACTAACCACTTTTATTGTAAAGAAAGCAGCACCAAAAGCTTCTCAAATACTTTCACCGCGCCTTAGCAGTTCAAACTTTATGTCAATCACTAATTACACCAACTCAGATCTTTAATTACGATAAAAACGCCCGGAAAACAAGAGTACTAACAACACGCGTGCGGATCGCTATCTTTCCCAACCGGAAGTTATATATATAGACAGATATATTTTTTAAACTTAAAGTTACGTAATTTAAATTTTCCCAGAATTTTTGGTGTTGAACTATATTTGCCAATCATGAGTAGGCTTGTACATAAATCGTGCATCTCAGAAACCTACTATATTGACACTAAGTTCAAAAATTCGGGAAGATTAAATGTCCGATATTTTTTCACAGAATTTTCTAATTTCAAATAGTTTAATCTTGAAAGATCGAAAATTCATTTGAATTTTCGTGTTCAATTTGATTTAAATATCGAAAAAATCTTCCCGAATTTTCGAACTTAGTGTCGATATAGTAGGTTTCTGAAATGCACGATTTGTGTACAAGCCAACTCATGATTGGCGAATATAGTTCAACACCAAAAATTCTGGAAATATTTGGGTTACTAAAATTTAAGTTTACAAAATATATATGTGTCTATATATATATGTCTTGCCCTAATGAGGCGATAAATCTGTAAAATTATATTTGACATGGACCTCTGTAGCTCAGAGGTTAGAGCAGTCAAGCGGCAATTGAAAGACCCGAGTTTGAATCCCGGCAGAGCTAAATGTCCGATATTTTTCACAGACTTTTCTAATTTCAAATAATTTAATCTTAAAAGATCGAAAATTCATATTTAAATATCGAAAAAATTTTCCCGAATTTCCGAACTTAGTGTCGATATAGTAGGTTTCTGAGATGCACGATTTGTGTACAAGCCAACTCATGATTGGCGAATATAGTTCAACACCAAAATTTCTGGGAAAATTTGAATTACTAATATTTTGTAATTTGTAGAAAAAAACTATTCATTATTACTTATATTCTAATACAGCAATAGACAGAAATATAGCATAACTACCCTGATAAAACTATGGGATTGAATTTTATTCTGTTTGAATAAGTTTTAATAAGTATTTTTCCGAGGCGATCCGACATTCGTTTTAGAGCCAATCAGTTTTTATCCGAATCTAAAAATATATGTAACTTGACAAAAAATTGTTTCAGAATTATTCTGAAATAATCCGTTTCATTCAGAAGCTAAATTTTAAATTGCGTAAATCCTGTTATTTCAATCTGAGTCAATCCGTCCTAATTCTAATGTGGTTTATTTGGATTTGAAATAGATTAATTTGGATTAAAATAAAAGGATTCAAACGGACAAAAATTTAGCTTTGGAATGCATAGGATTAGTTTGGAATGATTCGGAAAGAATTTTATTCAAGTTACATCCATTTCTTTCTAGATTCGGATAAAAACCGATTGATTTATATATACAAAGTTACATTTTACACACATCAGCAAAATATTACGGAGCAATATAATATATATATTATAATATATGTCTAATTGTCTGAAAGATTTTCCAGTAACATTAGCAGCCAATCAGAAGACTTGTTTAGAATGCCTACTTCCAAGGGTCGAGCAGATACAAATTCGGTGATCTGCGTAGTCGGTGAGTTAAGGAGTTTGACAAATGATAGTTCGGTGAGTTAAACGTTTTGAGAAATGCAATTTCGGTTGTTGAAAAGTTTGTCAAAATGCAAGTTCGGAGACAGAAGAGTTCGGCCAAACGTGAGTTCGATGATTTCAAAGTTCAGAAAAATGCAAGTTTAGACATTTCAAATTCGGGCGAATGTAAGTTCGGTGATTCCAAAGTTCGGACAAATGCACTTTCCGGTAATTCAATGTTTTGACAGATGCAAATTCGGTGATTTAAAAGTTCGGGGATTCAGAAGATAGGACAAATACAAGTTCGAGAAATCGAAATTTTAAACAAATGCAATTTCTTCGATTCACATGTTTTAGCAAATGCGAGTTTGGTGATTTTAAAGTTATGACAAATGAAAATTCAGGTAATTATAAATTCTTATAAATGCAAGTTCGGAAAATTAAAAAATCGGACAACGAAATTACGGGCAATTGCAAATTCACTGATTAGGGGGAAGGGGGTATACGAATATCGACAAGGCCTTTTCAATAAGGTTCCGTGCGTACACTTGTAGTGTATGTAACTCTTAGAAATTAATAAATTAATTCTTAAAATTAAAATAATTAATCCTATTGAAGAAATAGTATTTCATAATATGTAACTATGTTGATAATCAGAATATCGACATGGTATTCTACTTAATCCTCAAACATGTTGGAAACTATCGATCTCAACGATAAAGTCAGTTACGAATTTTCTTAAATTGCACATCAGAGTATTAAGAGGGAACCAGTTAATAAATATTGGACCAAAATTGCGTGATATATTGACAGCCTTGGCCACCAATATTGAGCAAGGTCTTGGCCTATCGTTACTTTCCCACTAGGTGTATTTTGGATTTCAAATCTCTCTAATGAAGCATACTACAGAGGCGCGCAGCGCGCGCCCTACTTTCTTCTAGTTATTTGTTACAATTGCGTTACCCATAAATACACCTGGGTTTGTGGTTGCTAACGGTATGTAACCCCAAAGTATGTACAGGATGTTCATTAATTCCAGTAAGCTGTATTTTTCTAGAAGTCTTAACCTGCATTAAAGAATTAATTACTTTATTTTTAATTAAATTTAAACCTGTTCCTGTTTCTATCATAATGTGAACTAGATTTTGAACTTCTTTTAAATTAATAAAAATTGATGGAATCATATTGCCTTTTCTAAAATTAAACTTGACAATTTTTGTTGGTTTTTCACCTTCATTTTCAGGTGCATTTAATCCTGGGTTACCTGTCCCACTGCACCTTGATTGGGACGGTTCTGATCATTTCCCTGATTTATTGGAGATGGTAAAAATGAACGCCGATTATTTTCTTGGTATTGATTATTTCCTCTGAATGGACTATTTTACCTGTATTGATTATTTTCTCTGAATGGTCTACTTTCTCTGTATTGACTATTTTCCCTGAATTGGTTACTGTTACCCCTAAATTAACCATTATTATCCCCAAACTGATAATTATTACCCCTGAATTGATTATTTTGTCTGAATTGATTATTTTCTCGGAATTGATTATTATATTCTCTGCGCCTACAATCTTTTAATAAATGCCCCGGTTTTCTACAATAGTTACATGTTATATTGTTTCTGTTATTAAAAGACGCATTTAAAAAATTAGGAGAGAATTTTGTTCTAAAATTTTGCGATTGTTGCGTAGGTCTTCATGAATTTCCGCGAATTGGAGAAAAATTTCGTGCACGTGATGGAGATTCCCATCGACCTTAAGAAAATGAAGAATTTTCTCTATTTTGAGAGCTTATTTCCCCATTCTAGGGTGAAAAATTTCTACCACGATTTTGAGAACTTTGAATATTAATAAATCTTCGACAAGTGGCAGCAATGTGCCCTTTTAAATTGCAGATTTGACAAATTAAAGTTTCTACTTTTGCAAAGGTTACCTTTGATTCATTGAATTCACTCCCTATAAATTTCCCTTTTCTAAGCTCATTACTAGCATTTATTCTTCTTTCAGCTTCGATAGCTTTGCTGGTAGTTTCTTTAAAAATTATTGTTTCTGGAACCCTAATTTCAATTTCTTGTTTTAACACTCTACGAAAACATTGAATTAAATCCTTTTCTAAGGATTCGGTAAAAGTTTTGTCTAAAACCCCTTTATTATTTATTCGATGAGCATCATAGATTTTATCAGCAATTTCTTTCACGCGATTCGCATATGACAATACCGTTTCATTTTTCCACATGTAAATATTTTCTAATTCAACTTGTAACTGGTATACACTTTTCCGCGGCAAGTCAATTTTTCTTAATTGATTCGTTAAATCTTTAATGCTTTTAAATATTGTTCCATAAATTCCCAGTCTCGCTTCTCCCACTAATTTTCCGCGAATTAATTTTACTAAATTTTCCTCTACTTGAGGTGTATCTGGAATTATTTCCTTTGCTTCATCGCACCCCTCTATGAAAGCTGAAAGAGAGATATTCTTACCATCGAAAGCTGGTACTATTTCTAAGGCGTCCCTTAAAAAGACTTGCTGGTTAGACGGAACACTCATTTCGTCAAAAGAAATGCCTGTTAAAGAATTGTTGATTTGAGACTTTTTAATACTAGAGTTTTTGTTTTGAAGATCTTTTTGCAAATCTTGATTTGGATCTTTGGTTTTTATTGAATTTTTTTTAAGATCTTTTAATAGATTTATTTTACCAATTTTTTCATCAAAAGTGTTATCTTTTAATGAATTTCGCAAAAGTTTCCTTAATTCGGCTATTTGTTCTAAAGAAGATTTATTAGGAGTAGAAAACTTTAAACTATTATTAGGATTTAATATTGTTTTATCAAATTTATAACTTTAGAAACTACTAGATGGTTCCTCAGAATCGAAATTATTATTTCCTACTCTTTTTACTGGTGGTGAAAAAACAACCTTAGGATTTGTAGACTCCCCAAAATTAATAAATGTTTGACTTTTTTCCTGTTCTGCTAGTGTTATAGCTCTACCTCTAGTTAGATAATCACTAGTCGTCTTTTGATTTTTAACGTTCATGAATATACATTTAAATGAGTATACAACCAAGGATTCAGATTTATTATAAAAGAATTTAATTTTCTCATAAACGACTTAACAAGTTTACAAGTTTGATCATCAAGACAAGATCTAGTACTTAAATACCATAAACAATATTTTTAATACTTTCCAATAAATATAGAATCGTATAAGATTCCTTTAATTACAAAATGCTTCAGCCTTCAAAATTTCCTACAAATAAAATTTTACTTAATTTTTGCTTCAACTTGGATTAATATATTTTCAAAATATTTGGAAAATTCTTCTTAAGTTTTAAATTCTTGAATTTTTATCTGGTTTATTATACTTATTGAATTATATCGCTTTTGTATTTTTTTCCGGCTCGAGATCTAAACGGTTTTCTTTGCTTTTCATTGAACATATTTACTAGAAAACATTTTATATCAATTTTTAGAAAAAATAAAATTTTGAAAAATGTATTTATTTCAAAAATTTTTTATATGCACTTTTGATATTTTAGTTCCAAAATATTAAGTAAATTGAAAAAAAAATTGCTTTCAAATGTTAAATTATACAAAAAAAAATTTAAATAAGGATGTTTTGGAGCTCTTGATTCACTGCCAAAAGGCGATTCCTCAATTTCTCTTAGAAATGTTTCATCTGCCGAAAGGCTAAGAAACGTATCTATTCTTTTCCAAACTTAAATGATTAATATTGAATATTTCGAATTTTTTAATCGCAGCCGAAAGGCGAATCCCCATAAATTCTTAGAAATCGTTCTGACAGGCCGAAAGTCGATCTAACGTTTTCTACGTTTTGCCAATATTAATAAAAAGAAATTTATAATTTGTTAAATATTCAATTTTATTAAAAGAATTTAACATAAGAATTCAATCCAAGCTAAATGCACAATAACGAGATTATTTTGTAATTCGAAATTTACTACACTAGAACTTCAAAAGTGCGCGCTACGCGAGCCAAGTTTCACGAAACTAATCACTATGTAAAAAATTATTTACAATAAATTAGAATTTTAAAGTATGGTATTATTCTTCTTCTCTATGAGAAATCTTATGTGAATCAGTTTTTGCATATTTATTAAATCATGAAAAGCATGAGATGTATTTCATTATAATTATCTATTTTTTGGAGGAAAATAAGGGCCCCATTCACGCCCATTCCTGTGAGGTACAACCATTATTAGCATTATACTTAAATGGCACATACAGGAAAATTTCTTTTCGAGACATGTGTACAATTTAAGTACGGCGCATTTACCTCTCCATTAAAAAAAAGGGGAAGAGGAAAAGTTGCGTGGAAAATTATTTCCGCGCAGTTGCAGGCGCGGACCCAGAAAGCGACCTTAGGGGGGGGGCCATCCCGTGATAACATTGTATTTTTTTGCTCATCAGATGTAAGTTTGTAGGGTAGTTGTGTGTTATAATTTTACAATTGGGGGGGGGTGGCGATACGCCCGTCCCCCCTCCCCCGGATCCGCGCCTGCGCAGTTGTGTTTTCCGGTATTAATCTTAACATTCTTATTTTAAGCGGAATAATTGAAAATTTAAATAATAGATATAATTATCATTTAATCTTAATAAATTATGCACTTTTCTTTCATCTGTTGCACTTTCTCCGCTTTCCATGTCACTAATGTTTTTATGTATATAATCTATGTATGTAAGATAATAAAACTGTATAAAATCATATACTAATTGTCCTATTCGTCAGTTCATGAAATTCATAATTTAAAAGTTCGCCTTTCACTGCATCCAATTCTGATGAAATTGTCCAATTTACCTATTTGTCAATCACAGCGACCTGCCTTGAATGTTACAAATGATTATTCAATTACTTACTTAAATTTTATGGAACCTGACTCTAATGAAATGAACTTCTTACCCAGACATGAAAATATTTTTGTTAGAAAGAGCGAATTTAAAACTGCATAACATATAGTTATAATTAAAATAATATAAATAATAAGAAATATAAATAGAAATATAAAAATGTGTAAAAGAATTGCACTTTGAGGATTTATTTAAAAAAAATCAAACACTTTTTTCTCGAAATCGCTCTGATTGGCAAAATTGTAGGTAATAAGGAACTTAAAAATTATAAGTTTTCCATGATTGGATGTTTCCAAAAGCACAAAAAACGAAAACGAGAATAAAACTGACAGACTTGCTATAGAAAATGGCCGCGACACGTCACATGTGTCTCTTGAGATATACGTGTGACGTATAGTGGCCATTTTCTATAGCAAGTCTGTCAGTTTTTTTTCCGTTTTCGTTTTTTCTGCTCTTGGAAACATCCAATCCCGGAAAACTTATAATTTTTAAGTTTCTTATTACCTACAATTTTGTCAATCAGAGCGATTTCGTGGAAAAAGTGTTTGGTTTTTTTTAAATATATTCTCAAAGTGCAAATTTTCACCAAAGGAGGGGAAATTCTTTGACAAACACTGTCGGATTTGTCCATCGATCGTCCTTAAATGCAAAAAATGTGGTGGTAAACCAGGTGGTGATAGAGTGTTTAAGTAATCAGGTAGAATGACTTCATGATCATTATTATTATCACGATTATCTACACTGTCAATACTTCTTGAAATGGTATTCAATGGTCAAGACAATTTCAATTAATATTGTTAGACTTTAATATAAATTTGTATCGAGGCGTGTCTTCAGTGCTACCAATGTATTTTTCTTACTTCGTGTTTGTTGGGTTGCCTACACTTATATTGAGAGTTCAGTTCACCTCAACTCTTTCTAAGAGCATGAGTTTATCGGGATTGCTGTGTATCTTTCTATCATTAATAAATGCTTAAATCTTGTTCAGTATTTAATTAAAGGTTGTACGTTATTTGGCCATAACTCACTTTAATAGGTTATGGGCCCAGGAGGACGAAAACTCCTGCGTTAAACGGTCAAATTGTAAAATAAGTGCAACGCAGAACGGACGCTTCTAGAACATTCGAGTATCGCGAACAAAGATGGCGTCAAGTGGTAGTGTTCGAATCGAGCCATTAAATAAAGACAATTTTGATACCTGGAAAATCCAGATAAAGGCTCTACTAGTGTTAAACGATTTATGGACATATGTAAATGGAACATTAGTTAAGCCGGAAGTTGTCGAAGGCAATGCAGCTGCGGTACAAGCAGCAAAAGCATGGGAAGATCAAGATCAGAAGGCCTTGTCAAATTTAATTTTAAGCATAAGCCCGTCGGAAATCAAGCATATTAAAGGGTGCGGTACATCTCACGAGTTGTGGACGAAATTGAGCACTATTTACCAGTCGCAAGGTCCTGCTCGAAAAGCTACACTTTTGAAGCAGCTTACCCAAAATCGCATGCGTGAGAACGATGACGTACGAGAACATTTGCGAAGATTCTTCGATATAGTGGACAAATTGGGTGAAATGGAGGTTGATATAAATCCCGATCTGTTGTCTATCATGCTTTTATATAGTCTCCCTCCCAGTTATGAAAATTTTCGATGCGCGATAGAGTCGCGAGACACATTACTGACCGCAGAGGCGCTGCGAATCAAAATTGTCGAAGAGAGAGACGCGCGCAAGTCTGAAAATTGTAGTGGGGAACCGGGCGCCATGTTTGCGAAGCGCCACTTCGAATCAAAACATAAACAAAACCGAAACAACAAATATCATGGGCGATTTAAGTTCAAGTGTTACAATTGTCACCAAACAGGACATAAATCTTCAGAGTGCAAAAATAAAGTGTCACGTGAAAGTACCGAGAAATCCAATAACCAAAATAAACAAGATAAAATAGGTTTATATGCTGATTCAGTTGTGTGTGAAGAATCGTTTAAAGCAACAGTTACACAAAGTGAGAGTGTCAAATGGTGCTTAGACAGCGGATGTAGTTCACACTTGTGTAAAAGTGACAATCAGTTTTTAGAGATGACGGAATTGAATCGTGGATTTTTAAATTTATCGAACAACGGATCGACTAAAATAGTGGGGAGAGGTACTGTAAACTTTGAGGTTTCGAACGGCAAGAAAATAACCGAAGTTAGTTTACATGACACCTGCTATGTTCCGGATCTTAGAACAAACCTCTTATCAGTCAGTAAGATCACGGATAATAATTTCGAAGTAAAATTTAAAAAGGATTTAGCGGAAATAACCGATACTGAAGGAAACGTCAGAATGATTGCACGCAGAATTGGTGGACTATATTATTTGTTTGAAAAGGAAGTAAGTAACTCTAACATAAATTCGGGTCTCTTAAGTGAAAGTGATACTTCAGCTGTTGACACATGGCATCGTCGGATGGGACATATAAATTATAGTGATCTCATTGAGTGTAACCAAAAGTGGACAAGTACACGGTATGAATTTCGTTGGCTCTGTTAAAAGTAACCCTTGTGATGTTTGTTTACGCGGAAAAATGACGAGACCGGCTTTTCCAAGAAAATCGAGTAGAGATACGAAGTTGCTTGAAATTATTCACACAGATCTCTGCGGTTCAATGCGCGTCGAGTCTATGGGCAGAGCAAGATATTTCGTCACGTTTACAGACGATTTTTCAAAGTGGTGTGACGTTTACTTATTGCATAGTAAAGACGAAGTTTTGAAAGTGTTTAAAGAATATGTCGCACGAATCGAAAACCAGACTGGGCATCGGATAAAGTATTTGCAATCTGACAACGGGGGAGAATTTGTCAATGACGAATTTGACAGCTTCCTAAAAGAAAAAGGAATTGGTCGCCGACTTACACTCCTTACACCCACCAGCAGAATGGTGTAGCAGAGAGACGGAACAGGACATTAATTGATATGACAAGGTGTCTTTTAATTCAGTCTGAATTACCATCGTCTTTCTGGGGAGAAGCCGTCAACACGGCCAACTATCTTCGAAACAGGAGTCCCTCAAATAGCCTCAAAGGTAAAACGCCGTTTGAAAAGTGAAATCTTCACCAAAGGAAAACTTGACCCAAGATCAAAAAGAGGTATTTTGGTTGGATATTCACATCAAAACAAAGCGTATCGAGTGTAAAGGCGACAAACGAAGAAATCGAGCTTCCTGTGTTATGCGAACCAGCTTCAACCGAGGATCAAGAATTTGTCAGATCAGATGACACTAATTCATCAGTGTACGAGGATGCTGCAGAAGATAATTCAAGAAGCGACGAAATTACTAGTGAACAGTTAGAAGAAAGTGTTGTAGAAGAGTCTGATAAAAGCGTCAACGATGGTTCCAACGAGATTGTTCACGAACGCTCACAGCGTCCCAGGCGAGAGGGCGAAACACAACAGGAACACAACGATCGATTATGTTCTCCTTGTGTTCTCACTGTCCGTTAGGAAAAGACATAACTGGTACACAAGTGGTGGGGGTATGTCTCAGTTGTGTTTCCACATCTCGCCAGGGGTGGTAGAGGTAGACCACGAATGATCAAAACTGGATTCACGGGGAGACCTAAAAAACAGTTTCAAACAGCGGCATGTATCGAAGATGTCACTGAAACCAGTTATCTGGCAGAGATTCCATTGGAAGGAGCAATTCAGGGACAAGACTCAAATGAGTGGTATCAAGCTATGATTGATGAGCATCGATCGCTTATCAAAAACGATACGTGGGCCTTGGTAGAACGTTCTGATGAACACGATGTAATTGGAAGCCGGGTGATCCTGAGAAATAAATATGATCAGAATGGATGCCTTGAAAGAAGAAAGGCTCGAATAGTTGCACGAGGATTCGCGCAACGTCCAGGAGTGAACTGCACTGAAACTTTCTCACCCGTAGCTCGCATCAGCTCAATACGAACCATTGTAGCTTTAGCAGTGGAATTTGAAATGGATCTACATCAAGTTGACATCACTACAGCCTACTTAAATGGAGTACTCGAAGAGGAGGTTATTATGGAAGTGCCGAAGGACACCAAGGAAACTCTGGAGCGACTCATCGAATTGAAAATGGATAATTTCATCAGAAGTAAGGCAGTTCAAATACTAGAAAGCTTGAAATCCGGAAATAAAGTCTGTAAACTCAAGAAGGCTTTATACGGATTAAAGCAGGCTGGAAGATGCTGGAATTCGAGAATCAACGAAGTCTTGCCGAAATTCGGAGCGATACCATCTCAAGCGGATCCTTGTCTTTACTACAAAGGAACAGTAGTAAAGTAAGTAAACGCGCTTCGAGGGGGAGTGTTAGACTTTAATTTAAATTTGTATCGAGGCGCATCTTCAGTGCTACCAATGTATTTTTCTTACTTCGTGTTTGTTAGGTTGCCTACACTTATATTGAGAGTTCAGTTCACCTCAACTCTTTCTAAGAGCATGAGTTTATCGGGATTGCTGTGTATCTTTCTATCATTAATAAATGCTTAAATCTTGTTCGGTATTTAATTAAAGGATGTACGTTATTTGGCCATAACTCACTTTAATAAATATTACCGTCAAAATAAATATAAATTAATAAATAAAATTAATAAAAATAAAGAATTTGATGAGAAATAAATAATAAAATATAAAAATAAAAAAATGTTGCGTGCGATGGAGATCGATCTCTCGGCGTGTGGGTTTGTAGGCGTTGCTCTTGGCCGCTGAGCCACGGGAGATTGAATCGGTCGATTTTAAAGAGAAATAATCAGAAAAATGACCAAATGATGGAAAATTAATAATTTTAATAAAATAAATAAGAAAGTAATGTAAATGAAAACATGAAATTGTAGCAAAATTGTTATATAGAAAGAATTATAAGAGTAATTTAACCCCCTGCCTACTGAAATGACCGTTAACGACAAAAATCGACAATTCGGACGCCTGGTGGGGACTATAGGAAACTCGTTGGATAGTGCGAGAGTGGGGAGAAGTAACCGTAGGCAGAGGGTTAAGTTAGTTTAAGTCTAAATAAGAAGAGTTTCGTTTAGATTATTAGAAAATTGATAATAAATTAGAAATATTGTTTGAATTTTAATCGAAAATAGTCAAATGATGGCAAATAAAATATGGAAAAGTAATGTAAAATCAGAAATTTTATAAACTAATTTTTCTTTGAAAAATTAAATAAATAAGGAAAAATTCGTTACAGAATGTTCTAGAAAGTTCTAGAAGCTTTCAAAATTGTTTACTTGCCGGTTTCATTTTGGAGGGAAGAATAATTATTCGTAAAAGGAACTGTCCCAAATAAATAAGAGCAAATTAAAGTAATAGAAACAGTTTGCGCCAAAATATCTAAGACCCGGGAGATATTTGACTTTTACCATATCCGGGATCAATAGTATATAAACAGGTGATTTTACAAGGGGGGTTTCTCTTCTTCTTCCGATACTTATCTGAAGGTGAGGTGCTGCCAAAGAATATTTCGACTAGAAATATTTTTAAAAAAAAATTGGAAGAATTACTATTCAAACATTTAAACATTCAACGTATTTTAAACATTCATCGAAATTATTGGATCTCACTATCTCTTGACAATGTGCATCTTTTATATTTATTAAATATTATTTTCAATTAATATTTAGTAAAGAAACAAATTAAATATCCCCTGTTTTTGGAGCTTTGCATGTTCTTAGTTAACATACCGGGTAACCATCCAGGATTATTTGATTTTAAAAGATTCCTTGTTGAATGATAAAGATTCAATAAACAATTTAACAAAAAGTGGAGTGTTGAGGGGAATGGCCGAGCCATGCTCACGACATGTACTAAAAGTTTGTTAAATTTATGATCCCTAGTCCTCCGTGTAAAAATAGGATTTTGCTGTAGGTTTGGCAACAACCAACTTTTTGAGCATAATAAATAAAAATAGGTTATGTTAGGTTATGTCTGTGTTTCACCTCTAATAACACAAAAACTAATAGACATAAACAAGTTTTGCTTTATGTGTGTGAAAAAGCAACTCAAATTCTATAGATTCATAATAACAATTAAAAATCGAATGTTTTGCAGCTAAGGTCCCTTTCACCTTGAATCGACACATATACTTAAGAAAATAGATTAGGGCATAGATTTATCCCCAAAAATTAGGGACTGTAGGCAGGATTAAATTTAAAAAAATAGAAATTTGAAACTGAAATATGAGAGATTAATTAAGAAATAAAATTTTGTTTTAGATTGGAATTTACAAAGATCACTCTAATTTGATACTATTTGGCTAATCGTTGTTTTTATTTTGATAAAGTAAGTTAAAATATAAATAGATACAGTTTAAATGGTTTTGTTTTGTTTTTGAAAGACATTTAACATTTCTAATTTGAAATAAAATGAAAATTTCTGATTTCTTAAATTATTGATTTAGAAATAAAACATTTAGATGCAATAATTAATTAAAATTTATGATTTGTTTATTCAATAAAAATTAAAATTAAAAATTCAATAATTAATTAAAATTATTATTTTATTTATATAAAAGAAAAGGTCATTCTTTCCGAGTCAATTAAAAAGCACAGATTCTGTTTTTTTCTTTCACGTTTCGACAATATCATTGTCCTCATCAGAAAAATTTTCCGAAGGAAGTCAAGCGTGAAACGCACGTGTAAATATAAAGTCACATTCTCGACGTCTCGAAGTCACATTCTTTGAGTCGAGAATGTGACTTTATATTTACACGTGCGTTTGACGCTTGACTTCCTTCGGAAAGTTTTTCTGATAAGGACAATGATATTGTCGAAACGTGAAAGAAAAAAACAGAATCTGTGCTTTTTAATTGACTCCGAAAGAATGACCTTTTCTTTTATATAATATTTCTCGACCGAGTGTTAAATTCATCTACATATTATTATTTTATTTGTTTAATTTTTAAATGTTTATTGTTCAGGTAGGTTGAGAAATCAATGATGAAGCTTGATAAAAAAATTATAAATTATTAATAAAATCAAATCTGAGATTCCTAATAAAATCAATTTATTTGTACAATAAGGAATATATACTAAAAATTAGAATGATTAAAGTTGAAATAAGAATTAAATTAAAGTAAAATTTGAGAAATCAGAAAATAAAAAAACAGGTGGCTAAATTCATGGCTAATTTCTTAGATGATTTATGGATTTAAATGTCCATTCTTTGAACTTATGTCCTTTTCTCTCGAAGATGCCTTGTCTTTCTTCTGTTTAAATACAGATTACCGATTCCCCGGTTTAGGAAAATAGAAGAGAGAACGATATATGGTTCAACTGGTACCCCTGGTGTCTTTTCTCTCGCTTCTCGATTATCTTCTTTCTAACGCATTCGCTAGACAATTCAGCGCCGGCTTTATTTTGATTTTTGCTCGTCTTTCGCGTGAAATTATATCAAATATTTTGTCTCTTTCTTTTCTGTACAGAAATATGTACACAAGTTAAATTCTTTCTTACTTATTGAAATAGAATGTAAAATATATTTTCATCGCTTCATGAATGATTTTAAATACATTTTATTCTAGGAAATTTAAATGTCTCAAATAAATAGAAAAATTAGGTGAAGGACGCATGAATTGAGTCATTTTAAATTTGGAATGTGTCATCCTGGATAATTATTTATTTTTGATTATTTTATTTTGAAAATTTAATTATGAAATAAGTAAAATTTTAACAAAATTAACAAAATTATAGATACCTTGTTTTTCGATTTTGTATTGTTTTGAAAAATAAAAATTTCTAAAAATGGAAAGCGATAAAAATAAAAAAAAAGAGTCCAGTTAAATTATCTGAATCTTTCGAAGCATCGGAAAGTAATGATTTAAATGATTTAATTGATCTTGATCCTTTTTTAAATAAAAATAAAAATGATCAAGAAGACAAAGAAAAGGAAAATACTAATAAAGATCAAAATAATGAAAATGATGATGAGGAAGGTCCTTCAGACGATGAATCAGATGATGAATCTGAAATTGATATGACTGAAGGTGAATTAGAGCAAGCTGAGAAAGGCTTAGATGATATGATTAGAAGATATGAGGAAGAAATAAAAGATTTAAAAGTAAATTTAAGAAATATTTCACAAACAATTAAATTCAAAAATAAAAAAGCAGCTGAAGATAGAAAAGGTATAAAAACGAGATTGACAAATACGAATGAGAAAATTGAACAAAATAAAGTAATTTTAAATAAAGAAATTGATAAAAAAAGTGGAGTTGCGAAAACGAGAATGCGACAATAGTAAAAATAAAATTGAAGAAAAGTTAGTAGAAACACAAACTAAACTAAAAACATTAGAAAAAAGGTTAGTAATATTTATTTGGTTAATGAAGAAAATTCGATTTCGGTTTTATCAAATGAGCGAAACATTTTAGAAATCACACAAAATCAAAAAGAAATTGTGACAAAAATTGATAAAATTCGCCAAACAAATAATAGTGGTGGCATGGATAAATCGTCGTGGTTGAAAAATATGCCAGTGCCGAAATTTAGTGGTCGCGAGCGCCCTATGGTTTTTCTTAATGATTTGTTAAAATATTTAGAAGCGAATAAAGCATGGGAAGATGATTTTAAATATATAATTTTAACGTGTCTAGAGGGTTTCGCTAAAGAATGGTGGAATTTAGTCTCGACGCATAACGACAATTTTGAATCTTTTAAAGAAAAATTTATTAAGCGTTATTGGAATGAAGAAATAAGATTCAAAATAAGTTCAAATTTGCAATTCGGGGTTTACGAAGCTTCTGGTAGATTATCCAGAACTGCTTATGCTATTAAATTAATAAATAATGCAAAAGATTTAATTCCACCACCTTCGGAAAATGAAATTGTTTTGAAGATATCTAGACATTTTGAAGATGAAATTAGAACTGCGATAATAATTTGAAAAATACAAACAGTTGAAGAGTTAATTGATTTATTAGAAACTTTTCATTCAGCCGGTCCATCGAATTCATCTCGAAATTTCACTTTCGGAAGTTCTGGTCGTTTTCAAAACACTACAAATAATACTAATAATCGCAGTAGCACGAATCAATTTTCACAGGGAGATAGAAGTAATTTTAATCCGCGTTATCAACAACAAAATAGAGTTCAAAGTAATCCGAATTTTGGTCAAAATAGTTCAAGTTTTAATCAAAGTAATTATCAAAATTTTAGGAGAGAATTTAATAACTAAAATCCAAATTTTGCAAATTCACAAAAAGGAAATTTTAATAATTATATTAAAGGTAGTTTTAATCCAAATTTTAATCGTTTTAATAATCAGAGTAACTATACAAGATTTAATCAACAAAATAATTTACCTGATTCAACAACAGGTAATGATAGACGCGAAAATAATTATTCTCCCCGCAAAAATAGATTTCAGGGAAATTATGGTCAAAATTATAATCAAAATTCTTATAGTCAAAATCGGCAAAATTATAGTAACGGTTATGTTGAAAATGGACGCTATGTTCCTAGATTTAATCAATCAAATGAACAGATAGAAGTTTTCAACAAACTGATAATACAGAAAACTGTAAAAGAAATTTTGTAAATGTCAATAATGAAAATTTGCCAAATTCTAACTCTCGAGAAGAAATTAATAAAGATTGTCAAGCAAGATGATTTTCAAATTCGGGAAACTTGTAAACCTCGGGTTTAAAAATGCCGAGTTAAACGTAAGAAGCCCGAGATCAACTGAGTTCCTATCCTATAAAAGAAACGAGTACTGAAGGTCAGCGTTAAACGGAAAAGCGTTAACAGTTAACGAAAAAGGATATTTTATACCTGGTTCCTTGGTTAGGGAGAGAAGATATTTGTTAAAAGTTCACGGAAAAGGAAACTCTCTGCTCATTATACAAATTACCTTAAAATTTTAATTTTATATCTTAATACAGACAATAGACTACCTGCAGGGAGTCATCATCATTAGAGCAAACCCTTGTATAATGAGGGTTGATGGCTTTAGGAAAAGAGATAAAATTTTCGAGTATTATTGAAAAGAGAAAAAATAAATTATATTCTGAAATTTTACCTCATTACTCAAATATTCTTCAAATTAAAAATTTTCTTTCTAAATACGAACAATAGACTAAATAAGTTTTCGAATAAGGTTTTCGAGTCAACCCTTGCATAATGAGTGTTATAATTGGTTTTGGAAAAGAGAAAAAATTTTCGAGCTTCAACGAAAAGAGTGATAAATACATTAGTGCGTGGTATAGAAGTACATGGTAGTGAAAGTTATCAATGAATAAAACTTGAGTGTGTATAATGTGAAAGTGAATAATGCTACTTATTGTGTATTTTTTATTCAGTGTTTATAATAGAAATGTGTTTAATGTGAAAGTGTATAGTATTAATATGCTTATTGTTTATTAGGAGTTTGTGTTGAATAGTTCTCAATGCGGTGAACAAAAATTACTTATTAAAGAAATGAACTGTAAGTGATAAATAATAAATAATAAAGTGACTCTAATAGTAAACATACAGTAAAAATTAAATGTGAAAAGTGACTGTGATTCAAGCGAAAGTGTGCAAAATGTGTTGACTAAAGTAACAATATTTAGAAAGTGTTTAAATTTTTTATTTTTAATAAAGTTAGTGTTATGAAATGCTAAAAGTGTCCATAAAATGGGATTGTTTATTCATTAAAAAAGTGATTGATAACTGTTTAATAAATAAATTAATTGCAAATGTTTAATAAATAATAAAGTGATTATAATGTTTTTAAAGAGTCGTTACAGTGTAAGATAAGTGTTAATAATATAATTATATAAAAGAGGTGAGTTAAAGATATAAGACAATAACATAAGACAATAACATGAGACAATTACATGAGACAATGATATGAAATAAACAGATAAAAGAATGAGATAAATGAGGTAAAAATATAAGATAATAGCATGAGGCAATGTGATGAGATAAACATGTGAAACAATAAGAGAGATCAGGTAAAAAGACCGAACTATGAGATGAGACAAATAGATATGAGATAAACATATGAGATACAGAAACAAAAAAACATTAAGACTTGAAATATAAAGATACTTTGATGACATGTAGGCTAAAGAGGTGATTATGGAGTTAGATCGTGAGAAATAAAAAATAAGATTCATTTTTTGTTAATTTTTTTTTTAAGTTGTTTTTGAAAAATAATTTCTCAGTTAAAGAAGAGATATTTCAATTTAAATTATAAAGATTAGGATATTCGTAATTGGGAAATGCTAAATGACAATCACATGTATAAGTTTCAGGATTTATTGAAACTTTTTTCAGGTGGTAGTTTTTAAAAACAAATTACAGGATATTTAGAAATGTTAGATGAAATTATAGCAATTAATAAGAATAAATCACATATTCAAATATTGTTTAGTGGAAATCGACTTTTAGGTCACTGAATTTGCACTAACTATAATGGAAATGAAAATTTTGTTTATGATAGTCTTAAGGAAGGATGTTTAAATGAACATCAAAGAGAATATTTATGCAGGTTATATCCATTTAAACCTAATGTAGTTTTATAAGAGTACAACAACCAAATTTTGTTGATTTTGGTGTGTATGCCATTGCGTCTGATGTTTCTTTATATTTTAATATTAAACCTGAAAATATTGTATACAATTATGCTTTAATAAGAACTCATTTGTATATGATGTTTGAAAAAAATGTGTCATCTCATTTTCGGAAAATTTTACAAAATTATATAAACTTGGAATTAGCAATATCGAATAAATAAAAAACAATAATTTACATGTAAGTAATGTAAAAGATGCGACACAGAAGAGAAAATTAGATTATTAAACTAATGACGGCTCTACAGAAATGAAAGGAGATAGTAGTAGTCCTTCATTACATACAAAAATAGAACAGAAAAAAGTTGTTAATATTCCTGACTATGAAACTAGAAAAAGCAGTACCAAATATAAAAAAATGTATTGTAAAAGACCTAAGTTAAAACGAGAGATGGAAAAGAGAGACAAATAACAAATTTGGAAAGTGTAAATAGTAACAGAATATCAATGTTTGTAAGAAAAAACATGTGGAAAGTGCGTCAAATTCTATTGAAGTAGTAAAAGAAGGTAATAATTATAAAATATTAGAAACAATAGTAGTAAGAAGATATTTTTTGGCAATTCTAATGATAAGAATAGAAAAACTAGAGCAGAATATCAGAAAGAATATAGTAAAATGATGAACAGATTTAAATTTTTCTAAAAAAAAACACACATAAATAGCGCTGTTCAAGAAGAAAAGAGAGATAATAATTCTGACAAATTAATAATTTCTAGCGATTGTAATGAGACAAGTAAAAAAAGTCGTGCAGAATATCAAAGAATGTTGAAAGTCAGTTAAAGTATCTTAAAGAAGTAGGAGGAGATGATAAGGATGAGAAATTACAAAGAATAGTGAGCCAGACAAAAATTGTTAACACCTCTAATCAGAAAATTATAAAAAAGTAGAGCAGAATGTAAAAAAGCTATCGTCAAAGTTTGAAATTGAAGCAGAAGATGTGCCATGATAAGGATGAAAATAATGAAATACTATATTCAAAAGATATACAGGAGAAAGATGTAAGGATTTGTGATGAGAAAATGAAAAAAAGTCACGCAAAATAACAAAAACAATAACCTAAAGATTAATATTAAAAAGAATCGTAATCGATGAGGAAAAAATAGATGTTTCGGAACATGAGGTAAAAAATGGAGTCATTTATGGAAATGAAAACAACATTAATATTCGTGATTTTGCTTATGTTGCAGTCATGGTGGTGTATCGTTGCCTTTAGAACAATACCCTCATGAATAAAAAAAATTGTAATTAAATTACTATTTTTAATATGAATGCTGAAGGTTTAATACCAGAGTCTTATGTAACGGTTTATAATACATCGATTAAACAATTGCAATTGGTTAGTCATTTAGATCCAAATGTTGAACCTTAAATATATCCTATACTTTATCCTCTAGGAAGCAAGGGTTATAGTCTCGATATGATTCGTACTCATAGTGACAAACCAACCAGAAATCAAACTGTACCCAGATCTACTTATATAAAATATAAAATAGGAGTAAGAGGCCATACCTTCAATCAATTCTTATATAGTGGAAGAATGTTTCAGCAATGGTTATTTGATAATTATGTCAAAGTTGAAAAAGTTAGGTTACATTTTTGTAAAAATAATCAAACAAAATTAAGAAGTGAAACTTACAAAGGATTAATTGATCATTTAGATAAACAAGAACTTGAAAATAATGTAAATGTTGGCAAGATGTTGATTCTGCCTTCAACATTTATAGGATCACCTCATAACATGTTAAAACAATATTAATATGCAATGACCATTATGTAGCTTTTTATGGTAGACCAGATTTATTTATAACAATGACATGTAGTTCAAAATGGAAAGAAATTTATGAATATTTATTACTTAATCAGACAGCTTCTAATAAACCTGACACGGTTGCAAAAGTCTTTCATTTAAAAGTAAAAAAATTAATGGAAACTATAGTAGATGATAAACTATTTGGACAAGTAAAGTCCTATGTTTATGTTATTAAATTTCAACAACGCGGTTTACCTCACATTCATTTATTGGTTATATTGGAAGAAGGTTCTAAAATATTAAGAGCAGAGAGTGTTGATCGGTAAACTTTTTAAAGTAAAGTTTTTAAATTGTATTAGGTATACCATAATTTTTTATAATTATTCTTGATATTCTTGATTTTATTCTTCATCTTTATTTTATTTAATTAATTTTTAATTAATCAAAATTTGCAAATTGATATACACGATGGATCAAAGATCACATCATTTTAAATTTATTGCAATGTCTTCTTATCATTAATTTTCTTTTTTTATTATATTATGTATTTCTTTTATTTTACATAATTATACACAAATGAAACATTGTTTTAAGAGGGAAACATCAGTTGCAATTTTCGAAAAATCGTTTTTTCTTTTTTTGCATTTTCTTAAGGTATAAATATTTAAAAATGTGTTTGTAAATTTCTAAGTTGATCATGGCTATTCGTCTTTAGTTTTACGCTTAGATTTACAGTTTTTGTACCCTTCCTTCATAATTTTAAAAACAGAAAGAATAATATGAGAAGCAAAGGTCATTTCAAGTATTTAACAAAAAATTACGTTGAAACTTTAAATGCGTTTTTCTCAAAATGACATTTTCAAAGTCGGTGATCATGATTACTCGAAAACCATTAAACCGATTTACTTAAAATTTAGTATGCTTAATTTACACATCTAAGTCGAGTAAGTGATCGAAGGATTTTTTTTATGCGAAACTTTTTTTTATATAGCTAAAAATCGACGGTTTATTTTAACGAAAATCATACTGTTGACTTTGACAGGTCACCATTTTGTCGAATTTTTTTTTTCTTCAAATCCTTCGATCACTAACAGGATAATTTTATTATAAATGTAAATCAATTTCATTTTTTCATTTGATACGAAGCATACTGGCAGAATTCTGATCGCAGCGAAACACCTTTTTTTAGATGGCGTCGCTTCAATGACTCACATCTTCAAAAGTTTTGGTTGAAAAACACTTTTATTTTTTTTTAATTACAATTTTTAACATGTGCTTTTTAGTAATAAATAGTATTCTTCAAAAAGTTTCATGGTTTTCTAGGAAAAAAATCTTGAAAAAAGCACTTTTTTTGTTACAACTGGTGTTCCTCCTTAAGAAATAATAAAATTTGGCGTGCGCTTTAGCGCGCGCGCTTTTTTTTCTAGTATATAAGAAACGAGTACTGAAATTAAGTGTTAAAATTTAACGGATAAGCGTTAACAGTTAACGAAAAAGGATATTTTATACCTGGTTCCTTGGTTAGGGAGAGAAGGTATTTTTTAAAAGTTTACGAAAAAGGAAACTCTCAGCTCATTATACAAATTACCTAGAAATTTTAATTTTATTTCTTAATACAAACAATAGACTACCTGCAGGGAGTCATCATCATTATAGAAAACCCTTGTATAATGAGGGTTGATGGCTTTAGGAAAAGAGATAAAATTTTCGAGTATTATTGAAAAGAGAGAAAATAAATTATATTTTGAAATTTTACCTCATTACTCAAATATTCTTCAAATTTAAAATTTTCTTTCTAAATACGAACAATAGATTAAATAAGCTCAACGGTTTTCGAGTCAACCCTTGCGTAATGAGTGTATAATTGGTTTTGGAAAAATTTTCAAGCTCTAACGAAAATAACGAAAAGAGAGATAAATACATTAGTGCGTGGTATAGAAGTGCATGGTAGTGAAAGTTATTAATGAATAAAACTTGAGTGTGCTTTGTTTATTAAGAGTTTGTGTTGTATAGTTCTTAATACGGTAAACGAAAAGTGTTTATTAAAGAAATAAACTGTAAGTGTTCAATAACAAATAATAAACTGACTCTTAAAAAGTAATAATGATTCAAATGAAAGTGTGCAAAATGTGTTGACTAAAGAAACAATGTTTAAAAAGTGTTTAAATTTTATATTTTCTTCTTATTTTCAATAAAGTTAGTGTTATGAAATGTTAAAAGTGTCCATAAAATGTAATTGTGGATTCATTAAAGAAGTGATTGATAACTGTTTAATAAATAAATTAATTGTGAATAACATATGAGACTATGATATGAGATAAACAGATGAGACAATGAGAAAAATGAGGTAAAAATATGAGACAATAGCATGAGACAATAAGATGAGATAAACATGTGAAACAATGAGAGAGATCAGGTAAAGAGATGTAATAATGATATGAGATAAATAGATATAAGATAAACATATGAGATACAGAAACAAAAAAACATTAAGGCTTGAAATATAAAGATAAAGATACTTTGATGACGTGTAGGATAAAGAGGTCATTATGGAGTTAGATCGTGAGTCATAAAAAATTCATTTTTTGTTAATTTTTTTTTTTGAAAGTTGTTTTTGAAAAATGAGTTCTCAGTTAAAGAAGACATATTTCAATTTAAATGATAAAGATTAGGATATTATTCGTAATTGGGAAATGCTAAATGACAATAACATGTATAAGTTTCAGCAATTATTGGAACTTGCATCAGGTGGTAGTTTCCAAAAACAAATTACAGGATATTCAGAAATGTTAGATAAAATAAAAGCAATTAATAAGAATAAATCATATTCAAATATTGTTTAGTGGAAATCGACTTTTAGGTCACTGGATTTGCACTTACTATGATGGAAATGAACTTTTTGTTCATAATAGTCTTAATAAAGGTTGTTTAAATGAAGATTAAAGAGAATATTTATGCAAGTCATATCTATTTAAACCTAATGTAGTTTTTTTAAGAGTACAATAACCAAATTTTGTTGATTGTGGTGTATAGGCCATTGCGTTTGCTGTTTATTTATATTTTAATATTAAACCTAAAAATGTTGTATATAATCATGCTTTAATAAGAACTCATTTGTATATGATGTTTGAAAAAAATGTATCATCTCATTTTCGGATAATTTTACAAAATTGTATAAACTTGGAATTGGCAATATCGAATAAATAAACAACAATAATTTACATGTGAGGAATTTAAAAGATGCGACACAGAAGAGAAAATTAGATTATCAAACTAATGACGGCTTAAGAGAAATGAAAGGAGATAGTAGTAGTCCTTCATTACATTTAAAAATAGGACAGGAAAAAGTTTTCAATATTCCTGACTAAGAAACTAAAAAAAGCAGTAACAAATATGAAAAAATGTATTGTAAAAGACCTAAGTTAAAAGGAGAGATAGGAAAGAGAGACAAATAACAAATATGGAAATTGTAAATAGTGACAGAATATAAATGTTTGTAAGAAAAACATGTGGAAAATGTGTCAAATTCTATTAAAGTAGTAAAAGAAGGTAATAATTATAAAATATTAAAAACAATAGTAGTAAGAAGATATGTTTTAGCAATGCTAATAAGAAATGTATAAAAACTAGAGCAGAATATCAGTAAGAATATAGTGAAATGATGAAATTAAAACGAAAAAGAATTGATAACAAATTAACAGAAATATCAGTTATGAAAGATGTTTGTTTAAGTAGTCAAACAGATTTAAATTTTTCTAAAAAAACACATAGATAGTGCTGTTAAAGAAGAAAAGAGAGATAATAATTTTGACAAATTAATAATTTTTAGCGATTGTAATGAGACAAGTAAAAAAAGTCTTGCAGAATATCAAAAAATGTTGAAAGTCAGTTAATGTATCTTAAGGAAGTAGGAGGAGATGATAAGAATGAAAAATTACAAAGAATAGTGAACCAGACAAAAATTGTTAACACCTCTAATCAGAAAACTAAAAAAAAGTAGAGCAGATTATAAAAAGGCTATCCACAAAGATTGAAATTGAAACAAAAGATGTGCTATGATAAGGATGAAAATAATGAAATACTATATTCAAAAGATATGCAGGAGAATTTATGAATTGTTTTAAAAAACACCGGACACTTTTAAAAAAAAAAAGGGCTATGGTAGACAAACGTATTTGAGATAAGGAATTTTTTAAACATTTGTTTTATGCAAACAAATGTTCCTACAAGCATCAAAATTAACTCCCGTTTTGACATTGCAAGATTTTCCGTAAAAGATGGCCGTCGCCATCTCACTTGAGGCCCATGTCACGTATCCCGTGCTCAGCTGACAAGCGGCGGCCATCTTTTACGGAAAATCTTGCAATGTCAAAGCGGGAGTTAATTTTGACGCTCGTAGGCACATTTGTTTGCATAAAACAAATGTTTAAAAAATTCCTTATCCCAAATACTTTTGTCTACCATAGCCCTTTTTTTGAAAAAGTGTCCAGTGTTTTTAAAAAAAATTCTTAAAAGGGAAATTTTTGAGCAAAGAAGGAAAAAGTGTTTCTACGCCACTCTCAGCTTTCGGGTTCCAACGTCCTTAATCAATTTTTATATGGTGGAAGAATGTTTCAGCAATGGTTAGTTGATAATTATGTGAAAGTTGAGAAAGTTAGGTTACATTTTTGTGAAAATAATCAAACAAAATTAAGAAGTGAAACTTACAAAGGATTAATTGATCATTTAGATAATCAAGAAATTGAAAATAATGTACACGTTGGCAAGATGCTGATACTGCCTTCAACATTTATAGGATCACCTCGTAACATGTTATTGAATTTCAAAAGCGCGGTTTACCTCACATTCATTTATTGGTTATATTGGAAGAAGGTTCTAAAATATTAAGAGCAGAGAGTGTTGATCGGTAAACTTTTTAAAGTAAAGTTTTTAAATGGTATTAGGTAAAGCATAATTTTTTATTATTATTCCTCATATTCTTTATTTTATTCTTCATCTTTATTTTATTTAATAAATTTTTAGTTAATCAAAATTTGCAAATTGATATACACTATGAATCAAAGATCACATCAATTTAAATTTATTGCAATGTCTTCTTATCATTAATTGTCTTTTTTTGTTATATTATGTATTTCTTTTATTTCCCATAATTAAACATATAAGAAACATTATTTTAAGAAATAATAAAATTTGGCGTGTGCTTTAGCGCGCGCTTTTGTTTCTAGTAGCAAATGATAAAAATAATGAAAATATAATTAATAATGAAAAAATAATTAAAAAAAAATGATAAGTCAGTAAATAATAATAATAGCGAAAATATTGATGAGAAAAATGTTAATAATTAAAATAAAAGTGAACAGGATGAATTAATAAATAACAATAATGGAAGTTGTATTGAAAATAAAAATTGTATAGTAAATAAGAATGTAGACAAAAACAATACAATCAATGTAGATAATAATGATATTCCGATACCACTAGACACGCGCAAAGAATTATTAGAAAAAGAAGATAATATTGATAATAATTGCACTTCAATCGATAAAAATTAAAGCATTATTAGATACCGGAAGTGAAGTTACGTGCATCTCGGAAATATTTTATCAAAATAATTTAGAAATTTTCAGAAAATGTGAAATATTACCTGTAGTTGGTGTAAAGGTTATTTGCGCAACTGGCGCAAAACCAACTAGAGTTAAACAACAAATTTATGTCAAGTTTAGAATGGGTGATTGGGATGAAATGTATGTGTTTTTAATAGTACCAAATATAAATAAAGATTGTATAATTGGAGTAGATTTATTAAAAAGAATTCAAAGTCAGATTGATTTTAAAAATAATGTATTAAGAGTTTATGATGGAGAAAATTATATGGAATAAAATTGCAAGAAGAAGAAAAGAAAAATATGAGAATTACTTTAGTAGATGAAAATGATTCGTTATTAAAAAGTCAAGAAAAATACTTTAAAATTGATAAAAATAATTCATATACAGTTGATGAAATTGGTATTATTAAAGACTATGGAAACATTCATTCTGAATTTGATATAACGGATGAAGAAATTGATAAAAAAGTTTCTGAATGCACATTATTAAATTTAAATGAAAAAGAGAGATTTGACAAGCTTATTTCGTGTTATAAAAGATTTTTTTCCAAAAAGCCCGGTAGAATTTCAATATATGAACACGATTTGGAAGTCAATGATTCAAGGCTATTTATGAAAAAATCTTATCCAGTTCCCATGCATATGTGAGATAAAGTAAATGTAGAAATTAAAAAGTGTTAGATTTAGGAATAATTAAAAGAGATACTACTAAATATGTAAGTCCGCTGGTGACAGTAGTAAAGAAAGATGGCTCAATTCGATTATGTTTAGAAGCTAGAAAAATTAATAACATTTTGATAAATGACTATGAAAGAGCAGAAACTACCGAAGTTTTATTTCAACGATGTTCAGGAGTTAAGGTTATGTCGTCTCTTGATCTTGTAAGTAGTTTTTGGCAAATTCCGTTGTCTGAGAATTCGATGAAATACACAGGTTATATTGTTGAAGGAAAATGCTATGTATTTACAGTAGTTCCATTCGGTTTAAAAACGAGTACAAGCGCACTTGTTAGAGCTTTAGATTTTGTATTATGCGGATTAGGTCAATATGTAATCACTTTTATCGACGATATGCTTTGTACATCAGAAAACATCGAGCAACATTTGATTCACTTAGAAAAATTATTTCGAAAATTAGAAGAAAATAACATGACTATTAATTTTGAAAAGTCACATTTTTTTCGACCGGAAGTAAAATTTCTAGGGCATATTTTAACCGAAGGCGGAATAAAACCGGATCCAGAGAAAATAAAGGTGATTAAAGAATTTCCAAGGCCGCGTAATTTAAAAGAGCTTCGTGGATTTTAGGGACTGATAAATTTTTATTCCAAATTTACAAAAAGTCATGCGCAGGAATCGGTTCCACTTTTAGAATTATTAAAAGGTGGGAGACGATGGGAATGGAATAAAGAATAAGAAGATGCATTTAAACGGATAAAAGAGTTATTTTGTGAATTCGTGATTTTAAGTTTTCCAGATCTTGATAAAATGTTTTATTTACAAGCTGATGCGAGTGACGTAGCGATAGGATCGGTTCTCTATCAGTTAGACGAAGATGGAGGTCAACTTCTGATTTCTTTCGCGAGTAGAACGCTTAAAGTAGCGGAGTTAACGTTTTTCACTACTGAAAAAGAATTGCTCGCGATTGTATGGAATCTAAATAAATTTAGATCGTATATTCTGGATGGAAAATTAACAATAATGACGGATCATATGGCGTTGTCATTTTTATAAATCTGTAGATTATTAAGTGGAAGATTATCTAGATGGGTCTTGGCAATTCAGGACTATGATTTTTCCATGAAACATTTGGAAGGAAAAGACAACATAGTCGGTGATTCGTTAAGTCGAATTCCTTTCAATAGTGAAACAGGTTTGAGTCATGACAGTAATGATGGAAAAATTTTTCTTTATAATCTAGCGAAAAGGCCGTCTTCGGAATTATGTAAAATATTTAAAAATTTCGAAGCAGAACAAATGAAAGACGCGATTCTTAGACAGAAAATAAAAGACGTAAACGAAGGAAAAACAAAGCGTTATATAATAAACGAGGGATTGTTGTATTTTCTTTCTGGTGATGATAAAAAACTTTGTTTAACGAAGGACACTATAAATCGTGTTATCGATGAGACTCATGAGATGTATGCTCATGTTGGTGCTCAGAGAGTTTTTCGTATGTTGAATGAATATTTTTATCATCCACACTTTGCGAAAGTAGTCAGACATAGAATGTCAAGTAGTGATTCGTGTCAAAAGAATAAAATTTCCAATCAAACTAATTTTTCGGAGATGAAGAATTATACTCCAGAAAAACCTGGCGAAATTTTATCAATTGATTTTTATGGTCCGTTACCAACTTCAAAAGGCGGATTTAAATATATTTTGTCTACTGTCGACGCGTTTAGTAAATTTTTTAGATTATATCCAATTAGAAAGATGACAACTAAAGCCGTTATTAATAAAATTTTCAATCAACATATTCCGCAGTACGGAAAACCATCTAAAATTATTACAGATCACGGGACACAATTTACATCGGAAGTTGGGAAAGAAAATCTACGAGAAGAAAATATTCAGGCTGTTTTTTCTTCAATTCGCCATCCACAAGGAAACATCGTCGAGAGAATTCATCGGGAGTGATCAAGATTTTTTCGATCTTTAATTATCAAGAAACATAATTCATGGTGAAGCTGGGTAAACATTATTGAAAATTGTATGAACGAGACACATCACGAAACTATAGAATTTACTCCTATTGAAATTCAATTAAACAAAAAGCCAAAAAGAATGTGGGAAAATTGGCTAGATTTGCCGCCCAAAACGGATGAATTAAATTATGAAAGGAAAATTGAATTAGTGAAAAACAATATAAGCAGAAAAGGAGAAATAAGAGCGGAAAAGTTCACTATTTCGCACAAATTAAGCAAATTTCAAGTTGGGGATAAAATCCTGATTAAATTATTAAACAGATCTGATAAGGAAAATAAAATATTGGCAAAATTTCTGCAGGTCTACGAAGGACCATACGAAATCAAAAAAGTAATCAAAAAAGGGACCTTCATCGTTTGAGATCCTGGTAAACAAGAAGAAAAGGGTCAATTTCATTTACAAGACATTAAAAAATATATTCAAAGACAATAAAGTGAAGTGAAATATTTTTTTTTAGTGAAGTGAAATATATCAATAAATTAATAAACAATTAATAAAGTGAAGTGAAAATTATCAATCGTGATTAAATTAATTAACAAAAAATGATTTAACGATAATTGATCATTTGAAACAATTTATAAACTTAAATCGTATGGAATTTATTTATTTTAAGTGATCAGTAACGCAATAATTTAAGAAGAGGATTTAGCATATGAAAAAGTGATAGAGACACTAATTAATTAGAATAAGATAATAATGTAAATTAGATATTTAGTATAAAATAAAAAAAATAAAAAAATAAAATCTGTTTATAGTTAAAAATAGATAATAAAAGCAAAGGGAAGATAGAATTTTTTTTATAACTTAATAATATTTATAAAACTTAAATTTTGGCTAGAAACTTTGAGTATTCAAGGTATTTAAAATGGCTTAATACATTTTTTTTTTTATTAAAGGAAATTAAATTTGAAATTCACAATATGAAGAACAAGGTTTTTATAAAAATATTACATATTTTAAATTAATCAATAACAATAAAGTAGAAGTAAAATAGATGAAAGAATAATTATAAAAAGTAATAGTGTTAATATATTTTTTAGAATGCCTTTCTCAGATAGAGGTTTGCAAACCAATGAGCACCACTTGGATGAGGAAGATTTAAGAGGTGTATCAATTAAATCGAAAATAAAAGGTTTTAAGGATAATTTAAAGTTTGTCTCACCATTTAATAAAAGAAAATATAAAAAAATTAATAAAGAGACACAAACTAATGTATATGAAAATAAAGTATCTGTAGGAGAAACGTATAAGTTTGCGTCAAAGGGAAAAAATGTACCAAAAATAACAAGCATTGTAATTTTGGAAAATCACAAAGTAAACATTTTGAAAGAACAATTTTATACTTTTAAAAAAAAAATAAATGGATAAAAACAATAAATGTCTTATTATTTTAGGATTTTTTTTAATAATAAAAAATGTATATTTTTTTAATATAAAAAAAAAAGTTATGATTATCCAGGAAGATATTGCATGTTTTCTGATTATTATCTAATTTCATAAAGGGTAAAAGAATGATCTACAAGTAAAATATTATTAGATTCTGGATGCTGAATATTTATTTTTATATTTCAAATTTTTTTTATTATTTTGTTAATAGAATGGAGGTGATAGTAAATTTTGTGGAAGGAGAAAGCTATGTTATAAAAATAACTTCGGCTGTTAGTCCATCGGAGTTTCATGGAAAAGTATTAATGTTTTATAATGAATACCTATATATGATAGATGAAATGAATGAAATATACGAAAAAGAACCAGAACCTAGCAAGGTTCACGCACGAAGCTAGATTATATTGCGAATGAGGCAGAAATTAAATATAGATTCGAAGATATACCATCATCAGAGGATGATTCGGATTAAAAGGAAAAACTACTAAGAAAATTCTTTTTCGGGGAAATTTTTTTTTTATTAATGTTAAAATTTTTTGTTTTTATTAAAATAATTGTTAGTGAAGATTGTTAATTTTATTAGTTAAATTAATTGTAGATATATATTTTATGCGTCGTAATATAAATAAATGATTTTTTTTAAGGTTTAAACAAAAATACATTTATTTATGGGGGGCATTGAAAAGGTATTATTTATATTTTTCTTTTTCTTTTCTTTGGTTGTCAATGCAATTTTTCGGAAATAAAGCACGAAATTTAATTTATTTTTCTTGTAAGTGTGCTAATTTTTTATTAAAAATTTTCACATTTAGGGGGGGCATTGAAATGGTATTCAATGGTCAAGACCATTTCAATTAACATTACCGTCAAAATAAATATAAATTAATAAATAAAATTAATAAAAATAAAGAATTTGATGAGAAATAAATAATAAAATATAAAAATAAAAAAATGTTGCGTGCGATGGAGATCGATCTCTCGGCGTGTGGGTTTGTAGGTGTTGCTCTTGGCCGCTGAGCCACGGGAGATTGAATCGGTCGATTTCAAAGAGAAATAATCAGAAAAATGACCAAATGATGGAAAATTAATAATTTTAATAAAATAAATAATAAAGTAATGTAAATGAAAACATGAAATTGTAGCAAAATTGTTATATAGAAAGAATTATAAGAGTAACTTAACCCCCTGCCTACTGAAATGACCGTTAACGACAAAAATCGACAATTCGGACGCCTGGTAAGGACTATAGGAAACTCGTTGGATAGTGCGAGAGTGGGGAGAAGTAACCGTAGGCAGAGGGTTAAGTTAGTTTAAGTCTAAATAATAAGAGTTTTGTTTAGATTATTAGAAAATTGATAATAAATTAGAAAATAAGTTGTTTTGAATAAAATAAAAAGTATAAAATGCAAAAAAATAACTAGTTAAATAAGATTTGTGAAAATTTAACAATAAACAATAAATATTAATTTGTTTATTAAAAAATTGTTAATTAAGACAAGAAATATTGTTTGAATTTTAATGGAAAATAGTCAAATGATGGCAAATAAAATATGAAAAAGTAATGTAAAATCAGAAATTTTATAAACTAATTTTTCTTTGAAAAATTCAATAAAAAAGGAAAAATTCGTTACAGAATGTTCTAGAAAGTTCTAGAAGCTTTTAAAATTGTTTACTTTCCGGTTTCATTTTTGAGGGAAGAATAATTATTGGTAAAAGGAACTGTCCCAAGTAAATAAGAGCAAATTAAAGTAATAGAAACAGTTTGCGCCAAAATATCTAAGACCCGGGAGATGTTTGACTTTTACCATATCCGGGATCAATAGTATATAAACAGGTGATTTTACAAGGGGGGTTTCTCTTCTTCTTCCGATACTTATCTGAAGGTGAGGTGCTGCCGAAGAATTTTTCGACTAGAAATATTTTAAAAAAAAAATTGGAAGAATTACTATTCAAACATTCAACGTATTTTAAACATTCATCGAAATTATTGGATCTCACTGTCTCTTAACAATGTGCATCTTTTATATTTATTAAATATTAATTTTGATTAATATTTAGTAAAGAAACAAATTAAATATCCCCTGTTTTAGAGCTTTGCATGTTCTTAGTTAACATACCGGGTAACCATCCAGGATTATTTGATTTTAAAAGTTGGTTTGGCGACAACCAACTTTCTGCGTATAATAAATAAAAATAGGTTGTCAATAAACCATAAAAAATATATATATACTCAAGAAAATAGATTAGGGCATAGATTTATTCCCAAAAATTAGGGACTGTAGGCAGAATTAAATTTAAAAAAATAGAAATTTGAAATTGAAATATGAGAGATTCATAAGGAAATAAAATTTTGTTTTAGATTTAACTTTTCTAATTTTAAATATAATGAAAATTTCTGATTTCTTAAATTATTGATTTAGAAATAAAACATTAAGATGGAATAATTAATTAAAATTTATTATTTGTTTATTCAATAAAAATTAACATTAAAAATTCAATAATTAATTAAAATTATTATTTTATTTGTTTAATTTTTAAATGTTTATTGTTCAGGTAGGTTGAGGAATCAATGATGAAGCTTAATAAAAAAATTATAAATTATTAATAAAATCAAATCTGAGATTCCTAATAAAATTAATTTATTTGAACAATAAGGAATATATACTAAAAATTAGAATGATTAAAGTTGAAATAAGAATTAAATTAAAGTAAAACTTATTATTTTCTTTTCTTATCGTCAAAGACGCTGATGTCTTAAAAGAGAAAAACTTAATTTCTCGATTTTATTAAACTCTTAATCTTAAGGCCGTTGGAGACAGAGAATCTGCCGTGGTTGACAGTGGTTCTCAAACACGGCCCCCATGTGTTTGGAACACTTAGGAATTTTTTTCGACTAAACCCAACATTTTATCCAGAAAAGGAAATCGTACTGCAAATTCTATTGAAATAAAGATTCTGAAATCTCTACCTACAATGAATCTTCAAGTTTGGCAATTTTTTCCGGCCAAACCCGACACTTTGTCCAAAAATAGGTCCCGTACTGCAAATTTGAATTTAAAAAAAAGTTAAATCTCACTTAGTTTTTGAGATTTAACTTTTTACGTGGCGTCAGTTTCTCGAGGAAAAATAAAATCACTTGACACTACACTCACTGATTCCCACTTTGACAATTTTTTCCGGCAAAATCTGACACTTTTTCGGAAAATGAACACCGTACTGCACATTTAAATTTAATTACAAATTTTATACGCACTTTGTTTTCTAGATTACACTTTTAATTTCGCGTCAGTTTCTCGAGGAAAGTGAAAAACTTTTCAGTTTCTTCAAAGAATCTGTCAAACAATATAGTTTGTTGTGCGCTGTTCTGATGCGGCATTTTCGGGTACTATTCACCTCAGCGCTGGATTTGAAATTATACACAGACATACATTATATCCATTATGTTATTTAACCTGATTATAGAATTCGCTTCTTAGAGACAGAATGTAAAGTATTACATAAATAATTTATATCAAGTTCCAAAAATGACTTTACTGACTTTTTAAAAAAAATTGAAATTTGCTTGTTATTTCAAGTAAAGTTTGCTCATTGAAAAGACGTATTTAAAATACTTCAAATAATGCAAATTCAGGAAGTAAATAATTTAATGCAAATTATGCATTAATAATTTCTAAACCAATGAAATATTTGTTAAAATCTAAGAGTTTCAACACAAAATAGTAGGGTTAATTTAGTTTAAAAGAAGAATGCAACCCGCCTTACATAGGAGATCGTAAATAGAGATTGTATAGGGACTAAAATAATTGTTTTATTTTTAAAACTAAATAAACAGAGTACCTAATTAATAAATATTTTCTGTTGTGAAAATTAAAGAAAATAAATATTAATCAAATTTGTTATTTATATTATTTTTACAAAATAATAAATCCAATTTTATATGATCTTAGAAACAAAATATGTTTTAGAATACATTTATTTGATTTATTTCATGCTACACTTACATATATCTTGCTTGTACAAGAAAAAAGTTTACTTCGTAAACTACGTAATTAAAATTAAAAAAATAAATAAATAAATTATTTATCAAGTAGTTTCATCATTTTATTTTTAAAAAATAAGAAATGCAATTTACTATGATTTTAAAAAGTAAATTATTTTATTTGTGAAAAATAAAATATTCAATTCAATATAATAAAAAAAAACAGAAATTAAAATTATTTACATTACATAAGAAAAATATTCAACTTTATTTTTCAAAAATAAAAAATTTGATTCAGCATAAAAAATTTGATTCCAAACAGTAAAAACTTATTTATTTACATTTAATATTTCAATAAACAATTGGAGAATTTAAGAATAGAAAATAAAAATTTATATATTACAATATTATTTATTTATATTAGTATATTTACTAGTATACTAGTATATTTATATTAGTATATATTATTGATATTATTATATTATATAATATCACAATATTTTTGATCCCACTTAGCTGACCACAGCTCAGACTGGCGCTCTCCCTCCCTCCTTAAATGTTTCTATTTCCTCCGATCCACTCTTCTCCAATTTCAATAAAGGTATCCCTGGTAGATGGCCGGAACCGTGGGAGAACGAATCTGGGTTCTTTCAGAGTACTCGTTCGTTCCCGTAGGGTTCTTTGTTGAATGTTGGCAAAATATAATAAAAATTGGGCAAAAGGGTTATTATTAGGAAAAAGTGTAACTTTCTTAATAAGATTGATAAGGTTTTGGGTGGCAAAATAATGTTTTTAAACAAAAAAATAGAAAATTCTAAAATTGATACTTTAAAGGTGTTTCCACACACGGCACGTGTCAACTTTTGATAGAGTTCGCGGCAGATTTAAATATGTCCATCTGATTTGGAAAATTTAAGAGTTAAAAACGTGTACATTTCTATAGAAATGTGCATTTAATTAGAAATGAAAATGTGTAATTTGACGAAGGAAGATAAAAAAGTGAATTTTTAAGTTAGAAATAATAAAGTGTAGCAACATATCCTGGCAACATAGCCTAAAAACAAATAATGTTTTTTTCCTAAAATAATTGGTATTTAATTAGTTAATTTATTATTTCATAACTATTTTCCTATTTTTTCTTTGAATCTTATCCTTTTTTCCCACTTCAAGTATAATAAGAAAATATACACATAAAATATAACCTCAAAGTGTCACATATTGTTTTTTATATCTCTCCCTAATGTAAATAAAAGTTAATATAAACAAATTAGAATTTTCCAAGTAAAATTAAGAGACATGTGTCTTTTCGATTTATAAAAGAAATCATTTATACACGAAATTTTAAGTATTTCAACTTTTTCTAAAAAAAAAAACCATTTTCAATTTGACTTTTGTGACATTTGAGACTTTTGTGTGTCATTTATTGTCAAATTATGAAAATCAATTTTCTTTTCTTGATTCTTGTTAGATACTATAAGTTTCTTTAAAAATCCTTATAAACTTTCTGAACATCTTAAAAATTAAAAAAGTCTCGACTAATTTTCCAAAACTAAAACAAAACAATTTTCTCGTAAACACCACCTACGACTCATATTGCTCAAGATTTAATATTTCTGGTATATTATCTTTCTCTAGTTTATTATTATTTTTTTGTAATTTACCTCACAAAAAACAAGTCCACAAAATTAAAAAATTCTAAATACAATACTTTGGTCACCAGAAAACAAAAATCTGGTTTTCGAGATTTTTCAATTTTTCTTAAAAAATAATATCATAATAAACTTTAATTAATTTTCATTTTTAATATTTATTTTAAGCTCTACAAAATACAATCAAATTATCGTCATATTATGTTAATTCCAAATATTAAAAATCTCAAATCTTTTTAAAAATTTCGAGTTTTTTATAAATAAGTATTTTTCTAAAAAATTAATTTCTTCAAGTTTCTTATAATTTTCTTGTAATTTACCTGCGAAAAAAACTGTAAATCAAATATTTTGCTCACCAGAAAAGAAGAAACTGGTTTTCAAGATTTTATGATTTTTTAATTTTTTTTTCAAAAATATTACCCTAATGAACTTTAATACAAATTTTATTTTTTTTCATTTTTTATATTTATTTTGAGCTCTACAAAATAAAGTCAATTTATCGTCATATTGTGACAATTTTAAAGATCAGAAAGCTCAAATCTTTTAAAAATTTCGAGTTTATTATAAATAATATTTTAGAAAAATACCTATTTATAAAAAACTAGAAATTTTTAAAAGATTTGAGCTTTCTGATCTTTAAAATTGTCACAATATGACGATAATTTGACTTTATTTTGTAGAGCTCGAAACAATTATTAGAAATGAAAACGATAAAATTTGGATTAAAGTTCATTATTGTAACAATTTTAAAGAAAAATTGGAAAATCTTAAAAAAATATATAGAGTTTTTATTTTTGTAAACTTGTTGTTTTTTGTCAGGTAAATTACAAAAAAATAATAATAAACTAGAGAAAGATAATATACCAGAAATATTAAATCTTGAGCAAAATGAGTCGTAGGTGGTGTTTACGAGAAAATTGTTTTGTTTTAGTTTTGGAAAATTAGTCGAGACTTTTTTAATTTTTAAGATGTTCAGAAAGTTTATAAGGATTTTTAAAGAACCTTATAGTATCTAACAAGAATCAAGAAAAGAAAATTGATTTTCATAATTTGACAATAAATGACACACAAAAGTCTCAAATGTCACAAAAGTCAAATTGAAAATGGTTTTTTTTTTAGAAAAAGTTGAAATACTTAAACTTTCGTGTATAAATGATTTTTTTTTATAAATCGAAAAGACACATATCTCTTAATTTTACTTGGAAAATTCTAATTTGTTTATATTAACTTTTACTTACATTAGGGAGAGATATAAAAAACAATATGTGACACTTTGAGGTTATATTTTATGTGTATATTTTCTTATTATACTTGAAGTGGGAAAAAAGGATAAGATTTAAAGAAAAAATAGGGAAATAGTTATGAAATAATAAATTAACTAATTAAATACCAATTATTTTAGGAAAAAAACATTATTTGTTTTTAGGCTAAGTTGCCAGGATATGTTGCTACACTTTATTATTTCTAACTTAAAAATTCACTTTTTTATCTTCCTTCGTCAAATTACACATTTTCATTTTTAATTAAATGCACATTTCTATAGAAATGTACACGTTTTTAACTCTTAAATTTTCCAAATCAGATGGACATATTTAAATCTGCCGCGAACTCTATCAAAAGTTGACACGTGCCGTGTGTGGAAACACCTTTAAAGTATCAATTTTAGAATTTTCTATTTTTTTGTTTAAAAACATTATTTTGCCACCCAAAACCTTATCAATCTTATTAAGAAAGTTACACTTTATCCTAATAATAACCCTTTTGCCCAATTTTTATTATATTTTGCCAACATTCAACAAAGAACCCTACGGGAACGAACGAGTACTCTGAAAGAACCCAGATTCGTTCTCCCACGGTTCCGGCCATCTACCAGGGATGTCTCCGTCTTTGTCCTCTGTCCTCTCTGTTATTAGCGGAACGTCAGAGGCTTACGCACCTATGGTAGATTTCTAATTTACGTCAGGTATTGCAGTTGCAGTTGATTTTTTTTTATGGTGTTTTTATTTTGATATGGTTTTTTAAAATTTTTTGTTTGTTTGTTTACTGTTTTGATAAGATCAACGCAAGTGTCGAACTATTGAAGGAATTTATAACCTTTATTCAAAGTTACTTTTTGTATGCGGTGATTGTAATTTTTCGTTTGCTAAGTGTTAGTGTAACTAATGTTTTCAGTTTTTATAAAATTTTTATAAATTGTTAAAAATGACACTTCCATAGTTTTTATTCATTGTTGTTACCTCGGCGACTTGGTTTAGTTTTAAATGGATTGTTTAATTTTATATTTATTGTAATTTTTCTTATTATGAGTACATCATTGTACGAAAGGGCTCTTTTCTTTTCTTTGTACTTGCCCGTTTATGTATAAATAAATAAATAAATAAATATTTATTTTTTCAATTTAATTTTGAATATCCAAAAGTTTTAACACAAAACCTTTTGATTTAATTAGAATAGAGAAAGAATACAACCCGACTTACACAGAAAATCAAAAACAGAGATTAAATAGGGACTGTTATTAAAAAGTTTATGTCAATTGGACAAATAATTACATTAAATATAGTAGGTAAAATAAATGTTTTTATTTACATTTTCAGTTGCTACTTTTTAATTGTCAAATTTCTCAGCAAATTTGTAACGTATACAAATAAAGTAATTAATTTTCTAATTCTGGAAAAAGATATAACTAAAATATTTGATAAATCTTTGATTCACTTTATTTTTAAAATCATAGTAAATTGCATTGATTACTATAAAAAAATAAAAAAAATGCAGTAATTTTGATGCCTAATAAATATTTCAATTTTTTATTAAAATCATATTGAATTGCATTTTCCATTTAGAAAAAAATAATAAAACTTTGATTATCAAAAATTCATATTTATATTTGATAACACAAATATTCTATTTTATTCTTTAAAAATAAAAAGTCTTATTTAATACTATTTTTCAAACACTATACACTGATTTATTTGCATTTCATTATCCAATAAACAATTGGATAATTTATAAATAGTAAATAAAAAATCATATATTACAATATTGTTTACTTATATTTATTTGTAGAAACTATTTTTAAAAATCCAAGAGTTTTAACAATGAACGTTTTGATTTATTTAGAATAGAGAAAGAATGCAACGCGATTTACACAAGAAATCAAAAACAGATATTAAATGGGGACTGTTATTAAAAAGTTTATGTCAATTGGACAAATAATTATATTAGATATACCTAGTAAAATAAATGTTTTTAGTTACATTTTTAGTTGCTACTTTTTAATTGTCAAATTTCTTAGCAAATTTGTAACGTATACAAATAAAGTAAATAATATTCATTTATTTTATTTTTTTATAGTAATCAATGCAATTTACTATGATTTTAAAAATAAAGTGACTCAAAGATTTATCAAATATTTTAGTTATATCTTTTTCCAGAATTAGAAAATTAATTACTTTATTTGTATACGTTACAAATTTACTGAGAAATTTGACAATTAAAAAGTAGCAACTGAAAATGTAAATAAAAACATTTTTTTTACTATATCTAATATAATTATTTGTCCAATTGACATAAACTTTTTAATAACAGTCCCCATTTAATCTCTGTTTTTGATTTCCTGTGTAAGTCGGGTTGTATTCTTTCTCTATTCTAATTAAATCAAAAGGTTTTGTGTTAAAACTTTTGGATATTCAAAAATAATTTGAAAAAATAAATATAAATAAATAATATTGTAATATATAAATTTTTATTTTCTATTTTTAAATTCTCCAAATGTTTATCGAAATAATTAATGTAAATAAATAAGTTTTTACTGTTTGGAATCAAATTTTTTTTGCTGAATCAAATTTTTTATTTTTGAAAAATAAAGTTGAATATTTTTCGTATGTAATGTAAATAATTTTAATTTCTGTTTTTTTTATTATATTGAATTGAATATTTTATTTTTCACAAATAAAATAATTTACTTTTTAAAATCATAGTAAATTGCATTTCTTATTTTTTAAAAATAAAATGATGAAACTACTTGATAAATAATTTATTTATTTATTTTTTTATTTTATCAATAGAGTCTATCAGTTACGTGATCTGGGTGTCACCCTTAGCAGTGACTTGTCATTCAATGCACACATTTCTGATACAATTAACAAAGCGGTCAGTTCTCTTGGCTTCATAAGACGTAATGCTTCGGGTTTTCATTCTCTTTCAGCTCTTAAGTCATTATATTTTTCATTTGTTAGATCCAAGCTGGAATATGCGTCTGTAGTGTGGTCTCCTTTTTATTCGGTTCACATCTTGAGACTTGAACGTGTTCAAAATCGATTCTTGAGGTTTGCTGCACACCAGCTGAATGTCGAATATGATTTTTTTACACATGAATATGATAGTCTAAGATGTCGATTTGGAACACCTAAGATTGAGACAAGATTCATATACTCTGACCTCATATTTATATTTAAAATGATCAACTGCACCATCCGCTGTCCTGAAGTTCTGGCATCATTGTCTTTCTCGGCTCCAATGAGGCATTTGAGATTTTACTTGCCTTTCTACGTACCCCTAACTAGAACGAATTATAGCAAAAATTCAGTTTTTAATAGACTGGGGAGAGAGGCAAATATGTTCTCTGATCAAATCGACTTATTTCATGGAGGACTTAGCAAATTCATCTCCACCTTACGAAAATTGCTTTTCTAAATAAAAGAGTAGAGGTATTAGTGAGATGTATTATATGATTTTTGTGTTCTTTAATTTTTACAACAGAAAATATTTATTAATTAGGTACTCTGTTTATTTAGTTTTAAAAAATAAAACAATTATTTTAGTCCCTATACAATCTCTATTTACGATCTTCTATGTAAGGCGGGTTGCATTCTTCTTATATATACGCCTAAAAACTCCTCTCTGACGTTGGTCGTCTAAAACAGCCACTGCGTTTTTTTTGGTTAAATGAAATGTCAAAATATTTCAATTAAAATCAAAACAGCAGCTGAAATAGACTAACTTAAATATGTATCATTCTATACAATATTTTATTGAGATTTTGAATTTTTAACGTTTCTGAAATTTTAGAAATTAGTTTTCTGGAAAAACTGGAAAAACCAAGTGTGGTTTTTTGACGTTTATTTTAACAGTGGTTGTTTTAGACAACCGACGTCCGAGAGGAGTTTTTAGGCGTATAACGCAAGTGTGGTTTTTTTTGTTCGGAGGTACCGAATTGCTTTCATTCGGGTCAATTAATTTGTAGGGTCCACCAGGTCTTACTGCCTGTTCTGTTTTAGCCCTTCGCTGGATGGCACGCAGTGGGTTCCCGTGGCGCCGGGGGGGGGGGATGGGGCTCTGGCACCATTCCGTATTCTTTAACGGAGGGTATCCCCCAAAGCCTGGTCCGTTGTTCCATTGGAGGATGGAATTTAGGTTTCTTACTTCGCGCGGTTCCTGGGTGGGGCGCTACTTTTAGTGTCCGGTGGGTATTAATAGGAATTAATGGGATCCGCCCTTGTTGTTCCACATCTTGCTCACGTATTTCCTCTTTTAGAAAGGTTACGTGAACTCTCGTCGAGTGAGATCCCAGGCCTTTGAGATCCGGACAATCGATGGGGAGCGGACAATGTGAGTAGAAATTCTCTCTTTCTTCCACACGAGTTGGCCCTAGGAGGCCTTACCAGCTCCCTGGTTCAATATTGATAGGATTCTTTTCTTTCCCTCCTTTTATGGTCCTTCAGCCAGCACGAAGATCTTCCGCGCTTCCCTCCTCCAGAGGCGATCTGGCTTCGGGACGAAACCAAGATCTGGGCAATACAGGGGCTGCCCAAAAAAAATTATCTTAATTAACAAAAATTTTCTTTTTAGTGGACCCTAAGGGCCAACCATGGGCTACGAGGTTCCTCGTCGGTGGTTTCCGTTCCGGTGGATTGGCTGTCCTAAAGCCCAGAGACGACGCAACTATTTTGTCCTCACCTTTTGTGCTTTCGCCTAGGTTTAAAGTTGCTCTAGTATGTAGGTTAAATTTGGAATGTAGAAGGGTTTTAAATATATCTTTCTGTGTCGCCTGGAAGAATCTGCGACTTTGATTGTTTTATTTTCCTTTAGTATAGACCCCGGGGTGACCATGAAGGGGGTCGAAAACCCAGGTGCACACGGCTTATTTGACTCCGTGTCCCGCTGTTATCTGTGAAACAGGTAATTTACAGACATCTATGGGGGCACCCCGGCGAACCCCAGGGTCCGACGCTACTTGAGACATCCGATCCCGACGTTTGTCAGGCAACACCCAGACCCACGACACAACAAGATTTAGGTCTGGAAGATTAAAATTGCCATTCCCAGAACCAGACACTTGTCAGGAACTCACCAGGTTCCCCTTTTCGGAATTGTCCCCGGAGGAACTCTGGGAACATGTAACAAAATCGTGCTCCTTGAGTAATACCGGAGACACACCCGGAGCATGCACATCATCACCACGCGACGTTCCGCGATACCGGAGAAAAGGGAATCAGATATATATATTTTTTTTAATATGTATTTTGGTTTCTCTTGTTTGCTTTATGTATGTTTTGTTTTTCTTTCTTTTCAGTTAACAGACGTCACCTAGATAGCAGGCAGCCTAATGGGCGCCCCGGGGTCTTCAACATGGGAGGTTTAAGGTTACGAGCCGGCAGATATAACGGCATCAATCCAACACTTCTGGGCCCTTTTGGTCGTACCCTTCCGTGGGTGCCTCGGACACGCCAGGGTGACATATAACAAAATCATGACACTTGGGCGGGATCGGGTGGCACATCCGGGACAATGCAAATTAAGGCCTTCCTTCTCTGTGCTCCTGCAGTGGACCACAAGACCATATCATCACAGGGGACTAATGCTTCCAGAGGTAGCCTCGGAGCGAGCCCAGGTCACATGTGATGAGATCATGTTACCTAGGCGATCCCCGGTGACACACCCGGAAGCCACCGGTCACTATTCTATGGCATGCGATTCCCGTATCCACAGGCAGTCTCGAGGGCGCCCTAGAGAGCACCAGGAACCAGCGCAATTAGACACTGATCCCTAGTGGTCTCGGGGCGACCTCCAAATGCACAACATACGTGGACACCACGAGGTTCCTCGTTGACACGCCTCTTCAGAAAATTATCATCGGTTCCTCTTCTCGGAGCCTCCCTGGGGAAGCCCAAGCTGCCTGTGGCAAGATCATGCCACTTGTGCAACCTCAGCGACGCATCCGAGGTACTACCTGCAGTCGGTCATAAAGCTCTTAATGATTAGGCGATTTTGGTTTGTCTTATTATTATTTTCTCTGAATATACGTTTATATTTTCTTTACTGTTTAGCAGCGCTTCGGCTATAGGCAGCCCCGCAGGCGCCCCCGGGCGTGCCGAGGAAAAATACAGATAAAGGTATCTTATCATCGGCAGACCCGAGGCAGCTCGCAGGCGCACATCAACGGATGATTATTATTAATTGCCATCTTATTCTTTTTCCTTTCACTATTTTTTTGGTTGACAAAATAATAATGTGGGTATGTTATGATGCTTACCAACAGGCAGCCAAGGGGCGCCCTAGGACGCGCCGAAGGCAGGCGCAGTTTTAAGGCGCCTGGTCGTCGCTCCCGATTTCACGTCTCGCTCCCGGAGCGCCACCAGAGCAACAACTCGCAATTGAGAGGGGTTTACGACACGAGTTCGTGCTTCGATCGCGTCCGAGATGCTACCGCTAGTTAACAGGAAATTAGCAATTTTACTCTGGCACACCTCAAGGACCCCCCAGACCTAACCTTTCGGGGTGCCCCTGGAGACGCCCGGATGACATGTGGTAAAATCATGACATCGAGGCGAGCTTCGGAGACACACCCGAGACAGTTCATCTTCATTACTCAAGATATTTCATGCGGTCACCTTACGTTTTCGGGGCGGCGCCGAAGCAGGGGCTCGGAATTGAAATTATTAAATGGCCCTAATTCAAATGCGAATTAGGGCATCAATCCTCGGCAGGCACGCCGCTGGCTCTGGTTGCTGCGAAACAGATGGTTCTTTGGCTATCATCAAGCGAGGTCGCATCTAAGTGTCACTGGGCTTCCTTCGTCGTTGAGTTCTGCTTCCACGAACACCAAGTGTGGTCATGCTACCTTTTTGGGTTAAATTAACTACCCCTGTTGTCGAAGGTCGTCAGCACTTCATAGCGAGGGCGTTAAATCCTGCCCTCAATGGTGAGCGACAGAGGTACAGGGCAATCAATATTCCAATGAGTATCAGCCCCCCGTAGGAGCCATAAGTCAGGAATGTTTGCCTGTCTTTTAGGTGTCTATGAAGGGCGAAAGTTTTGAATTGCACCTCCAGGTTGTCCAATGTTTTAGAGTTCATTTCGAAGACAGAGCCTTCCGATTCCATCAACATGATTCCAATCCTCCTAAAAATTAAAAACATTAGTCTTTTAAGAAGGAGGGTGGGATAGGTTTTTCTTTGGGACCCCGGGTTCAGAAATGCGCGACCATGACCTTATTCCGATGTTTCGCGAATCTCTCCCCGCTTTCGGTTTCCAGAATCACATTATTATTTTCAGTAAATCCGACGATGGTAAAAAGACCGTCAGCCCTTTTGTCGAACTTGTTGGTCCTAACTTCTTTGAACACGTATACTTGGTCGCCCAGTTTGGCGACTAGGGGTTTGGCCTTCTTGTCGTAACTTTCTTTAGACCTTTGCTTCGCTTTTATTAGGTGTTCAGCCGCAAGGTCCTGCAACTCCTTCATTCTGACAATAAGGTCCCTGAGATACGATCCGTAAGTCTCGACTTTCGGTCCTTGCGGTAGGGAACTGGGAGTCCTTGCTACGTGACCGAACACCAGTTCAAACGGTGTAAAATTCGTAGCTTCATGGACGGATGTATTATAATTAAACATGGCGAAAGGAATTTCTAACGCTCCATTGGTTTGGGGCCGGTAGCCGGACGTCGTTGGAGATTTGACGTTAAAGATTTTATCGAGTCCCCGCATCAAGGAACTAATGAAGCTAGGCCCTCTATCCGTGAGAACACATCTCGGCGCTCCATGATTCACAAAGAGATGTACGGCGACTGCGTGGGCTATTGTTTTAGTTTCTATGTTTGGGATAAGCACTGCTATACAGTATTTTGAAAAATCGTCTTGCATCGTGAGGATATGCCTATTACCATTTGGCGTGGTTCTTAATTTCTCGACTGTGTCCAGCGATACTTTATCGAAAGGGACAGCCAGGTTGTCGCTTATTATCATGGGCATCCTTGTCCGTGCCCTCGTCAGTTTATTCTCGAAGCAGCTTCTGCATCCTCTGATAAACTGGGTCACTTCGTCACTCATCCCTGGCCAGTAATACCGTTCCCTGATTAGAAGGTAGGTTTTAGTTACACCCTTATGCCCTCCTATCAGACTGGAATGGTACTCGGTGATTATTTGTGGCCTCAATTCGACGGGAGGCACTTCGACCTTTCCGTGGCATAAGACGAGAGACACACCGCCGCAGCCGAAAATACCTGCTGCAAGTTCCTTCATTTTGGATTGAGGGAGGTCACCTAGCATATCGCCCGTGCTGGCCATGCGACAAGTCCGCTGACCATCTGCTTCGAGGGCGTTTTTGATATTTCTTAGTCCCATCAATACATCCCTCCAGATAACCTCGTCAAAATGTAGTCTCTTGATCACGATTGAGTAAGTTTTAAATCGACCACAGGGAGTATTGTATATTTGTCCCTTGACGGGGCGGCTTTCTCGGATGGCCCTGAAATCAATCCGCTCAGTGTCGATCAAAAGTTTTGAGATCGAATCTACTGGTTCGCAATCCTCCGAGATGAAGTGCGCATGGTTGTCTCGCCTGTAGGTTAGGGTCTCCTTCCATTGATCCGTTACGTGTTCCATCGAGTCTGTCACAGGTACTCGGGGTACATCTCCCTCGTCACAGGAGGATTCATTTGCCGATAAAGGGGGTAAAGATGGGTCACAGTAGGGAGCTTGAACGTCAATAAATGACGTTGGCGTGGGGGCAGTCGTTGTGTCCTTACTCCCTTCTTGGATGGGCAGCCGTCGTGGCGCCGTAATTATCTTTCTGCCCTTCTTTCTTTCCTCAGGTTCCTTTATAACCTCAGGAGTTTCTTGGAAACGAACTACTTGACTCCTCCGGGGTTTAACTGGCCTACTAGTCAGAGGGGTTTCCTTTATCTTCTTTGAGTCCAGAGCTAAGTGCTCAGGGTCCCGGGTCGGAGACTCTTTGCCATTGCGTTGCTTGGCTGCGCGACTTCTATTGAAGCTCTCTATAAAGTTTTTTTCTTTCCGGGAGACCGTCATCGAATTCGGTCATAGGGTCCAGGCTATTCCAGTACCTTAAGTATTCCTGGGCATTCTCTCCACCGGACACATGGGTTTTTCGCGGGCTGAAGTCCAATCCCTCGTAGTCCCATAGCATAGTATTGCCGGTGGGCTCTGAAAGTCCCAGACCAGCCAGGGTTGTCTCGAAATTGTTTATCGACTGGTTCACGTCCCTGATCAATTTCTCCCTGAGGTCTCCAGAGTCTTCTTGAGCACGCTCATTCAAACACTCGATGTCGTTGTCATCGCTGTTGAGTAGGCGATGCTCTTCGATCATTACCTGAGCGGGTAGCTACTCCTCTTCTTCTTCGGAGGGGGGGAGGAGTCCGGTTCTGGGTCCATAAGAGTTCCTTGACGAGCAAAGTAGTCGGCGTTTTCGTTACTGACAACACCTTCGTGCGCTGAGACATGTTACCAGATGAAGTCAAGGGGTCCTATCGCCTTTAACAACCGTTCATAAGGCTTCCGGTTCTTGACAGGTTTGTTCTCCTTCGTCATCCAATTATTTTGTTGCCATCTGGGCAACCACTCTTCCACGCTCTGGACCAGGTACTGTGAATCCGTTTTGATCCGTAGTTTCTGGATTACAGCCTTTCGCGCCTAGCGTGCAGCCACCGCGGCTGCTTCGATTTCTAAAGCGTTATTAGTTTGACGACCAGTGTAACGACGACATACGTTCATCGGATGACCTGGTCCGAACCAAACTCTAATTTCTGCCCTGGGGGCGGATCCTCCATTCTCGCCGCAAGCACCGTCCACATATACGTCCGTATATGAATCAGCTGACGGCCGTTCTCCAGGGCTCGAACGTTGAGTTTTGTGTTTGGAAGCTGTGGGGGTCGAGTTCTTTGGCAGAGATGGCGGGAGGTGGGGAAAGCGTTGCTATCCTTTTGGAAAACAGGAGGGTCGGAGTCTTCCTCTTCGCAAGATGCTTTGTTGGAGGAAGAGTACGAATCTTTCGAAGACGTAACCTCCCGAGTGGTAGTTTTTCTACGAAGCCTCAAGCGTTTAGCAACGCAGCTCTCATCTGCCTCGGAAGGGGGCATCCCATGATTCGAGGAGCTAGTTTCATCATCCTTGGATTCCTCCCGTTTGGTAGATCCTTTTGGCTTCCCTCAAGTTTTCGGGGGGGGGGGCACTCGTGGAGGGAATAGGCTGCAAGATTTCGCAAGACGCTTTAATTGCCGCCTTAGGGCCGGGGTCTGCTATTGGTATTGGTTTCTTTAAAATAGTTATTTTTTGACCCGAGGCTGTTGCTGACGGCAGAGGCACTGGCCTCGTCACTCTCTGGGTTGACGGCGCGGTAGCCGCATCTGCCTTATTTTTGGTGGGGGCACGACTTGTTGTCTTTGGGAGTTCCTTGGGAGCTGCCTTTGTCTTAAGTCCTTCTCTTAGGTTCCCTGTCCTCTTTGGTGGACGGACGGCGGGGATTGGTGCATTCCTTGTACCCACCGATGCACCTTCTTCTCGTTTCGTGCCGGCGCGCGTCATAATGGGCAGTGCTCGGCAGCAAGGCGGTGATTCTTCTGACATGATCTCCTGCCCTTCGAGATTATCCTGGGTGTCATCGTCGACGCCTGGGAGTTCTGTCGAGGAGTGCTCGGACCATTCGGAAGCCGAGCATTTTACTTCATCCGCAGGATTGTGGGACAGCGCCTCTACAATCCTGTTATTTTTTTCTGGCTTATGTTCAAACTGATATTGATAATTTCCGAGACGTAAGCGCCATCTTTGAATGCGGGCGCCGGGATCATCCAGTGGACTGGTTCAAAATCGCAGGCCAGTATAAATATCCTGCCGTAAAGATGGGGTCGGAAATGCTCCACGGCGTACAATATGCCTAGGCATTCCTTCTCAGCTTTAGGGTACTTCTGTTCGTTATTATTCAGGATTTTGGAATAATAGGCCACAGGCAGATCTATTCCTTCCCTTTCCTGTGTCAGCATTTCCCCAACTGCGTGATCAAAAGCGTCACAGGTCAGTCTAAACATGGCACGAAAATCTGGGAATTGGAGTACAGGTTCCCGATAGAGATATTTTCTGAGGCGGGGGAAGCTCTACTTTTGTGCATTCTCCCATTTTCAAGGGACGTCTTTCTTCAACAATTCCGTCAAAGGTTTGGCCCACTTGGCATAGTCGCGTATGAAATGTCGATAATATCCTGACAGGCCGAGGAACTTCTTAATGTCCTTGGGTGTGGCAGGTCTGGGAAAAATTTTAATTGCGACTATTTTGTCTGGGCTCGGCTTCACCCAGTCCTTAGTTACGATGTGACCGAGGTAGGCTACCTCTGTTCTTAGAAAGTCACATTTGCCAGGTTGGAGACAAGCATACGTCCACCTAGTGGGAGCCGGTGAAGCCTCGGCTTCTAAGTCTGTAAATTCCTCTCCCGGGAATCTACAGAAGTCGAATGGAACCAGCTCATGTTGAGTCAGTTCTATTTCAAGGTCATCCTCCGTGATGTTAGTGACCATGGCGTGGCAGACGCCATTTTCACTTGATACCAAGGCTTTATCTAAATACAGTCCGGTAGGGGTGTTCATCTGGGAAAAGTAGCCCTCCTTAAGCTCCGGGTTAGTGACGTCGATGGCGACGGGCAGTTTGGTCCTACGGCCTATCCGAAGAATTCTTCGAAAAGGCCTGATTTTAGCCCTCAGATCGTCCTTGGCTCTTAATGATTCCTCATCCACAAACGGGATCGGGGTGATTGGATTTGTTACGGTGACCAAGGTATTGTGTCTAAAGGAAATTTCCGTCTGCTCCTTTCGAAGATAGGGCCTCCCGATAATTTCGTGTGTGGAAATTAGGAAATTGTTCTGCACGACTTGGAATTCAACCGGTTTGTTAAAAAAGGTAAGCTCGATGGTACCCACTGTTTTGACTGCGTGAGGATCCTCTTGTTCTACGGGGCCGGCTTTGGCGAAGTTTCTTGCTCTAAGGATCTTACCGTGTTCTCGGCAAATAGCACGTTTCTCTGACGCTGCGGCGTTGGGCTCGCTGCCGCGTCTGAGCGACGAGCCGGAGGATAGTTTAAATTCTCCCTTGGCACGGGAGAGTGAGATTTGGGCGGTGTGGTGCTTGGCCTATAATTATGCGCAGGTTGTTGGTACGGATAAGAGGGTTGATATGGTGGGACAGGTGCAATCGGAGGTAGGGGAGGGGTTTGGTAGGCCATTGGAGGTGGAAGCTGGGTTATCGTGGACTGGTATTGCTGGGCCAATTGCTACGGGGTCAGCTAAAAAACATTAGATGCCGGTGCATTGACCTTGGGAGGAATCGTGGGATCGCAATCATTGTCGGCCTTTCAAAGTTACTCGATTTTTCTAATTGACGCGAGTAAGGGCTTAAAGATCGCAAGGTGTTACATCCCAGTAACTTAAAATTTTTAAAATAAAGAATTAATCTTACTGAACAAAATAGATACTTAATAATAAAAAAGATTATATTATTACTTTTAATATTATATCAAACCCATAAGGTGAGAATGCGGTTGTAAGGAGACATATTTAAATGTATAAGATTAGTAATGATATTGTTATCCTTACATATGCATTCTTTTGATATGTCATAACCCAGAGCAGGTGCAAGGTCGCGGTGACGACCTTGTCACTTGCTCATCCGCTCGACATTATGATAAGAGTAACTTAACACCCTACACGCGGAAGCAAGTGTAAGATACATAACCCAATACAAGAAATTTCAAAGTCAATATATGATGCGAGCAAGTGTGGCAATAATTAAAATGTCAAAACTATTAGTATTGCCATAGAATTAACAGAATTAATTACCTTATAATAAGTAAAAAAGATAATTATCATAAATAGCTAAATGTTCAGAATTAGTATACGAGATGTCAATGACAAAGAATTGAAATATAAATAAGTACAACGTTTAAATTACTCAAAGAGATAAAAACTATGGTAATGGTAATAGTAGTGGCTATAGTAATGATAAATACTTCTTTTGCCGATACTGCCCCAGTACGCTTGCTTGCGTTTAAGGCTAAAAACTTAATTGATTGTCTACATTTTACGCTAAATTCGAAATAGTGTAATCACTCTTCGACTGATTGAGTAAAATAACATTAATAATCATAATTGTAGTAATAATTATTATTAATTACCGCATCAATAACTTAAACATCAGTCCAAGAGTGATCTCAAATTACGAGCAGCTCGGATGGAAATTGTTTTAATAACATACTACACTTTTTCATGAGAACGTGACATTTACACTTTTTTATGAAGACGTGACAACTACACTTTTTCATGAGATCGTGCTCAAATCACATAAACTAATCCCCGCAAACGGCAAAAATCGTCTTTAAAAGAAGACGACGCCAAATGGAAGGGGTCGTATACGCTGAAACCTCTGTCGAGAGAGTATTATCGTAGCTACCCGTCGGTTATCAAATTTTCCTACGTTATATCTTGTCAAAATTCAGCAAGTGTTTGCTCGAGTAAAACATAGAATACCGTTGAAAATATTGTGAAACCTTCGTAAAATAAACTGTTTAATTAAGTGTTTTGAAGCGGCACGATTCGAATTTGCGGAGTGCGTTAAATTCAAGTTCCAGTGTATGGATACTAAAATCGCCACAACTGTACGAAACTGTGAGCCGTTTCAACCCCGTTCAATCGATTGAGCCAATCGACCGCAAAAGCTGTGCGATATTGTCAATCATAGAATCTCCAAAGAATCTTCAATTTACATGTAAGTTATTATTTTATTACCCATGCTGAACAAATGTAAACCCAAAAGCGTGTACCGATTGGCAATTGATTAATGATTAACGAGTAACGGAAAAAGTAATTAATGAATAACAAGTAACGAATAAACAATAACGAATATTGAATGTAACTTATTTTAGTATTGTAACTGTCATAAAGCTTAATCTGTTTTCTGAAATAAATAAGTTAAAATCCAGAAATCACTGTGAGTTTTCCTACTACTGATAAATACCCAGTACTGGCTACCCATTAATTCATAAAGATTTACTTATTTTACCTTCGAATTCTACTTTTGAGCACATTGACATCGAGGTTTGAAATCACGTGATCAATAGTAAGTACAGAAAGATTTATTTAACAAAAACCCCATAGGTTTTATAAAGTGAACTAACCCTAAAAATAAATATAAAGACTAGGTTTTCTTAGTTGATTAAGCTGTTACAAATCCTGATTAATTTCGATGCAAATTCAAATTATGTTCTGTCCTTTTGCCAGAACGTAACAGCTTGATTTGGTGTCAGAAGTGGGATGACACTTTTGTTGAATAAACAATTAATATTCGTTAAAATGGTTTTCATTATTTGTTAATTGATTTAATAATAGCTGTAGTCAGAACACTAACTTTTATAAGCTAAATTGAGGAAAGATAATTGCAGTTTTGGAACTGTTCATTTCAGCTTTTATGCACTTATATTACAATGGTAATAAATTGAATTTATTTTGATTAAATCTCTAAAGGATTTTTGCTACAAATTGTGGTAGTTTCTTTACACATTTGGGTGGCAAAACACTCATATTCAATTATTGTTTAAAGTTATTAAAATTACCTAAATGCCATTTTCATTCGATTATATCTTTACATAAGTATAACCTAATCATTTATTTGAGAATAATACAATTCAATTAGAAAATACCCTTCTTAATTTTATTAAAATTTTGCTGGGATTATTTATTAAATAAAAGTTGTTAAAAACAGTATAAGCCTGCCTATCTTAAAATCTTACAGTCTTAAACTAATGGTCATTTACGAGTAAACGCTAGCGATTTAAAAGAGTGTAATTAATTAATTTAATCTTGAGAAAAATTATTGATTACTTGTGATTATTGAAAATTAGAAAAATAAGAAATTGCTAAACGCCTTTCGGCAGATCTATCCATCCTCTAGAATTGACGAGAAACGCCTTTCGGCAGATCTCTCAACGATTCGAAAAACTCAATATTTGATTTTATCATTAATACTGAATAATCATTTTATTCGATATTAACGTGAGTTACTGTAACAATTTAAACTCAAAATTGTGCTTAATAATTATTGAAAAAATAAAGGATTGATAAACGCCTTTCGGCAGATGTCTCAACAATTCGAAGATTTCAATAATCAAATTCAACATTTTAACTTTTTTTACAAATTTAACCATAAAATTCATTATATAACTTCATTGCACTCTAAAGTTGCTCCTTTGTTTTATAGTATTAAACTTAGTGGTCAGAATGGCCGAGGTTACAAAAGTAATATTTTTGCAGTATGCCAAATCCTGCTAAGAAGAGAGTTCGATCGAGGGGAGGAAAAAAGGCAGCAAAAAGGCTAAACAACCCTCCTAAAAACCCGAGTGATTTAGAGATTAAAACATTAAAGAACCAAATAGAAGTAAAAGATTGTTTTGATGATTTAATAAAAAATCTTGAGGAAGCGTGTAAAAAGAACGCCTAAAAGTGTTAACAATAACAATTTCATTGTCTAAATTTGTAAACAAGTAATGTTTTACAAAAATTCAATAAGAATCACTAATGTGTTAATTTAGAAAAACCAATAAAATTTGTATTATTTGAACTCCAAAGTCGAATTTCATTTATAAATAAATTCCTGTTGAATAAATAATCAGATTTTATTAAAATTTTTATGGTTTCATAAATAGTAACCTTTCATTTTGATTAATAAAACAAGAGTATTATCTTGTCTCATTCTGATTTTATTTGAAAATTGTTTATTGATTACTTATGTTAATTAAAAATTAGAAAAATATGAGATTACTAAACGCTTTTCGGCACGATAGAGTAATGTCTGATAACAATAAAAATTACTGAATAATCTGTCTATACAATTACAATTTTAATTTGTTAAATTGTACTGTTACCAAGTTAATAACCACCGATAGCTTTCAAAATTTCAAAATATTTCATTAATAATAATAAGAACGGTACCAAAATTAAAGTAAATTTTCAATTCATTAATTAAAAGATATGACATTTTCGATTAAATGGAAAATATTGATTAACAAAACAAATTTGGTTATTAAAATTCATTTGAAATTCAAAATTGTAAAAATTAATATAATTAATTATTGTCTATTAACCAATAATAATCAATACAAAGAAAAAAAAATTTGAGCCCCCTAGTATTCGATCCCGGGACGGTCGGAGTGCTAGTCCGGTAGGCTGACAACCATGCCGTTGAAGCTTGTTATCAGTTTCCCGGACGGCATATATAAACTATAGCGTGAATGGGCGAGCCATCTTCTTGCGAAAAGCTGCTCATAGCAACCACGGAAGAGCCGCGAGCCTTCTTGTCACGTCTCTTTCTAAGATCATTGGAAGAGAGGACGCAGATACTTTCTTCCCAGGAGAGCGAATTTAATCATTTTAATTGATATTTTGAACGGAAAAAGTTAATAATAAATAAATAAATAAATAAAATTTTTGATTACATTGTTTAGTTAAAACATAAAATTTTCAGCTTGCTTGTTTTGCTTTAATTAATTAAAATACCATAACGAGTTGAATTCAGAATTTAATTTCTTTAATTTTCAATCTCAAATAATAACAACGGAAATATTAAGATTGCTGTTATAACTATAAATCAGATCTAATAAAATTCCAATTACTTAGTTTTATCTGAAATTATCTAATTGTTCTAATCCAGCAAAATTTTCTTTAATATTATTTCTGAATCTGTGCTAGGCCGTTTATAGAAAGACCAATTAACCCTTGGTAATTTGTAACAATTACCAAGTAAACAAATACATTAAATTCAAGGTGCTAAATTCTCAAAATGTTGATTTAATTTTGGAACTTCAATAATTTAAATTTTATTGAGTAATTGAATTGTTTAATTATTGAAACAAATTTTCATTGAAATTTAATTACATCATTTATTGAATGAATTATTTAGATTCATTAAAAATTGGAATCAACATTGAAAACATTAGAAAAATACTATTGGAATAATAAAATATCTGTAAAAACAAAAATCTCAGTAATTATTTCAAGCAACGGGCTTTACGAGTTTAGGATTGTTATGAAACTAAATTAAACTAATGATTAATTGTAGTACCCACGATACTATTAAGGTTCGTGAATTTTTTGTTGACCAAAACCTTGTTAAAAATTTATAACTTTTACCGAAATGTTGTCGATTCGCGGATTCGTGCAGCGCCAGTACTGTTTGTCTGTGTTGTGCCGGTACTGTGCCGATGCTGTGACATTGCTGTTAGTAGCAAGTTGACAGCGTTCGTTGTAAATTTGTTATTAAATTAAAAATAAATATCCGGTTCTAAAAATTATGTATATTTACAAACAAACATTGTAAGTAAAGAAAAACTTACTAACTTAACAAAACTATCATGCTTTTTAAATCCTTTTAAAAGTTATATTAATCAATTTCTTTATTAAATTTTTTAAAAATTTTTATTTATTAAAAAAAAAAAAGGTTCTATTCTACAAATCTAATTATTATATCTTACTAGCAGAATACAACTTTGTTTTAATGTTATTTGTATATCTTTATTGATTAATTTAATTGATTGTTTAAAACGTTTTATATTACCGTAGCTAAAACAAATAGATACAGATAATAAATAAAGAATGAATTGAAGTTGACTCAAATAAATTTATGAATAATAGTTAAAATTTCAATAACATTTAAATTGCATTTAAAAATTATCTTATAAAATTTATTTTGATTAAATTAAATATATTAGAATTTTATTTCGGCCTAAATTTAAGATTTAGAATTTTATCCAATAAAAATAATATACAGAAATAAGTTTAAAATTAAACTTTTAATTTAATTAAAAATGAGTAAAATCATTTTACTTCATTAATATAAAATAATATAAAATAAATATAAAATAGTTCAAAATATAAAAACATAATATTGAAGATATTAAAATGAAAATAATTTTTTTGATCATAAAAAAATTAGTTAAATTAAATAACATTAATATGTCATATTAAAATTATTTCTAAAAATTAAAATTTTTATTTTTACTAACTAAATTTTAATTGAAACCAAAAGAGATAAATTATTGTTAATAATTATAATGAACTTTATTTTATAAATCCAATAAATATTTTTAATTGTTTACTCTTATTTTTATTTATTATAAATAATTTTAATAATTATTAAGCCTAAATTTAATACTAAGTTTTTAATAGTTTTTAAAAATCTCTCCTTTTTTCTCTTTAAATAAATAAAGAATAATAAATAAAGACATGAATGGAAGTTAAAGGATAATAACATTCGTTCAAGTTTCCTAAGATTTTCTTAATCTGTTCACTTTAAATTTTTTCAACAACCTTTTATATTAAAATAACCCAGTCATGTTGACATATGTCAAAAATTAATTAAAAACTATTTTAGGTATTAACAAATAACAGCCTTCTGAAGATAAAAGTGTTGCATATTATGTCATTGTATTAAAATAAATAAATAATTAAATAAATAATGACGAATTTGCAACAAACTAAGATATAAAATTACATCAGTCAGCAAGTTACTATTAATAGAATACTTAAGTTACAACACATTCAAAACATCTAGCGTTTTTTTTAATAAAAAGGATTAAGTTAAAATTAGTCAGCATAACAAATTGAGGTTCTTATCATTTAATATGTTTTAATAGACACTCAAATTAAAAATATTCTTAATTACATTATTATTGCTGTTTAACCATTATTATAAGTTTAAAATACTATCACTAGATTTTAGTAAAATTTTACGTAATGTCCAATATTAATAATTGTAATTAATTCTTTTTAACTATTGATCTAGCTTTTATTCGTTTAAGCATGAATCAGAAATTGAAAATTGCAATAATTCATCAACTTTGGAAAAATGAAAATAACAGTTTGCGAATATTCTAAGTACATCTACTACATTTTGTATTCCGCAATTTATTATTTTAAATATCACTTTTGGATGCGCATTGAGCAATCAACAGTTAATTAATTAATTGACATTTAAGTTTTGAAGTGGTCGACAAAATTTAAAAGTTAAGCAACACAAAGTTGAAATATATCTTAATGACATGTTTCAATCTTGCAAGAAATATTTCTGCTTATGATTCTGATTAGAGTCCTTCATAATTTAAGTCAATTTTATTTACATTAAAACAAAACAAAATAAAACTCTTTTGACAAAAAAAATTATTAATTCACATAGCACTTAAAGTTTAGATTAATTGATATAACAGAAACTCAGATATTTTAAAGTTCCAAATAATTGTCGGTTAGAAAATTATTAATCGATGTTTGAAATAAATAAAATATGGATATTCATTAAACATTGACTTTTGTTTGAACAAGATCTAAGACTGAGAACCTTAAATCAATTAAATCCTTTAAGTACAGCACCGTGATTAGCAACAATTCTTTGTCTGATCTAAGGCTGCTAATTATCAATTGTTTTAAAATCTAATTTCAAATAACTTTTAATTGATCATACTGCATGTCACTTATTTAAATTCAATAATATAAAATAAAAAGTAGTTACTTCGAGTAATTGGACCAAAACAATTTAGACAACAATTACTAGGGTATTCTAAAACCAAATTAAAGGTCAAGATTACAGATTCCAAATTAAAATTGTCATAATTACTACAAAATATTAATAGAATTTCTGTTTTAGGTGCTTATCAAAATCATCACCAACAAGGTCGAAGTATAAAATTCTCAGAAACTTACATCTCCCTAGAATTCAATACTGGAACAGTATTGGATCATTGCTGACTTTCAGTACTGGTGGTATGCTGAGGTGAACGCTGACGCAAATAGAGAGAGTCACATCATACAATCTCCAATTAATATTCATTATTCTTACACTATCCAGGAACTTAACAAAAGAACGGAAAATCAAAAATATAATAAAAATTTGCAAAATATTATACGCTTGTGTAGTAAAAGTTACAATTATTACTATTAATCGGTAATATGGTTAATTATAACCGTGTGCTTGGCTTTGTGTCATTTGTCTTGCCATTCTTTAAACAGTAATGTTTTGTTTGTTTTTGCGTTGCCTAGTTAATAAAATTTTAGTAATAAATAAAAAAAAATGCAACCCTTGCATTTTAGGAATATATTTTACCCATATGCTATCTTTATATAATAAAAATTAAAAAAAAAAATAAAATAAGATGAATAATAGGGAGACAAAAGAAAGAATGAAGAGAAATTGGGGGTTGTCTTCTTCTTTCCTCTTTCTACAAAAAAATAAGAATGTAAAAATACTAATCAAATAAATACTTTAAGAAAATAAAATACAATGAGTCAAGTCATAATATGTTTATTACCAACATGAATATTGGATAAATTTTAATTATTATGCACGAATGGCAAATTATTAATCAAATAATATTATATTACTATAAAATATCATCTTATTCAACAAAGTTTAAATAAAAATTATAGCTTACTTTAATCATTCCAATATAATCAACCACATTATTATCTAATTAATATTATTATTACATGTAAATAAAAAATTCTTTAAGAAGATATAATAACCCTTACGAAAGTTTATGACATAAAATGTATGTCATACGCGCTTGACGTAAATTACATGACGTTTTTTCGCGACGACAAGTAAATCACGTCAGAAAAATTACGTCAAAAAAAAAAATGCCACAAATCGCTAAAATAGATGATTTTTTAAGAAATAAACGATTCTAAACAGCAAAATACAAAAAACAATGAACAGCTTGGGTTGTAAACTACACATAAAGGTTATGTGTAGCTTAAAATTAATAAAAGTTATATTTCAGTTAATAAATACAATTTTTAAATTTAATAAATTAAAAAACAATTTTAAAAATACAAATTACTATAAAAGTGAACGAATTAAGATTAATTGTTGCTACAATTAGCTGCGAGAACCTCACATAATGAGGATATTTTTTAAAAACAAATTTGGGGGGACAGGGAATCAAACCCGGGTTCGCCGCACGCAACTAACTAAGACCTAACGCCTAACCAACTGAGCTATCTCGATTAACTTCTATACAAACAACAAATCTTTTTCTTAAACTGCAAGTCCATATTATGTGTTTTGCTGGAAAATATGTAAAAAAGCAAAAATCTAAATTCCTAAACGACTTATTATGATAAAACTTATTGTTTTAAAGAAGCCAGACAATATACAAAGAAATAAATAGTTAATTTCTAAAAGAAAACATAAAGAACTGAATTCCGTCAACCCAAAACAAAACAACAATATAAAATGAGTTCAAAATTATTGCAAATGATTAATGGATGCCTCCTCAATCAGATTGCACTTGCACAATCTTTAAAAATTGGCAAATTAATAATAAAAATAGCGAAAATAAGTAAGTTGTTTAAGCCAACTAATCTGCACAGATTGACCGCCAATCAGAGGAGGTCACGTGCTTTTCCGCACGAAAATCAAATCACTCTTGTTGACTTAAAGAATATATCAGTACAAAAATCAAAAGTTTAAACAAAAATAATTGATAATTCAATTCTGATCATTATTGAAAGCATAATTATTTCATTTCTTAAGAACAAAATGTTACAATTAATAAAATTAAATTTAAAAGTAAACTAATTAAATCTAAATAAAAAAAAAAATATTTATCTACCACAAAATTAACAATTAAAAAAATAAAACTTTAATGACACAAAAAAAAAAATTGAGATATTAAGATAACAAAAATTAAAATGTACGACAGGTAGTAGCAGAAAGGGGCACAACAATCAATTTGCACAAAAAAATCTAATCAAAATCTAAAATGGTTGATTATACTCAAAAATATACAATTTAATTATTTGAATTAATAAAAAAAATGATCAACCCATGAAAACCACCCTAAAGGATGATATTCTGACAAAATTATTAAAAAAATAAAAATTCGTCTAAAAAAAAATCTAATCACAATCTGAAAGAGTAAAACATACTCAGAAATATACACCCTAACTTTGTAAATTAATAACAAAAAATATCAACACCTGCAAACCACCCCTAATAAAAACATTCGGATAAAATTAAAAAGAAAAATATCAATTTACGCAAAAAAATGGTAAAAAAAATTTGAAATGCTAAAACATTACCTATATCTGAAACAATAATTTTGTCCGTTTATTATACATATGGGAACATTCCTTCATAATTTTGCCTTGCCAGAAATATTTGCCAAAATACAGTAAAAAATTTTCAGCCAAATATCAATTATTTTCCGTGTTTCTAGATCTAATTTTAAACTTTTTCATATATTAACGAACAAAATTGTACAAAAATTAACCCAGTGCGCATTAGTTTCAACTTGTCAAAATATTAAAATTCCATCAATTTTCGCCTTGCCAGAAAAATTTGGCAAAATACACTAAACAATTTTCAGCCAAATATCAAGTATTTTCTGTGTTTCTAGATCTAATTTCAAACTTTTTTATATATTAACGAACAAAATTGTACAAAAATTAACCCAGTGCGCATTAGTTACAACTTGTCAAAAAATGAAAATTCAATCAATTTTTGCCTCGCCAGAAAAATTTGGCAAAAAACACTAAAAAATTTTTAGCCAAATATCAATTATTTTCCATGTTTCTAGATCTAATTTAAAACTTTTTCATATATTAACGAACAAAATTGTACAAAAATTAACCCAGTGCGCATTAGTTTCAACTTGTCAAAATATTAAAATTCCATCAATTTTCGCCTTGCCAGAAAAATTTGGCAAAATACACTAAAAAATTTTCAGCCAAATATTAAGTATTTTCCGTGTTTCTAGATCTAATTTCAAACTTTTTTATATATTAACGAACAAAATTGTACAAAAATTAACCCACTGCGCATTAGTTACAACTTGTCAAAAAATGAAAATTCAATCAATTTTTGCCTTGCCAGAAAAATTTAGCAAAATACACTAAAAAATTTTCAGCCAAATATCAAGTCTTTTCCGTGTTTCTAGATCTAATTTCAAACTTTTTCATATATTAACGAACAAAATTGTACAAAAATTAACCCAGTGCGCATGAGTTTCAACTTGTCAAAAAATGAATATTCAATTAATTTTTGCCTCGCAAGGAAAATTTGATAAAATACACTAAAAAATTTTCAGCCAAATATAAATTATTTTCCGTGTTTCTAGATATAATTTCAAACTTTTTTATATATTAACGAACAAAATTGTACAAAAAATAAGCGACTGCGTGTTACATTCAAATTGTCAAAAAATGAAAATTTAGTCAATTTTTGCCTTGCCAGAAAAAAAATTAACCTACTGCGCATTGGTTTCAGCTTGTTAAAATTGCTCAATTTATGTTCAATTTTGTTCGTTAATAGATGAAAATGCTTGAAATTAGATCTAGAATTATAAAAACAATTGATATTTGACTAAAAATTGTTTAGTGTATTTTGCTAAATATTTCTGGGAAGGCAAAATCGCATTGAATTTTCATTTTTATAAGTTGAAACCAATGCGCAGTAGCTTAATTTTGGATCGATTTTGTGTTTAATAGATAAAAAAGTTTAAAATTAAATCAAGAAATATGAAAAATAATTGATATTAGACTGAAAATTTTTTAGTGTAATTTGCCAAATATTTCTGGCAAGGCAAAAATTGACTAAATATTAATTTTTTGACAATTTGAATGTAACGCGCAGTCGCTTATTTTTTGTACAATTCTGTTCGTTAATATATGAAAAAGTTTGAAATTAGATCTAGAAACACGGAAAATAATGAATATTTGGCTGAAAATTTTTTACTGTATTTTGCCAAATTTTTCTGGCAAGGCAAAAATTGACTAAATTTTCATTTTTTGACAATTTGAATGTAACGCGCAGTCGCTTAATTTTTGTACAATTTTGTTCGTTAATATATGAAAAAGTTTAAAATTAGATCTAAAAACACGGAAAGTAATTGATATTTGGCTAAAAATTTTTGACTGTATTTTGCCAAATTTTTCTGGCAAGGCAAAAATTGACTAAATTTTCATTTTTTGACAATTTGAATGTAACGCGCAGTCGCTTAATTTTTGTACAATTTTGTTCGTTAATATATGACAAAGTTTAAAATTAGATCTAGAAACACAAGAAATAATTGATATTTCGCTGAAAATTTTTTACTGTATTTTGCTAAATTTTTCTGGCAAGGCAAAAATTGACTAAATATTCATTTTTTGACAATTTGAATGTAACGCGCAGTCGCTTAATTTTTGTACAATTTTGTTCGTTAATATATAAAAAAGTTTGAAATTAGATCTAGAAGCACGGAAAATAATTGATATTTGGCTGAAAATACA